>CM066606.1:38269005-39469005 GCA_033816785.1 Picus viridis
GCCCCAGGGGTGAATTCAGAGTTCAACTATTTGTCATGATGCTTTGGAGAAAGGTGGAGCTCCAGAACACATTCAGTTCATCTATGTCATCATCATGTGGGGTAAAACTGCTCAAGAAATCTTTGAGAAATAAAGCAAAATTATTGACATTCTCTTGAAAGCAGGTTTTGCAATTAAGTGAGACAAGGTAAAAGGGCCTGCCAGAGAAATCCAGTTTCTGGGAGTGTGGTGGCAAGATGGTCACCATCATATTCTGATGGATGTGATAAACAGAAACTATAGCACGGCAAATCCCATCAATAAGAAGGAAAGTCTATGTTTTTTAGGTACAGTCAGATTTTTGGACACTACACATTCCTGGATACAGTCAGATTGTGAAACCTCTTTATGATCTGACTTGCAAGAGAAACAGTTTGCAGTGGGGTCCTGAACAACAAACATTCTTTGACCAAGTAAAGCAACAAGTAGTCCATGCTATGGGTTTGGGACCTGTTCAAACTAGTCTGGACATTAAGAACATTCTGTACACAGCTGCAAGTGGCAATCATTCAACCTGGTGTTTATGGCAGAGAGGTCCTGTTGAGACACACAGACATCCACTTGGTTTCTGGAGTAGTGGATAGAAAGGCTCAGAGGCAAATTAGACTCCAACTGAGAAAGAAATACTAGCTGCTTATGAAGAATAAAAGCTGCTTCTGAAGTAATTGCAACTGAGTCACAACTACTTTTAGCTCCCAGATTACCAGTTTTTAATTGGATATTCAAAGGCAAAGGTTCTACACTACATCATGTCACAGATGCCACATGGTCCAAGTGGATGGCTCTGATAACACAGAGCTCAAATGGGAAATCTTAAAAGACCTGGTCTGGTGGAACTGATCACAAAATGGCCTGAAGGTACCAACTGTACTAAACCTCCAGAATAGAGAGTAACTCGTGCTGAGGAAGCTCCTCCTTACAGTGATCTTTCTGATGATGAAAAGAAACATGCTTTGTTCACAGACGGTTCCTGTCATCCTGTTGGAAACAAGCGGAGATGGAAGTCTGCAGTGTGGAGTCCAACACATTGAGTTGCAGAGGTAAGAGATGGAGAAGACAAATCCAGCCAATATGCAGATGTAAAAGCTGTCCAACTAGCTCTTCATGTAGCTGAATGTGAGAGATAGTCATTCTTTTATCTCTACACTGACCCATGGATGTTAGCCAATGCTCTATGGGGTTAGCTGAAGGACTGGAAAAAGAATGGTTGGCAGAGGAAAGGAAAGCCTATTTGGGAAGCTGACCTGTGGCAGGACATTGCTGATCAAATGGAGAGAATTCCAGTGAAGGTGAGACACATTGATGCTCACATTCCTAAGAGCAAAGCTACTGAGCAACATCAAGACAATCATCAGGCAGATTTTGCTGCCAAAGTTTCTCAATTAGATACCAACACTGATCTTGATCTTGATTGGGGCTGTTCAGTCTGGAGAAGAGAAGGCTCAGAGGTGATCTAATTGTGGCCTTCCAGTATCTGAAGGGGGCCTATAAGAAGGCTGGGGAGGGACTTCTAAGGACATCAGGTAGTGATAGGACTAGGGGGAATGGAATGAAGCTGGAGGTGGGGGATTCAGGCTAGATGTGAGGAGGAAGTTCTTCACCATGAGAGTGGTGAAGCCCTGGAATGGGTTATCCAGGGAGGTGGTTGAGGCCCCATCCCTGGGAGTGTTTAAGACCAGGCTGGATGAGGCTCTGGCCGGCCTGATCTAGTGTGAGGTGTCCCTGCCCATGGCAGTGGAGTTGGAACTAGATGATCCTTGTGGTCCCTTCCAACCCAGACTGATACTATGATACTATGTGTTTCTCTTCAGGGTTTCCTGCTTGAAGTCAAAATCATGTCTATTACCTGTTACCACTGCATTTCTGGTATTTAATGTTTATGTTATTGTGGGAAATAATTTTAATATCTAGAATCAAATTCATATCTAGAATCATTGCCATCTGATTTGATGTTGTCTCTTACAATGTCAGTTCATGTTATTGTGGAGCTTGGAATTAATTGGAAAGTATTTGGGTGACTGAAAGTTATGTTGAATTTAATTGAAATTAAATAGGCTACTAATCAACACTTGGTGTCTACTAGGCCTGAGCTCTCCTTAGTGATTATCTTTCAAAAATGTGCAAATAGAAAAGATTTCACTATTCAACTATCCTTGATACTATTGGTATGTTTTTGTTATTGTTGTAATTGATTTTTTCTAATGATATTTCAAGATTCTTATTAGACAAGTAATATATGAATATTTCATTCATGGTTCTGAGCCAAATTCTGCCTTTTCACTTTCATAAATGCTTCCACTAGCTTCTATTTGACTTGCTAACCTGTAGTTAAAAACAGAGTGGGGGCTTTTATGAGTTTATAACTATTTAAAAAAAATTTTAGTGTTCCAAATTGTCATATAGACAATACTTATCCTCTATTGGGGGCCTAAGCTATAGCAGTTGTTCTATCACCCAGTGATCCCTTCCCAGCTGAGAAGGGGGATCAGGAAAGGAGAGGACATTCATGGGTGAAATGAGAACAGATTTGATGAAACATCAAAACTAATGTTAATACTAACAATGAGACTAGACTAGACTAGACTAGACTAGACTAGACTAGACTAGACTAGAATAGAATAGAATAGAATAGAATAGAATAGGAGTAGAATTAACCAGGTTGGAGGAGACCTTTGAGATCATTGAGTCCAACCTACCATCCAGCACCATCTAATCAACTGAACCGTGGCGCCAGGCACCCCATCCAGTCTTCCTAAACACCTCCAGTGACGGTGACTCCACCACCTCCCTGGGCAGTACATTCCAATGGACAATCAGATATACAATGTTATGTTCAGCCCACTGAATGCACAGTAGTCACAATAAATGGGAAAGCTGTTCTGAAGAGCAGAATGGTAAGAAAGTCCCTATAGGCATGGGGAATAGGGGGAGTGGGAACAGAGGCATCAGAAAGAGCAAGAGCCCAAGCAGAAGCTTCTGTCCTTAAAAAACTTTCCTCTTTATTATGAGCATGATGCTTGTGCCTCAGGATACACCTGAAGCCAGCTCAGGTCAGCTGCCCTGGTGTTTGCCTCTCCCAGTTTGAGCTCCTGGTTGACTTGAAACTGCTAACACCCTGCAGACCATGGCTGGTCTAAGATTCTGTCCCAGCAAAACCAGAACATGTATCCATAGACAACTGATATAGACAACTGCAGCTGAAGCCTTAATGAGTTTGAATTTATGATGATTTATTTCCTGTGTGTGGGAATCTTTTTACTGAGATGTAGCAGTTTGAGTTTTGATTTATTTTTTTAATTATTATTTTAAAATATTGTTATTGTCTGTGACCGGTTTAGGCTGTGCCTTTAAGAAAGGGACACTTTCTGAACACTCTGGGCGAATGTTTTTGATATTAGAATGAAAACAATGATATGCTAATTCAATTTCATTGGTGGGACCCTGTTGTAGTTTTTTTGTTTAGTCTTTCAGTCGGGGGAGTCAGTCAGGCAGTCGTCTTCTTCTTCCCCCTGTGCTGTGAGCTGGCTCGTTTCTCTCTACGATTCCTCTCTAACCAGATAAGAAAACTAACTTTTTGCATTCGCTTTGAGCTTTAACAAAGTTTTCCCCTTTTAATTACCTTCCTTTCTCTCTCTCTCTAACCCTTTTGGGAAAAAGGGGAGGTAGGGAGGGAGAAGGGAGGGGCAGGCCGAACCCCCCTGGCCGCAGGGGGGGTTGGGGAAAGGTTTCCTGTATTACATACATTGCTGTATATTTCTGTATATATTGTAAATATTGTATATTTTTGTACATATTCATTGCATTCCATATCTGCTTGTAAAATACAGCTTTCATCTGCTTCTCCGGCTGAGTTAGCTGTGGAATTCTTTTGTGTGTGGGGGGGGAACCTTCCTACTCCACCACATTGTCTTCAGATGTTTTACTAACAATCAAAGTATTTGGTAGAATAATTTCTTTAACATATCTTTAATATATCTCTGGAAACACTCAAGGTCAGATTGAATGGGGCTTTGAGCAGCCTCATGTAGTGTGGTATATCCATGCCCATGGGAGGGAAGTTGAAAACAGTGTCCTTTCCAACCCAAGCTCTTCTGTGGTTTAATTATATTTCATGGTTATGCAACAGAATCCTGAGGTGTCTACAGAAGTAATGTACCCCTCTTTATGTATGAGTGCAATAAAAGTCAACAGTTTGTGACACAGTCTTCCAATACTTAATTTTTTTTCTTTCTTTTATGGATTGAGTCACTTCTCAAAATAGATAAGTTAAATATAGAAGCTAATAAAAAGTTAAATTGACTTTGAGTCAAGAGTCTGAATTCAGCCCTTCATGTGCACAGGTCTAAAGTGATGTCAGAGTAAATTCTCAGACTCTGGAGCACAGATCTCAAGATATTTAGAAAACGTGGTTGTCAGATTTCAAATCAAGGTAAGAATATATTTTAAAATATATGTTGTTTTGTTGTGCATTTACTTTTGTAGAGTGACCTTTAGTCTATCTAAAGAAATGCATCTTTAGTGAGAATGAAATCTGTGACACGTAGGTGAAGTCTTCAGCTGAGTGATAACTGGATTTTGAAATATTTCTTACACATATAACTAGACTCAGGAATATGTGACCAAAGACATTATAAATACTATCCATATGAAAGCTGGCATTTGAAAGTCTTTATTTCAAAATAAGTTAGTAGATAACTTGTAAAAAGTAAGTTTGTTATTATCAGAAGTTCACACATGAATGAATAAGAACCTCAGTCATCTAAGTAAATTATAGCAACTTTAGAAGGCTGGTAGACTTGATTTTAGTAGATACAAAAGCTCTGATTTATATTTAAAACCCACTCTGCTCAGCATTTAGATTTATAAAGTATAAATAAATAAGTGTAAGAAGTGCATAAGAAGTATAAAACTTGGATCTTGACCTTTGAAAGAAGCCTTCTTAAGTATGACAGGAAATGTGATTATACTATTGGGTTTTGGACTCTACAGTGAAAAATTAGTACCTACATCCTGGGCTGCATCAAGACAAGCACAGCCAAAAAGTTGAGGGTGGTGATTCTCCCCCTCTACTCCGCTCTGGTGAGACCCCACTTGTAGTACTGCATCCAGTTCTGGAGCCCCTAATACAGGAAGAATCTGGAGGTGCTGGAACGTGTCCACAGAAGGGCCACAGGAATGATCAGAGGGCTGGAGCACCTCTCCTATGAGGTCAGACTGAGGAAGTTGGGGCTGCTCAGTCTGGAGAAGAGAAGGCTCCGAGGAGACCTAATTGTGGCTTTCCAGTGTCTGAAGGGGGCCTACAAGAAAGCTGGGGAGGGACTTTTATGCTGTCAGGTAGTGATAGGACTAGAGGGAATGGAACAAAACTAGAAATGGGTAGATTCAGACTGGACATGAAGAAGGAGTTCTTCCCCATGAGGGTGGAGAGACAGTGAAACAGGTTGCCCAAGGAGGTGGTGGAAGCCTTATCCCTGGAGGTTTTAAAGGCTAGGCTGGATGTGGCTGTGAGCAACATGATGTAGTGTGAGGTGTCCCTGCCCATGGCAGGGGCGTTGGAACTAGATGATCCTTGAGGTCCCTTCCAACCCTAACAATTCTATGACCCTATACTTTTACTTTGAAACACTGTGGGGAGTTGTTTGCAGCTCAGTGGGCTCACAATTCATCAGGACATCAAGGCAGAGATGCACCATACTGGTGGGATTGTGACAGATCAGTTGACATTTCCAAGGATATTATCATGCAAGTCATACATGACTGTGGGATTTGTGCTGCTATTAAGCAGGCAAAGCCAATCAAGCCCTTGTGGTATGATGACCAATGCTCCAAGTACAAGTATGATGAAGCATGGCAAATTGACTATATGACTCTACCTCATTCTTGATCTGGTAAACAGTAGGTGCTGACTGCAGTAGAGAGAAGTCATGGATGGTTGGAAACTTACCCAGTTCCTCATGAAACTGCATGTAACACCATTCTTGGTCCAGAAAAACCAAGCCTGTGTAGACATGGTACTCCAGAAAGAATTAAATCAGATAACAGAACTCATTTACAAGACAATCTTGTAAAAGACTGGGCCAAAGAGCATGGTATCAATTGGACAAATCACATTCCACACTATGCACCAGTTTCAGGGGTGATTGAATGTTATAATGGTTTGCTGAAAACCATTCTGAAAGCTGGAGGTGGTGGATTTTTTAAAAACCTGGACAAATATCTAGCAGAAGCAACCTGGATGGTGAATAGTAGAGGTTCAGTAAATTGAGCTGGACCTGCACACTCAGATTTGTTACAAAAGGTAGAAGGTGATAAAGTTCCTGTTATTCATGACAAGAATCTGTTAGGGAAAACTGTTTGGGAATTTACTCCTTCAGGAGAGTCCAAGCCTATCTGAGGGTTGTTTCTGCCAAAGGTCCTAGTTACACTTACTGGGTAGTGCAAGAGAATGTTGAAATTCAGTGTGTTCCATGAAGAAATCCAACTTTAGCTGAGAGAATTTAAATTCAGAATGTGTAGATACACAGATACATCATGCCCAGATGAAGAATCCATGAGCAATCTATGGTACATGATCCCTGAGAGCCCTGAGTCACCTGAGAGTCCTTGTTCATCTGTGAAGAGACAAATTCTTTTCTCATTTTCTGTTTTTTAATGTTTGAATCATCTACATCTGAAATAGCTAGAATGGAAGATAATCTGAAAATACAGACTATGAACTTTGTTGACTCATTATTGTAGATACTGGTTTAGATTAGATGGATAGTATTAGCAACCAATGGAATTGTTTGGAAGGGGTGGATTGTGGTAGTTTTAGGCTATGGCTTTAATATTTTCACAGATCTTGAACAGAAAGTGGTAAAATGTAAATAAATGACTATTGAGTGTAAAAAGGAAAATAATGATAGTTATAAACAATGTAATTGGAAGAGATAATGGACTTGAACTAGTTGTGCAAAACAACCTATGTCTCTTCTTGCTTCATCAGGCTAGGAGGTACTAATGGCTTTACTGACCTTGGGTGCATTGCTTTTGTTGTACTGGTATTTTCTCTCTCTTGTTCCTTTTGTGTACAGGGGAGTAGGAAAAGATGCAGGGAAGGGACAAGCTGTTCCACTGGTCCTTGGCTAGGGAGTCCTTGTGCTGTTCATTAATTGTAAATACCTTTAAATATTGTAAATACTGAATATTTTATACATATTCATTGCATTTCATTGTAGATTGTAGTTTCCTGTAAATACAGCTTTCATTTGCTTCCAACTGAGCTGGTCTGGGAAACTTAATGTTGGAGAATTTTCAACCCACTACACATGCCTCTTAAAGCAATTGCAGAATCCCACACTGGTTCTGTTGCCAGCTTGTCCAAGAGCTCCTCCAGACTGTGCAGCCCCAGCGTAGTTTGAGTGGCCAAAGCTCATTCCCTGGCTCCTTCTTTTTACAAGCTGCCTGAGCCACAATGCCATCAACAGGACCTAAAGGGGACAGACTCTGAAATGGTGTCTTATGAGGGCACAAGATTTTGAGTAGTTTATTGCTGAAGGTGCATTGGCTTCATCTGTAGCTCAAGGTGCAGCACCACCAAACCTTGTCACAGCATGTGTTTTTAAAGATATACAGCACATTCAGATGTGTCACCAAGACCAGCAGCTCCACCAGCTCTGTATGGAGCCTATCCCGTGCCAAACCCTTACATCTTATGGGAAGCTGATTGTAGTTTAGTAACTCTACCAGCTCGACCAGCTGCATACGTAGTGTACCCTGTGCCAAGGCCCTACGTACCACAGGAAATGGCTTTGAATTCAACTGCTCAGTTTAATGCATCTGACCACTGGACAGGAAATATGCCCACCTGCAACTCAGCCAAAAGACAGAAGCTTTCTCTTAAAGAACTGTACACTGGACTTTCGATCAGCATCACCGGGCATGGCTTCGCACATTTTACCACCATCTGTTTGTCCAGACTCAGCCTCACTAGCTGTTTATGCTGTATACTGCTCACTAGTTCGGCAGTCAATCCACCTGGGGACTAGCCACACAGCCCAAACCGAACCAGGAACAGTCAGCAGCTGCAGACAAACTGCAAACCTCTAGCCAGCAGGGGGTTTTCCTTGGTTTAGGGATGTAGACTCCACCTCTGATGAGGGAGTCATGCTACAGCACCTCTGTCCCATGATTAGACAGGAAGTTACAGCAGCCTGTAGCAGTCACAGGCTTACTAAAACCCAGATTCAGCCTCACTCTGCAGACCAGTGTGGTGGAGTAGGAAGGTTCCCCCCACACACAAAAGAATTCCACAGCTAACTCAGCCGGAGAAGCAGATGAAAGCTATATTTTACAAGCAGATATGGAATGCAATGAATATGTACAAAAACATACAATATTTACAATATATACAGAAATATACAACAAGGAAACCTTTCCCCAACCCCCCTGCAGCCAGGGGGTTCGGCCTGCCCCTCCCTTCTCCCTCCCTACCTCCCCTTTTTCCCAAAAAGGGTTAGAGAGAAAGAGAAAGGAAGGTAATTAAAAGGGGAAAACTTTGTTAAAGCTCAAAGCGAATGCAAAAAGTTAGTTTTCTCTTATCTGGTTAGCAAGAATCGTTCCTGCGTAGCAAGCTGTTGCTTCAGGGAGAAAAGCAGGCCAGCTCACAGTACAGGGGGAAGAAGAAGACTGACTGCCCCCCCCGACTGAAAGACCATGCTAGAACCTACAGCCGGGTTCCACCAATGAAATTGGATTAGCATATCTTTTGTTTTCATTTATATACCAAAATATTCAGCCAGAGTGTTCAGAAAGTGTCCTTCTCTTAAAGGCACAGTCTAAACCGGTCACAACCAGTTAAACAAATTGCAGGAAACTTTTTCCCATGATTCCAATGAATCGATTACAGACTTTCTGTTTAGAGTCTCATCCATGGGCAGGGATTGAGTTTTCCTGAGATCTGAAGAGGCTGGTACAGACTGGGGCCCTGATGTGCTTTTGAGCCCAGGTCCAGATAGGAATTATTCCCTAGCTGCATGAATCACTCACTGGGCTATGGGCTAAGAGGTGAACCCAATACAGTATATGTGCCCGCGGCTTGTGAGCCCAGCGCCTTCGGCGGCAGAATTTAAACAAGGCACAGCGACTCGCGGGGCTCCGCTGGGCGGCAGCCCCCTCGGAACAGCACCGGGATGAGCAAGCGCTTGGGCGGGCTTTCGCGCTTCTCCTCTTCAGGCTGCGGTGGCGGCTGGGCCCGCCACCCTTCCTGCACACACTCCGAGACTCGGTGTGGCCCTCTCTTCACGTGCCCATGGCTCGTAAGCCCAGCGCCTTCGGCAGCGGAATTTAAACAGGGACAGCGACTCGCGTGGCTCCGCTCAGCGGCAGCCGCCTGCTCTGGTACTCTCTCGTGCTCTCGCGCGCCGCCGCACTTTTTCTAAATTTTTGTCCAGTGGGTGGTGTGTCCAGGGGCAGCCACGGCTGTGGCCAGGGGCAGCATGGTTATAACGCGCAGCAAAATCTTTAAAAAATCAGTGTCGACCCAGACTGAGGTAGAACGCAAGCAGGTAGCTGTCCAGGTGTCTGGCTGTAGTGAGTGCTGGAGCCTGGCTCTTGAGATGCAGGGTAGTGGAAGCATCTCTTGCATTAGGTGTGAGCAGATCGGTGATCTGCTCAACCTTGTGGCCAGACTAAAGGACGAGGTTGCTAGTCTTAGAGATGTATGGGAATGTAGAAAAGAGATGAGCCAGAGGAGGAAAGAGATGAACCAGAGTAAGCAGGCTCCGCAGGCTCCCCCAGCAGAGACTGGTTGTCCAAAAAGCAGAGGGGAATGGATGCAGGTTCCTCTGGTTCCTCTCAAAAGACACAAATTAAAACCTACTTGAATCCCCCCACCTCCCTCGCTGCCCTTGGAAAACAAGTATGGGGCGCTGGAGATCGAGGGTGAGGTGATACTGATGCCAGAGGACACACCATCTGGGGTTTTCCCTGAAGCTAAACAGCCTAAGGTTAAACAGCCTAAGGTTAAACAGCCTAAGGCAAAGCAGCCTGAGGTTAAACAGCCTTCCCCTGGCATCAGGACTTGCTCCCTCAAAAAGAAGAGGAGGGTAATTGTTATTGGTGATTCCCTCCTGAGGGGAACAGAAGGTCCCATATGTAGGCCGGACCCATCTCATAGGGAAGTTATTAGCCTAGCAGGAGTCCAAGTTGGAGATGTTACCAGAAGGCTGCCCAGTCTGGTACAGCCCTCTGACTACTATCCCTTATTGGTTATGCAGTTAGGGAATGATGATGTTGCTACCAGAACTCCCAGGGCTATCAAAAATGACCTCAGGGCCCTGGGAGATGTGGTTGAGGGGTCAGGTGCACAAATAATTTTTACATCGATACCATTAGTTGCAGGAGGAAACATGATAAGGAACAGGTCAGCCGCTGCAGTCAACAAGTGGTTTAGAGGCTGGTGCAGACAAAAGAATTTTGGGTTTTTCGATCTTGGGGAACTTTCTAATGCACCAGGTCAGCTGGTAACAGATGGAGTACATCTGTCCCAGAAGGGGGAAAGGTCATAGTACACGAGAATGGCCTGTCCCCCAAAGGTAAAAAGATTCTGGGAAGGGAATTGGCAGGTCTCATTGACAGGGCTTTAAACTAGCTTCGAAGGGGGAAGGGGTTGAAACCAGTACCCTCATGCAGGAGTCTGGAGGTGATAAGCTAGAGCTAGAGGTGAAACCAGCAGCCCAGCTGCAGTACATGTACACTAATGCACGAAGCATGGGTAACAAACAAGAGGATCTGGAAGCCTTGTTGCAGCAGGAAAGTTATGATGGAGTTGCCATCACAGAGACGTGGTGGGACGACTCACATGACTGGAGTGCTGCAGTTGATGGCTACAGGCTCGTCAGGAGAGACAGGCAAGGAAGAAGGGGTGGAGGGGTGGCCTTGTACATCAGAGAGGCACTAGAGGCCATTGAGCTAGAGATCGGGGATGATTGGGTTGAGTGCTTGTGGGTGAAAATTAGAGGGAAGACCAGCAGGGCAGACATCCTGGTTGGAGTCTGTTATAGACCACCCAACCAGGAGGAGGATGTTGATGAAGCATTCTATAGGCAGCTTAAGGCTGTCTCAAGATCACCTGACCTCGTTCTCATGGGTGACTTCAACCTGCCTGTAATCTGCTGGGATCTCAACACAGCAGAGAGGAGGCAGTCTAAGAGGTTCTTAGAGTGCATGGAGGACAACTTTTTATCCCAGGTGTTGCGCGAGCCTACGAGGGGTGAGGCTCTGCTTGACCTCCTCTTCACCAACAGGGAAGGGCTGGTGGGTGATGTGGTGGCCGAAGGGTGTTTAGGCACCAGTGACCATGAGATAATTGAGTTTTCGGTATTCAGCCAAGCCAAGACGGGGAGCAAGAAGACCTCCACTCTGGACTTCAGGAGGGCAGACTTCAGGTTACTCAAGGAACTAATTCATAAGGTTCCTTGGGAAACAGCCCTTAAAAATAAAGGGATCCAGGAGAGCTGGACCTGCTTCAAGGAAGAACTCTTGAAGGTGCAAGAACAGGCTGTGCCGGTGTGCCGGAAGATGAGCCGCTGGGGCAGACAGCCAGCCTGGATGGGTAATGAACTTTTACTAGAACTAAGGGAAAAAAAGAGGGTGTATCATCTTTGGAAGAAAGGGGAGGCAACCTACAGAATGTTTAGGGATGTTGCTAGGACATGCAGGAAGAAAATTAGGGAGGCAAAAGCACATTTAGAACTTAGACTGGCCTCTGCTGTGAAGGACAACAAAAAGTCCTTCTATAAATACATCAATAGCAAGAAGAAGGGCAAGGACAACTTCCACTCCTTGGTTGACACAGAGGGGAACGTTGTAACAAAGGATGAGGAAAAGGCAGAGGTACTTAACACCTTCTTTGCCTCAATTTTTACTAGCAGGACAGAACGTCTTCCAGACAGCTGGCCTGCAGAGCTGGCAGAAGGAGCCAGAGCTGCATAGTTTCCCGCTGCTGCAGGAGGAAGTTAGAGATCTTCTCAGCTGCTTGGACCCCCACAAGTCCATGGGACCGGATGGGATCCATCCTAGAGTGCTGAGGGAGCTGGCGGATGAGCTGTCCAGGCCGCTCTCCATCATTTTTCAGCAGTCCTGGCTCACTGGAGAGGTCCCAGAAGACTGGAAGCTGGCTAACGTGGTGCCCATCCACAAGAAGGGCCAGTTGGAAGAGCCAGGGAATTATAGGCCTGTCAGCCTGACCTCAGTGCCAGGCAAGATTATGGAACAGGTCATCTTGAGTGCAATCACACAGCACTTGCAGGATGGCCAAGGGCTCAGGCCTAGCCAGCATGGATTTAGGAAGGGCAGGTCCTGCCTGACCAACCTGATCTCCTTCTATGATCAGGTGACCCACCTGGTGGATGTGGGGAGGCCTGTGGATGTGGTCTACCTGGACCTCAGCAAGGCCTTTGACACCGTCCCCCCACAGCAAACTCCTGGCCAAGCTATCAGCCCATGGCTTGGACAGAATCACACTGTGTTGGGTTAGGAACTGGCAGGAGGGCCGAGCCCAGAGAGTGGTGGTGAATGGTGCCACATCCAGCTGGCGGCCTGTCACTAGTGGTGTGCCCCAAGGATCAGTACTGGGCCCCATGCTCTTCAACATCTTTATTGATGATCTGGATGAGGGCATTGAGTCCATCATCAGTAAATTTGTGGACGACGCCAAGCTGTCGGCAGGAGTTGATCTGCTGGAGGGCAGAGAGGCTTTGCAGAGGGACCTCGACAGGCTGGACAGATGGGCAGAGTCCAATGGCATGAGATTTAACACATCCAAGTGCTGGGTTCTGCACATTGGCCACAACAACCCCAGGCAGTGCTACAAGCTGGGGTCAGAGTGGCTGGAGAGTGGCCAGGCAGAGAGGGACCTTGGGGTACTGGTTGATTGTAGGCTGAACATGAGCCTGCAGTGTGCCCAGGCAGCCAAGAGGGCCAATGGCATCCTGGCCTGCATCAGGAAGAGTGTGGCCAGCAGGAGCAGGGAGGTCATTGTGCCCCTGTACACTGCACTGGTTAGGCCGCACCTTGAGTCCTGTGTCCAGTTCTGGGCCCCTCAGTTTAGGAAGGATGTTGTCTTGCTGGAGCGTGTCCAGAGAAGGGCAACAAAGCTGGTGAGGGGTTTGGAACACAAGCCCTACGAGGAGAGGCTGAGGGAGCTGGGGTTGCTTAGCCTGGAGAAGAGGAGACTGAGGGGTGACCTTATTGCTCTCTACAACTACCTGAAGGGAGGTTGCAGCCAGGCAGAGGTTGGCCTCTTCTCCCAGGCAGCCAGCACCAGAACAGGAGAACACAGTCTCAGGCTGCGCAAGGGCAGGTTTAGGCTCAATGTTAGATAGAAGTTCTACACGGAGAGAGTGATTGCCCATTGGAATCGGCTACCCATGGAGGTGGTGGAGTCACCTTCATTGGATGTGTTCAGTAGAAGACTTGATGAGGTGCTTGGCTGCATGGTTTAGTTGTTGGGTGGGTTGGATTGTTTGATGGGTTGGACGCGATGATCTTGAAGGTCTCTTCCAACCTGGTGTATTGTATTGTATTTTTTTGCATTGTATTGTATTGTATGGCTAAAGACCTCGGCAAATTGTCTGCAGCAGTTTGGAGAATGTTTAGTATTCAGGCCATGCATGAATTAGGACTTTATGCCTGTCCCATTGATGCAACTATAAAAACAAGAGGTTTTACCCCTCATTGAAGAAGTACCAGATGCCTTTAAGGTATGTTTTCTCAATCAAATGTGGCAAATTAAACAGGCAATTGAGTGGAATAAAAGCTCTGACAATTCCTGTGAACATATCCTAACATGGAAAAAGCTTTTAATGGACTTGTAAAATTATGGGGATATATTTGCTATCCAGTCCATAGAGCCATAGAATCATAGAATTGTTAGGGTTGGGAGTGTCTTCAAGAATCATCCAGTTCCAACCTGCCTGCCATGGGCAGGGACCCCTCAGACTAGATCAGGCTGCTCAGAGCCACATCCAGCCTGGCCTTAAAATCTCCAGGAATGGGGCTTCTACCACTTCCCTGGGTGACCTGTTCCAGCATGTCACCACGCTCATGGTGAAGAACTTCTTCCTAACATCCAATCTGAATCTTCCCATTTCTATTTTTTTCCATTCCCCCTAGTCCTATCATGACCTGATGCCTGAAAAGGTCCCTCCCCAGCTTTCTTATAGGCCCCCTTCAGATACTGGAAGGCCACAATTAGGTCTCCTCGGAGCCTTCTCCTCTCCTGACTGAGTGTGACCGGTTTAGGCTGTGCCTTTAAGAAAGAGACACTTTCTGAACACTCTGGGTGAATATTTTGGTATATGAATGAAAACAATGATATGCTAATCCAATTTCATTGGTGGAACCTGGCTGTAAATTTTTGTTTAGTCTTTCAGTCGGCGGGGGCAGTCAGTGGTCTTCTTCTTCCCCCTGTGCTGTGAGCTGGCTCGTTTCTCTCTACGATTCTTGCTAACCAGATAAGAAAACTAACTTTTTGCATTCGCTTTGAGCTTTAACAAAGTTTTCCCCTTTTACAATAATACAATACAATACAATACACCAGGTTGGAAGAGACCTTCATCACGTCCAACCCATCAAACAATCCAACCCACCCAACAACTAGACCATACAGCCAAGCACCCCATCAAGTCTTCTCCTGAACACCTCCAGTGAAGGTGACTCCACCACCACCATGGGCAGCCGATTCCAATGGCCAATCACTCTCTCCGTGTAGAACTTCTTCCTAACATCCAGCCTAAACCTGCCCTGGCGCAGCCTGAGACTGTGTCCTCTTGTTCTGGTGCTGGATGCCTGGGAGAAGAGGCCAACCTCTGCCTGGCTACAACCTCCCTTCAGGTAGTTGTAGAGAGCAATAAGGTCACCCCTCAGTCTCCTCTTCTCCAGGCTACGCAACCCCAGCTCCCTCAGCCTTTCCTCACAGGGCTTGTGTTCCAAACCCCTCACCAGCTTTGTTGCCCTTCTCTGGACACGCTCCAGCAAGACAACATCCTTCCTAAACTGAGGGGCCCAGAACTGGACACAGGACTCAAGGTACGGCCTAACCAGTGCAGTGTACAGGGGGAGAATGACCTCCCTGCTCCTGCTGGCCACACTGTTCCTGATGCAAGCCAGGATGCCATTGGCCTTCTTGGCTGCCTGGGCACACTGCAGGCTCATGTTCAGCCTACAATCAACCAGTACCCCCAGGTCCCTCTCTGCCTGGCCACTCTCCAGCCACTCTGACCCCAGCCTGTAGCACTGCCTGGGGTTGTTGTGGCCAATGTGCAGAATCCGGCACTTGGATGTGTTAAATCTCATGCCATTGGAGTCTGCCCATCTGTCCAGCCTGTCGAGGTCCCTCTGCAAAGCCTCTCTGCCCTCCAGCAAATCAACTGCTGCCCCCAGTTTGGTGTCGACTTGGTAGCGACTCCTCTTCTCCTCTGTGGCAGCAGGATTGCACAGGCATGCAATTAAGCAATGGTCCTGCTTTCTGAGCTGACACACAGGGTTGTGTCATCTCGTCAATCTGCTTCTTAAGGCTGAGGCAGATGTTTGGACTGCCGGACTCAGCTATGTCCCTTCCCTGACAACAGGGCAGATCTTATCCTCGGGGTCCAGTCCTCTTGAGATACAGCAGAGTCATCTGACTGGTGAGACTGGTAATAAAATGCTGTAGCTTCTCAGGCTCAGTGAGGTCCCTCACCACACCATCCCACTTTTTCATGTGCTTTTGCTGGTCAAGTAAGTAGAACCAGAGGGTGCTTTGAGGTGTCTATTTCCCAGATTCTCTCTCTTGGACAGGGAGAAGTCTGTTTTTTAATAGCTGAAATCCTGGGCTGCATGGGGTGGGAATGGGTTGAAACCTCTTAGAGTTGGTCAGCTTTTTGAGTCACTTCCACCACAGATGAAACACAGGCCTGTACATTAGAAGAAGGACTTGAGATCCTGCCACGCATTGCCGGAGCATGCTAACCAGTTCATCCACTCTTTGTCCTTGGCTGTCTCTCAGGCCCCAGACTGTAATTGCCAGTGAGTTGCATATGATAGTGCTGCAACTCATAGAAAGCTTTTCTACATGGCTGGTGTACATGTTACCTCAGTCTACAGACTAGGGATTGTCATCTCATTATAGAGCTTATCCAGCACAGTTTGTTCCCTCAAGTACTGGGTGCATTTCTCTATGTTAGTCCATCTCCCAGAATAATCCTTCATATCATCCTTGGTGGGATATGTACCCTTCACACCTGCTAGAAGCTGTCTCCAGAAGCATGAGATTTAATAATTTCCCTGTCAATGCCCACTTCCCTAGACTAGGATCCCAACTGTTTGTCTTTTCTCCCTTCCAGCTCCAAACCATTAGCTCCCATACCCCAGCATTGGATCAGCCAGGTGACAATAGACTCATTCAGCTGGCGGCCATAGCCCTGTCACATATCATGTAAACTTGCCTAATGGTAACGATCAAGTGATTATCTCTGCCTCTTCTTGTTGCTGTGATGGTCCTGGTTCATCCTTATCTTTTGCATCATTACATGTTTTCCCTGTATACTTCTTTTTATGTATAGGAGTAACCGATACTGGTGCACGCTGTCTCTTTGATGCTACTGCCACGTCTCTTGCTCTGTTTGTAGGCTAGGAGACCTCCTCCTCTTCCTCTTCCTCTTCCTCTTCCTCTTCCTCTTCCTCTTCCTCTTCCTCTTCCTCTTCCTCTTCCTCTTCCTTCCTCTTCCTCTTCCTCTTCCTCGTCCTCGTCCTCGTCTTCTTCCTCCTGAACAACACTGAAAAGAGCTCAATACACATGGGCCAGACCCCAACACATCACAATGATTTGTGTCTCTGGTAATTTTCAAGCTGATGACATCATTTTATCAAACATGTCACCAGCTCATCAGGGTTTTGCATTTGCTCAGGAGTGAGGTTCCAAAACACCAGAGGTGACCAGTGGGTCAAATTTTGGCCCAGACTTTCCCACATACCCTGCCATTCATAGTTATTTAACCTCAGAGTAGGGCTCCAAACAGCATTCTTGGAAGAAATTTGTGATACTATGACCAAACCCAAACAGACATTTAAGATACAATGTCAAAAGCAGTCTGGTGTTGGTGTCCCAAAACTAACAGAAATCTTCTAAAGGTGAATAAATGCTTTCTTCTGTTCCATTGATTAGTTGAGTAATATTACTGATAAATGATGACACAGTATAAAAAATAGACTAACCAAATAATTGGTGCACTAATCCACAGCAAGCAGAAGACACAGTATCAGGGTGGCCTTCTGCCATTTCATCAGAATGACATATACAAGCATCATAAAAGAAAACATGGTTATCAAAAGACATGCAAAACCAAAAAATGCGTGAGAGCATGTATGAGTGCTCATATAATGCCACCAGAAGAGGTATCGGAGCCAGGAAGGCAGATGTCTTAACATGAAGGGAAACATACTTTGTGTACTTCAACTCAGCACTCTTCTGCCAAAATTGATACAGATGCTTTCAGTGTCCCATGTTGGGCGCCAATGAGTGCAATGATTTAGCGCAAAGGCTAAACTGCCCCACTCCCCCTACTCCTGTGGGAATGCAAGGAGCCAAACTGATGACCTTGTTAAATGGAGATAGGTCCTGAAACAAAGATGAAGCCTTGGGAACAGTAAGACTGAGATTAAGAACAAACACAGAGTGAGAACATCTGGTGTGAACTATGTCTGAATTAAAGAATTTTGTAGCTAAGTGGAAAATTGCTGCCTGCTTAATGGGCTTGCCTTCAGGCTGCTGTGTCATCCACTTATACAATATAGAAGTATAGTTGTCTTCTAATAAAGATTCTTTGATCTGCAACTTAGAGTTCGTGACTCAATATACCACAAATGATGCCCTGTATCAGGGACTGAATGACTAGGTGCTGATCCAGTGGCATAGCTCAGCCAAACTATGGGGAATAGACACTGAATGGAAGTGCATTTATGTACACAATTATCTATCACTGGACAAAGGTAAGCAACTGAGAATGATGGGAAATAATTTAACTCAGGAACATAAAAGTCTTCTGGAAGCCTTTCAGAATATCTTTAAAAAATATGGGAAATCAGCCAGTAACACAGCCCTTCAACAAATGCTTCTTTGGGCCACTAAAAATGACCCCTCTATAACTAGCCACACTATATATGACCCAGGGGTCTGGGAAAAAATTTGGGTTAAACTATGGGATTCTGCTATGAAGGATGATTAGGTCACAGCTGGACAGCTGGACTTTTATGTGCATGGCAATCTGTCTTTGAAGTATTGGAAGTACATGCTGGCTCACAAGAACAAACTATGAAAGGGTCAGGATCCCAAGGAGAAATTTTGACTTGTGTACCTTCAGGTGAAGCCATGGACACCTCTCCCCTGATATTGACACTGCAGGTATCAGCGACCCTACTGCATAATGATCCTGATGGTCCTTTTGATCTGGGAACAGTAGATCCTGAAAAAGAGTCTGATCTATATCCTCCTGATTTGCATGATAAATGAGCAGCGGTACAGAGGGAGGTCAAAAAAGCAGGAGATATGGAACTCCTAACAGCTTTTCCAATCATTTATGTGCCAGAGCAAGACACAGAATGAGAGACTCTCATGATAAATGAGCAGCAGTACAGAGGGAGGTCAAAAAAGCAGGAGATATGGAACTCCTAACAGCTTTTCCAATCATTTATGTGCCAGAGCAAGACACAGAATGAGAGACTCTCTCTCATTCTGCGACAAAGGACCTATGAGGTACAGTTGCTGATCATGACCTTGGGGCTCCCTATGCAATGAACTTGTTAAAACCACTGCAAGACAATATGGTGCTTATTCCATATGATTTTAAAATGCTGTGCTGCCAGGGGAAGTTTAGGCTAGAGGTGAGGAGAAAGTTCTTCAGAGAAAGAGTAATTGGCCATTGGAATGGGCTGACCAGGAAGGTGGTGTAGTCACTGTCCCTGAAGGTATTCAAGGATTGCACATAGCACTTGAAATCATGGTTTTGTTAATCATGAAGTGTTAGGTATTAGGTAAAAGGTTGGACTTGATGATCTCTGAGGTCTCTTCCAACCTGGTTGATTCTATGATTCTATGATTCTTTGATAATGACTGAAATGCAATTTACCCTTTCCATGGTTAAATTGAGAGAGCTATTGCAAGCCCAGCCAACAGAAAATATGAATTTGCAAGAACAAAACCTACTGTGAATGATTGATTTAAATGTGTTAATGGGTGAGGGTGATTTTAGTACAATGGTGGCACAGGCTAGTTTCCTAGTAGAAGGGTTACAGCAAGTCAAGCATTTGGCCCTGTGAGCTCTCAGAGACATGCCCAACACTGGGAAACAAAGACAATCATTTGTCAACATTAAACAGGGACCCCAGGAGTCTTATATTCAATTTCTTGACCATTTAAAGGATACATGAAAGAAGCAAGTGGACAATGAGCAAGCTGGAGACCTTATTTTTAAACAACTCATATTGAAAATGCAAACATTGATTGTCAGAAACTTTTGCATGCCTCCAAAAATGCTACTATAGATGAAATGTGGGAACACAGCAGCATCAGGTTTGTCTAGCAGTGGAAGCTTGTGTGGCCATATCTTTCTGAGCGCAGCAATGTTACCTTTGTGGCCAGCCTGGATACTTTCACAAAAAATTGTCCTAAAGCAAAAGTAAATGCCACAAAAGCGCCAGAGGTGTGCCCTTGCTGTCATAGAAGATGACACTTCGCAAGTCAGTGCCATTTCACTGTGATGGTGACAGGACACCGGAATGGGCTGCCCAGCAGCATTGTGGAGTCTCCCTCTCTGGACATATTCAAGACCCAGCTGGATGATTTATTGTGTGACCTGGTACAGGTGATCCTGCTTCGGCAGGGTGGTTGGACTAGATGATTTCTTGAGGTCCCTTCCAGCTCCTAACATTCTGTGATTCTAAATTTAACAAAAGGGGCCAATCATTTATACAAATGGGAAACTCCAACAGGAGTGATTAAAGGGGTCATGCAATGATAACAAATTACCCCTCAATATGGTCCCCTCAAACAGCAGCCACCACTTATGTGCCAGTACAAGCAGCACCTCAGTCAAAACAGTAACCAAAGACACAGAAGTCACGTCTATCCCAATGGACATATAGCTGCCATTAGGGAGGGCTGCTTTATTGCTCAGATGTTCTTCTACTACACAGACAAGGTTATTTGTGTTATTTGGGATCATTGATGCAGTCTGTAAAGGAGAAATCAAAATAATGGCATGGACCCTGACACTGCCTTGTACTATGCCAGCAGTTATTTGAATAGCACAATTAGTTTACTTTGTGCCACAGGTGCCTGCATATGTGCTGTCCCTGAGAGGGACTGGTAGTTTTGGGTCCACTGAAAAGTCAGAAATTTACTGGACACAACGGGACCACAATTAAGTTGTGAATTTTAAGGGAAAGGACAACAAATTGAATTAGCAGGCTTTATTGATAGCAGGGCAGATGTCATCCTAATTTCTGCATCACACTGGCTGCAATTGTGTCCTTTGGCAGAAATGCATGCCTCATTGTCAGGAAGTGGTGGGAGACCATGCTGAAACAAAGCAATATGCTCATCGAAGTTGTTGGCCCTTGTAGGAATCCTGTCTACCGATACTGGATACAAATCACTTTGTGATTGCATCATGAACTGAGATGTGCCCCAACAAAGGATAATGATTGCTCACTGGACAGCAGCTGGCCTGACAACAATGGACCAAGGCCACTGCCATTGACAAAATCATCTGCGCCCATCCAAAAGGGACGATGGTGAGACAATGGATTCACCCTATGGCCCCTGATGTGTAATGGGTATGTGGGCAGGTAAATGGAGAAGGATGAGGTGGAGCCCCCCACTCCCTCCAGACCCCTGCCCAAACACAAAGGAATACACAGAAAGATTTCCTGGGGAGCAATACCTGGATACTTACCTAAGGACGATTTCCTGGGACGATTCCTGGGGAACAATACCTAGACACTTACCTAAGGACTAAAAACTGTATAAAAAGACTTGAGTGACACTGGCAAGTCAGAAGCAAGAAGACCACACCACACGCTGGAAACATCACAGGGCAACACAACAGGTCTTGGACTCCAAAAACTCTCTCTCCACCTCTGACCATTGGTAATATAATCCCTTTCCTGCTTTCTCCATCTTCTCCCTATATCTATTTCTTCTCTCTTTCTCTCTCTTCCTCCTTTTGTTATTCTGTTAATAAATAGTTAATAAATAGTCTATCTGTTGGTACTTTGGCCTCATTTGTGCCTCTAATTTCATAACATGGGAATATTCAGAAGAACTGAGTCTCTTTCCCTCTCCAGACTGAGACAGCCCTGAGGACAACAAAACACTTTGTGCTGCACAGACCAGTAAGGCTGTGGGGAAGGGACTGTTTAAGTCAGTGGGTGTGGTGGTTCAGGCTGGGTGCCCCCCTGCTGTGGCCACATGAGACACAAGTCTGGTGTCCCGAAGGGTCCAGCCCAGTGGGTGGACACGGGAAGTTACGCATTTCATCCCATAATGCCCTGGTCCCTTATAAGACATCAGTGAGGGTCCTGCACTTACTCTTTCTTCCCTCACCACTACCTGGTGGTGGGGTGAGCCATCTTGTGGCCTTGGGCCTATCTAGGCCCAAGCTAGGCCCAAGACTGGAGGAGAGAGAAAGAGCCCTGGGGGTTTTGGGTGTACTCTCAGGTGGGGATGGGATACTTTTGGGTATGGTTTGGGATCTCTTTGTCACTGTCCTTGTGGTTCTCTATAAAATTTTCACTGCTTTTCCATTTAAACTCTCCACCGCTTTTGCAACCTGTTTGTCTGATTCTTTTCTTTTGCCCATGGATCAGCCTTTCAACCTACCACAGTGGGATATGTATATAAGTAGGGATTTTCCCTAGGAGCTACTGATCAGCAACACATTCTCATCCCTGATCTGGAAAACTGGTAAACCAGTGTGGGTAGATCAGTGGCTCTGAAGTCAAGAAAAACTGCTGCATTTAAATGAACTAGTTGATGAACAGCTGAAAGCAAGTCATATAGTCCCTACAATGAGCCCATGGAATTCACTGGTGATTGTTATAAAAAAAGAAAGTGACAAATGGAGATTGCTGTAGTATTTATGAAAGATCAATGAAGTCATCAAGGACATGGAAGCTTTACAGCCTGCATTACCTTCTCCTACTATGTTTCCACAATCTTAGACTCTAATAGTTATAGATCTAAAGGACTGCTATTTTACAATCTCACTTTGTCCACAAGACACCTGTTGTTTTGCATTTTTTGTGCTACTTACTAATGCAGCCAAACCTCACTGACAATATCACTGGGAAGTATTGCTACAAGGCCCCACAATGTGTCAACAATTTGTCACTACAATATTGCCACTTGTACAAGAAATGAATAGAGGAATACACATATATCATTCTATGGATGACATTTTAATTGCAGCACCAACAGAACAAGAGGCAGAGGCAGTACAGTAATAAGTTGTGCAAGCTGCAACTGTAGCAGGACTCAAAATAGCAGAAGACCAAATAGGAAAAACCCACTCCCATGGTTATATCTGGGTTGGAAAATCATAGAGCATCAAATTCAGACATGAAAGATGACATTAGGACTTAACTTCAGCACCTTGAATGATTTGCAGAACCTCCTGGGAAAAATAAATTTGGTTTGGCCTTTATTGGGGATCTTGATAGAAAACCTTCATTCTCTATATAAGTCATTAGAGGGGATCACAGAATTAACATCACCAAGACATTTAATATCAGAAGCAAGGGAGACATTAAACAAAGTCATAACAAAAATGGTCCAACAAACAGTGCATCATTCACCTTTTCAGCCACACAGGTTACTAGCACAAGTTTTAGTAAATCCGTATCCTTTAGTTATCTTAGAGTGGATTTTTTTAACCTCATGCATTTGGAAAAAAACACATTGAAATAATGGGTATGGTGATACAAAAAAGTCATGATCAATTATTATCCTTAGACGGGACTGAACCTGATGTTACTTATTTGCCCCTGGATATGAAACAAATAGAAATTTTATTTCATCATTCAGTAACTTTTCAATGTGCCTTTATGGATTTTTCTGGACAAATAAGCATAAACTTTCCAAAGCACAAACTTTCACAATCTTTTGGCTCTTTTTATCTCTTGCTTGTATCTCACTTGGTATTAACCCGCATAGTGGTTGCGCTAACTCTCTTTATGGATGGGTCTCCATGAATCAGGCATGCAGTCATCGTGTGGCTCAATAATGATGGTGTGTGGAACAGGGAAATACACAAAAACCACGGGCTCACCACAAATAGTTAAGCATTCAGCAGTGGTTAGTGTATTCCAGCAATGGCTTTAGCCTGTTAACATTATAACAAATTCTTTTCATGTTGCAGGGCTTGTGATATGACTAGAATGTGCCTACCTAAAGAAAAAACAAAATCCACAGCTATTTGCTGTTTTGTTGCAGCTGAAATGGCTTTTAGAACATTGCTCCAACCTTCATTTTATACAATAATTTCCTTCTCACATATTTTTGCCAGAACCCATTTCACAAGGCAAGTAGAAGCTGACAGATTAGCTGGCGCAATGATCATGCCAAATTGTTTCGCACAAGCTCATTTATCCCATGAATTGTATCATCAAAATGCAATGACTCTACAATGTGCATTCCAATTGACAGATGAACAAGCAAAGCAAATAACTCAATCTTGTCCTGACTGTCAACATATTGCACCAGCACCTTTAGCTGGGACTAATCCCAGAGGACTGAATGCCCTGGAAATATGGCAAACAGATGTCACTCATATCCCTGAATTTGGCAAGTTATGTTATGTTATGTTATATTTGTGCTTTAATAGATACTTTTTATACTTGCATTTTTGCATCTGTCCACAGAGGTGAAAAGCTAAAGATGTATGCAAACTTTTTTTTTAATGGCTTTTGCAACAGTCAAAATGGACAATGGGCCTGGATATTTTGCTGGTAAAGCGAATAGCTTTTTTTCAGCAGGTTTGTTGCCCTTGTCTGGACACATTCAAGCAAGTCAACATCTTTCCTAAGCTGAGGGGCACAGAACTGGACACAGGACTCAAGGTGTGGCCTAACCAGTGCTGAGTCCAGGGGCAGAATGACTTCCCTGCTCCTGCTGGCCACACTATTCCTGATATAGTCCAGGATGCCATTTGCCTTTTTGGCCACCTGGGCACACTGCTGGCTCATGTTCAGCCTATTATCAACCAGTACCCCCAGATCCCTTTCCATCTGTCTGCTCTCCAGTCACTCTGTCCCCAGCCTGTAGCACTGCGTGGGACTGTTGTGGCCAATGTAGAATAGAATAAACCAGGTTGGAAGAGACCTTCAAGATCATCACATCCAACCTATCATCCAACCTACCTAATCAACTAAACCATGCAACCAAACACCCTGTCAAGTGTCCTCTTGAACACCTCCAATGAAGGTGACTCCACCACCTCCTCAGGCAGCCCATTCCAATGGGCAATCACTCTCTCTGTGTAGAACTTCTTCCTAACATCCAGCCTAAACATGCCCTGGCGCAGCCTGAGACTTTGTCCTCTTGTTCTGGTGCTTGTTGCCTGGGAGAAGAGCCCAAACTCTACCTGTCTACAACCTCCTTTCAGGTAGTTGTAGAGAGCAATAAGGTCACCCCTCAGTCTCCTCTTCTCCAGGCTAAGCAACCCCAGCTCCCTCAGCTTCCCCTCACAGGGCTTGTATTCCAAACCCCTCACCAGCTTCATTGCCCTTCTCTGGACACGTTCCAACAAGTCAACATCCTTCCTAAACTGAGGGGCCCAGAACTGGACACAGGACTCAAGGTGTGGCTTAACCAGTGCTGACTACAGGGGCAGAATGACCTCCCTGCTCCTGCTGGCCACACTCTTCCTGATGCAGGCCAGGATGCAATTGGCCCTCTTGGCCACCAGGGCACACTGCAGGCTCATGTTCAGCCTACCATTGACCAGTACCCCTAAGTCCCTTTCTGCCTGGCCACTCCCCAGCCACTCTGACCCCAGCCTGTAGCACTGCCTGGGGTTGTTGTGGCCGATGTGCAGAACCCGGCACTTGGATGTGTTAAATCTCATGCCGTTGGATTCTGCCCATCTGTCCAGCCTGCTGAGGTCCCTCTGCAAAGCCTCTCTGCCCTCCAGCAGATCAACTCTTGTCCCCAGCTTAGTGTTGTCTGCAAATTTACTGGTGATGGACTCAATGCCCTCATCCAGATCATCAATAAAGATGTTGAAGAGCATGGGGCCCAGCACTGAGCCTTGGGGCACACCACTAGTGACAGGCCGCCAGCTGGATGTGGCAGCATTCACCACCACTCTCTAGGCTCGGCCCTCCAGCCACTTCCTAACTCAGTACAGAGTGTTACTGTCCAAGCCATGGGCTGATAGCTTGGCCAGGAGTTTGCTGTGGGGGACAGTGTCAAAAGCCTTGCTGAAGTCCAAGTAGACTACATCCACAGCCCTCCCCACATCCACCAGGTGGGTCACCTGATCATAGAAGGAGATCAGGTTGGTCAGGCAGGACCTGCCCTTCCTAAATCCATGCTGGCTGGGCCTCATACCTTGGCCATCCTGTAAGTGCTGTGTGATTGCATTCAAGATGACCTGTTCCATAATCTTGCCTGGCACTGAGGTCAGGCTGACAGGCCTATAATTCCCTGGCTCCTCCAACCAACCCTTCTTGTGGATGGGCACCCTGTTGGCCAGCTTCCAGTCTTCTGGGACCTCTCCAGTGAGCCAGGAGTGCTGAAAAATGATGGAGAGTAGCCTAGCCAGCTCATCTGCCAGCTCTCTCAACACCCTAGGATGGATTCTGTCTGGTCTCATGGACTTGTGAGTATCCAAGTGGCACCAGAACCTGGCACTAAGACATGTTAAATCTCATGCCATTGGACTCTGCCCACCTATCCAGCCTGTCAAGGTCCCTCTGCACAGCCCTTCTACCCCATAGCTGATCAACACCTGCTCCAAATTTTGTGTCGTCTGCGAATTTACTAATGATGGACTCAATGTACTCATCCAGATCATCAATAAAGATATTGAAAAGGATCAGGCCCGACAGCTTGGACAAGTGCACTCTGCACTGGGATAGAAACTGAGCCAGAAACAGAGCCAGGCCCAGAGTGGTGGTGGTGAATGGTGTCACTTTCAGTTGGCAGCCAGTCAATAGGGGTGTCCCCCAGGGATCAGCGTTGGGCCTGATCCTTTTCGATATCTTTATACTGCATGCTCAGTCTCCTTTCAATTTGTTCAGAAGCCTGTCACTGTTCAGGGCCACATTGAAAATTGTTCCTCTTCCAGTTGACCTGGTACAGAGGGCTCACAATGAGGCTTTAGTCTGCTATATGCATCCTCCAGAAATCCACAACACAAAGAAAGATGCAGCCCAGGATCTGATTGGCTTTCCGGGCTGCAAGCGCACAGTGAGAGCTCATGTCGAGCTTTTCGTCCACCAGCACCCCCAAGTCTCTCTCCTCAGGGCTGCTCTCCAGCCAGTCACTTCCCAGCCTGGATTTGTGCCTGGGATTGCCTCGACACAGATGCAGGACCCTGCACTTGGTCTTGTTGAAGCTCATGAGGTTGGCTTGTGCCCACCTCTCCAGCCTGTCCAGGTCCCTCTGGATGGCATCCCTTCCCTCCAGCGTGTCCGCTGCACCACACAGCTTGCGGTCATCAGCAAACTTGCTGAGGGTGCACTCGATGCCACTGTCCATGGCACCCACAAAGATGTTGAACAAGACAGGTCCCAGGACTGATCCCTGAGGGACTCCGCTTGTCACTGGCCTCCACTGGGACATGGACCCGTTGACAGTCACTCTTTGCGTGCGGCCATCAAGCCAATTCTTTATCCATCTAGTGGTCCATCCATCAAACCCATGTGTCGCCAGCTTGGAGACCAGGAGGTGGTGCGGGACAGTGTCAAAGGCTTTGCTCAAGTCCAGGTAAACGACATCAGTTGCTCGCCCCTCATCTATTAATGCTGTCACCTGCTCATAGAAGGCCACCAGGTTTGTCAGGCAGGATTTGCCCTTGGCAAAGCCATGCTGACTATTCCAAATCACCTCTTCACTGTTCTTCTGAGTCATTAGTGCCTCCTGGAGGATCTGCTCCATGATCTTTCCGGGCACAGAGGTGAGACTGACTGGCCTGTAGTTCCCTGGTTCCTCCTTCTTGCCCTTTTGTTTGCTAAAAAGCTCATCAAACTTGCTCTTCCTAATTATGCAAATATTCTGGCAAGCAGAATTATGGCAAGAAATTATGGTGGAGCTTCTCCTACGGTTGGCCAATTCACTGATCAGATGAGACAATTGGAGGATAGCATGACACATGTTTCTTTGGTTTCATCCATTGAAACTCTCTCTGGTGAAATGAAGAACTGCATGAAAGAGCTGAAGGATGAATTTAAAAATACATTCTCCCAATTGACACAAAGAGATAATTCCAATTCTTCCACCAGATGGATACAGGTTTCCTCTGTGAGGAATAGGCATCCTCCAAGGATGTCATTCCAAAACAGGTCATTCCAAAACAGATCAAACCAAAACAGACCACCAAGGCAATCATGTGCGAGTATTTGGATAACTCTGCGTGATCAGTTTGGTGTGGTGGAGTAGGAAGTTTCCCCCACACACAACAGAATTCCACAGCTAACTCAGCCGGAGAAGCAGATGAAAGCTATATTTTACAAGCAGATATGGAATGCAATGAATATGTACAAAAGCATACAATATTTACAATATCTACAGAAATATACAGGAAACCTTTCCCCAACCCCCCTGCGGCCAGGGGGTTCGGCCTGCCCCTCCCTTCTCCCTCCCTACCTCCCCCTTTTCCCAAAAGGGTTAGAGAGAAAGAGAAAGGAAGGTAATTAAAAGGGTTAAAACTTGTTAAAGCTCAAAGCAAATGCAAAAGTTAGTTTGCTCTTATCTGGTTAGCAAGAATTGTAGAGAGAACCGAGCCAGCTCACAGTACAGGGGGAAGAAGAAGACGACTGACTGCTCCCCCCGACTGAGAGACTAAACAAGAACCTACAGCCGGGTTCCACCAATGAAATTGGATTAGCATATCTCTTGTTTTCATTCTAATATCAAAAACATTCAGCCAGAGTGTTCAGAAAGTGTCCTTCTCTTAAAGGCACAGCCTGAACCGGTCACAATCCACCCCTGCTAAACAATTTCATTGGCTGTTTGTACTGTCCATCCAATCTAAAACAATATCTACAGTTTGTAAGTAAAGTTCATAGTCCATTCCGGCTATCCTCAGGTGTAGATGATTCAGAAGTCCAAGAAATAAGAAAAATGGAAAACAGTTTGTCTCTTTGCAGACGAAGCTAAGAAAAGGGAAAACAGGGAAGCAGGGAAACAGGGATTCTTAGTTGACTCAGGGCTCTCAGGGTTCTCAGGGTTTGTGCACCGTGGATTCCTCATGGATTTCTTCCTTTGGGCGCGATGTAGCTGTACAACACTCTGAAATTAAACTCTTTCAGCTAAAGTCAAACTTCTTTGTGGAATACACTGAATTTCACCATTCTCTTGCATTACCCAATAAGTGTGACCCGGACCTTCAGCTGAAACCACCCCTCGGACAGGTTTAGCCTCTCCTGAGGGAGAAAATACCCAAACAGTTTTACCTAACAGATTCTTTTCTCTAACAACTGGACTCTATCACCTTCTACTTTCTGTAGCAGATCTGAATGTGCCAGTCCAGCTCAATTCACTGAACCTCTGCTATTTACCAGCCAGGTTGCTTGTGCTAAATGCTTTTCCCAGTTTTTCTAAGATCCACCCCCCATGGCTTTAAGAGTGGTCTTCAGCAAACCGTTGTAACGTTCAATCTTCCCTGCAGCTGGTGCATAGTAGGGAATGTGGAATATCCACTCGATGCCGTGCTCTTTGGCCCAGCTCTTTACCAGGTTGTTTTTGAAATTAGTTCCGTTGTCTGACTCAATCCTCTCTGGAGTTCCGTGTCTCCACAGGATTTGTCTCTCCAGACCAAGAATGGTGTTGCGTGCAGTTGCATGTGGAACTGGATAAGTTTCCAACCATCCAGTGTTTGCCTCTACCATAGTAAGCACATAATGCTTACCAGAACGAGAATGTGGTAGAGTGATATAGTCAACTTGCCAAGCTTCACCATACTTGTACTTGGACCATCTGTCACCATACCATAAGGGCTTAAGTCGCTTTGCCTGCTTAATAGCAGCACAAATGTCACAGTCATGGATGACTTGCATGATAGCATCCATGGAAATGTCTATGGATCTGTTACGAGCCCACTGGTAGGTTGCATCTCTGCCTTGATGTCCTGACGAATCGTGAGCCCACCGAGCTAAGAATATCTCTCCTCGGTGTTTCCAGTCGAGATCAAGATCAGAGTCCATGTCTACTGGAGAAACTCTTGCAGCTAGATCTGCCTGATGGTTGTGTTGCTGTTCCTCAGTAGCTTTGCTCTTAGGAATGTGAGCATCAATGCGTCTCACCTTCACTGGAATTCTCTCGATTCGATCAGCAATGTCCTGCCACAGGTCAGCTGCCCAAATAGGCTTTCCTTTTCTCTGCTGACCATTCTTTTTCCAGTTCTTTATCCAACCCCACAGAGCATTGGCTACCATCCACGAGTCGGTGTAGACATAAAGCTTTGGCCATCTCTCGCGTTCAGCTACGTCGAGAGCTAGCTGGACAGCTTTTACCTCTGCAAACTGACTGGATTCTCCTTCTCCATCCTTTGCTTCTGCAATTCTGTGTGTTGGACTCCACACTGCAGACTTCTACCTTCGCTTGCTCCCGACAAGATGACAGGAACCATCTGTGAACAAAGCATATTGGCCTTCTTGGCTGCATGGGCACACTGCAGGCTCATGTTCAGGCTCCCATCAGCCAGCATCCCCAGGTCCCTCTCTGCCTGGCCCCTCTCCAGCCACTCTGACCCCAGCCTGTAGCACTGCATGGAGTTGCTGTGGCCAATGTGCAGAACCCAGCACTTGGATGTGTTAAATCTCATGCCATTGGACTCTGCCCATCTGTCCAGCCTGTTGAGGTCCCTCTGCAAAGCCTCTCTGCTCTCTGTTTTCAGAGTGCAGGGGCACAATGACCTCCCTGCTCCTGCTGGCCACACGATTCCTAATGCAGGCCAGGATGCCATTGGCCTTCTTGGCCACCTGGGCACATGGTGGAGCATGTTTAGGAGGCTGTTGATCAGCACCCCCAGGTCCCTCTCTGTATGGCAGCTCTCCAGCCACTCTGACCCCAGCCTGTAGCTCTGCATGGGATTGTTGTGGCCGAAGTGCAGCATCCGTCACTTGGACTTGTTGAATGCCTTGCCATTGGATTCCGCCCATCTGTCCAGTCCGTCAAGGTCCCTCTGCAGAGCCCTTCTGTCCTCTAACTGACCAACACCTGCTCCCAGCTTGGTGTCATCTGCAAATTTACTGATGACTGTCTCAATCCCCTCATCCAGATCATCAATGAAGATATTAAAGAGGATGGGGCCCAGCACTGATCCCTGGGGGACTCCACTGGTGACTGGCCTCCAGCTGCAGGTGGCACCATTCACCACCACTCTCTGGGCCCAGCTCTCCAGACAGTTCCCAACCCAGCGCAGAGTGTTGCTGCCCAAGCCACGAGCTGACAGCTTAGCCAGCAGTTTGCTGTGGGGGACGGTGTCAAAGGCCTTGCTGAGGTCCAGGTACACTACATCCACAGGCCTCCCCACATCCACCAGGTGGGTCACCTGATCATAGAAGGAGATCAGGTTGGTCAGGCAGGACCTGCCCTTCCTAAATCCATGCTGGCTAGGTCTGAGCCCTTGACCATCCTGCAGGTGCGCAATAATTGCTGCCAGGATAATCTGCTCCATAATTTTCCCTGGCACTGAGGTCAGACTGACAGGCCTGTAGTTTCTAGGTTCCTCCATCCGACCCTTCTTGTGGATGAGGTCCACACTGGCCAGTTTCCAGTCATCTGGGACCTCACCGGTCAGCCAGGACTGGAGGAAAATGATGGAGAGCGGCTTGGCCAGCTCATCTGCCAGCTCTCTCAGCACCCTGGGATGGATCCCATCCGGCCCCATGGACTTGTGAGGGTCCAAGTGGCTCAGCAGGTCCCAAACTAATTGCTCATGGATTTCCAGGGCATTACACTGCTCCCTGACCCCATCACCCAGCTCAGGAGGCCACTCGTCCTGAACTCCTCCTGCCTTGCTGTTAAAAATTGAGGCAAAGAAGGTGTTCAGGACCTCAGCCTTGACCTCATCTGCAGTCACTGTGTTCCCCTCCTGGTCCACATTCCATGTGCTGCCTTTAACTCTGGAGAAAACAATTTAAAACATCTCTTTGTGTTTAGGAAGATATAAATATTAGTAGTGTGTTATTCTTCCCAACCATGTTGGGTGCCATTTGCTGCTCTTCTCTGAGAACAGGAGAGGAGAAAGTTCTTCACAGTTAGAGTTGTTAGCCATTGGAATGGGCTGCCCAGGGAGGTGGTGGAGTCACTGTCCCTGGAGGTGTTCAAAAAGAGATTGGACATGGCACTTGAAGCCATGGTCTTTTCCAACCTTATTGATCCTATGATTTAGGGGCCATTGGGTGATGAATGGTACATGAGCTCCATCGCCATATAGCAATTGGATTCCAGAAACTCAGAGAGTGGAGGATCTCAGAAGTCTTCCCAGAATTCCTTTATTGCTACATTGTAGAATCCCTAGCATTACATTGGCTAGATTCCAGTCTTCTGGGACCTCTCCAGTGAGCCAGGACTGTTGAAAAATGATGGAGAGCGGCTTGGACAGCTCATCTGCCAGCTCTCACAGCACCCTAGGATGGATCCCATCCAGTCCCATGGCCTTGTGGGGGTCCAAGCGGCTCAGAAAATCCCTAACTATCCCATCCTGGAACAGAGGGAAATTATGCTGCTCCCTGGCTCCTTCTGCCCGCTGTGCAGGCCAGCTGTCTGGAAGACGTCCTGTCCTGCTAGTAAAAATTGAGGTAAAGAAGGTGTTAAGTGCCTCTGCCTTTCCTTCATCCTTTGTTACAACATTCCCCTCCCTTCCCAGCTGTATTCCAGTGAGCAATGTTATCTTTGCACTTTCCAAGAGTCCTTCCAGTGGCTCTGCCCAACACACATCAGCTATTTTCTCGGCAAGCAGCAAGTGATTTTATCTTTGTTGAGTCACACCAGGAGAGACAAGCTTTTAGTCTCTTCAATACACCTTCTCTGGGTGTATTGAAATACTTTTAACATCTTCCTTAAATAGTTGGGCCCAGCAGCACACATATTATCCAAGGTGAGCAGAAAGAAGTTAAAGAGAAGGTGTCTAAATAATTCATCAGTGTTGCTTATTTTTTTTTTCAATGTGAGCTGCTGCATTTGGATTATCTAACTCATCAGGAGTAGAAAATATAGAAGCTGCAAAAAAAATCCACAGTATGTCAAAAGTCATTGATGTCAGATTTCCAAAGAAGGAATAAAGATGAAACTGTATGTGTTTTTCTCATAAGACGCCTCATAAGACACTGAGTATAGTATTTGGAAATTAGCATTTAGGAATTTTAATGACACAGATAAAATAAGGAGGAGGAAGAAATGCACTTCATAGAATCCTCTCTGTAAGGTTCAGGATATGCCATCCAGTGTGAAAGACTTATTGAGGACCATGGTGGTTTGACCTTGGCTGGATTGCAGGTGTTCTGTAAAGCTGCTCTATCACTCCCCCTTCTCAGCTGGACTAGAGAGAGAATATATGACCTTGTAGGTCAAGATGAGACAGGGAGATGTCACTTTCCAATTACTGTCATGGACAAATGAGACTCAGCTTGGTAGAATAAATTTTAGTTATTGCAAATGAAATCAGTGTAGGATAATGAGAAATACAAATAAATCTTAAAACATCTTCCCTCCCATCCCTCTGTTCTTCCAAGGTTTAACCTCACTCCCAAATTTTCTACCTCCTCCCTCACCAGTGGCACAGCAAGATGGAGAATGGGATTTTGCAGTCACGTCATCACACATTGTCACTGCTTCTCATTCTTCCTTCTACTTTTCTCCTACTCCTCTCCATGTTGGTCTGACTCATGTGAGACAGTGCTGCACACACTTATCTATCATGGATCCTTCTCATGGCCTGTGGTTCTTTGTGAATTGCTCCAGTATCAGTCCTTTCGCTGGGGTGTATTCCTTCAGGAGCCTAGTGTTCCAGCGTGGGTTCCGCATCATAGGTCCTACCAGAAGCCTGCTTCATCATGGACTCTCCACTGAGCAACATCCTCTTTCAGGGCATGTCCACTTGTTCTGGCAATACATCTTCAAGGGCTACACAGTGGATATTTGCTCTTCCTTGGATCTCCATGGGCCACTGGGGGCCGTGCATCACCATGATCTTCACAACAGCTGTAGGGGAATCTCTGCTCTGACAGCTGTAGCAACTCCTTCCTGCCCTTCTTCACTGACCTTGTCATGTGCAGAGCTGTTCCCCCCACATATTCTTACTCCTTTCTTCAGATGCAGTTCTGTCGTACAGCAGTTTGTTTCCTCATCTTAAATAGATCATCACAAAGGCACTACCACCATCACTGATGGGCTCAGCCTTGATTATAGAAGGTCTGTCTTGAATCCAGCTGGCATTAGAACTGCCATATATGGAGGAAGGAATAAGCTACTAACAAGCTACTCCCATAAACTCTCTGTTACCAAAACTTTGCCACATAAACTCAATGCTAGAATTACAAAGGAATTTCAAGCAGGTGGCTTCTGCAGCATGTTCCAATCAAAGGGTGCCAATGCAAGGATGGTGTTCTTGGCAGACATGGAATGTTATTGTTTTACTCTATGCAGCATTCTAAGGAATTGTCAGCTAAGGAATCATGCTCTCAGCATGCGTCAAGAAGCTGCCCTTAGGACAGTGGCTGCAAACAGTATAGCTTAACTAGTGCTACAAAAAAAGGATTTGATATGTAGTATTTCCACAGATATTAGTCACCTGAGATAAAAATTTTCTTATTCATTGCACAATAGTAGGATAGCTTACTGTTGCACAGGGTCTAGATCCTAACTGCAGGTTATGACCAGGTCACAAACTTGAATGTAGCTCCTGAATCTATTTTTCTCCTCTTCCTATCCCTCTTCAGAAAAGTGTTCTGTTAGGTACCAGTCTTACTCAAAGTTATACTTCCTTGCTCTATTTCAGTTACATTGATTTGATGAGAGGAGTATATGTAATTGCAAATAAGTAAATTAATTTTAAAATAAAAATTTATTGATTTCAATGGCGCCTATTGCTCTTCTCATGTCATTCCTGGGAGAAGCCAGTTAACTACTACAGTACTACTGTACTCTGGGGATTAAATATATTATCCATAAGGATCAGTTTTCTCTTAACTAATGGTTTTCTATGCAAAAGGTTTAAATCTACACAAACATTAATTAATGGCTCTGGCATACAAATGAATTGTTGACTTGCTTTTCTGAGATTATTTTGTCTCTGTTCCTTCTATGACAAAAAGCTTTGAGTATATGACTATCTTTTTGATTTGGGGCAAACTTGAATTATCTTTAACATCTCAGACTCTAAATAGGTAGCATACATCAACCTCCTATTCATGTGATATTTTGGGCAAGATTAAAAGTAACTTTATGCTTTTGAATCTCTCTCAAATTCTTAGAACCAAACTATTTTTTTACTTGTATAGTGCAAATTCTGGATCATGAATAAGACTGTAAGTATACTGTGACCATGATTACCATGATACAAGCTGAGGTTTGGTTTGGAAGGGTTCTGTATAAAACCCCCAAAAACCTGTCTTTCAAACCTGTCTCCTAGTGAACATTTCTTCCACATTTGATGCAGATTTTGTGCAAGCTTTTGCTCATTTATGCCTTCAAATAGCATATTAAGAGTGTGAAACTGAATTCGGTCAATAACGCAGGTTGCATTCTTTAGCCTTTTCCATCTTCTCTTTGCCTTTTGTTGTCATTTTCTGCCAATAGTTATTAATGTTTAGAGTATATGAACATTTTCAGTGTGATTTCCTTCTCCCTCCTAAAGCCAGTAGTCTACCGCTTATTGTTGTATTGTCATCACTGCTACTGCATGAAGTGAGATTTTTAATTTTGCAGAAACTAAACAGATTACATTTTTGAGGTGTCCACTTGGACTATCACAACAAATATTAAATAATTGCCAGTTCTGCATTCCTTTTCCATTGTCCTTCTTCAATATCCACTCTCAGGCCCTTCCATCTGTGTTTAGGGTGATACAGACTTCCTACTTTGATACAAACTCATACTTTTTGTATAATTGGAACTGTTGTTTGTAAGACCACAACTTAAAGGAATTAGGAAAAGTGTTATTTCACAAAAGTTTATTCCTAGTATTACATAATGAATTTTCAAGAAGTACCTCTATTATTCCTACTCTCAGAAGAAGCTAAACACACATCTTTGTTTTCCTACAAGGAGTCCAGTTTTAAAAAAAAAACAAAACCCAAATACAAAGATTTATTAATGGAGTGTACTGTAGTTAATAAAAATATTACATCATTTCGCAATAACTGTGCTGAATTAACTACAAGAGTGATTGCATCTCATGACTAACCCAGTTACTGGCTTTATTAATACAATACAATACAATACAATACAATACAATACAATACAATACAATACAATACAATAAAATACACCAGGTTGAAAGAGACCTTTAAGATCATCATGTCCAACCCATCAACCAATCCAACCCACCTAAACAACTAAACCATGCAACCAAGCACCCCATCAAGCCTCTTCCTGAACACCTCCAATGAAGGTGACTCCACCAACTCCCTGGGCAGCCCATTCCAATGGGCAATCACTCTCTCTGTATAGAACTTCCTCCTAACATCCAGCCTAAACCTCCCCTTGCGCAGCCTGAGACTTTGTCTGCTTGTTCTGGTACTGGCTGCCTGGGAGAAGAGACCAACACTCACCTGGCTACAACCTCCTTCAGGTAGTTGTAGAGAGCAATAAGGTCACCCCTCAGTCTCCTCTTCCCCAGGCTAAGCAACCCCAGATGCTGAGATGAACTTAATTTTGGACATCAGAGGAAGAGAATAAAACAAGATGTTATCCTTTATTAGAAAATTCGTATAAAATTTGTGATTTGACTAAACCTAACATTTTTTCAGAAGTAATAATTCATTTGCAAAATTATTTTTCCTTATCAAGTATTTCCTTACACAGATGAAAACATCTCTATAGAAAGTGTAATGAAAATAATGTTTCATTCCCTATCTCACTCTCCTTGACTGCTTTCAGTGTCTCCAAGAAACTCCAACTGCTACAAAATTTATCTTTCAATGATATAAGTAGATGGACATAATTCTAGTTTTTTTTATCCCAGGAACAGTCTCCATCATCTCCAAGGATGATATAAACAGGTTTTGAATCAATATCTATTCTTAACAAATACATTAAATACATTTATTTGCCCTTTGCTTATAATTAAAATAATTGATTTTACATATCCTCATACCAGACTGAAATTATGTACTGCATAATTGAGGATATTAAGAGGTAGAACTACATTCAGAGTGAAGTCAAGAAAGACATATAGATTCTTCACAAAGAAAACAGAAAAAGGATGGAAGAGAAATAATCACTATAGTTTCCAAATGAAAGCAAAACCAGAATGGGTGTCTAAAATATTTCACTTCTTCCACATATAAAGTATGAAGAACTTGAAACCTAAGCAGAACTTAGTTTGAGGCACTTTCATTCACAATCCCTTCAGGCCAAAAATCTTACTGCCTTTTAGAACTAGCCTTTCACACCTCTTTTACCTCTTCTTTGGAAAATTTAATTGAGAGGTTGTCAGTCTGTTTAGCAACATTTCTCTTATCTTTATCATATCGGTGTTAAGAAGGAAACATCTTCAGATAAAACCTTGTTACAAACTCTTGGGACTGCTCTAGTCATAGCAAGAAGAACAGATTATTACTAAGAAAGGATTAAATAAGAAAAAGTTGTGAGATTTGAATTGCAGTATACATTGCAGTATACGAGCCATTTTGGCTCGATAGCTGACAGGAGCCGGCACTCGGAGATCACCCTCCCGGAATCTGTGAGCTTTCTGCCTGGTTTTGCTTTCATTTCAGGGCTCTGTGGGTCGGGAGAGCTCGGGGGCTAGCAGGCGGGTCCGGCAGGATCGTGCTCTCGCGAGCTCGCTCGGGAACGGGGGCGAGGCGTCAGCCACGGGAGGTTTAAATCCTGCCCGGGCTGTGCGCACACCGCCATTTTGGCTGGAGAGCAGCCCTTTTTTTCTTTTCTTTTTCAATCAGACAGTCAACCATGGTTGTCACGAGGACAAAGGGTAGAAAAACAGCATCTACTCAGACTGACTTGCTATAAATTTTCTCCAGCTGGAGGCCAGTCACCAGGGTCGTCTCCCACGGATCAGTCCTGGGCCCCATCCTCTTCAGTGTCTTCACTGACGATCTGGATGAGGGCATTGAGTCAGTCATCAGCAAATTTGCAGATGACACCAAGTTAGGAGCAGATGTCGATCAGTTAGAGGACAGAAGGGCTCTGCAGAGGGATCTCGATCGGCTGGACAGATGGGCGGAGTCCAATGGGATGGAATTCAACAAGTCCAAGTGCCGGGTGCTGCACTTTGGCCACAACAACCCCATGCAGAGCTACAGGCTGGGGTCAGAGTGGCCGGAGAGTGGCCGGACAGAGAGGGACCTGGGGGTGCTGATCAACAGCTGCCTGAACATGAGCCAGCAGTGTGCCCAGGTGGCCAAGAAGGCCAACGGCATCCTGGCCTGCATTAGGAATAGTGTGGCCAGCAGGAGCAGGGAGGTCATTGTGCCCCTGTACTCTGCTTTGGTTAGGCTGCACCTTGAGTCCTGTGTCCAGTTCTGGGCCCCTCAGTTTAAGAAGGACATCGAGACACTTGAACGTGTCCAGAGAAGGGCAACGTGGCTGGGGAGAGGCCTTGAGCACAAGCCATATGAGGAGAGGCTGAGGGAGCTGGGGTTGTTTAGCCTGGAGAAGAGGAGGCTCAGGGGCGACCTCATTGCTCTCTACAACTACCTGAAAGGTGGTTGTAGCCAGGAAGGGGTTGGCCTCTTCTCCCTAGCAACCAGCACCAGAACAATAGGCAGCTTAAGGCTGTCTCAAGATCGCCTAACCTTGTTCTCGTGGGAGACTTCAACCTGCCTGATATCTGCTGGGATCATAACATAGCAGAGAGGAGGCAGTCTAGGAGGTTCTTAGAGTGCATGGAGGACAGCTTCTTATCCCAGGTGCTGCGTGAGCCTACCAGGGGTAAGGCTATGCTTGACCTCCTCTTCACCAACAGGGAAGGGCTGGTGGGTGATGTGGTGGTCGGAGGGTGCTTAGGCACCAGTGACCACGAGATAATTGAGTTTTCAGTATTCAGCCAAGCCAAGAGGGGGAGCAAGAAGACCTCCACTCTGGACTTCCGGAGGGCGGACTTCAGGCTACTCAAGGAACTAACTCAGAAGGTTCCTTGGCAAACAGCCCTTAAAAACAAAGGGGTTCAGGAGAGCTGGACCTACTTCAAGAAAGAACTCTTGAAGGCACAGGAACAGGCTGTGCCGGTGTGCCGGAAGATGAGCCGCCGGGGCAGACGGCCAGCCTGGTTGGGTAATGAACTTCTAAAGGAACTAAGGGAAAAAAAGAGGGTGTATCATCTTTGGAAAAAAGGGGAGGCAACCCATGGAATGTTTAGGGATGTTGCTAGGTCTTGTAGGAAGAAAATTAGGGAGGCAAAAGCACATTTGGAGCTCAGACTGGCCTCTGCTGTGAAGGACAACAAAAAGTCCTTCTATAAATACATCAATAGCAAGAGGAAGGGCAAGGAGAAGCTCCACTCCTTGGTGGACATGGAGGGGAATATTGTAACAAAGGATGAGGAAAAGGCAGAGGTGCTTACCACCTTCTTTACCTCAATCTTTACTAGCAGGACAGAACGGCTTCCAGACAGCTGGCCTGCAGAGGTGGCAGAAGGAGCCAGGGAGCAGCATAGTTTTCCCCTGTTCCAGGATGGGAGAGTTAGAGATCTTCTCAGCCGCTTGGACCCCCACAAGTCCATGGGACCGGATGGGATCCATCCTAGGGTGCTGAGGGAGCTGGCGGATGAGCTGTCCAGGCCGCTCTCCATCATTTTTCAGCAGTCCTGGCTCACTGGAGAGGTCCCAGAAGACTGGAAGCTGGCCAACGTGGTGCCCATCCATAAGAAGGGCCAGTTGGAAGAGCCAGGGAATTATAGGCCTGTCAGCCTGACCTCAGTGCCAGGCAAGATTATGGAACGGGTCATCTCGAGTGCGATCACACAGCACTTACAGGATGGCCAGGGGCTCAGGCCTAGCCAGCATGGATTTAGGAGGGGCAGGTCCTGCCTGACCAACCTGATCTCCTTCTATGATCAGGTGACCCGCCTGGTGGATGTGGGGAGGCCTGTGGATGTGGTCTACCTGGACCTCAGCAAGGCCTTGACACAGTCCCCCACAGCAAACTCCTGGCCAAGCTGGCAGCCCATGGCTTGGACAGGAGCACACTGCGTTGGGTTAGGAACTGGCTGGAGGGCCGAGCCCAGAGAGTGGTGGTGAATGGTGCCACATCCAGCTGGCAGCCTGTCACTAGTGGTGTGCCCCAAGGCTCAGTGCTGGGCCCCATGCTTTTCAACATCTTTATTGATGATCTGGATGAGGGCATTGAGTCCATCATCAGTAAATTTGCAGATGACACCAAGCTGGGGGCAGCAGTTGATCTGCTGGAGGGCAGAGAGGCTTTGCAGAGAGACCTCGACAGGCTGGACAGATGGGCAGAGTCCAATGGCATGAGATTTAACACATCCAAGTGCCGGGTTCTGCACATTGGCCACAACAACCCCAGGCAGCGCTACAGGCTGGGGTCAGAGTGGCTTGAGAGCGGCCAGGCAGAGAGGGACCTGGGGGTGCTGGTTGACGGGAAGCTGAACATGAGCCTGCAGTGTGCCCAGGCAGCCAAGAGGGCCAACCGCATCCTGGCCTGCATTAGGAATACTATGGCCAGCAGGAGCAGAGAGGTCATTGTGCCCCTGTACTCTGCTTTGGTTAGGCCACACCTTGAGTCCTGTGTCCAGTTCTGGGCCCCTCAGTTTAAGAAGGGCATTGAGACACTTGAACGTGTCCAGAGAAGGGCAACAAGGCTGGTGAGAGGCCTTGAGCACAAGCCCTATGAGGAGAGGCTGAGGGAGCTGGGGCTGTTTAGCCTGGAGAAGAGGAGGCTCAGGGGCGACCTCATTGCTCTCTACAACTACCTGAAGGGTGGTTGTAGCCAGGAAGGGGTTGGCCTCTTCTCCCTAGCAACCAGCACCAGAACAAGGGGACACAGTCTCAAGCTGCACCAGGGGAAGTTTAGGCTGGAGGTGAGGAGGAAGTTCTTCACCGAGAGAGTGATTCGTCATTGGAATGGGCTGCCCGGGGAGGTGGTTGAGTCTCCGTCCCTGGAGGCTTTCAGGAGGGGACTGGATGTGGCACTTGGTGCCATGGTCTAGTTGTGAGGTTATGGCTACAGGTTGGACTCGATGATCTTCAAGGTCTCTTCCAACCTTGGTAATTCTATTCTATTCTATTCTATTCTATTCTATTCTATTCTATTCTATTCTATTCTATTCTATTCTATTCTATTCTATTCTATTCTATTCTATTCTATTCTATTCCATTCTACCTTTAAACCCAAAGCATGCATCACTAATAATCCTGATTTAGATCTCACATGCTGTTTTATATAATTCTGTCTCACTTAGTATTTTATCTGTGCCTTGTTTAACAACACAAAAGCACTTGTGGTTTTACCTAACAGGTATGTAGGAAGACATAGGTATGCAGAGCTCCAGGTGTTCAAGGGAAATCTGGAGTTTACTCTTTCCATTTGATGAGATTCTGACTGAGGTTGGGAACCTGTCCATCCCACCTGTACGTCAGTGAAGTGTAGTTTGCAAACCTTATCTTGCAGTGTATTTTGGAATTGAAATTCAAACCCATTAGACAAGGCTCTGAGCACCTTGAATCAACAAGGGGACACAGTCTCAAGCTGCAGCAGGGGAAGTTTATGCTGGAGGTGAGGAGAAAGTTCTTCACCGAGAGAGTGATTCGTCATTGGAATGGGCTGCCCGGGAGGTGGTTGAGTCACCGTCCCTGGAGGTGTTCAAGAGGGGACTGGATGTGGCACTTGGTGCCATGGTCTAGTCATGAGGTTTGTGGTTACAGGTTGGACTCGATGATCTTCGAGGTCTCTTCCAACCTTGGTAATACTGTGATACATTATGCTCTAACAAAAGATTTTTTTCTGATAAAAAAGGAATGAATCTTATACAAAATTTTCCATGAAGCTTGTCCCTCATATACTGCTCTGCAACTGCAACGTCAAAACTGCATAGAGGAAAGACTGCATGCATAAACTACGGACAGGTTATACAAGATATTCCTGACTCATGAAAACTTACCATATTTTTATGCATTCTCACAGAAGAATAAAATTAGAAATATACAAAATAGATTTATAAAATATCTAAGCATTTATTGAAATATATTATTTAAAATTAATTGTTGTTTGTATTTTGAAAAAAATATCAAAAAACCTGTGGACAACTGTTTTTTTCTAGCTATTTCAGAATATGTTGTGATTTACAATATCACATTATTTTCACTAACAGTTTTAATGTTAATTACCCAAGACATTTCTTATATTAAAGCAAAACTAAAACCAACTAACTGACAATTGTTATTTTGTGTCCTAAAGAACTTCTACAGAATCAGGGAATATATTGAAAGAATCTGTTTTTCAGAGCATTCAGCAAAACACATTCTCATTTTAAATTTCAGAGAGAACAGTATAGAGGAAATAAAAATGCAACCATGATATCTCACTACTGTGTGCTCCTGAATGTACAATCATGAGTTTACCTGCAGCTAAGAGCCTTACGCTGACTTTCAGATATGGAAAGGTCATTGAAGTTGTCAAAGTTTATTGTGTGGTGTTGGTTTCTCAACTAGATTTTCCCTTTGTCTTTTTAGCTTTTAAAATTGCAATTAATATAGAAATTGATAAGTTAATTCCCAATGTGTTAATGCTGAGATCCATTAATGTCCTTTTCTTAGATAAAATTAAAGAATTTCTAGACACACTTTCCTTTGTAATCAAGCATTTATCCATAGAAAGTGGACTAAGCCACCGCAGACAAACACAATCCTCCCTTGAGTTTGTGGCAATTTTCCTACACTATATTTTTTTTTTTTTAAATTACATAGACAGGTCTACATAGCATATACTGAAAATTTCAAATGTTCCAAGCCATCTCCAGAAGAGGAGTAAAGATGCATTTGAACTAAAGTTCAAACACCTTCTAGTTTCTAACCTAGCTGTGAGCTTCATGGACCTTTTCAAAACACCAGAACTGTCTTATGAGAACTCTAAGCCAAGCCATTAGTTTAAGCACTAGAACACTTTTTCTTTTAGTTTCGTCTATTTGTCTCTATGAGGCTGAATTACAAACCAGATCATTGGAGTGAGCAAAGCAACAACCACTCTGGGGAAAAGAAGTGAGAGATTTTGTGCTTTGCTGCTCCTGAAGACGTGATGCCCTTCCATTGCCCTCTCTTCTCAAGTCTGTGCTCTCATGTGAATTCCCTTAACTGGTTCTGCTGCTTGTCTGGCTGCAAGAAACTAATGTATTCACTGGTCTGACAGAAAGCTAATCCAGGTAAGGGAAAAGCAAAAAGCAGAGTAATTTATTGTCAGCTTAAAAATCAACAAGCTGATTCTGCTGCGTGATACACCAGAAAAAGAATATAGATAAGAGTTTAAATGTCACCACTCTTCTTCACAAAACCGAGCCACTGGATTAGCTCAGATATCTTGTTGAATGGAATTCCTCTGCCCAACAAAACAAAACAAAATCATAAAAACAAAACACAAAACAATAACAAAGAAAATTCAAACCTAAGAAAATTCACCTAATATTTGCAGGTATCTTTAAAACTACCTTTCTGATATGCAGAAAGTACCTGTAAGATCTCTGGATGCATTAATTTGGGTGTACAAGTTGCATTTCAGGAAGATCTAGAGCAGCAAGCAAAAATACTTCTCCGTGTTACTTTCAGATCTTTCACTTCAGTCTTGGGACTCACCAAGACCCTGTGTGTCAAGCATCAGATACTGGGCAATATCCCTAAATCAGATGACTGTGCATTCTAAAGCAGCCTTACACACACAAGTCTGGTAGTCCTAAACATCTTCAGGAAGACAATATGTTACAGGAAACATTTTAGGGTTATTTATTTCACTTTATACAATCTGTTAATAAAAAAACTCCATTCCGGATAGAAAAGAATAGAAGTTTAAATGGAAATGCTATTCATACCTACATACAACAGTACCAAAATGCATAAAAAATACACAAATCTATAGTCCACCTCAGCCACACTACCTGAAAACCTACCCCCAAAGCAGGCCTCACAAACCCATGCCTACATGCCTTCTTCCCTCCAATACCTTCCTACACAGACTGGCTGTTGTGGATTGGGAGGCCAATTCTCCCACCATGGGCAAAAGTAATGACTCAGACAAATGGATTTCAAAAAATGGTGGAAAGTTTAAATGGAAAAAAAAAAAAAAAAAAAAAAGAACAACAATGAAAGTTTTACAGAGAACCACAAGCACCATTACAAAGAGAGAGATATCCCAAAACATACCCAAAATCGTCCCATCCCCATGTGGGGGTACACCCAACCCGCCCCCCAGGGCTCTTTCTTCCCCCAACCCAGGCTTGGGCCTGGGCAGGCCCAAGGGAGGCAGCTCATGCCATTTTACCTAGGCACCGGCAGGGGACGAAAGAGGAAGTGAAGACCCCTCATGGATGTTTTATAGGGGAGCAGAGCATTATGGGAATGGAATACCTGGTTTCCTGTGACCACCCCCTGGGCTGGGCCCATCCCTTGGAACCTCCCAGGTGTGGTCTGTGCCGTGGCATCCAGGCCAGCACCCAGCCTAAACCACCACACTGGCATGATGCAGTAAAAATTATCTTGGCCAAGGCACTGAGCCAGGCCACAAACCTCCTCTGCACAACCAGAGATAAGGCTCCATCTATGTAGGAGAGCAGAGAGCGAGGAAAGGAACAGAACAAAGAGAAATGTCTGGTTTTATAGAGATGCAGGACTTACGTGAATGAAATAACAAAAGATTACCCTTTCTGATGCACCTCTGGACTTTCTTGTTCCCTTCTGAGGTCCTCAAATTGTGGCTTTTAAAGGAATCCACCTTAAACCCACAAGACTTCCCCACTGTCAACATGTAGTTTTCTTCACTTAATAAAGACATTAAAAAGATTATTAATGGACATCACTCAAATACTCAGATGCACTTCCTGTACCACTGTTCAGCCACCACAGTGCACATAGGAATCCTCTTTAGCAGGGCTATTATATTTTATCAAATATTTTATTATCTAATTCTTTATTCCAGTTGTTTAAATGGTAGGGAATAAAAATCATAAGTCAGTTGAAATTCATTTCAAGTTGGTAAATTACATCACAATGTTTACATTGATTAGGAAGCCAGCCTGCCATAAAAAGGCTGTTTAAAGTGAAATGACAACTGAGGTTTCAATAACAAGAAACTACTTGACTAATCAATAACTCTTCATTGTCAGTATGAGGCAGAGCTGTTGAATTTCATAGAATAACAGAAGATTTGGGTCAGAAGGGTCTTCATGTAGTCCAAATTCCTTGCAGCCAGCAGCAATATCCTCCATTAGAACAGGCTGACCAGAGCCCCACTGCATCTGAGTTTGAATATCCCCAAGGATGGGGCCTCAACTACCACACTGGGCAACCCGTTCCAATGTTCCACCAACCTCATGGGACAGAACTTCCTCCTAATGTCTAACCTAAATCTACTCTTCTCTTCTCTAATTTAGAACTATTGCCCCTCATCCTACCACTACAGGACTTTGTAAACAGACCCTTTCCATCCAACTTTTAGGCCCACTTCAAGTACTGGAAGGTCACTATTAGATCTCCCCGGAGCCTTACCTCCTCCAGGCTGAAAAACCACAACTCCCTCAGACTGTCCTTGGAGGAGAGGTGTTCCAGCTGCCCTATTATTTTCATGGCCCTCCTCTGAACACACTTTATCAGGTCCATGCGCTTCTTGTGTTGGCGGCACTAGAGCTGCATGCAGTACTCCTGGTAAGGTCTTGATCAGAGCAGATTGAAGTGGCAGAATCGCCTCTTTCGATCTGATGGCCAAGCTTCTTTTTATGAAGCCCAGGATGTGATTTGCCTTCTGGGCTGCAAGTAGGCAATGTCTGCTCAGGTCCAACTTCTCATTCACCAGAACTTCCAAGTCCTTTTCCTCAGGGCTGCATTTTGTCATCTCCTCTCTCAGTCTGTATTGATAATAGGGATTGTTCCAGCCCAGGTGTAGGACCCTCCACTTGGTCTTGTTGAACCTCATGAGTCTTAGTGTTAGTTAAGAGCATTAATTTCACTATACTTCAAATGTAATAAAAAAAAAAATCCAGTTGTTCACAATGATTGAAGGAAATGACCTATCTGTATTGTCACATGCGAATCATGTAGTACACTACCTAGACAATTTGAGTCTGAATCTCTTATACAAGCAGCTATTGTTTTGTATACATAAAGAGGAAGGGTACTTAAAGATTAAGTTACAACACAGGCCACGACTTCATTCGGCTCTGATGATTTTTAAAAATGGATGAAAAGTATCAGCTGAAATGCAGGAAAATGCTACCAGAATGTAAGCCAAAAGTATCCAGTGCATCTTAAAGTTATCCCAAAGGATGAGTAATCATGAATAAAGTAATATACAAAAACAGTAAAAATTCTTCAAAAGTGAGGACTAAAAATATGTGTGAGTATACTTAAATGCAGTGCAATCTGTTTGTGCCTGCATTACTTAACATGAATCCTGTGAAGAAAATCTTCAGACTATTGATTTGGTTTTAAATGCAGACCAGTGCAACCAACTCATGACAGGAATCAAATGCCTTGATTTATTTTAAATTGTTCTTAAATGTTTCTTAAATGTGTAAGCAAACAGCTCATTAAGCAGAGGAAATACTGATGCTAAAATCAAGCCTCTAAGATTTTACTTGATTCTCAAGTGTTCACTTGAATATATCTTAAAAGTAATAGACACTGCACTGTACTCTTTTTATTATCAACACTATGACCTAGAAAACACATTATATTAAAAACTGTGTCCTTGTAAGAAAAACAAAAACAAAACATAAAAATAATTTTAAGTTGAACTGTTTAAAGCAGGGAGCAGAGGCAAAAAAATCTTAGAATTATCTCTCTGAAATGGATGCTACAAACATAAAATAAGTATCAGTGGGGGAAGAAAATATGAGGAAAGGAGGAACAACTAATTTATAGTCTACCAGCATTTGCTTAAATACTGGTTAAAAGTACGACAAACATTTCAAATATAATTATGGAAAAGGCAAATACTTCAAAGCGGCAAAGTTTATCCCTTAAATAATCAACACCTGATATTAATTGCTTATGGATTGGAATATATGAGGCAATAAAATGGTTTAGCAGGTTATTACCATGCATGAATAGTGAATTTTATCTATTTTATATTCAGTATGGATATTAGTGATTTCCATTTATTATGATTTGTGTCTAATTTGTTGATCAGTAAACTCAACAGAAATGTCTGTAAACCAAGAGTTTAAATCAGTATATACAGTTTACATAAGAATTTGGTATTTATTTGGCTTGCTATTATTCAAGTTGACAGAAACATAGCAGTGATTATACTTAATCCACATTATTCATTTAGTGAAGACTCAAGGCACTGAACAACCTTACTTTTGCTGAGTATAAAAAGTATGGGGTGAGTACAACCTATTATACAATAGTGTTCTGAGCAATGATTTACACTACTATGTGCACAAGAAAAGAGTAAATGTTGTATTTAAAGAAGATCACAGGTTTCTGAAAAGCTGGTGTATAATACAATACAATAATACAATAAACCAGGTTGGAAGAGACCTTCAAGATCATCGCGTCCAACCTATCAAGCAATCCAACCCACCCAAACAAGCAGATCATATACAATACAATACAATACAATACAATACACCAGGTTGGAAGAGACCTTCAAGATCATCGCGTCCAACCCATCAACCAATCCAACCCACCCAACAACTAAACCATGCAGCCAAGCACCCCATCAAGTCTTCTCCTGAGCACCTCCAATGAAGGTGACTCCACCACCTCCACAGGCAGTCGATTCCAATGGGCAATCACTCTCTCCATGTAGAACTTCTTCCTAACATCCAGCCTAAACCTGCCCTTGCGCAGCCTGAGACTCAAGTCTCCTCCTGAACGCCTCCAATGATGGTGACTCCACCACCTCCCTGGGCAGACCATTCCAATGGGCAATCACTCGCTCTGTATGATGTATGCAAAAACTTCAGAATAGATTTCCATCCAGGTAGTGAACTACATAGGTAAGATCCAAAGCTGTAATGCCTGAATATTACCAAAATAGTGAAGAATGATCCTCAACCTTTTTCAAAAGCAAGAACCCTAAGTTCAGCCACTTCAGGTATATGCATACCAGTGCAGACTGGACAGACTTCCCAGTCTGGGCAAGAATCAGGAGGAACTTTACCACTGAAAGCATCCATGGAAGACAAATAAGCCTGTGAGTGCTGGAAATTATTCACAAACAGCCTCTCTGATGAAGAGGTTATTAAATTTATGAATATGCAATATGAATTGTGAAAATATTATTTTTATTAGAAAATTATTAATAAACAATGAATCACTAACTTCTATGTATGTTCTAGTGCACGTTCGTGACATACATTCCATAAGTGACTTAGTATTGTAACTAGAACTCTATTGAACTGTCTACAGAATTATTTCTGTATTTATATAATGAGAGGTGCAGTTCTGCTGCTTGGCCACTAGATGGCGACTCGGCGGGGTGCAGGTGGCTTCTGGCTATATATAGCACTGTTACAATGTTTCTGTGCGACAGAGATTACTCTGCTAGACGCGGATACTTTGAACTGAGAGCTAGTGGATGGAAAGCACGTGGAAGATACTTTGTAGCTGTTGTTTGTGGTCCTGGTCAGGTCGGCCCATGGGGCCGGCCCTTGGCGTTGGCTCGCACGGCAGGGTGGGGCAATGGCTCCCGGTAGGCGGGCTCAGCAGCAGGTGGGGCTGCGATGGGCTCTGGGGCTGGAGTGAACTGCCTCAGGGAGAGAATGTGGCTGCGTTGAGCGGCGGCTTCTCCTTTACTTGTCTTAAAGGGACAGCAGGACTCTCAGAGTGGTCCCGGGTTTGGTGCAGTATAGGCACGAATGGTGCTCTTGATCTTCCCTGAGGTTTACAGGGCTCTTCTCCCATGATAGCGGGGTCTTCTCCTGTGATAGCAGGGTCCTCTCCCATGATAGCAGAGACTAGGCAGATGTGTGGACTTGATCTCGGTCAAGTCTCTTCTCCCCGACAGCTGGGCAGATCTTACCCTCAGGGGTTGGTCCAGTCCTCCAGTGGCACGGTGGGCTCTCCTGGTCAGTGCAACTGGCTGTGACAACGCTGGGCTTATTGGGCTCAGCAAAGGTCCTCCCTCTGGAGGTAATTCTCAGGTCTGCTTCTCGTGTGATACAGAGGCTTTCAGAATGTGTGCATGCATGATAGATGACAGCAAAAATGAGCTCAATGGCAGAGGCTAGAGCGTTGTCCTCTCAAGCAGGTAGAAAGCCAAAGTGAAAGAGGGGGCAACTTGTTTACCAACTGGGGTGATACTTAAGGAGTCCTTGAGGCTAAGTTTGACCAATGGGCACTCTTGTAAACAACTGGCTTCAGCCTGTAGAAAGCATGAAGCTAGAATTATGCCCATACTTGGTATTTGCACAAACACTGTATGCACTGGGTGCGTGCTGGCCTGGCTAATGCCTTGGCTTTTGTCTTCCTCCTGAAGGAGGGGAAACTAGTAAACATGCTGGGACAAGATTCAATATTTGGGCATAATGTGCCTTCACCACAGCCTCATAAAAACAGAAGAACAGCCCATTTTTCCAAAAAAATAAAGGAAGAAGGCAGTATAAGACATAACGTTGGCTTAATTCTTGAGTGTTCTTAAAAGAAGACCAAAAAAAAAAAAAAAAAAGCCAACCAAAAAACAGCTATGGAAAGATGACCAAATAGCCATTGAGGATTGCAAGAACCTTGCTGCTGCATGCAGGAAGGCTAAGGTTCAGCTAGAGTTGAGAATAGCCAGAGAATGCAAGAAAGTGCTCTTCAGCTATGTAAGCAGAAAGCAGAAGCACTGAGAAGATAGAGATGGATTACTAAACAGGGAAACTCATCATTGATAATGCTAACAAGAGAGAGGTTCTCAGTATCTTCTTTGCTTCTATCTTCAATAGCGTTGCTGGACCCCAGACCGCAGGATCAAGTAGCAATCACAAAACACACACTGACATGCTGTGAAAGACTGGTTGGGCTGTGGCTTCTTCAGAGGGCTCATAAATAAATCAATGAGCCTGTATAGAATCTACCACAAGGCATTCAAAGAAGTGGTTGACACTGTTGGAAGGTCACTGTCTATGATACTTGAAAACTTGTAGAGACCAGGGAATGGTATACACCTAGTGAGTAACTGGTCTACTCACTTCACCTACCCTGTTATAAAACCTTATCAAAACAATGAAAAAAATCTATGTTTCTTTATACTCACTGCAACAATGTGTTAGAAACCTAGGTCCAAACAACAGGAAGAATAAACCTTTTCCTTCTCAGAAAAAAACCTGTTCAATTTTACAGCAATTGTAGTGAGTGGGCAAACCAGCATGCACAGATAGTTCACTATAAAGCACCCAAAACTAACAGATTGTTAAAACAGTAAGAATATAGATATTTTTAATTTCCAAAATAAAATCTCACCAATGAAATATCTGTACAGATAGCTTTATCAGTGCATAAAAATATTTCTGTTTAATAGAAAATATCTTGTTTTCGTTTAAGTGTTTCATATCCCAATGTCTTTTTCATTAATTAAATGTGATATTTGCAGTCATTGAATTGCTATGTCAATTAAATGCAGATTGGTTATTGGTATCTATATGTATAACTTTTACTTTGAAAGAACTTAATTAGTACTTTGAAATCCAGACAGAAAACACATTTTAGCATTTCAGTCTGTGTAAAGTTACAAGAAGCCAATGTGCAGGTGTTAATGTTTTGCATAAGAATTCATGTAAGGCATAGATTTGTATGAAAAGGTATATTTGTGGTTTTCCTTGAGCATATTGAGTGATATGTTGTTCCCAGACCTGCCGATCTCAACACAGAGAGCAGAAATACAACTGATAGACCAGTTGTGAGGAGGTGACTACTGCTGCAAATGGGTAGGCAAAAAGGCCCAGACCTGCAGAGCCAGTGGCTATTTATGGAGACATGTGAATATTACAGCTCTACTTTCCTACAGCCTGCCCCTATTTACCTTTATTTAAATAGGTGCCTTTCTTGCAACTTGCCTTCCCATCCACTTCAGGGAGGCAACACACTCTAATTTTTCACTACCATCCTTTTCTCACATGGTCTGGAAGTGCAACATCCCTTATCATCTCCAGGATCTCAAAGACATGATGGCCATCTACACATTCCATTATTATTCCTTTTTGGGGTTCCCACAATATTAACCAAAAAGTCACTTGTAATCTCCATTTCTTCCCACTCTTGTTATCAGATATTCCAAAGATACTGTTTTAAGTGATTTTCACAAGGGACCACATCCTTGTGTATTTATGTGGTCATTTGAGGGTGCATGCACATGTGTGAACTGATGTGATTTTGTTGTTGTTGTTGTTTTTATTGTTGTTGTGAGAGTATGTAAAGCATGGAAAGATTCCATTAAGAAACTAATCACATTAAAATAAAATGGTAGGTTCCTTCCAGAAGCCTAATGCTTAGAACTTTAATTATTTTCCCAAGTGCTTTTACTCTCCATCTCCAATTGAGGTTCATGAGTTTCACAGAGGGATTTCAATGTCCTATCTAAAAAGAAGAAATTCATTGAAGCTAGAGGATTTTTTTTTGCCTTGTTATTTAGTAGTTTAGCACACAGCTCTATGATAAAACAGACTATGTAACAATCAAGTGTCATGGTTTGAGGCTGGTACCTTTAAAAAGCCATTGAGTTGAGTCCTCCAGGAGGACCAGAAAGGTCCAGGGATGGACTGGAATAGTGTAAATTGTTTATTCTGTCCCATAAGTCTGCTATTTCTTTATAAGATGGCATCAAGGCCAACTTGGTCTTTTTTTTTTCTTGTCTGGAGGGAGTCTTCATCTGGTAACACAGTGGGGTAGGGTTATTTATGGCCTGCAGATACCTGAATAATTTGTATTTCACAATTTTGGCTTGTTTAGGCCTAATGCATGGGAGACAAGTGTGGGGGGAAGAAAAGGAGCACTGGGGTTTGTGGTTTAGTCTGGTTGGGGGAAGGTTTTGGGGGATTTTCATGTAATCTGTGTTTTCCTGTATATTTTTTGAATATAATTCTGTATTTCCTTCCGATTTGAGAAGAGTGACTTTGTTTTACTTCCATTGGGAGTAAAATTATTTCTGAAAGCTCTTTAAATGAAGATACTAAGAAAGTGACATCTGTATAAACTACATTTCAAGTTGTCATGATATAATCATCCATGGCAAATATTACAAAAAAGACCAAATTAGTATGCTTGTAATGCCCTTAATACACTTTTTTCATCTTATAGTAATTAGTTATTGAAATTAAATAGAATTTAAAACTATACCTGAGGCTGAAATAGACATTCACTAAAGCTTTGTCAACATCAGTGATTAATTTTTATGTGCACAAGCCCTGTGAAGAGAATCTGAGGGAACTGGGGTTGTTTAGCCTGGAGAAGAGGAGGATCAGGAGAGACCTTATTACGGTCTACAACTACCTGAAAGGAGCTTGTAGCCAGGTGGGGACTGGGCTCTTCTCCCAGGCAACCAGCAACAGAACAAGAGGACAGTCTCAAGCTGTGCCAGGGGAAGTTTAGGCTCAAGGTAAGAAGAAAGTTCTTCACAGAAAGAGTAATTGGACGTTGGAATGGACTGCCCAGGGACGTGGTGGAGTCACCATCCCTGGAGGTGTTTAAAAAAGGATTAAATGTGGGTCTTGAAACCATGGTTTAGTTAGTCATGAGGAGTTAGGTGATAGGTCAGACTTGATGATCTTTGAGGTCTTTTCCAACCCTCTTAATTCTGTGATTCATAAGAAGGGATAAATATTTACACTGGGTCACGTTTGCAGTCCTTTATTCTAAGACAGTGTCATATGGAAATTGCAGGTCACATTCTGAGAGAGTTCAGCTCCGCCTTGTGTGGCTGCCTGGCTCAAAACATTGATTCACTTATGGGAAAGTAAGGGAGTAATGTAGCAAAGTACAAATAGCAGTACAACTCTGGGTGAGAATTAGAGGGAAGACCAGCAGGGTAGACATCCTGGTTGGAGTCTGTTATAGACCACCCAACCAGGAGGAAGATGTTGATGAAGCATTCTATGGGCAGCTTAAGGCTGTCTCAAGATAACCTGATCTTGTTCTCATGGGTGACTTCAACCTGCCTGATATCTGCTGGGATCTCAACACAGCAGAGAGGAGGCAGTCTAGGAGATTCTTAGAGTGCATGGAGGACAGCTTCTTATCCCAGGTGCTGTGCGAACCTACCAGGGGTAAGGCTCTGCTTGACCTCCTCTTCACCAACAGGGAAGGGCTGGTGAGTGATGTGGTGGTCGGAGGGTGTTTAGGCGCAAGTGACCATGAGATAATTGAGTTTTCGGTATTCATCCAAGCCAAGAGGGGTAGCAAGAAGACCTCCACTCTGGACTTCAGGAGAGCAGACTTCAGGTTACTCAAGGAACTAACTCAGGAGGTTCCTTGGGAATCAGCCCTTAAAAATAAAGGGGTCCAGGAGAGCTGGACCTACTTCAAGACAGAACTCTTGAAGGTGCAGGAACAGGCAGTGCCAATGAGCCGGAAGATGAGCTGCTGGGGCAGACTTCCAGCCTGGATGGTCAATGAAATTCTAAAGAAACTAAGGGAAATAAAGAGGGTGTATCATCTTTGGAAGAAAGGGGAGGCAACCCATGGAATGTTTAGGGATGTTGATAGGACATGTAGGAAGAAAATTAGGGAGGCAAAACCCATTTAGAACTTAGACTGGCCTCTGCTGTGAAGGACAACAAAAAGTTCTTCTATAAAAACATCAGTAACAAGAAGAAGGGCAAGGACAGCTTCTACTCCTTGGTTGACACGGAGGGGAACATTGTAACAAAGGATGAGGAAAAGGCTGAGGTACTTAACACCTTCTTTGCCTCAATTTATACTAGCATGGCAGAACATCTTCCAGACAGGTGGCCTGCAGAGCTGGCAGAAGGAGCCAGGGAGCTGCATAGTTTCCCGCTGCTCCAGGAGGCAGTTAGAGATTTTTCTGAGCAGCTTGGACCCCCACAAGGCCATGGGACTAGATGGGATCCATCCTAGGGTGCTGAGAGAGCTGGCAGATGAGCTGCCCAAGCCACTCTCCATCATTTTCCTCCAGTCCTGGCTCACTGGAGAGGTCCCAGAAGACTGGAAGCTGGCCAACATGGTGGCCATGCACAAGAAGGGCCAGCTGGATGAGCCAGGGAATTATAGGCCTGTCAGCCTGACCTCAGTGCCAGGCAACATTATGGAACGGGTCATCTTGAGTGCAATCACACAGCACTTGCAGGAGGGCCAAGGGCTCAGGCCTAGCCAGCATGGATTTAGGAAGGGCAGGTCCTGCCTGACCAACCTGATCTCCTTCTATGATCAGGTGACCTGCCTGGTGGATGTGGGGAGGCCTGTGGATATGGTCTACCTGGACCTCAACAAGGCCTTTGACACCGTCCCCCACAGCAAACTCCTGGCCAAGCTATCAGCCCATGGCTTGGACAGGATCACCCTGCGTTGGGTTAGGAAGTGGCTGGAGAGCCGAGCCCAGAGAGTGGTGGTGAATGGTGTCACATCCAGCTGGCGGCCTATCACTAGTGGTGTGTCCCAAGGCTCAGTGCTGGGCCCCATGCTCTTCAACATCTTTATTGATGATCTGGATGAGGGCATTGAGTCCATCATCAGTAAATTTGTGTACAACACCCAACTGGGGGCAGGAGTTGATCTGCTGGAGGGCAGAAAGGCTTTGCAGAGGGACCTCGACAGGCTGGACAGATGGGCAGAGTCCAATGGCATGAGATTTAACACATCCAAGTGCTGGGTTCAGCACATTGACCACAGCAACCCCATGCAGTGCTACAGGCTGGGGTCAGAGTGGCTGGAGAGCAGCCAGGCAGAGAGGGACCTGAAGGTACTGGTTGATTGTAGGCTGATGTGACCAGTTTAGGCTGTGCCTTTAAGAAATGGACACTTTCTGAACACTCTGGCTGAATGTATTGAAAACAAAGATATGCTAAACTAATTTCATTGGTGGATAGGTATAATGCAACTTTGAGTTTTGGGTTCAGTCTTTTGAGAGTCAGTCTGTTCTTCTATGTCCTGTGAGCTGGTCTGTCTTCTCTCTTGCTGAAGCAACCGCTGCGGAACAGAGTGACCTTGGATTAACAGAGCTAACCAGATAAGAAAACTAACTCTTGCATTTGCTTTGAGCTAACAGAATTTTCTCCTTAATTACCATTCTCTCTCTCTCTAACCCTTTTTGGGAAAAAAGGGGAGGTAGGGAGGGAGGAGGGGGTACAGGCCGAACCCCCTGGCTGCAGGGTGAGGAAAAGTTCTCCTGTATTACATACATTGCTGTATATTTCTGTATATATTGTAAATATTGCATATTTTTGTACATATTAGTTGCATTCCATTTCTGCTTGTAAATATAGCTTTCATCTGCTTCTCTAGCTGAGTTAGCTGTGGTTTTGTCTTTAGCGTGTGTGGGGGGACCTTTCTCACCCTACCACAGCTGAACATGAGCCTGCAGTGTGCCCAGGCAGCCAAGAAGGCCAATGGCATCCTGGCCTGCATCAGGAACAGTGTGGCCAGCAGGAGCAGGGAGGTCATTCTGCCCCTGTACACTGCACTGGTTAGGCCGCACCTTGAGTACTGTGTCCAGTTCTGGGCCCCTCAGTTTAGGAAGGATGTTGTCTTGCTGGAGCGTGTCCTGAGAAGGGCAACGAAGTAGGTGAGGGGTTTGGAACACAAGCCCTATGAGGAGAGACTGAGGGAGCTGGGGTTGCTTAGCCTGGGGAAGAGGAGACTGAGGGGTGACCTTATTGCTCTCTACAACTACCTGAAGGAGGTTGTAGCCAGGTGAGTGTTGGTCTCTTCTCCCAGGCAGCCAGTACCAGAACAAGCAGACAAAGTCTCAGGCTGCGCAAGGGGAGGTTTAGGCTGGATGTTAGGAGGAAGTTCTATACAGAGAGAGTGATTGCCCATTGGAATGGGCTGCCCAGGGAGTTGGTGGAGTCACCTTCATTGGAGGTGTTCAGGAAGAGGCTTGATGGGGTGCTTGGTTGCATGGTTTAGTTGTTTAGGTGGGTTGGATTGGTTGATGGGTTGGACATGATGATCTTAAAGGTCTCTTTCAACCTGGTGTATTGTATTGTATTGTATTGTATTGTATTGTATTGTATTGTATTGTATTGTATTAATAAAAAGCCAGTAACTGGGTTAGTCATGAGATGCAATCACTCTTGTAGTTAATTCAGCACAGTTATTGCGAAATGATGTAATATTTTTATTAACTACAGTACACTCCATTAATAAATCTTTGTATTTGGGTTTTGTTTTTTTTTTAAAACTGGACTCCTTGTAGGAAAACAAAGATGTGTGTTTAGCTTCTTCTGAGAGTAGGAATAATAGAGGTACTTCTTGAAAATTCATTATGTAATACTAGGAATAAACTTTTGTGAAATAACACTTTTCCTAATTCCTTTAAGTTGTGGTCTTACAAACAACAGTTCCAATTATACAAAAAGTATGAGTTTGTATCAAAGTAGGAAGTCTGTATCACCCTAAACACAGATGGAAGGGCCTGAGAGTGGATATTGAAGAAGGACAATGGAAAAGGAATGCAGAACTGGCAATTATTTAATATTTGTTGTGATAGTCCAAGTGGACACCTCAAAAATGTAATCTGTTTAGTTTCTGCAAAATTAAAAATCTCACTTCATGCAGTAGCAGTGATGACAATACAACAATAAGCGGTAGACTACTGGCTTTAGGAGGGAGAAGGAAATCACACTGAAAATGTTCATATACTCTAAACATTAATAACTATTGGCAGAAAATGACAACAAAAGGCAAAGAGAAGATGGAAAAGGCTAAAGAATGCAACCTGCGTTATTGACCGAATTCAGTTTCACACTCTTAATATGCTATTTGAAGGCATAAATGAGCAAAAGCTTGCACAAAATCTGCATCAAATGTGGAAGAAATGTTCACTAGGAGACAGGTTTGAAAGACAGGTTTTTGGGGGTTTTATACAGAACCCTTCCAAACCAAACCTCAGCTTGTATCATGGTAATCATGGTCACAGTATACTTACAGTCTTATTCATGATCCAGAATTTGCACTATACAAGTAAAAAAATAGTTTGGTTCTAAGAATTTGAGAGAGATTCAAAAGCATAAAGTTACTTTTAATCTTGCCCAAAATATCACATGAATAGGAGGTTGATGTATGCTACCTATTTAGAGTCTGAGATGTTAAAGATAATTCAAGTTTGCCCCAAATCAAAAAGATAGTCATATACTCAAAGCTTTTTGTCATAGAAGGAACAGAGACAAAATAATCTCAGAAAAGCAAGTCAACAATTCATTTGTATGCCAGAGCCATTAATTAATGTTTGTGTAGATTTAAACCTTTTGCATAGAAAACCATTAGTTAAGAGAAAACTGATCCTTATGGATAATATATTTAATCCCCAGAGTACAGTAGTACTGTAGTAGTTAACTGGCTTCTCCCAGGAATGACATGAGAAGAGCAATAGGCGCCATTGAAATCAATAAATTTTTATTTTAAAATTAATTTACTTATTTGCAATTACATATACTCCTCTCATCAAATCAATGTAACTGAAATAGAGCAAGGAAGTATAACTTTGAGTAAGACTGGTACCTAACAGAACACTTTTCTGAAGAGGGATAGGAAGAGGAGAAAAATAGATTCAGGAGCTACATTCAAGTTTGTGACCTGGTCATAACCTGCAGTTAGGATCTAGACCCTGTGCAACAGTAAGCTATCCTACTATTGTGCAATGAATAAGAAAATTTTTATCTCAGGTGACTAATATCTGTGGAAATACTACATATCAAATCCTTTTTTGTAGCACTAGTTAAGCTATACTGTTTGCAGCCACTGTCCTAAGGGCAGCTTCTTGACGCATGCTGAGAGCATGATTCCTTAGCTGACAATTCCTTAGAATGCTGCATAGAGTAAAACAATAACATTCCATGTCTGCCAAGAACACCATCCTTGCATTGGCACCCTTTGATTGGAACATGCTGCAGAAGCCACCTGCTTGAAATTCCTTTGTAATTCTAGCATTGAGTTTATGTGGCAAAGTTTTGGTAACAGAGAGTTTATGGGAGTAGCTTGTTAGTAGCTTATTCCTTCCTCCATATATGGCAGTTCTAATGCCAGCTGGATTCAAGACAGACCTTCTATAATCAAGGCTGAGCCCATCAGTGATGGTGGTAGTGCCTTTGTGATGATCTATTTAAGATGAGGAAACAAACTGCTGTACGACAGAACTGCATCTGAAGAAAGGAGTAAGAATATGTGGGGGAACAGCTCTGCACATGACAAGGTCAGTGAAGAAGGGCAGGAAGGAGTTGCTACAGCTGTCAGAGCAGAGATTCCCCTACAGCTGTTGTGAAGATCATGGTGATGCACGGCCCCCAGTGGCCCATGGAGATCCAAGGAAGAGCAAATATCCACTGTGTAGCCCTTGAAGATGTATTGCCAGAACAAGTGGACATGCCCTGAAAGAGGATGTTGCTCAGTGGAGAGTCCATGATGAAGCAGGCTTCTGGTAGGACCTATGATGCGGAACCCACGCTGGAACACTAGGCTCCTGAAGGAATACACCCCAGCGAAAGGACTGATACTGGAGCAATTCACAAAGAACCACAGGCCATGAGAAGGATCCATGATAGATAAGTGTGTGCAGCACTGTCTCACATGAGTCAGACCAACATGGAGAGGAGTAGGAGAAAAGTAGAAGGAAGAATGAGAAGCAGTGACAATGTGTGATGACGTGACTGCAAAATCCCATTCTCCATCTTGCTGTGCCACTGGTGAGGGAGGAGGTAGAAAATTTGGGAGTGAGGTTAAACCTTGGAAGAACAGAGGGATGGGAGGGAAGATGTTTTAAGATTTATTTGTATTTCTCATTATCCTACACTGATTTCATTTGCAATAACTAAAATTTATTCTACCAAGCTGAGTCTCATTTGTCCATGACAGTAATTGGAAAGTGACATCTCCCTGTCTCATCTTGACCTACAAGGTCATATATTCTCTCTCTAGTCCAGCTGAGAAGGGGGAGTGATAGAGCAGCTTTACAGAACACCTGCAATCCAGCCAAGGTCAAACCACCATGGTCCTCAATAAGTCTTTCACACTGGATGGCATATCCTGAACCTTACAGAGAGGATTCTATGAAGTGCATTTCTTCCTCCTCCTTATTTTATCTGTGTCATTAAAATTCCTAAATGCTAATTTCCAAATACTATACTCAGTGTCTTATGAGGCGTCTTATGAGAAAAACACATACAGTTTCATCTTTATTCCTTCTTTGGAAATCTGACATCAATGACTTTTGACATACTGTGGATTTTTTTGCAGCTTCTATATTTTCTACTCCTGATGAGTTAGATAATCCAAATGCAGCAGCTCACATTGAAAAAAAAAATAAGCAACACTGATGAATTATTTAGACACCTTCTCTTTAACTTCTTTCTGCTCACCTTGGATAATATGTGTGCTGCTGGGCCCAACTATTTAAGGAAGATGTTAAAAGTATTTCAATACACCCAGAGAAGGTGTATTGAAGAGACTAAAAGCTTGTCTCTCCTGGTGTGACTCAACAAAGATAAAATCACTTGCTGCTTGCCGAGAAAATAGCTGATGTGTGTTGGGCAGAGCCACTGGAAGGACTCTTGGAAAGTGCAAAGATAACATTGCTCACTGGAATACAGCTGGGAAGGGAGGGGAATGTTGTAACAAAGGATGAAGGAAAGGCAGAGGCACTTAACACCTTCTTTACCTCAATTTTTACTAGCAGGACAGGACGTCTTCCAGACAGCTGGCCTGCACAGCGGGCAGAAGGAGCCAGGGAGCAGCATAATTTCCCTCTGTTCCAGGATGGGATAGTTAGGGATTTTCTGAGCCGCTTGGACCCCCACAAGGCCATGGGACTGGATGGGATCCATCCTAGGGTGCTGTGAGAGCTGGCAGATGAGCTGTCCAAGCCGCTCTCCATCATTTTTCAACAGTCCTGGCTCACTGGAGAGGTCCCAGAAGACTGGAATCTAGCCAATGTAATGCTAGGGATTCTACAATGTAGCAATAAAGGAATTCTGGGAAGACTTCTGAGATCCTCCACTCTCTGAGTTTCTGGAATCCAATTGCTATATGGCGATGGAGCTCATGTACCATTCATCACCCAATGGCCCCTAAATCATAGGATCAATAAGGTTGGAAAAGACCATGGCTTCAAGTGCCATGTCCAATCTCTTTTTGAACACCTCCAGGGACAGTGACTCCACCACCTCCCTGGGCAGCCCATTCCAATGGCTAACAACTCTAACTGTGAAGAACTTTCTCCTCTCCTGTTCTCAGAGAAGAGCAGCAAATGGCACCCAACATGGTTGGGAAGAATAACACACTACTAATATTTATATCTTCCTAAACACAAAGAGATGTTTTAAATTGTTTTCTCCAGAGTTAAAGGCAGCACATGGAATGTGGACCAGGAGGGGAACACAGTGACTGCAGATGAGGTCAAGGCTGAGGTCCTGAACACCTTCTTTGCCTCAATTTTTAACAGCAAGGCAGGAGGAGTTCAGGACGAGTGGCCTCCTGAGCTGGGTGATGGGGTCAGGGAGCAGTGTAATGCCCTGGAAATCCATGAGCAATTAGTTTGGGACCTGCTGAGCCACTTGGACCCTCACAAGTCCATGGGGCCGGATGGGATCCATCCCAGGGTGCTGAGAGAGCTGGCAGATGAGCTGGCCAAGCCGCTCTCCATCATTTTCCTCCAGTCCTGGCTGACCGGTGAGGTCCCAGATGACTGGAAACTGGCCAGTGTGGACCTCATCCACAAGAAGGGTCGGATGGAGGAACCTAGAAACTACAGGCCTGTCAGTCTGACCTCAGTGCCAGGGAAAATTATGGAGCAGATTATCCTGGCAGCAATTATTGCGCACCTGCAGGATGGTCAAGGGCTCAGACCTAGCCAGCATGGATTTAGGAAGGGCAGGTCCTGCCTGACCAACCTGATCTCCTTCTATGATCAGGTGACCCACCTGGTGGATGTGGGGAGGCCTGTGGATGTAGTGTACCTGGACCTCAGCAAGGCCTTTGACACCGTCCCCCACAGCAAACTGCTGGCTAAGCTGTCAGCTCGTGGCTTGGGCAGCAACACTCTGCGCTGGGTTGGGAACTGTCTGGAGAGCTGGGCCCAGAGAGTGGTGGTGAATGGTGCCACCTGCAGCTGGAGGCCAGTCACCAGTGGAGTCCCCCAGGGATCAGTGCTGGGCCCCATCCTCTTTAATATCTTCATTGATGATCTGGATGAGGGGATTGAGACAGTCATCAGTAAATTTGCAGATGACACCAAGCTGGGAGCAGGTGTTGGTCAGTTAGAGGACAGAAGGGCTCTGCAGAGGGACCTTGACGGACTGGACAGATGGGCGGAATCCAATGGCAAGGCATTCAACAAGTCCAAGTGACGGATGCTGCACTTCGGCCACAACAATCCCATGCAGAGCTACAGGCTGGGGTCAGAGTGGCTGGAGAGCTGCCATACAGAGAGGGACCTGGGGGTGCTGATCAACAGCCTCCTAAACATGCTCCACCATGTGCCCAGGTGGCCAAGAAGGCCAATGGCATCCTGGCCTGCATTAGGAATCGTGTGGCCAGCAGGAGCAGGGAGGTCATTGTGCCCCTGCACTCTGAAAACAGAGAGCAGAGAGGCTTTGCAGAGGGACCTCAACAGGCTGGACAGATGGGCAGAGTCCAATGGCATGAGATTTAACACATCCAAGTGCTGGGTTCTGCACATTGGCCACAGCAACTCCATGCAGTGCTACAGGCTGGGGTCAGAGTGGCTGGAGAGGGGCCAGGCAGAGAGGGACCTGGGGATGCTGGCTGATGGGAGCCTGAACATGAGCCTGCAGTGTGCCCATGCAGCCAAGAAGGCCAATATGCTTTGTTCACAGATGGTTCCTGTCATCTTGTCGGGAGCAAGCGAAGGTAGAAGTCTGCAGTGTGGAGTCCAACACACAGAATTGCAGAAGCAAAGGATGGAGAAGGAGAATCCAGTCAGTTTGCAGAGGTAAAAGCTGTCCAGCTAGCTCTCGACGTAGCTGAACGCGAGAGATGGCCAAAGCTTTATGTCTACACCGACTCGTGGATGGTAGCCAATGCTCTGTGGGGTTGGATAAAGAACTGGAAAAAGAATGGTCAGCAGAGAAAAGGAAAGCCTATTTGGGCAGCTGACCTGTGGCAGGACATTGCTGATCGAATCGAGAGAATTCCAGTGAAGGTGAGACGCATTGATGCTCACATTCCTAAGAGCAAAGCTACTGAGGAACAGCAACACAACCATCAGGCAGATCTAGCTGCAAGAGTTTCTCCAGTAGACATGGACTCTGATCTTGATCTCGACTGGAAACACCGAGGAGAGATATTCTTAGCTCGGTGGGCTCACGATTCGTCAGGACATCAAGGCAGAGATGCAACCTACCAGTGGGCTCGTAACAGATCCATAGACATTTCCATGGATGCTATCATGCAAGTCATCCATGACTGTGACATTTGTGCTGCTATTAAGCAGGCAAAGCGACTTAAGCCCTTATGGTATGGTGACAGATGGTCCAAGTACAAGTATGGTGAAGCTTGGCAAGTTGACTATATCACTCTACCACATTCTCGTTCTGGTAAGCATTATGTGCTTACTATGGTAGAGGCAAACACTGGATGGTTGGAAACTTATCCAGTTCCACATGCAACTGCACGCAACACCATTCTTGGTCTGGAGAGACAAATCCTGTGGAGACACGGAACTCCAGAGAGGATTGAGTCAGACAACGGAACTAATTTCAAAAACAACCTGGTAAAGAGCTGGGCCAAAGAGCACGGCATCGAGTGGATATTCCACATTCCCTACTATGCACCAGCTGCAGGGAAGATTGAACGTTACAACGGTTTGCTGAAGACCACTCTTAAAGCCATGGGGGTGGATCTTAGAAAAACTGGGAAAAGCATTTAGCACAAGCAACCTGGCTGGTAAATAGCAGAGGTTCAGTGAATTGAGCTGGACTGGCACATTCAGATCTGCTACAGAAAGTAGAAGGTGATAGAGTTCCAGTTGTTAGAGAAAAGAATCTGTTAGGTAAAACTGTTTGGGTATTTTCTCCCTCAGGAGAGGCTAAACCTGTCCGAGGGGTGGTTTCAGCTGAAGGTCCGGGTCACACTTATTGGGTAATGCAAGAGAATGGTGAAATTCAGTGTATTCCACAAAGAAGTTTGACTTTAGCTGAAAGAGTTTAATTTCAGAGTGTTGTACAGCTACATCGCGCCCAAAGGAAGAAATCCATGAGGAATCCACGGTGCACAAACCCTGAGAACCCTGAGAGCCCTGAGTCAACTAAGAATCCCTGTTTCCCTGCTTCCCTGTTTTCCCTTTTCTTAGCTTCGTCTGCAAAGAGACAAACTGTTTTCCATTTTTCTTATTTCTTGGACTTCTGAATCATCTACACCTGAGGATAGCCGGAATGGACTATGAACTTTACTTACAAACTGTAGATATTGTTTTAGATTGGATGGACAGTACAAACAGCCAATGAAATTGTTTAGCAGGGGTGGATTGTGACCGGTTCAGGCTGTGCCTTTAAGAGAAGGACACTTTCTGAACACTCTGGCTGAATGTTTTTGATATTAGAATGAAAACAAGAGATATGCTAATCCAATTTCATTGGTGGAACCCGGCTGTAGGTTCTTGTTTAGTCTCTCAGTCGGGGGGAGCAGTCAGTCGTCTTCTTCTTCCCCCTGTACTGTGAGCTGGCTCGGTTCTCTCTACAATTCTTGCTAACCAGATAAGAGCAAACTAACTTTTGCATTTGCTTTGAGCTTTAACAAGTTTTAACCCTTTTAATTACCTTCCTTTCTCTTTCTCTCTAACCCTTTTGGGAAAAGGGGGAGGTAGGGAGGGAGAAGGGAGGGGCAGGCCGAACCCCCTGCCCGCAGGGGGGTTGGGGAAAGGTTTCCTGTATATTTCTGTAGATATTGTAAATATTGTATGCTTTTGTACATATTCATTGCATTCCATATCTGCTTGTAAAATATAGCTTTCATCTGCTTCTCCGGCTGAGTTAGCTGTGGAATTCTGTTGTGGGGGGGGGGGAAACTTCCTACTCCACCACACCAAACTGATCACGCAGAGTTATCCAAATACTCGCACATGATTGCCTTGGTGGTCTGTTTTGGTTTGATCTGTTTTGGAATGACCTGTTTTGGAATGACATCCTTGGAGGATGCCTATTCCTCACAGAGGAAACCTGTATCCATCTGGTGGAAGAATTGGAATTATCTCTTTGTGTCAATTGGGAGAATGTATTTTTAAATTCATCCTTCAGCTCTTTCATGCAGTTCTTCATTTCACCAGAGAGAGTTTCAATGGATGAAACCAAAGAAACATGTGTCATGCTATCCTCCAATTGTCTCATCTGATCAGTGAATTGGCCAACCGTAGGAGAAGCTCCACCATAATTTCTTGCCATAATTCTGCTTGCCAGAATATTTGCATAATTAGGAAGAGCAAGTTTGATGAGCTTTTTAGCAAACAAAAGGGCAAGAAGGAGGAACCAGGGAACTACAGGCCAGTCAGTCTCACCTCTGTGCCCGGAAAGATCATGGAGCAGATCCTCCAGGAGGCACTAATGACTCAGAAGAACAGTGAAGAGGTGATTTGGAATAGTCAGCATGGCTTTGCCAAGGGCAAATCCTGCCTGACAAACCTGGTGGCCTTCTATGAGCAGGTGACAGCATTAATAGATGAGGGGCGAGCAACTGATGTCGTTTACCTGGACTTGAGCAAAGCCTTTGACACTGTCCCGCACCACCTCCTGGTCTCCAAGCTGGCGACACATGGGTTTGATGGATGGACCACTAGATGGATAAAGAATTGGCTTGATGGCCGCACCCAAAGAGTGACTGTCAACGGGTCCATGTCCCAGTGGAGGCCAGTGACAAGCGGAGTCCCTCAGGGATCAGTCCTGGGACCTGTCTTGTTCAACATCTTTGTGGGTGACATGGACAGTGGCATTGAGTGCACCCTCAGCAAGTTTGCTGATGACACCAAGCTGTGTGGTGCAGTGGACACGCTGGAGGGAAGGGATGCCATCCAGAGGGACCTGGACAGGCTGGAGAGGTGGGCACAAGCCAACCTCATGAGCTTCAACAAGACCAAGTGCAGGGTCCTGCATCTGGGTCGAGGCAATCCCAGGCACAAATCCAGGCTGGGAAGTGACTGGCTGGAGAGCAGCCCTGAGGAGAGAGACTTGGGGGTGCTGGTGGACGAGAAGCTCGACATGAGCTCTCAATGTGCGCTTGCAGCCCGGAAAGCCAATCAGATCCTGGGCTGCATCAGGAGAAGTGTGACCAGCAGGTCAAGGGAGGTGATTCTCCCCCTCTACTCAGCTCTGGTGAGACCCCACCTGGAGTACTGCGTCCAGTTCTGGAGCCCCTATTACAGGAGGGATGTGGACATGCTGGAGCGTGTCCAGAGAAGGGCCACGAGGATGATCAGAGGGCTGGAGCACCTCTCCTATGAGGACAGACTGAAGGAGTTGGGGCTGTTCAGTCTGGAGAAGAGAAGGCTCCGAGGTCACCTCATTGTGGCTTTCCAGTATCTGAAGGGGGCCTACAGGAAGGCTGGGGAGGGACTTCTCAGGATCTCAGGTAGTGACAGGACTAGGGGGAATGGAATGAAGCTGGAAATGGGGAGATTCAGGCTAGATGTGAGGAAGAAGTTCTTCACCATGAGAGTGGTGAAGGCCTGGAATGGGTTATCCAGGGAGGTGGTTGAGGCTCCGTCCCTGGAGGTGTTTAAGACCAGGCTGGATGAGGCTCTGGCCAGCGTGATCTAGTGTAGGGTGTCCCTGCCCATGGCAGGGGAGTTGGAACTAGATGATCCTTTTGGTCCCATCCAACCCTGACTGATTCTATGATTCTATGATTCTAAGACCAGTTCCTACAGGAATTTCATCGGGATTCAGAGTCTCATGGTGACCATAGAGTACCTCTCTAACAGCAAATTCTCTCAGACGCTTAATTCCCTCATCTATGGTAGTCCAGGGTTTAGGATTCCACAGAAGATCATCTCGGGAAGGATATCTCATGAGAGTTGCCATTAAAAGGTGTATCCAGAGAGTAACCTTACCGAGAGTCCTGCCTAGATGTCTATCTATTCCACTATCCTTTGAGAGAGTTCCTAGTTGAGCTGCTGACTTGTCTCCAACTACTAGAGCTGGAGCACCTGTATCATGACATCTACCAAGCCAAGATAGGACTGGCTCCTTATCTGCTCTGATATAATCTTTACACACATTCCTAACCTCTTCACGTGGTGATGAACACTGCTGAATATCATCCTCTTCCTCCTCTGCCTCCTCTTCCTCAACCTGTTGTCCCATTAATCTTACTGTCACTCTCCTAAGAATCTCTTTAAGGTCAGGAGTACCACCTCTAGTTGTTCTCCTATCAGCAATTTGCCCTGCATCTCCATCCAGTGGTGATCTCAATAACTCAGCTATATCTTTAAGACAAACCTTTTCCTCCATCTCAGCAGGGTCTCTTTGAGCAGAAGTTCCCTCACCAGGATCATGTCCTGGATCAGCTTTGCTCTTTCCACTTCTTGTATTTAGAACAGCTACCTGCTTAACCGGAGCTGTGTTTGGATTTACAGCTCGCTTAACAGAAGCTGACAGGTTTTGGATGGATCAGCTGCTGTGGAGGACACTTCCGGTCCCACCGAAGAAGGAGGAAATAGCTTTGCCTCATTAATGGCTGCTGAGGACGTGGGAGCCGCCATGTTAGGAGCTGCTGCTGCCGCTGCCGCTGGCTGATTGCCAGAACCACCAACAGCACCATTCAGAGCAGCCTTTCCGATGAACTTTTTAGCTTTATCTTTAACTGATACAGATTCTGCATTCTCCTCATCACTAGATATTTCCGGGGTAGAGTTAGAGCTGTGCTTTCTCCTTTTCTATCTACGCCTAAGTACAAAACAGGCTTTAGACACTTTATATATCTTCCTCTCTTGGTACAGTGTATATAACAATTATGCAATCACCATCACCAGCAGCAGATTCAAACACTTCAAATAAATCACCTTTGGATCCCAGCCATCACTTAAAACAACCCTTTCGCCTAACGGGATCTTAAACTCCTTTATCTCTATGGGCAGAGTGCTGGAGGTCACATTCCTGTATCTATTAAGCCAAAAGAATCCCAGGCACCAGTCGTAGAGAAGCTGAATCTTATACTTAAACCATAAATACAATTTATACATCGAGTATCTGCCTAAGCAATCGCAAATCAATTCCAGGAAGTACTTGTAGACCAGTACTGAACAAATTGAAAAGGCCAAATGCTCTAAAATCCGAAACACTTTCATGTTTGCAACTCCGACTCGAGCAGACAATAAATCAAGCAGCCTTTTTGCCCTGCTTCTGGACAGCAATTATCCACAAGCTGCGCATTGGGCTTCCAATTAAAAATATGTGTCAGGGTGGGAAAGCTCCCACACACACACACAAAAGAATCCACAGCTAACTCAGCCAGAAAAGCAGCTGAAAGCTATATTTACAAGCAGAAATGGGATGCAATGAATACGTAGAAAAATATACAATAATTACAATATATACAGAAATATACAGCAATGTATGTAATACAGGAGACCCACAGCCGGATGAGGGGGTGCCCCTCTCGGGCCGTGATCCCCCTCCTCCCTCCCTACCTCCCCTTTTTTCCCAAAAAGGGTTAGAGGGAGAGAAAGGAAGGTAATTAAGGAGAAAATAAATTCTGTTAGTTCAAAGCAAATGCAAGAGTTAGTTTTCTTATCTGGTTAGCTCTGTTAATCCAAGGACACTCTGCTGCAGCGGTTGCTTCAGCAAGAGAGAAGCAGGCCAGCTCACAGGACAGAGAGAAGAACAGACTGAACAGACTGAACAGACTAAGCTAAAACTTACAGTTGCATTCTACCAATGAAATCAGTTTAGCATATCTTTGTTTTCGTTCAAATATCAAAAACATTCAGCCAGAGTGTTCAGAAAGTGTCCATTTCTTAAAGGCACAGCCTAAACCAGTCACAGTGGGTTGGATTGGTTGATGGTTTGGACACGATGATCTTGAAGGTCTCTTCCAACCTGGTGTATTGTATTGTATTGTACTGTATTGTACCCCTAGGTCCCTCTCTGCCTGGCCACTTTCCAGCCACTCTGACCCTAGCCTGTAGCACTGCATGGGGTTGTTGTGGCCAATAGGTAGAACCCGGCACTTAGATGTGTTAAATCTCATGGTGTTGGACTCTGCCCATTTGTCCAGCCTGCCAAGGTCCTTGTACAAAGCCCCTCCTACCCCATAACACATCAACACCTGCCCCCAGCTTCTTGTCATCTGCAAACTTACTGATGATGGACTCAATCCCCTCATCCAGATCATTGATAAAGATATTAAAGAACACGGGCCCCAGCACTGATCCTTGGGGGATACCACTAGTGACTTGCTGCCAGCTGGATGTGGCACCATTCACCACCACTCTCTGGGATTAACCCTCCAGCCAGTTCCTAACCCAACACAGTGTGTTCCTGTCTAAACCATGGGCTGACAGCTTGGCCAGCAGTTTGCTGTGGGGGATAATGTCAGAGGCCTTGCTGAAGTCCAGGTAGACTCCATCCACAGCCTTCCCCACATCCACCAGGCAGTCATCTGCTCATAGAAGGAAATCAGGTTGGTCAGGCAGGACCTGCCCTTCCTAAATCCGTGTTGGCTAGGCCTAATCCCTTGGCCATCCTGGAAGTGCTGTGTGATTGCACTCAAGATGACCTGTTCCATAATCTTGCCTGGCCCTGAGGTCAGGCTGACAGACCTGTAATTAGGTGGTCAACAAAGTATCTATTGTCCCAAGTATTCATCATTACTTAAATCTTCAATTAATTGACTGTGTGTCTACTTTATTGTTCTAATGTGCTTTGCAGAATATTGGTTTATTTCATCAGTACATAGAGCTGCCAGGGTAACAAAGGATTTTCCAGCTCGTTGTGGCTATTTTTTTTTCTTTCCTTATTTCTTACTGCTTCACCTTTTGGTACATTGTTATACCTCTTACACTAACTTTTGTTTCTGTTTACATCTCATTAAGGAGAAACCACATGAATTTACCCCTCAGACTGAATATTAAATCTCCTGTTTACTCTATGAACCTGAGAGACATTTTTTCCTATGGGAGCCTGTGTCAGTGACTGATCAAAGTGATTTCAAATGTAACTTCTTCAAACAAAGTATTATTTATTCACTCCAAGGGTTCATACCTGATGAAACAAACAAGCAAGAAACTAAAAAATACCATGCACATTTCATCTTGCCTGATCTTTTGAGGGTTTGCAAATCAAGTTCAGTCTAGTTGCCTCAAGTATGTCTCGTTAACTGAATATTTTTACCATTCAGTATAATTTTTTTCTTGGTCTTCCTTTAAAATCTTAGTATTTTTATGTCCTTAGAGATTTAATTAGAATAAATCTTGTTTGTGAATTGGTTTGCAAATCTAGGTGTGGAGACAATCTGAATTACAGCTTTCTCATTATTTTGTCAGTGATCCACAATTTTCTTGAAATGCTTTGTTGATGTGGACTGTTGTTACTTATTACTTTGTTTAACTTTGCACAAATGGGAGGATGTTAGCAATCAGTCACAGCTAGCCACAGCATTGTAATACATGTTGCAGTAAAATACATTGCAGTGCATTAATCTCTGTAACATATATATATAGTATTTGTATGTATTCATAGTGAGTTAAGTAGAGCTGTTTAAACACCATTAAAAATCTGAATCATATGTCATGATGGAGTGTTTTATTTTTATTTTCATAGAAAAGGAAAATCAGACTTATCCCATCCAAAAAAATCATGAATGAATTTATCATGCTTTGGCCAAAAAAAATCACCTCCCCAAATAAGTCTCTGCTTAGAAAATGTCAATTTTGCAATAACATTAGTGCTAAAAGAGAACCACAGAATTAAAGTCACAGAAACATTCAGGTTGGAAAAGGCCCTCAGAATCACCAAGTCCAACTGATAACACTGCTCTACAAGGTACACTCCTAAAGCAGATGCCCAAGCATCCCAGTCCTTAAACGCATCCAGAGTTGGCAACTCAACCACCTCCCTAGGCAGCTTATTCCAATGCCTGACCACTCTTTCCATGAAAAAATTTTCCCTAGTGTCCAGTCTAAACCTACCCAGTCGCAGCTTGAAGCTGTTACCTCCTGTACTATCACTAATTACTTGTGAGAAGAGACCAGCACCAGCCTCTACACAGTGAGTAGTATCACATGAAAAGGTCTGATCCTGTGGTTGATCTGTATATGGCATGTAATAGTGCTTGAGATGATCTGTTCCATGACCTTCCCTGGTACTGAGGTCAGACTGACAGGTCTATAGTTTCCCAGATCCTTCTTTCTTCCTTTCTTGTAGGTGTTACATTTGTTACCCTCCAGTCCATTGGAACCTCTCCGGTTAGCCAGGACTTGAGGTAAATAATGGAAAGTGCTTTGGCAAGCACATCTGTCACCTCCCTCAGCACTCTGGACTGTATCCCATCCAGCCCCATAGATTTAGTGCATCTAAGTGACATAGCAGGTCACTGACCATTTTCTCATTTATCGTGATGACCTCATTCTAATTGCCCTCCCTGACTCCTACTTCATGAAGCTGGTTGTCCAGGGAATGGCTGGATCCAGTGCTAAAGACTGGGGCAAAATAGATATTGGGCACCCCTGCCTTCTTGTCATCTTCAGTCATCTGCATCCAACAAAAGATGGAGATTTTCCTCAGTCCTCCTTTTGTTGTTAATGAATTTATGGAAACGTTTTTTATTATCCTTAGCAGCTGTAGCTGGGTTGAGCTCTAGCTGTGCTTTGGCTCTCCTAATTTTCTCCCTGTATAGCTTCACTCTGTCTTTATAGACCTTATGAGAGATCCGTTCCTTCTTCCAAGGGCTGTAGACTCTCCTTTTGTTCTTGAGATCAAGCCAAAGGTCAGACATCTTCCCTGCAGACTCATTTTTCAGCACACAGGGACAGCCTGCTCCTGTGCCTGTAAGATTCCCCTCTTGAAGTATGTCCAGCTTTCCTGGACTCCTATATCCTTCAGGGTGGTGTCCCAAGGGTCAATCAGTCTCCTGAACAGGCCAAAGTTTGCCCTCTGGAAGTTCAAGGTGGCAGTTTTATGAGCCCTTCTCCTTGTTTCCCCAAGGATAGAGATCTCAATCATGTCATGATCACTGAGCCCTAGATAGTCTTCAACTTTTACTTCCCTCACAAGTTCTTCCCTGATCACATGAATCAGGTCCAGGAAGGCATCTTCCCTAGTTGGCTTCCTCACCAGTTGTGTCAGGAAATTATCTTCCACGGACTCCAGGAACCTCCAGGACTGTTCTCTCCATGCTGTGTTGTATTTCCAGGTGACATCTGGGAAGCTGAAGTCTCTCATGAGAACAAGAGGCAGCATTTGTGAAACCTTTGTAGGTTTCCTCTCTCAAGGGGTGTGTATGTTCCCTTTTTTTTCTTCTTTCTTATGCTTTAAATTCAGAAAAATAGCTAGAGTAATTATAATGCTTCTACAATGACCAAACAAAATACTTTAATATGGATTATTTTTATAGTTATTGGTTCCAATGGGAGAACTAGCAGGTCACCCTGAGTGCCATCACATGGCACACACAAGACAACCAGATGATCAGGCTCTGTCAGCATGGGTTTATGAAAGTCCTGCCTGACTAACCTGATCTCCTACAACAACATGACCCACCTAGTAGGGTGTTGTGTGAATCTGCTAGAGGGTAAGGAAGCTTTACAGAGGGATCCAGACAGGTTACAATACAATAGAATACAATAAAATAAACCAGGCTGGAAGAGACCTTCAAGATCATTGCGTCCAACCCATCAACCAACCCAACCCAGACTGGTTGGACAACACTAATAGTATGAAGTTCAACAGGGCCAAGAGCCAGGTCCTGCACCCCTGTCACAACTGCATGGTAAAATGCAAACTTAGGGATATGTGGCTGGAAAGCTGCAACTTGATGAGGGACCTGGGGGTACTGGTTGACAGTGAACTGAACATGAGTCAGCAGTGTGCCCAGGTGGCCAAGAAAGCCAATGGAATCTTGGCTTATATGAGAAACACTGTGGCCAGCAGGAACAGGGAGGTGATCATCCCCCTGAACTCAGCACTGGTGAGGCCACACCTTGAGTGATTTTTTCAGTCCTGGGCCCCTTACTGTGGAAAGGGTATTGAGGTTCTGGAGTGTGTCCAGAGAAGGACAACGAGGCTTGTAAAGGGCCTATAGTACATGACCCATGAGGAGTGTCTTAGGGAGCTGGGTTTGTTCAATTCAGAGAAAAGGAGGCCGAACTGAGACCTTATCATTCGCTACAACAACCTGAAGGGAAGTTGGAGCGAGCAGGGAGACAGCCTCTTCTCCTTGATGAGAAGTGACAGTACTGGGTTATAAACATTGGAATGGTCTGTCCAGGGTGGTGATGGAATCACCATCCCTGGAGCTGTTTAACCAGAATGTGAACCCAGTACTTTGGGACATGGTTTAGTGTTGACCCTTCAGTGATGAGTCAAGAGTTAGACTGGATGATCCTTGAGGTTTATTCCAAGCAGATATATTCTGTGTTTATTCTGTGTTTATATCTGTATAAATACAGATATATTCTGTATTTATAGTCTGTGATTCTGGAAATACTTGTCTGATGTTTTGATTTGCTCAGAATATTTTTGTAGTTGCCAACCTCTGAAAAATTGTTCAGATCAATTCTAAGATGAGAAAAATTGCTTTACATGAGGGAGCAACCAGAATATATTGAATTCTGTCTGGGGTAGTTAAGGTGCAAATTGATAGTTTGTGGGTGGGAATGAAGGGGCAGGCTAGCATGACTGAGACAGTTGTGGGTATTTATAGCCACTAGATCAGGACAATGAAGTTGATGAGGCCTTCTGCAGGCAGCTGACAGCAGCCTTGCAATCACAGGCCTTGCTTCTCATGGGAGAATTTAACTACCCAGATATTTGCTGGAAGGCCTACTTAGCCAGCCATCCACAGCCCAGGAGGTTCCTTCAGTGCATTGATAACTGCTTGACACACATGGTGGATGAGCCAACTAGCAGAGTAGTGCTACTGGACCTGATACTCACTAACAAGGAGAGTGACCCATGATAGTTGGATAATATTCAAGGACCATTTCTTCCAAGCTCAAGTTCAGAGCATTCCAACAAGTCTTTAGACATATCAAAGACAAGGGGTAGTCATATTTGGCCAACCTGATAGCATTTTATGAGGACATAACCAGGTGGATAGATGATGGTAGAGCAATGGATATGGTTTATCTTGATTTCAGTAAAGCATTTGACACTATCTCCTACAGCATCCTTGCAGGTAAACTGAGGAAGTGGAGTCTGGATGATCTGGTAGTGATCTGGATTGTGAATTGGTTGAAGGAAAGAAGTCAGAAAATTGTGCTCAATGCGATGGAGTCTATTTGGAGGCCTGTATCTGATGGAGTCCTTCAGAGGTCAGTACTGAGACCTGTATTATTCAATATATTCATCATTGACCTGGATGAGGGCACAGACTGCGCTGTCAGCAAAATTTGGTGGAGTGGCTGTCACACCTGAAGCCTGTGCTACCATTCAATGAGACTTAGGCTGGAGGGTTGGGGAGGGAGGAATTTAATGAAATTCATAGAATCACAGAATCAACAAGGTTGGAAAAGACCTCAGAGATCAAGTCCTATCTATTACCTAATACCTAACACCTCATGACTAACTAAACCATGGCTTCAAGTGCCGCATCCAATCCTTTTTTGAACACCTCCAGGGATGGCAACTCCACCACCTCCCTGGGCAGGACATTCCAACGGCCAATTATTCTTTCTGTGAAGAACTTTCTTGTCACCTCGAGCTTAAACTTCCCCTGGCACAGCTTGAGACTGTGTCCTCTTGTTCTGGTGCTGATTGCCTGGGAGAAGAGACCAACCCCCACCTGGCTACAACCTCCCTTCAGGTAGTTGTAGAGAGCAACAAGGTCTCCCCTGATCCTCCTCTTCTCCAGGCTAAGTAACCCCAGCTCCCTCAGCCTCTCCTCATAGGGCTTGTGCTCCAAACTCCTCACCAGCCTTGTTGCCCTTCTCTGGACACATTCCAGTACCTCAACATCTTTCCTAAACTGAGGGGCCCGGAACTGGACAGAGGACTCAAGGTATGGCCTAGCCAGTGCTGAGTACAGAATGACTTCCCTGCCCCTGCTGGCCACACTATTTCTGATGCAGGCCAGGATGTCATTGGCCTTCTTGGCCATCTGGGCACACTACTGGCTCATGTTCAGCCAGATGTCAGCCAGCATCTCCAGGACGCTTTCTGCCTGGCTGTACTCCAGCCCCTCTATCCCCAGACTGTAGTGCTCCTTGGGGTTGTTATGGCCAAAGTCCAGCACCTGGCACATGAACTTCTTAAATGCCACCATGTTGGACTCTGACCATCTGTCCAGCCAGTCAAGGTCCCTCTGCAGAGCCTTCCTACCCCATAACACATCAACACCTGCCCCCAGCTTCTTGTCATCTGCAAACTTACTGATGATGGACTCAATCCCCTCATCCAGATCATTGATAAAGATATTAAAGAGCATGAGCCCCAGCACTGATCCCTGGGGACACCACTAGTGACTTGCTACCAGTTGGATGTGGCACCAAGATCTTTCTCCATGGGGCTATTTTCCAGCAGGATGACCCCTAGTTTGTACCAGTGCCTGGTGTTATTCCTTCCCAGATGCAGGACTCTACAGTAGTCCTTTTTAAACTTAATGAGGTTTGCTTTCACCCAGCTCTCCAGCCTGTCCAGATCTCATTGGATTGCAGCACAGCCTGACAGGACATCAGCCACCCCTCCCAGTATTGTATCATCAGAAAACTTGCTGAGGACATGTTTTATCCCCTTGTCCCGGTAATTGATGAAGATATTGAACAAAACTGGACCTAGTGGTGGGGAACACCACTTGCCACAGGCCTCCAATTTCACTCTGGACTGCTGATCACAACACTCTCAACTCTTTTGTTGAGCAAGTTACCTATCCACCACACAGTCTAATTAGCTAACCCACTTTTCTTGAGTTTACCTATGAGGACGTTACGTGTGAGAACATCAAAAGCATTGCTGGTATCGAAATAGACAATATCCATATAATGTATAAAATGATATAACAATGGTAATCCCAAATATACAGAGATCAATGAACAAGAGTTGAAGCCTGTTTTTGCAGACTAGAATAGGGGAATTTGTATCATATACAGTTTCTGTTTAACTATTTTGAGTAGCATGCCTGATTTTTTTGCAGTTTTCACTGTGTGCAGGGCTAAAATTTTTTCCTACAGTCAATAAAATAATGTAAGGAAAATTTAAATGATAAATGAGACCTATACTCAGTACCAACCCTCTAACAGTTAAAGCTTGTTAAGAGTTATACCTCGACATATTCTCACATTCAGTCACTTGGTTTTTATTCTTATGGTGAATAAAATTTTAGTGCGATGCTTCATCCATTGTAGAATTAGAATGGAGACAGAAAAGATAACCCTAACACCTTCCCATTCCTTTTCCTTATTTCAGATATACTTGCTGTATCTAAGCCACTCCTGAAGTTATTTGTTGAATTTTATTCTATTGATGTTTTCACAATTTTGCTTCTGTTTTGTCACTATTCATGCTAAAATAATTTTTCCCCAGTCTTTGTATTCTTGAAAGTCTTTTTACACATACATTTTTTAAACTACTGATTTATAAAAATACAAATAATTGGAATTTGTTTTGTATGCCAGTTGCTATGGCTATAAGTTTTTCCCTTTCTGTGCTTTTAAATAGTTATATCTGTCAAAAGTGCACCTGGAGAACAGTAATTTTTTAGTCACTGTTGACTGTTTCTTGAGATTTTTGAGTATTTCAAGCGTGATGTTGCTCATACACTAGCAGGTTATTTTTATATTTTTACTTTTTTAATTTATTTCAAATCAGAAGTCTCATGAGATCTGTGTCTGCATCGTAGAAACAGGAAAATGTTGGCACTTTCCATGTTGTTTGTGTTTAGTATATTCTTTCTATTTTTTTAAAGATTAATCTAATCTAAACCACTTTTAATGATTTTTGAATGAATCCATTAAAGTTGGAAGAGGTCTTAAAGCACAGTGAGACTTAACAAACTGAAGTAAGCCCTCCTTTAGTACACCTGCTGCCTAGGATATTCTTAGTTGAGGCAAGTCCAAACTTAAAAAAATTAGAATTGGGGAAAATAAATAAATTAAATCAGCATGTTCTCAAATTAAACCATTTTTTATTTCAGGATTTACCAGAAAATGAAGAATCAAAAGCATATATAAAAGTTTGTAATTGTGTGCTTAGGCCTTGTGATCCCACTTCAAAGAACCCTAAACACATTTTACTGTATAAGAAGATTAATTTCATCAAGGAGTGGTAAATCAAGACTGATCTATGACCTAATCTCCAGTGATCATCCTTGGTTTTGGGGAAGAAATATGAAATTATGAGGGAAAGCAGACATTTTTATAGTTTTAACATCCAATAAACTGAAGTGTACACTGCTTCACCAATGAAAAAGAAGTAAAAACAGTCAAGTGAATTTCAACATTCAGAAGCTAAAGGTGTCTGAGTTTCTTCACTGATCGGCGAAGGAAGAATGATACTCTGGACTGTGATACACTATAAGATTTTTTTTTAAATGTTTTTTGTCATTTTGCTGAATGTAAACTTACCTCTGTAGTTCAAAATTGCTGTTATATGTGCACTTTGTGAGGATTCCCTTTTTGGATGTTGTGGCATCATTTTTGTTTGGGTGACTTGTGATACTTTTCTCAGTGTGTGAAGTAACTTTTAGACATATTAATTTAAATGTAGATGTAAATCTCTAAAGTTGGCTATTTTATCTCTCTCATCACTGTAGAGAGGAAACCATTTAAACAGACTTATGTGCAATTACAAAGAATTATTCAGTTAGACTTGTTTGATAATTACTTATATTTCCTTCCTGTGTTATTTTTATTCATTTTTCAACTAAGTGCCAAGAAACATTATACCCATTTTTTAAAAAGGTAGAAAAGAGGACCCTGAGAATTATGGATCTGTCATCCTCACCTGGATGCCTTGGAAGATCATGGAACAGAACCTCCTAGATGCCATGCAGAGACATATGCAGGACAGGCAGGTAATTCAAGACGGCCAGCATGGCTTTACTAGGGGCAAATCCTCCTGAGTAACCTCGTGGCTTTCTATGGTAAAGTGACTACGTCAGGAGATAAGGGATAACCTAGGGATGTCATCTACCTGGACTTCTGCAAGGCCTTTGATATGGACCCCCACAGCATCCTATTTTCTAAATTGGAGAGATATGGATTTGATGGGTGGACTGTTCAGTGGACAAGGAATTGGTTGGATGGTCCCATCTGGAGAGCAGTGCTCAGTGGCTTGAAGTCCACATGGAGAGCAGTGACAAGTGGTGTCCCTCATGGATCCATACTGGGGCCTGCACTGTTTAATATTTTCATATTTTTTCAAGGAGATAGACAGTGGGATTGAGTGCACCATCAGCAAGTTTGCAGAAGACACTAAGCTGAGTGGTGTTGTCAATATGCCAGAGGGACAGGATGTCATCCAGAGGGACCTGGTCAAGCTGGAGAGGTGGACCCAGGTGAATGCCATGAAGTTCAACAAGAGCAAGTGCAAGGTTCTGCACTTGGGCTGGAACAATCCTCACTATCTATACAGTCTAGTGGATGAGATGACAAAAGAAAACAGCCACTGGAAAAGGACTTGGGAGTGCTGATGAATGAGAAGCTGGATAGGAGCAGACAATGTGAACTTGCAGCCCAGAAGGCCAAGCATATCCTGGGTTTCATCAAAAGATGTGTTGCCAGCAGATCCAGAGAGGTGATTCTGTCACTTTGCTCTGGTGAGGCCCAACCTGGAGTACTGTGTACAGGTCTGGAGGCCTCAATAAGAAGGACATGGACTTGATGGAATGGGTCTGAGGGAGGGCCACAGAAATGTTCAGGGAGTTGGAGCACCTCTACTACAATGGCAGGCTGAGTGAGCTGGGTTTGTTCAGCCTGGAGAAGAGAAGGCCCTGGGGAGGCCTAAGAGCAGCCTTCCAGTACCTGAAAGGGGGCCTACAAGAAAGATGGAGAGTGTTTGTGAAGGCCTGTAGTGACAGGATGAGGGGCAATGGCTTCAAACTAGAAAAGAGCACATTTAAACTGGATGCTAGGAACAAGATATTAACTATGAGGGTGGTGGAACACTGGAACCAGTTGTCCAGGGTGGTGGCTGGAGCCGCATTCCTGGAGATACTCAAAGTCAGGCTCAACAGGGCTCTGGGCAACCTGATCTAGTTGAAGATGCCCCTGCTGACTGCGGAGGGGATTGGAGTAGATGACCTTTGGAGTTCCCTTTAAACCCAGACCATTCTATGATTCTACGATTCTATACTTTTATGATTCTATGATCTTTGCTGTCATAGTTGCAATTTATAGTGTTTTTTTGTTGTTATTTGCTTTGGTTTTGTTTGGGTTTTGTGGTTTTGGTTTTGTTTTGTTTTCCTTTTGCTAAGGGAAAGGAGACAGAAACATAGAAGACCACAATGTATCTGCTAGAATCTTTAAAATATTTAACTATGGATTTTTTTGAGCTGGAAGGGCTAATTAATATTTCTAAATTTAATCTTTATTTTATTTTGCATACTTTTCACTATGCCTGAAGAAAGGAAGGAATATTGAAATTAATTCTATGTCATTTAAACAACCAGCACATACCATGAAGCAAGAAGGCATATTTTTAACACGCAAATTGATTAATGTCTAAATTCAAGAATTTTCTGCAGAAAACAATTGCAAATTGTTGGGACACAGTCTCAAGCTGCAACAGGGGAATTTTAGGCTCGAGGTGAGGAGAAAGTTCTTCATTGAGAGAGTGATACGTCATTGGAATGGGCTGCCCGGGAGGTGGTTGAGTCGCAGTCCCTGGAGGCGTTCAAGAGGGGACTGGATGTGGCACTTGGTGCCATGGTCTAGTTGTGAGGTTTGTGGTTACAGGTTGGACTTGATGATCTTCGAGGTCTCTTCCAACCTTGGTAATACTGTGATACTGTGATACTGTGATATTGGAAGCTAGATTTATAATTTTGTTCGTATGAACTGTATGAGTTACAAATATAAAAAAATATACAAACCTGTGAATTCCTTTCTCCAAGGTAAGACCTTTCCTCAATCATCTGTCCTTTTACTTGGCAAAACTAGGAAAAGAGTTGTCATGTGAGACTTACAAGCTAACATGACAAAGTTATTGAGTGTCTCAAAAGATTTATCTGCCATAGTCCAAGGAAGTTTCTCTTGCTTGATAATATAAATCAGAGACCCACTAATACAGGAGAATCACTGTTTTGCTATGTTACAGCATAGTGCATTCTACCTAGTGTGTTGTAAATTTTAGAATTAAACTCAGAAGTTGATTTGAAAGAGCTGTTTATGTTAGTGCATAAAATACTTCTTTTCTTTCACTTTGTAGTCATCATTACCATTGTTTCCTCCCAGGTTCTATAAAACATAATATTGCAAGGTCCAGATGGCCTGTTTTTTTATGGTGTGTAACATTGTTCTCTCAAAAGACAGTATTTGACAACAGTGAACACTGAGAGGAGAGGGAAAGTACTTTAAGGGAGGTGAAGCATTTAAATTCACAGGTAATCTCTGTATATTCTGTATATTTATCAAATCTAAATATATATGCTGTGTGCTGTAAGCTTTAGGGCTCTTCAGGTCCTAGAAGGCTGGTAAGTGCCAGTTCCTGCTTCATCACAATTAACTGCACACGATACAAAGGCTGTCCTTAATATTTCACAACCTTAAGGAACTGCATGGAGCACAATAGAGATGGACTTTGTAAGAGACTAAATCTTGGCTTTCTTGATGTGAATCAACAAAGATAAAATCACCTTTGCTCCTTGCCCAGACAATAACTGATGTGTATTGGGCAGACGCCACTGGATAATGATTCTCTGGAGTGTGCATAGACAAGATTGTCTCTATCCATCAGCTACCCTGGAAACGGAGGATGGTGAAAAGGACAATGGATTCACCACATGGACATACCTAAAAGAATGTATAAAAGACCTGAGCAATTGCTGCTCAGGAGAAGGAAAAAGACAGCACCATGTAGTCTGGAAGAAACAGACCAGGAGAAACTGTCTCTCCATGTCCTAAGTTCCACCTGCTGCAACTCATGGAGCTGAAGAAGCTTCTCAGAGAAGGACTTGGACTTTGGGATCTCTCCCTCCCCTCCCCTCCTCTAGCAGAAGACAGCACAGCCAACAAGAATGACATTTCCCCCATGCCAAAGCAGTAGCACCCTTCATCCACAGACCAAAACCATCTTGGGGGTGTGGTAATATAACTCCTTTCTTCTTCTCTCTCTCTCTGTCCTCCACCACTTTCTCTAATTTTTCCCACTCTCCTTTTTCCCCTCTCTCCCTCCATTCTTCTGTTCTATCCACTTTATTCTGTTAAAAATTATCCTTGCTGTTGATATTTTGGCCTCATTTTTGCCTCTAATTTCAAAACAAAGGAATATTCAAATGAACTGAGTCTCTTTTCCTCTCCAGACCAAGACAGACCTCTAAAATCAGCTCTCTAGATAAAGTCTTAGAACCATCAATTTGATTTGGGACACAAATTAGGGTTAATTGGGAAGTTGAGAGCCCAGCTGAAGTGCATATACACCAATGCATGCAGCATGGGCAATAAGCAAAATGAACTGGAAGTCCTGGTCCACCAGGGTGACTATGATATAGTCGCCATCTCAGAAACATGGTGGGATGACACGCATGATTGGAGTGCTGCACGGTGGGGTTACAGGCTCTTTAGGAGAGACAAGTGAGGGAGAAGAGGAGGAGGGGTGGCTCTGTATGTTAGGGAGTCACTCTCTGCCACACAACTTGAGGTGGAAAATGAAGGGATTGAGAGCCTGTGGGTTAAAATCAGGGGGCAGACCAACAAATCTGACATCCTGGTTGGAGTCTGTTATAGACCACCCAACCAGGATGAGGAGGCAGACAAATTATTCTATATGCAACTGGAGGCTGTCTCAAGATCATCAGATCTTGTCCTTGTGGGTGACTTCAACATGCCAGATATCTGCTGGGAGCTTACCTCAGCAGAGATGAGGCAGTCCAGAAGATTCAAGGAGCACATGGAGGACAGCTTCCTGATGCAGCTGTTAAGTGAGCCTAGCAGGGGTCAGGCTCTGCTTGACCTGCTGTTCTCCAATAGAGAAGGGCTGGTGGGAGACGTGACTGTGGGAGGCTGTCTAGGGTGCAGCGACCATGAGATAGTGAGGTTTTCAATATGCAGGGAGATAGGGAGGAGCACCAACAGAACCTTCACCTTGGACTTCCGGAGGGCAAATTTCAGCCTGTTTAAGAAAATTATTTGCAAAGTTCCCTGGGTATCAACCCTCAAGAACTCAGGGGTCCAGGATGGTTGGACCTATTTCAAACAGGAGCTCTTGAAGGCACAGGAACTGGCGGTTCCCATCTGCCGAAAGATGAGCTGGTGGGGAAGGCGACCGGCCTGGATGAGCATGCAGCTCCTGGAGGAACTAAGGGAAAAAAGAGGCTGTATCACCTTTGGAAGGAGGGGAAGGCTTCTTGAGGTATGTTTAAGGAAGTTGTTATATTATGTAGGAAAAAAATTCGAGAGACAAAGGTCCAGTTGGAACTGAAGCTGGCCACCTCTGTGAAAGATAATAAAAAGCATTTTTACAAATACATTAACACTAAAAAGAGGGGCAAGAAGAACCTCCACTCTTTATTGGATCTGGAGGGGAACTCTGTGACTGGAGATGAGGAAAAGGCTGAGGTCCTGAACACCTTCTTTGCCTCAATTTTTAACCGCAAGGCAGGAGGAGTTCAGGACGAGTGGCCTCCTGACCTGGGTGATGGGTTCAGGGAGCAGTGTAATGCCCCAGAAATCCATGAGGAATCAGTCTGGGACCTGTTGAGCTACTTGGACACTCACAAGTCTGTGGGGCAGCATGGGATCCATCCTAGGGTGCTGAGAGAGCTGGCAGATGAGCTGGCCAAGCCGCTCTCCATCATTTTCCTCCAGTCCTAGCTCACCGGAGAGGTCCCAGATGACTGGAAACTGGCCAATGTGATGCCCATCCACAAGCAGGGATGGATGGAGGAACCCGGAAACTACAGGCCTGTCAGCCTGACCTCAGTGCCAGGGAAAATGATGGAGCAGATCATCCTGGGGGCAATAACTGTGCGCCTGAAGGAAGACCAAAGGCTCAGGTCCAGCCAACATGGATTTAGGAAGGGCAGGTCCTCCGTCTCCAACCTGATCTCCTTCTATGATCAGGGGACCCACCTGGTGGATGTGGGGAGGCCTGTGGATGTGGTGTACCTGGACTTCAGCAATGACTTTGACACTGTCCCCCACAGCAAACTGCTGGCTAAGCTGTCAGCTCGTGGTTTGGACTGCACCACTTTGTGCTGGGTTAAGAACTGGCTGGAGGGCCAAGCCCAGAGAGTGGTGGTGAATGGTGCCACATCTAGCTGGAGGCCAGTCAGCAGTGGCATCCCCCAGGGATCAGTTTTGGGCCCCATCCTCTTTAATATCTTCATTGATGATCTGGATGAGGGGATTGAGACAGTCATCAGCAAATCTGCAGATGACACCAAGTTGGGAGCAGATGTTGGTCAGTTGGAGGGCAGAAGGGCTCTGCAGAGGTTCCTTGACCGACTCTAGCAACCAGCACCAGAACAAGAGGACACAGTCTCAAGCTGCACCAGGGAAAGTTTAGGCTCAAGGTGAGGAGGGAGTTCTTCATGGAGATCGTCATTCGTCATTGGAATGGGGTGCCCAGGGAGGTGGTGGAGTCACCATCCCTGGAGGTGTTCAGGAGGGAATTGGACATGGCACTTGGTGCCATGGTCTACTCATGAGGTCTGTGGTGACAGGTTGGACTCCATGATCTTTGAGGTCTCTTCCAACCTTAGTGATACTGTGATACTGTGATGTCACTAGTTACTGATCACTAGAGTCAGGTCTTGATGTCTTTCAAAATATTATTATTATTAGATTTGCAGCTGACTAGGGTGGAATAGCTTCACATACAGTTCTATCCCTTTGATTCACTGCTAGGAAGATTTACACTGACCTTTTCCTGAATATGAAATTTGTGGAATTAGATTCACCAGAAACCAGAAAGTAGTTGCTGTCAAAAAAAAAACCCAAACCTGAAAAGAACTTATCAAAACCAAAATTCAACCAAAACCCCTCAAACCCCCAAACAAGAAACAACCCTCACAAAAAACCCACCAAAATTAAACAGAAGTATCTCCACAAATAAAATCCCAAAACCCCCAAAATACAACCCCAACACCAAAAAATAACTCCAAAACAACGAAGACAAAACATCAACTACAACAACAAAACCCACCTGACAATTTAACTGCTGACAACAGCTATACAAATATTTGTTCTGGACTCAGTCCCATTCCTGAGAAAGAAAGTTAAGGAATAACATTTTAAAGTTTTTTGTTTGTTTGTTTATTTGTTCCCCCTCCCCCAAACTCAAAACCTTGCCTAAAAACCAATTAGTTTCCTTCCCTATGATTGACAGAATAGACAGTCTGGAAAAATATTAAAGGAATTTGATTCAATAACTTTCAGTGCCTAAATGTGGAAACATTTCTATTAATCCCAAACCAGTTAAAATAAAATCTCATGTTGACTAATGAAGAGTATAAAACCCCCATGATTATCTGTTATTAATACATATAAAGTGGAAGTGATATGACTCAATGCACAACATGGGTTCTGCTTTTTAAAATGTTTTATAGTTCTCAGATATGAAATTTGTTATGGTTTATGTATTTATGAAAAATTAATATGGCTAATATGATATTAATAAGATACTAATTACTTTTTATTAACATAAAAATTTGCTAAAACCATATCAGATAGGTTTGGAGTACAGCTGAAATATATATTTACATTGGGAATGTACAGAGTTTGGGCAATATTTAACAATTCAAACACTTTTAAGAAAACCAGACAAGTAACTGGGAAAGAGAATCCCTGGTGCAGTATGGTGCTCGACCACAGAGGGAGACTTGACATGAACCGTCAAAACAAAGGAGGCAATAAACTAGTTATTCACAAATGAGTTCCACCCAAGTAAGGAGGTGCTGCTGCTGTATATTAGCTGGTAAGTCTGTGAGGCTCTCTTGTGCGCCTGGCACGGCAAGAGGCTGATGCTGGTTGCTGGCAGGGGTGCCACACTGTCTTGCTAGCTGGTCTGGCTTCAGCATAATGGCAGGCTTTACGACACATACTGCAAAGGCCTCTTGCATCTTTCTGGGTAAACTGAGGTATGGCACAAATTCCAGTTGCAAGGCAAGTGAAGCTTGGCTTCTCTGGCTTGTAGCTTCATGGCTTCTCTCACAGATCTTGGACAAAAGAGTCTAGGCAAGGCAACTCAAGGAAAAGTGACACAAAGCAAAAAAAGGTGAATAAAATTTGGCCTGCATTTATCATTTACCTGAGCTTCATTTTGGGCCAATAGGGCAACTGAAGCCAGCAAACAGTCAGTGAAATGGGATCCTTCCAGACTGCAGCCATAAAAGGCAGAAACATAGTCCTGGTCTAGGAGAAGCATGGCCAGTGCACATGCTCTTACCTTAAAGGGAGACTTTGTTTACCAGACTTAATAGAATAGAATAGAATAGAATAGAATAGAATAGAATAGAATAGAATAGAATAGAATAGAATAGACCGGGTTGGAAGAGACCTTCAAGATCATTACGTTCAGCTTATTATCCAACCTACCTAATCAACTAAACTATGCAACCAAGCACCCTATCAAGCCTCCTCCTGAACACCTGCAATGATGGTGACTCCACCACCTCCACGGGCAGCCCACTCCAATGGCCAATCAATCTTTCTGTGAAGAACTTCTTCCTAACCTCCAGCCTAAACCTCCCCTGGTGCAGCTTGAGACTGTCCTCTTGTTCTGGTGCTGGATGCCTGGGAGAAGAGACCAACCTCCACCTGTCTCCAACCTCCCTTCAGGTAGTTGTAGAGAGCAATAAGGTCACCTCTGAGCCTTCTCTTCTCCAGGCTAAGCAACCTCAGCTCCCTCAGTCTCTCCTCATAGGGCTTGTGATCCAAACCCTTCACTAACTTTGATGTCCTTCTCTGGACATGTTTAAGCAAGTCAACATCCTTCCTAAACTGAGGGGCCCAGAACTGGACACAGGACTCAAGGTGTGGCCTAACCACTGCAGTGTACAGGGGCAGAATGACCTCCCTGCTCCTGCTGGTCACATTATTCCTGATGCAGGCCAGGATGCCATTGGCCCTCTTGGCCACCTGGGCACACTGCAGGCTCATGTTCAACCTACCATCAACCAGCACCCCCAGGTCCCTCTCTGCCTGGCCACTCTCCAGCCACTCTGACCCCAGCCTGTAGCACTGCATGGGGTTGCTGTGGCTAATGTGCAAAACCCAGCACTTGGATGTGTGCCTGTTCTTTTGTTCCTTTTCCAGAATCTCCCTGGACACTGCAGGAGGGAGCAGGAAAAGGGGGACCATGCCTAGGCATGCCAGGACCTGTCTCGGTTTGTGCTGGGCCCGTTTGGCCCTACCACTGCAATGATCTAATTAAATGAGCCTAGTTACTATATTTTATCTTCTGGCTTTTGCATCTCCACTGCACAGGTGGTATTCTGTGAAGATACTACATGATTTAGAGGTTATTTAACAGTTGAGCTGGCTTTCTGAGTCATGCTGTGTTTCAGATTTATTAAAACATTGCTGTTACAGTGAGTAGTCTCAATATCTTTCATTACTGTTTGAAAAAGATTAAGATTGAGAGAGTAGAGGAAGGTAAAGATTGAGAGAGTAGGGGAAGTCATCAGATTTCAGATTTGAGACAGTTTAGTTTTTTTCTGATGCAGTTATTTTTAGCTGATGAAGACAATACTAACATTACAGATGTTTTTGTTCAACTGTAGAGCCATGATACTCACCTGTTTTCAGGATTTCTGGACTGTACATGCTTTGTGGCTGTAAATGTTGTTTTGTGCAAGTTACATAAGTGAATTAAATCTATGGCAAGTATATCTAAATAGTAAAGATGTTATGATTCACCAAGATCTCTATGGTTTAATTCCATTCCCATCTTCACAGAAATACATACATAATGAACTTGAAGTTTTGCTTTAAGATAACATAGTTTTACATATCCCACAGTACTACTGAATATGTGAAATCTCTAATCTTTAAATAAGCAGGCTAGAGAAAGTGTTTTGATTTTCTGCACTTTAAATCATCCTAATACATTTTGTTTGTATACTTAAGCCAATAATCAGAAATTTCCATGCTTGTTTGTTTGTTGTTTTTTTTAAATGTTTACTTCTACTTTGTTGCGTCTTCACTGAGATGAAGATGAACTTCAAATTGTCACCCCAAAACAGATACCACTTTCTTAACAGAACATAATTTTAATTTCTGTCCATTCTTTCCTTGCCATTGTGAAACTACTCTCTGTTGCTGACTTAATCTTTTGGATCAGATGACTGAGTGGTGACTACTACTATATATTATTGAGTACAGTAATACATGATGCCATCACTGATCTGTGGCAGTTTCTAATGACAATATATTTTGGGGTATGTACTTTCTGTAGCATATCCTGCTCCTTTAGTGGGATGTGAACTCCAGTGAAGATTTCTGTTGAATACTTTTTTTTTTTTCATAAAACATTATTGTGTATATTTGTTCATGTAAAGACAAATACATTCTGATAGATATGAAAACAACTTGAGCTCTGTATTCCAAGCAGTTGGCTCTGTCAGCAGTTCGGCTATTGACAACTGAATATTTTTGTTCTCTAAAAGATTAGGCACAAAGAGATCCATAGAACTTGTTGCAACATAGTGTCCACAAATGTGGATTATTTTAATCATTATGAAGAGAGCAAGCACTTTATTAGAGGATATTATTCTTTAGAGGCTCAATTTGTTGATTGCATGTACTTGCTCAATAAGCCATTTTTGGCAGTCTTGTTCTGATTAAAAACACGCATACTAAGCAATAAACAGGATACAGGTATTGTATCGTGTAAAGCCTTTTATCTTAATTGTTCGATGCATTGAAATTCAGATAAATCTCTTGTTATACTGCAAAGTTCCTCTGTTTTGACTCCAGTTAACAAAAGAGGTATCTTTTTACCTATAGAGGAATCACTCATAATACAAAAAAATGTCAAATTTTGTTCAGTTTTCACAATTTTATTTTGTGTGTGTGTGTTTCATATATACCATTGTCCTTGGGGCTGTTAACAAATAAGATAGTAAAATTCTTTATTTTCACTGAAAATTTTGCTGTTGAGGGATATTTTTGTTTGTGTGTTCAGTAATAATGCCTGCCTCAGAGATCCTTGATTGCCCCGATCTGGTTCAAGCTCCATTCTAAGCTCAAGGACTCAAGTGCCAAATATGCTTTACAAAGCATAAGGAAAAAGGCCTATGTAATTTAGTTCAGAGGCTGGATGCTTTTTTAGGGGTCTGCCTTTTTTACTCCATTTAATATAGGTGATTCGAGAGGTAAGATCTATCACTGGGTTGCTTATACAATGCTGGACTGCTGTTCTAACATTTTTAACAAGAATGCTATGTGGGTTGTTGTTAGTTTTATGTTTTCAACTTTGACAGATTTTGATGAATAAGAGACTGCATACTTTCCTTAAAACAGAGTTGTGTCCTGTGAAAGGGCTGTGTAGAAAAAGATAAAAGCATGATGCTAAGTGGCCTCAGTACTGGCAATGTGTGCTATGAGGAAGTTTTGATCCATCTTTCATCTAAAGGGCAACTAATTTTCCTTTGAACAGATGACAAGAAATATCCGTGCTCCATACATCCAGCTCTCATGTTATCAAAACTATAATTTAAAAGGTGCTACATGTGAGATCTCCCTAATTAATGGCTATTGTCATCACACACAGTCAGTTCCTTAAGTGAAGGAAGTGCCTGAGCAGCAGAAACTGCTACAGATTGTGATTGTATCTAATGGTGAGAGACTAAAAAACTCATTCTGCAAGGTGCTTGCTTTGGCTACTTATAGTAGATGGAGCTAAAAAAACCACCATTTTGATGGTTGTGATGGATAGTAAGCTTGGCGCATTTAACTTTCTCTCGAGAGGTCACCTTTAAGATGTACGTATCTACCCTTGGTACAGCTAAAATCTCTGTATTCCAGAGTTTAAATTGTTCATACGAAAATGGATTTAATGAAAAGTAAAAATGGAGAGCACGCTCTGCTCTGAAAAATTATTTTCAAAGGCAAATATGTTTCATTTCCAATAAGAAATATATTTGAAAAGGGAATTCTAAATTAAAGCATTCAGCATTTTGGTGTTTTGGCTTGGTTTGTTTTTCTTTCTCAACTGCTTCTTTAAATACTTTGAATAGAAATGCAGTTTGAAAATTAAAGTCAAAAAACTCACCTACTTATCAAGAACATTCAGGCTTTTTTTACTACTCATTAATCATATGTAAAGAAAATTAAAGTGCAAAGGCTGTGACCAAAAGGGGAATATGAAAGTCATATAATTTATATGTCTTTGTTAGGTAAAGTACTTCTATGACAGAATTATTTTAGTTTGTACTCAATAATTAATGAATGGCAGCTACACAGTTTTACAGTATTCCATGAAGCCTGCACCAAGTAAAAATTAAAAGAGAATTATAATATTTATATTATAGGTAGATTGGATAGTTGTAATCAACCCATAACTGGTTGTTGCCTTTCTAGTAATTTCTATGAGATTAGATTTATTATTGCAATGTTATGTTACCTCTCCTCTTTCTAAGGTATTTAAGTGTCTCTCTAACATATTTGATTGTTGGCAGATGCGTGGTATTCAATTATCCTGGCAGAAGGTAAAATACTCTGGAGTCCTTAGTATATTACTGTAAATATACATACTGAATTAGACAGCAAATCATGCATTTTAAGTGAATAAACAGGCATTATTTTAATATTCCTTGTCAACTTTGTCATTTCTCATTATCAAAATAGTTAAGTATATACTCTGATACAATACAATACAATACAATAATACAATACAATACACCAGGTTGGAAGAGACCTTCAAGATCATCACGTCCAACCCATCAAACAATCCAACCCACCCAACAACTAGACCATACAGCCAAGCACCCCATCAAGTCTTCTCCTGAACACCTCCAGTGAAGGTGACTCCACCACCTCCACGGGTAGCCGATTCCAATGGGCAATCACTCTCTCCGTGTAGAACTTCTTCCTAACATCCAGCCTAAACCTGCCCTGGCGCAGCCTGAGACTGTGTCCTCTTGTTCTGGTGCTGGCTGCCTGGGAGAAGAGGCCAACCTCTGCCTGGCTACAACCTCCCTTCAGGTAGTTGTAGAGAGCAAGAAGGTCACCCCTCAGTCTCCTCTTCTCCAGGCTAAGCAACCCCAGCTCCCTCAGCCTTTCCTCATAGGGCTTGTGTTCCAAACCCCTCACCAGCTTTGTTGCCCTTCTCTGGACACGTTCCACCAAGTCAACATCCTTCCTAAACTGAGGGGCCCAGAACTGGACACAGGACTCAAGGTGTGGCCTAACCAGTGCAGTGTACAGGGGGAAAATGACCTCCCTGCTCCTGCTGGCCACACTGTTCCTGATGCAAGCCAGGATGCCACTGGCCTTCCTGGCTGCCTGGGCACACTGCAGGCTCATGTTCAGCCTACAATCAACCAGCACCCCCAGGTCCCTCTCTGCCTGGCCACTCTCCAGCCACTCTGACCCCAGCCTGTAGCACTGCCTGGGGTTGTTGTGGCCAATGTGCAGAATCCGGCACTTGGATGTGTTAAATCTCATGCCATTGGACTCTGCCCATCTGTCCAGCCTGTCGAGGTCCCTCTGCAAAGCCTCTCTGCCCTCCAGCAAATCAACTGCTGCCCCCAGCTTGGTGTCATCTGCAAATTTACTGATGATGGACTCAATGCCCTCATCCAGATCATCAATAAAGATGTTGAAGAGCATGGGGCCCAGTACTGATCCCTGGGGCACACCACTAGTGACAGGCCGCCAGCTGGATGTGGTGCCATTCACCATTACTCTCTGGGCTCAGCCCTCCAGCCAGTTCCTAACCCAACGCAGTACGCTCCTGTCCAAGCCACGGGCTGCCAGCTTGGCCAGGAGTTTGCTGTGGGGAACGGTGTCAAAGGCCTTGTTGAGGTCCAGGTAGACCACATCCACAGGCCTCCCCACATCCACCAGGCGGGTCACCTGATCACAGAAGGAGATCAGGTTGGTCAGGCAGGACCTGCCCTTCCTAAATCCATGCTGGCTAGGCCTGAGCCCCTGGTCATCCTGTAAGTGCTGTGTGATCGCACTCGAGATGACCCGTTCCATAATCTTGCCTGGCACTGAGGTCAGGCTGACAGGCCTATAATTCCCTGGCTCATCCAACCGGCCCTTCTTGTGGATGGGCACCACGTTAGCCAGCTTCCAGTCTTCTGGGACCTCACCAGTGAGCCAGGACTGCTGAAAAATGATGGAAAGTGGCTTGGATAGCTCATCTGTCAGCAATCTCAGCACCCTAGGATGGATCCCATCCGGTCCCATGGCCTTGTGGGGGTCCAAGCGGCTCAGTAGATCTCTAACTTCCTCTTGGAGCAGTGGGAAACTATGCAGCTCTCTGGCTCCTTCTGCCAGCTCTGCAGGCCAGCTGTCTGGAAGACGTTCTGCCCTGCTAGTGAAGACTGAGGCAAAGAAGGTGTTAAGTACCTCTGCCTTTTCCTCATTCTTTGTTACAACGTTCCCCTCCGTGTCAACCAAGGAGTGGAGGTTGTCCTTGCCCTTCTTCTTGCTATTGATGTATTTATAGAAGGACTTTTTGTTGTCCTTCACAGCAGAGGCCAGTCTAAGTTCTAAATGGGCTTTTGCCTCCCTAATTTTCTTCCTGCACAACCTAGCAACATCCCTAAACATTCTGTAGGTTGCCTCCCCTTTCTTCCAAAGATAATACACCCTCTTTTTTTCCCTAAGTTCTATTAAAAGTTCATTGCCCATCCAGGCTGGCCGTCTGCCCCGGCGGCTCATCTTCCGGCACACCGGCACAGCCTGTTCTTGCACCTTCAATAGTTCTTCCTTGAAGTAGGTCCAGCTCTCCTGGACCCCTTTGTTTTTAAGGGCTGATTCCCAAGGAACCTTCTGAATTAGTTCCTTGAGTAGCCTGAAGTCTGCCCTCCGGAAGTCCAGAGTGGAGGTCTTCTTGCTCCCCCTCTTGGCTTGGCTGCGTACTGAAAACTCTATTATGTCGTGGTCACTGGTGCCTAAACACCCTCCGACCACCACATCACCCACCAGCCCTTCCCTGTTGGTGAAGAGGAGGTCAAGCATAGCCTTACCCCTGGTAGGCTCACGCAGCACCTGGGATAAGAAGCTGTCCTCCATGCACTCTAAGAACCTCCTAGACTGCCTCCTCTCTGCTGTGTTGAGATCCCAACAGATATCAGGCAGGTTGAAGTCACCCATGAGAATGAGGTCAGGTGATCTTGAGACAGCCTTAAGCTGCCTATAGAATGCCTCATCGACATCCTCCTCCTGGTTGGGTGGTCTGTAACAGACGCCAACCAGGATGTCTGCCCTGTTGGTCTTCCCTCTAATTCTCACCCACAAGCAGTCAACCCTATCATCCCTGATCTCCATCTCAACAGCATCCAGTGCCTCCCTGACGTACAGGGCCACCCCTCCACCCCTTCTTCCTTGCCTGTCTCTCCTGAAGAGCCTGTAGCCGTCAATTGCAGCGCTCCAGTCATGCGAGTCGTCCCACCACGTCTCTGTGATGGCAACTACATCATAACTTTCTTGCTGCAACAAGGCTTCCAGCTCCTCTTGTTTGTTACCCATGCTTCGTGCATTAGTGTACACTGCTCCCTGACCCATTGCCCAGCTCAGGGGGCCACTCGTCCTGAACTCCTCCAGCATTATCTTGTATTTGTAAAAAATGATTTATTTAATTTTGTTTTGCTTTTTATAGATGTAGAGGTCTGGACAAAACTTTCTATAGATTACAGTGTCAGGGTTTTATCTCTCAATCTTTGTTGTCACTGGCCATTATTGTCTCAGGAAATCTATAAGTACCAGCTGTCTCAGTCTGGAGAGGGCAAGAGACTCAGTTCTTTTGAATATTCCTGTGTTATGAAATTAGAAGCACAAACGAGGCCAAAATATCAACAGCTAGACTATTTATTACACAAATAAAGTGGATGGATCAGAAGGGAGAGAGACAAAATAGAGAGGGAGAGAGAGAAGAGGGAGAGAGAAGAGGAAAGGAATTATATCACCACACCCCTCACTCCCCAAGTTAGTTTGAGTCTTTGGAGGAAAGGTGCTGCAGAGGAAGGGTACTGTAGGTTTGGCTGTGGTATCCTCTGAGCAGACTCTTCAGCTCCTTGAGTTGCATCAGGTGGAACTTAGGACATGGAGAGAGGGTTCCTCATGGTCTTCTTCTTCCAGGCTACATGCTGATGTCTCTGTCCTGGTATTCTCTCTGTTCTTCCTTCTTGGCGGCATTGTCCAGGTCTTTTCCTCCTGTGTTTTCCTTCATTTGTGTTTTCCTTCCCCTGTTTTTCCTTCTCCTGTGTTTTTCTTCTCCTAAGCCAGTAGCTGCTCAAGTCCTTTTATACAGTTTTTTCATCCTTAGGTATACATCCAAGTATTGTCCCCCAGGAAATCATCCTTAGGTAAGTGTCCAGGTATTGTTCCCCAGGAAATCTTCCTGTGTATTCCTTTGTGTTTGAACAGGGGACTGGAGGAAGGGTGGGGGGCCCTCTGCCTCCTCCTTCTCCATTTACCTGCCCACACACCCAATACACAACAAGGGCCAGGTGGTGAATCCCTTATCTCACCATCATCTGTTTCCAGGTACCTGATGGGTGGAGATAATCTTGTCTTATGCATATTCCCAAAGATATCAATAACAGTGGCCTTGGTCCATTGTTGTCAGGCCAGCTGTAGTTCAGTGAGCAATCTTTATCCTTGCACCTTCCCAAGAGTCATTCCAGTGGCTCTGCGCAATACACATCAGGTATTGAATGGGCAAGCATCAAAGATGATTTTGTCTTTGTTGAGTCACATCAGAAGAGACAAGATTTTAGTCTCTCACACCAGCCCAAAGAGACAGAGCCTTGCCTTGCAATTGTCCAAGCTCTGGGAGAAGTCACAAGTCTTGCTTGGAAGCCAAGTTGTGTTTCGGTTTACCCAGACAGGACTGCAAAGACCCCTCACTGTATAGTGTTGTAAAGCTCAGGGGCAGAGCAGACGCAAATTGCTGGGCCAAGAGGAGTACCCCTGGAGGAGCTGAGTCCCTGGGACAGTTTCAATTTTTGGAGGAAGTGATGAGTGCTGCTGTGAAGGATTGCAGTAGAAGAACCTCTTTTCTACAAGGCTTTCAGGTACAAAACCTTTGGTGATAAGTCCTGAATGAGTCTCAGCAACAAGCTGAAGACAACAACAGAAAGTGAAACTGTGCTCCTGCAGCTTCCACCTGGTCAACACCATTTTGGTTTTGTTTAAATCCCCACGTGTGCTGTGGGATATCAGGATCTCAGTGAGTAATTACAAAATCTGAATTTTTATAAGCATCTATTAAAGGTCTGTTGCCCTAGGAAATTCTGGAGTCCCCCACCCGCTTGTGGACAATCTCTGGCTTCGTTGCCAATGTTCCTTTTTTTTTTCTTTACAGTTTAAAGTGATGTTTGTTGTTTCTGGATTTTTGTATATATTGTTTAAATTGTTACTTGTCCCTGCTGGTGAGGTATCTGTTCCACAACCGAGTATTTTGAACCAGTAAATAGGTTTTATTTATATTTTATGTGGGATTTATAATGATTAATAAAGTTACTAATATTTTTATTAATCACTGCACCTATTGAATATTAATAGCTTTTTTACAATTTTAACAGTAAGTTGTAGAGGACATTGTTAAAGGGTCTCTAGATGGTGTTGTACCAGAGGCATTGTAGGGACTTAATCCTCACAAGTAGTTACATACTTGAGTACATGCTTACTTATAAGTACTTCAGGAATTATGTGCGTTATCTGATAGAGGCTTGCAAGTCAGTGTCAGTACATAAAAGATATCAAAATAGTATACTGTATGTAAAACCAGCTACCTTCGTTGTTTTGATTATTAGGACAATAAAAATATGTTGTAGGGATAAATTACTGGCATTGATAGACTGTAAGTAACCCTTTGAGGTCACTGCATTTAATATTTGTCATATGAAGAAGTATTGTGAGAGACAGAATAAGTCACACAAGAGATACATAACCAATATTCTGATTCCTGCTTATTCTTGTAAGTAATTATCCTTAGCACACCAACGATTGTAATTCTGAAAACCAGTACTCGCAGGCAAGACCCTTATTTGCACATCTCACAACTGTTAAACAGAGGAATATAATAGCCAATGTGGCCAGTTTCTGGTTCAATGCAATATAACATTTCACAGTGCTCTCTTCACTGGCAATTTGACAAAAAAGTTGTCCTTGGCATACTAATATTGTCCTCAATATATTTGAATAGCTTTGTGATATACTTGTCATTCATTATTGTACATATGAACAAACTTCATGGACATTTCCTTAGTCAACTTTTGTCAATGTGCTCAGAGTAAATCTTGATTCTCTAAGTTCTTTCAAAAAACCCTCTTGAAAAGCAATGTTTCCTGCAGTGGTATATACAATAAATTTACATTTTGTTATAAAGTGCTCAGATTTCTTTGGGTACCGTGCTTTACCAACTGTGTGTTGCATGGGGTTCATAAAAGTTAAGACAGTATTAACAGATAGCAGTGTCTGCATCCTTTGAAATGTCAGTTTTAAGTGTGTTATCACTTTTATCCTACTAACATATAATACACTGTCAAAACCTAAAATGTTTATGCATATCTAGCTTTTTTCTTATAAATAACTACAATTAATATCTAATTGTACATAATAACTATAATTAATAGCTAATAGCATTTTAGTTATTTCCATAACCTCTAATGTGAGTTTAAGTGTAATTCTGCATTCCTGATTCATAAGAAAATATTCTTTAAAAATATAATTTTCTGATACTTACTTTTTGCTTTAAAATATTGAGTATTAGATTTGTCTAACTAACACTTTTATACTGAATCTGTTACCTTTTATGAATTGATAATATAATTCTTTCTTACTGGAAAACTGCACTAGTCTTAACAAACATTGTCGAAATAGTTCCTACTGTAGCCGCTTGATAATTCATGAGCTATTGTTTAATTTTAATATTGAGCTGTATGAGAAGCAAAAACTCTAACAAAAGTTTGTCTCTTCAGTACAATTAGTGAAATACAAGGCCAGAGTTTTCTGTAATGCTTTGTCTCTTTGTTAATGCATTATTATATGTACCCATTAGTAACCCAGGACTTCTATCTTAATTATCTGTAATAACCCCCTGACATTTATAATCTGAAATGTATACACATAATTCTGATATATAATCTGATATTTATCATAATTACATAGTTAAAGAAATTCTGATTTTCTGCCTTTTTTTTTACCTTCTAAATGGCATGGCTCTCACAAAGTTTTAGCTATGACTGTTTAACCCAAATCCATTCAATGTTAACCTGAAAATCTTCAGATTGCAGGTGTTTAAGTTTCATAGCTCAGCCATAGCTATATCACATTACATGTTACAACTGTTCATCCTAAACTACCTTATTTTATAGTGTAGAAAATATTAAGCAAAGTAGAAGTTCACTCAAATTCCCTTTGTACAATTCATAGAAAGAGCTTTCAGAGTTTGTAGACCATGGTCACTATGTACCCCCCAAAAAAATCAAAGAAAACACCTCACCAGCAAAATGAACTAGTCTTCATTAAACACTATTAAACAATTAGCAGAACTAATCAAATTTTTTAGAGTCCTATCTCCATTTATTTAGGCTATTTCAATGTGTAAATGCTTTTCTCTGAGTAAATAGGTTGGAGAGAATATATAATGTAGTGAACTTGAGCACCTCTGAACACGTTCAGGAAGAGTCTGCCTTACTATTTTACTACTCTAAACTAATGTTTTAAGAGTACAGACAAATCACAAGATCACAGAGCTAACAAGGTTGGAAAAGACCTTCAAGATCATTAAGTCCAACCTATCACCCAACACCATCTAATCAACTAAACCATGACACTAAGTGCCTCATCCATTATTATTTTAAATACTTCCAGGGACAGTGATTCCACCACCTCCCTGAGCCGCCCACTCCAATAGCAAATCCCTCTTACTGTGAAAATTTTTTCTTAACATCCAGTCTAAACCTAACCTGGTGCAGCTTGAGACTCTGTCCTCTTGTTCTGTCACTGGTTGCCTGGGAGAAGAGACCGACTCCCAACTGGCTTCCACCACCCTTCAGATAGTTGTAAAGAGCCTCCTCTTCTCCATGCTAAACAACCCCAGCTCCCTCAGCCACTCCTCACAGGGCTTTTGCTCCAGACCCCTCACCAGCTTTGTTGCCCTTATCTGGACACATTCAAGCAACTCAACATTGTTCTTGAATTGAGAGGACCAGAACTGGACACAGTACTCAAAGTGTGGCCTAACCAGTGCTGAGTATAGGGGCAGAATGACTTCCCTAGTCCTGCTGGCCACACTCTTCCTGATACAAGGCAGGATGCCATTGGCCTTCTTGGCCACCTGGGCACACTGATGGCTCATGTTCAGCCACTCCGTCCCCAGCCTGTAGCACTGCATAGGGTTGTTGTGGCCAATGTGTAGAACACGCACTTAGATGTGTTTAATCTCATACTGTTGGACTCTGCCCGTCTATCTAGCCTGTCAAGGTGTCCCTCTGAGAACACTCCTATCCTCTAACAGATCAACACCTGCCCCTAACTTGGTGTCCTCTGTGGCAATCATAGCAATAAATAGTGTGAGCAATCTGACAATATAAGCTTAGAGCTTGGTGTAGTTGTAGGCCATGTTTAGCATAAGTGTAGAGATAACTAGCGATCAGCAAAACAGTGCTGTGCTAGCAGCATGTGAGTAAAACAATGTACTGGTAGCTGTATACACGAAGAATTATCTTGGAATAACAGGATGTATACGTCAATCTAAAACTTTGCGTGATATTAGTAGTTTAGCCAATAATATATATCAGTAGGACACATGGACAAGTGTAAGGAACCAATGAAATTATACTAACCATGCTCTGTGGGTTTGTGTGTCTATATAAGCTTGAACAATACTTTGATCATATTGGTCATCCATATTGATTCCGATCTCCATTGCCAGCAGTCCTCCGCAAATTTACTGATGATGGACTTAATCCCCTCTTCCAGATCATCAATAAAGATACTGAACAGGATGGGAACCAGCACTGGTCTCTGGGGGACACCACTGGTGGCTAGCTGCCAGGTGGAAGTGTCTCGATCTGGAGAGGGAAAGAGATTGAGGTTTTTAATGAATATTCCCGTGTTGTGAAATTAGAGGCACAAACGAGGCCAAAATATCAACAGCTAGACTATTTATTACACAAATACAGAGGATGGATTAGAAACAGAGGGAGAGAGAGAGGAAAAATAGAGAGGGAGAAAGAGAAGGAATAGGGAGAAGAAGGAGAAAATAGGAAAGGGGTTATATTACCAAAGGTCAGAGGTGGAGAGAGGGTTTTCAGAGTCCAAGGTCCGTGGGGTTGGTCCGTGGTGTTGCTCCGTGATGTTTCCCACGTGTGGTGCCGTCTGCTTTCTTCTGACTTGACAGTGTTGCTCAGGTCTTTTTATACAGTTTTTTAGTCCTTAGGCAAGATGTCCAGGTGTTGTTCCCCAGGACATCGTTCTGGGAGATCATCCTTAGTTAAGTGTCCCAGTATTGTTCACCGGGAAATCGGTCCGGGAAATAGTCCTTAGACGAGATGTCCAGGTGTTGTTCCACAGGACATCGTTCTGGGAGATCATCCTTAGTTAAGTGTCCCAGTATTGTTCACCGGGAAATCGGTCCGGGAAATCGTCTTTAGGTAAATATCCAGATATTGTTCCCCAGGAAATCTTTCTGTGTACTCAGGTGAGTTTGGGCAGGGTCTGGATGAAGAGGGGGAAGAGGCCTCCGCCTCCTCCTTCTCCATCTGCCTACCCACACACTCACTACACAGGTGGTGCATCCATTGTCTCACCATCCTCCCTCCCTGGGTTATCTGATAGCTGGAAATGATCTTGTCCTAAAGGTGTGATGGCTGAGTCTTTGGGCCATTATTGTAGGCCAGCTGCAGTCTGGTTATCCTTTGTTGAGGGCACATCTCGATTCATGATCTAATCACAAGGTGATTTGCATCCAGGATTGGTAGACAGGATTCCTACAGGAAGTGACACCATTCACCATCACTCTCTGGGATCAGCCAGTTCCTAACCCAGCACAGAGTGCTGCTGTCCAAGCCATGGGCTGACAGCTTGGCCAGGGGGTTGCTATGGGGGATGGTGTCAAAGGCCTTGCTGAAGTCCAGGTAGACCACATCCACAGCCTTCCCCACACCCACCAGGCAGGTCACTTGGTCATAAAAGGAGATCAGGTTGTTCAGGCAGGACCTGTCTCTCCTAAATCCATGATGGCTGGGCCTGATCCCCTGGCCTTTCAGTAAGTGCTATGTGATTGCACTCAAGACAACCTGTTCCATAGTCTTGCCTAGTACTGAGGTCTGACTGACAGGCCTGTAAACCACTGTCTCCTCCTTCCAACCCTTCCAACTTGTGAATGGCTCTTATGTTGGCCAGCTTCCTGTCATCTGGGACCTCTCCAGTGAGCCAGGACTGTTGAAAAATAATGGAGAGTGGCTTGGCAAGCTCATCTACCAGTTCCCTCATTACTCTAGGATGGATCCCATCTGGTCCCATGGACTTATGGGTATCCAAGTGGTTCAACAGGTCTCTAATTGCTTCCTCCTGGATTACAGGGGGACTATACTTCTCCCTGACTCCATCTGCCAGCTCAGGAGGCCAGTTGTCTGCAAGACAACCTATCCTGTTATTGAAATTTGAGGCAAAGAAGGTGTCTTTTCTTCATCTGTTGTTATTATATTCCACTCTATGTCCACTAAGGGGCGGAGATTGTCCTTGCCCCTCCTTTTGCCATTAATATATTTATAAAAGATTTTTTTGCTGTCCGTCTCAGCAGTGGCCAGTCTAAGTTCTAACTGGGTTTTTGCCTTTCTAATTTTTTTTCCTACATGACCTAGCAACTTCCTTAAAACATTTCATGGGTTACCTCTCTGTGGTGGCGTAGGAAGGTTCCCCACACACACACAAAAGAATCCACAGCTAACTCAGCCGGAGAAGCAGATGAAAGCTGTATTTTACAAGCAGAAAATGGAAAGCAATGAATATGTACAAAAATATACAATATTTACAATGTATACAGAAATATACAGCAATGTATGTAATACAGGAAACCTTTCCCCCAACTCCCCTGCGGCCAGGGGGTTCAGCCTGTCCCTCCCTTCTCCCTCCCTACCTCCCCTTTTTCCCAAAAGGGTTAGAGAGAAAGAGAAAGGAAGGTAATTAAAAGGGGAAAACTTTGTTAAAGCTCAAAGCGAATGCAAAAGTTAGTTTTCTCTTATCTGGTTAGCAAGAATCGTTCCTGCATAGCAAGCTGCTGCTTCAGAGAGAGAAACGGGCCAGCTCACAGTACAGGGGGAAGAAGAAGACTGACTGCCCCCCCCCAACTGAAAGACCAAGCTAGAACCTACAGCCGGGTTCCACCAAAGAAATTGGATTAGCATATCTTGTTTTCATTCTAATACCAAAAACTTTCAGCCAGAGTGTTCAGAAAGTGTCCTTCTCTTAAAGGCACAGCCTAAAGCAGTCACAATCCAACCCTGCTAAACAATTTCATTGGCTGTTCGTACTGTCCATCCAATCTAAAACAATATCTACAGTTTGTAAGTAAAGTTCATAGTCCATTCCGGCTATCCTCAGGTGTAGATGATTCAGAAGTCCAAGAAACAAGAAAAATGGAAAACAGTTTGTCTCTTCGCAGTCAAAGCGAAGAAAAGGGAAAACAGTGAAACAGGGAAACAGGGACTCTAGTTGACTCAGGGTTCCCAGGGTTCTCAGGGTACGTGCACCGTGGATTCCTCATGGATTTCTTCCTTCGGGCGCGATGTAGCTGTACAACACTCTGAAATTAAACTCTTTCAGCTAAAGTTAAAATTCTTTGTGGAATACACTGAATTTCACCATTCTCTTGCATTACCCAGTAAGTGTGACCCGGACCTTCAGCTGAAACCACCCCTCGGACAGGTTTAGCCTCTCCTGAGGGAGAAAATACCCAAACAGTTTTACCTAACAGATTCTTTTCTCTAACAACAGGAACTCTATCACCTTCTACTTTCTGTAGCAGATCTGAATGTGCAGGTCCAGCTCGGTTCACTGAACCTCTACTATTTACCAGCCAGGTTGCTTGTGCTAAATGCTTTTCCCAGTTTTTCAAAGATCCACCCCCCATGGCTTTAAGAGTGGTCTTCAGCAAACCATTGTAACGTTCAATCTTCCCTGCAGCTGGTGCATAGTAGGGAATGTGGAATATCCACTCGATGCCATGCTCTTTGGCCCTGCTCCTTACAAGGTTGTTTTTGAAATGAGTTCCGTTGTCTGACTCAGTCCTCTCTGGAGTTCTGTGTCTCCACAGGATTTGTCTCTCCAGACCAAGAATGGTGTTGCGTGCAGTAGCATGTGGTACTGGATAAGTTTCCAACCATCCAGTGTTTGCCTCTACCATAGTAAGCACATAATGCTTACCAGAACGAGAACGTGGTAGAGTGATATAGTCAACTTGCCAAGCTTCACCATACTTGTACTTGGACCATCTGTCACCATACCATAAGGGCTTAAGTCGCTTTGCCTGCTTAATAGCAGCACAAATGTCACAGTCATGGATGACTTGTGTGATAGCATCCATGGAAATGTCTATGGATCTGTCACGAGCCCACTGGTAGGTTGCATCTCTGCCTTGATGTCCTGACGAATCGTGAGCCCACCGAGCTAAGAATATCTCGCCTCGGTGTTTCCAGTCGAGATCAAGATCAGAGTCCACATCTACTGGAGAAACACTTGCAGCTAGATCTGCCTGATGGTTGTGTTGCTGTTCCTCAGTAGCTTTGCTCTTAGGAATGTGAGCATCAATGTGTCTCACCTTCACTGGAATTCTCTCGATTCGATCAGCAATGTCCTGCCACAGGTCAGCTGCCCAAATAGGCTTTCCTTTTCTCTGTCAACCACTCTTTTTCCAGTTCTTTATCCAACCCCACAGAGCATTGGCTACCATCCATGAGTCGGTGTAGAGATAAAGCTTTGGCCATCTCTCACGTTCAGCTACGTCGAGAGCTAGCTGGACAGCTTTTACCTCTGCAAACTGACTGGATTCTCCTTCTCCATCCTTTGCCTCTGCAACTCTGCGTGTTGGACTCCACACTGCAGACTTCCATCTTCGCTTGTTCCCGACAAGACGACAGGAACCATCTGTGAACAAAGCATATTTCTTTTGATCATCAGATAGGTCATTGTAAGGAGGAGCTTCCTCAGCACGAGTTACTCTCTCCTCTGGAGGTTTAGTACAGCTGGTACCTTCAGGCCAACTTGAGATCACCTCCACTAGACCAGGTCTTTCAAGATTTCCCATTCGAGCTCTCTGTGTTATCAGAGCCATCCACTTAGACCAGGTGGAATCTGTTGCATGATGTGGTGTGGAACCTTTGCCTTTGAACATCCAATTCAAAACCGGTAATCTGGGAGCTAAGAGAAGTTGTGATTCAGTTCCAATTACTTCAGAAGCTGCTTTTACTCCTTCATAGGCAGCTAGAATCTCTTTCTCTGTTGGAGTATAATTAGCCTCTGAACCTCTGTAACCTCAACTCCAGAAACCAAGAGGTCGTCCACATGTCTCACTTGGAGCTCTCTGCCACAAGCACCAGGTTGGACCATTGTCACTTGCAGCCGTGTACAAAATGTTCTTAATGTCTGGACCATCTCGGACAGGTCCCAGACCCATTGCTTGCACTACCTCTTGGTTTATCTGGTCAAAGGCTGCTTGTTGTTCAGGTCCCCAGTGGAAATGGTTTCTCTTTCGAGTCACATCATACAGAGGTTTCACAATCTGACTGTATCCAGGGATGTGCAGTCTCCAAAATCCCACTATCCCCAAGAAACGTAGAGTTTCTTGCTTGTTCATGGGATTAGCCATGGTAGAGACTCTATTTACCACATCCACTGGAATGTGATGGTGTCCATCCTGCCACCTCACTCCCAGAAACTGGATTTCTCTGGTAGGTCCTTTCACCTTGTCTCGCTTGATGGCGAAACCTGCATTCAGAAGAATGTCAATGATTTTGTTACCATTCTCAAAGACTTCTTCAGCAGTTTTACCCCAGACAATGATGTCATCGATGAACTGGATGTGTTCTGGAGCACCACCTCTCTCCAGAGCATAGTGGATCACTGCATGACAGATGCTTGAGTTGTGGATCCAGCCCATGGGCAATCTGTTGAAAGTGTACTGGATTCCTCTCCAGGTGAAAGCAAACTGAGGCCTGCATTCCTCTGCTATGGGAATAGAGAAGAAGGCATTAGCAATGTCTATGGTAGCATACCATTTGGCCTCTTTGGATTCCAGCCCATACCGGAGTTCCATCATGTCTGGTACTGCTGCACTCATAGGTGGAGTTACTTCATTCAGGGCTCAGAAGTCAACTGTCAGACGCCAGTCTCCATTCTGCTTTCGCACAGGCCACACTGGACTGTTGAAAGGTGAATGAGTTTTGCTGATGACTTTCTGACTCTCCAACTGATGAATCAGATTCTGAATGGGCAACAAAGAGTCACGGTTGGTTCGGTATTGTCTGTGATGCACAGTCTGAGAAGCAACCGGCAATTTAATGTCCTGAATCTTGTGTTGTCCCACAACTGCAGGTTCATCAGAAAGCTCAGGTCTAACAGACAGCTTCAGCTTTTGTCCATCAGTTTCCACAGATGCTACTCCAAAAGCCCATTTGTAACCTCTAGGGTCTTTGAAACGCCCTTCTCTCAGAAAATCAATTCCCAAAATGCAAGGTGCGTCAGGTCCGGTCACAACTGTATGCTTCCTCCATTGTTTACCAGTTAAACTTTTATCAACCTCCACCTTAGTTAACTCTTGAGATCCACCAGTGACTCCCAGAATAGTTATAGCTTCTGATCCCTGATAATTTGATGGCATTATGGTGCACTGAGCCCCTGTGTCAACCAAGGCCCTGTACTTCTGAAATTGTGAAGTGCCAGGCCACTGGATGTACACATCCCAATAGATTCTGTTATCTCTGTTACCCCTCTCCTCCCCCTGGCGGGAGGCAGGGCACCCCTAGTTATGGGGAATATGCCCACATGTGCAATGAGCACATGGTGCAGTGTTAGAACTGGAGCCACTGTTGGAGCTATTAGAGTTGTCCTGGGGAACTGTGGAAGTAACAGCTACCCTTCTGGTATTGCTACCTCGGGTTCTGCCACTTTGCAGTTCCCTCAGTCTCCTGAAAAGATTAGCAGTTGGTTGACCATCCCATCTGTTCATGTTCTCACCAAACTGATCACGCAGAGTTATCCAAATACTCGAACGTGATTGCCTTGGTGGTCTGTTTTGGCTGGATCTGTTTTGGAATTACCTGTTTTGGAATGACCTGTTTTGGAATGACATCCTTGGAGGATGTCTATTCCTCACAGAGGAAACCTGCATCCACCTGGAGGAAGAATTGGAATTATCTCTTTGTTGGGAGAATGTATTTTTAAATTCATCCTTCAGCTCTTTCATGCAGTTCTTTATTTCACCAGACAGAGTTTCAATGGCTGAAACCAAAGAAACACGTGTCATGCTGTCCTCCAATTGTCTCATTTGATCAGTGAATTGGCCAACCGTAGGAGAAGCACCACCATAATTTCTTGCCACAATTCTGCTTGCCAGAATATTTGCATAATTAGGAGGAGCAAGTTTGATGAGCTTTTTAGCAAGACCAGTTCCTACAGGAATTTCATCAGGATTCAGAGTCTCATGGCCACCATAGAGTACCTCTCTAACAGCAAATTCTCTCAGACGCTTAATCCCCTCATCTATGGTAGTCCAGGGTTTAGGATTCCATGGAAGATCCTCTCGGGAAGGATACCTCATGAGAGTTGCCATTAAAAGGCGTATCCAGAGAGTAACCTTACTGAGAGTCCTGCCTAGATGTCTATCTATTCCATTATCCTTTGAGAGAGTTCCTAGTTGAGCTGCTGACTTGTCTCCAACTACCAGAGCTGGAGCACCTGTGTCATAGCATCTACTAAGCCAAGCTAGAATTGGCTCCTTATCTGCTCTGATATAATCTTTACGCACATTCCTCAGTTCCTCCCTCGGTGACGAACACTCCTGTATATCATCTGACTCCTCCTCCTCTGCCTCCTCTTCCTGAAGTTCTTGTCCCAATAATCTTACTGTCACTCTCCTAAGAATCTGCTTAAGGTCAGGGGTACCACCTTTAGTTGTTCTGCTATCAGCAATTTGCCCTGCATCTCCATCCAGTGATGATCTCAATAACTCAGCTATATCTTTAAGACAAACCTTTTCCTCCATCTCAGCAGGGTCCCTTTGAGCAGAAGTTCCCTCACCAGGATCCTGCTGCTCTCCCCCATCAGCATCTGGATCAGCTTTGCCCCTTCTTCTCCTCGTACTTAGAACAGCTACCTGCTTAACTGGAGCTGTGTTTGGATCTACAGCTGGCTTAATAGAAGCTGACAGGTTTTGAGACGAATCAGCTGCTGTGGAGGACACTTCCGGTCCTGCTGAAGAAGAAGGAGGAACTGGCTTTGCCTCATTAATGGCTGCCAAGGGCGTGGAAGCCATGTTAGGAGCTGCCGCTGCCGCTGGCTGATTGCCAGAGCCACCAACAGCACCGTTCAGAGCAGCCTTTCCGATGGACTTTTTAGCCTTGTTGTTAACTGATACAGATTCTGCACTCTCCTCATCACTAGACACCTCTGGGGTAGAGTTAGAGCTGTGCTTTCTGCGTTTCACTCTACGCTTAATTACAAATCAGGCTTTAGCCACTTTTTTCTCCCGGTACAGAGCATATAACAAGTACGCAATCACCATCACCAGCAGCAGATTTAAACACATCACATAAATCACCTTCAGATCCCAGCCATCACTTAAAACAACCCTTTCACCTACCGGGATCTTAAACTCCTTTATCTCTATGGGCAGAGTGCTGGAGGTCACATTCCCGTATCTGATAAGCCAAAAGAATCCCAGGCACCGGTCGTAAAGAAGCTGAATCTTATACTTAAACCATAAATACAATCTATACATCAAGTATCTGCCTAAGCGATCGAAAATCAATCCCAGAACATGCTTATAGATAAGGACCCCAAAAATCGAAAAGAACAGATGCTCTAAAATCCAAAACACTTACATGTTTGCAACTCCGACTCGAGCAGGCAATAAATCAAGCAACCTTTTAGCCCTGCTTCTGGACAGCAATTATCCACAAGCCGCACGTTGGACCGCCAATCAAAAATATGTGGTGGAGTAGGAAGGTTCCCCCACACACACAAAAGAATCCACAGCTAACTCAGCCGGAGAAGCAGATGAAAGCTGTATTTTACAAGCAGAAAATGGAAAGCAATGAATATGTACAAAAATATACAATATTTACAATGTATACAGAAATATACAGCAAAGTATGTAATACAGGAAACCTTTCCCCAACCCCCCTGCGGCCAGGGGGGTTCGGCCTGTCCCTCCCTTCTCCCTCCCTACCTCCCCTTTTTCCCAAAAGGGTTAGAGAGAAAGAGAAAGGAAGGTAATTAAAAGGGGAAAACTTTGTTAAAGCTCAAAGCGAATGCAAAAGTTAGTTTTCTCTTATCTGGTTAGCAAGAATCGTTCCTGCATAGCAAGCTGCTGCTTCAGAGAGAGAAACGGGCCAGCTCACAGTACAGGGGGAAGAAGAAGACTGACTGCCCCCCCCCCAACTGAAAGACCAAGCTAGAACCTACAGCCGGGTTCCACCAATGAAATTGGATTAGCATATCTTGTTTTCATTCTAATATCAAAAACATTCAGCCAGAGTGTTCAGAAAGTGTCCTTCTCTTAAAGGCACAGCCTAAACTGGTCACACTCTCCTTCTTTCCAAAGATGATATACTCTCTTTTTTCCCATTAATTCATTCAGAAGCTCATTGCCTATCCAGGCTGGCCATTTACCCTGCTGGCTAATCTTCCAGCACATTGGGACAGCCTGTTCCTGAGCCTTCAAAATTTCTTTCCAGCCCTTCTGGACTTCCATGTTTTCAAGGGCTGTTTCCCGAGGTACTCTCCTAGTTAGTTCCCTAATAAGCCAAAGTCTGCCCTCCAGAAGTCCAGAGTGGAGGTTTTGTCGATGCCCCTCTTAGCTTGACTGCATATTGAAAACTCATTTTTTTCATGGACTGTGGCCCCCAGGAAGCCTCTGACCACTATATCTCCCACCAGCCATTCTTTATTTGCAAAGAGTAGGTTAAGTAGAGCCTTACCCCTGGTAGTCTCACACAGTGTCTATGATAAGATGCTGTCCTACATACACTCCGAGAACCTTCTACACTACCTCCTCTCTGCTGTGTTAAGTTCCCAGCAGGTATCTGGCAGGTTAAAGTCTCCCATAAGAACATGATCTGGTGATCTTGAAACAACTTCTAGCTGCTTATAGAATAATTCATCAACCTCTTCATCCTGGTTGGGTGGCCTATAACAGATTTCAAACAGGAATTTGGCCTTACAATTATAGAATGATAGAACTGTTAGGGTTAGAAGGGACTTCGAGGAATCATCTAGTTCCAACCCCACTGCTATGGGCACACCTCACACTACAACAGATTGCTCAGAGCCACATCCAGCCTGGCCTTAAAACCCTCCAGGGATGGGGCTTCTACCCCAGGCAACCTGCTCCAGTATCTCCCCACCCTCACAGTGAAGAATGTCTTCCTAACATCCAATCTGAATCTACCTATTCCTATTTTCGTTCCATTCCCCCTAGTCCTATCATCACCTGATATTCTAAAAGTCTCTCACCAGCTTTCTTGTAGGCCCCCTTAAGATACTGGAAGGCCACAATGTGATCTCCTCAGAGCCTTATCTTCTCCAGACTGAATAGTCCCAACTCTCTCAGTCTGTCCTCATAGGAGAGGTGCTCTAGCCCTCTAATCATCCATGTAGTCCTTCTCTGGACACATTCCAGCACGTCCAGATCTTTCCTGCAATAAGAGCTCCAGAACTGGATGCAATATTCAAGGTAGGGTCTCAACAGAGTGGAACAGAGAGGGACAATCAACTCTTTCAACCTGCTGGCTATGCTTCTCTTGATGCAGCCCAGGATATGATTGGCTTTCTGGGCTACAAGTGTACACTGATGGCTCATCTTGAATTTCTCATCTACCAGCACACCCAAGTCCTTTTCTTCAGGGCTGCTCTCAAGCCAGTCACTGCCCAACCTATATCGGTGCTTGGAATTGCCTCGACCAAGATGCAGAACCTTGCACTTGGTCTTGTTGAACCTCATGAGGTTGGCTTGGGCCCATCTCTCTAGCCTGTCAAGGTCTCTCTGGATGGCCTCCCTTCCTTCCAGCCTGTCTGCCGCACCACACAGCTTGATGTTGTCAGCAAACCTGCTGAGGCTGCACCCCTCTGACTATTACCCTCTGCTTGTAATACAAGCGGGGAGTGATGAAATTGACAAGAAGGGCACTAAGGCAATTAAAAAGGAGTTTGAGGCCCTTGGACAATTGATTGAAGGGGCAGGAGCTCAAGTGGTGTTCTGCTCAGTTCCCTCAGTGGCAGGGCAGTACACTGAGAGGAACGGGAGAACCCACACCATCAACAATTGGCTCAGGGGATGGTGTCAGCAGCAAAATTTTGGTTTCTTCGATCACAGGGCAATTTTTACTGCACCTGACATGCTGGGACCTGATGTGGTGCAGTTATCTAGAAAAGGTAAGAGAGTCCTAGTGCTTGAGTTGGCAGGGCTCATTAAGAGGGCTTTAAACTAGGTCTGAAGGGGGTGGGTGAGGAAGTCAGTCCCTCTGTAGAGGAAGGAGTGGGGCACAGATTAGGGTCAATAGAGAAGTCAAGAGCCCAGCTGAAGTGCATGTACACCAGTGCATGCAGCATGGGCAATAAGCAAGAGGAGCTGGAAGTCCTGGTCCACCAGGGTGACTATGATATAGTCGCCATCTCAGAAACATGGTGGGATGACACACATGACTGGAGTGCTCCACTGGGGGGTTACAGGCTCTTTAGGAGAGACAGGTGAGGGAGAAGAGGAGGAGGGGTAGCTCTGTATATCAGGGAGTCACTCTCTGCCACACAGCTTGAGGTGGAAAATGAAGGGATTGAGAGCCTGTGGGTTAAAATCAGGGGGCAGACCAACAAATCTGGTATCCTGGTTGGAGTCTGTTATAGACCACCCAACCAGGATGAGGAGGCAGATGAAACATTCTATAAGCAACTGGAGGCTGTCTCAAGGTCATCAGATGTTGTCCTTGTAGGTGTCTTTAACCTGCCAGATATCTGCTGGGAATTTAACTCAGCAGAGAGGAGGCAGTCCAGAAGATTCCTGGACCACATGGAGGACAACTTCTTGATGCAGCTGTTGAGTGAGCCTAGCAGGGGTCAAGCTCTGCTTGACCTGCTGTTCTCCAATAGAGAAGGACCTGGGGGTGCTGGTTGATGGGAGGCTGAACATGAGCCTGCAGTGTGCCCAGGTGGCCAAGAGGGCCAACCGCATCCTGGCCTGCATTAGGAATAGTGTGGCCAGCAGGAGCAGGGAGGTCATTCTGCCCCTGTACTCTGCTTTGGTTAGGCCGCACCTTGAGTCCTTTGTCCAGTTCTGGGCCCCTCAGTTTAAGAAGGGCATCGAGACACTTGAAGGTGTCCAGAGAAGGGCAACAAGGCTGGTGAGAGGCCTTGAGGACAAGCCCTGTGAGGAGAGGCTGAGGGAGCTGGGGTTGTTTAGCCTGGAGAAGAGGAGGCTCAGAGGTGACCTCATTGCTCTCTACCTGAAAGGTGGTTGTAGCCAGGAAGGGGTTGGCCTCTTCTCCCTAGCAGCCAGCCCCAGAACAAGGGGACACAGTCTCAAGCTGCACCAGGGGAAGTTTAGGCTCAAGGTGAGGAGAAGGTTCTTCATGGAGAGAGTCATTCGTCATTGGAATGGGCTGCCTGGGGAGGTGGTTGAGTTGCCGTCCCTGGAGGCATTCAAGAGGGGACTGGATGTGGCACTTGATGCCACGGTCTAGTTGTGAGGTTTCTGGTTACAGGTTGGACTTGATGATCTTCAAGGTCTCTTCCAACCTTGGTAATACTGTGATGCTGTGATACTGTAATGCTACTGTCCATGCTGCCAACAAAGATATTAAACAAGATGCGTCGCAGTACTGATCCCTGATGGACTCCACTTGCCACTGACCTCCACTTGGACATGGACTCTTTGACAGCCACTTTTTGGGTGCGTCCATCAATCCATTCTTTTATCCACTGAATAGTCCATCCATCAAACCCATGTGTCACCAGCTTGGAGACCAGGATTTTGTGTGGGGCAGTGTTGAAGGCTTTGCTCATGTCCAGGTAAATGACACCAGTGGCGTGGCCTTCATCTATTAATGTTGTGACTTTGTCCTAGAATGCCACCAGGTTTGTCAGGCAGGATTTGTGCTTGGTGAAGCCATGACGACTGTACCAAATCACCTCTTTGTTGGCCTTCCCTCTAATTCTCACCCACAGGCACTCAACCTGAAAATCCTTAATCTCTAGTTCAATGGAGTCTAGAGTGTCCCTGATGTACAGGGCCACCTCTCCACCCTTCTTCACCTGTCTTTCCTGAAGAGCCTGTAGCCATCATTTACAGTGCTACAGTCTTGTGAGTCATCCCACCACTACATCATAGCCTTCCTGATGTACCAAGGCTTGCAGCTCTGAAGCTCTGCTTGTTTGTTACCCATACTGTGTGCATTAGTGTACATGCACTTCATCTGGGCTGCTGATTTCTTCCCTGAATCTCAATTACCACTGTGATGAGGAGGTTATTAATTTATTAATTATGGAATTGAAACATGAAAAAACCATTAATTATGAACTTATATTAATAACTGATTAATCACTGGTTTATATACATATTCTAGTGCATGATTGTGAGATATATCCCATAACTGTTCTTGTATGTACAGTTTGAACCCAATTAGAATATTTACAGAATTAATTTTGATTGAAGAATGAAGGGTGCAATTTTGCTGCTTGTCCACCAGATGGCGATTCAAGAGGATGCTGCTGCTTAACTATACACAGGAGGAGTTACAATGTATGCCAGAGGATCCAACCCAGTAGGTGGACACAGGAAATAGGGTATTTCATACTCACAACATCCTGTGCCCTGTAAATGGAGTCACCATCACTGGAGGTGTTTAGGAAGAGACTTGATGGGGTGCTTGGTGCCATGGTTCAGTTGATTAGATGGTGTTGAATGATGGGTTGGACATGATGATCTCGAAGGTTTCTTCCAATCTGGTTTATCCTATCCTATCCTATCCTATCCTATCCTATCCTATCCTATCCTATCCTATCCTATCCTATCCTATCCTATCCTATCCTATCCTATCCTATCCTATTCCATCTGCAAAGTCATTCTCTTTCTTCCCTCTCTGCTCTTGTGGGAGATGCTCTCTATAGGGAAATGGTGGGGGAGTGTCTCAAGGCTTCTTAGGCCTGTCTAGGCCTATGCCAGGAGGAGAAGGTGGGGGACAGTCTCAGACCTGGCCAGCCTGAGACTAGCCTAGCAGTCAAGGGGGAGGAAAGAGCCCTGGGAGTTTTGGGTACACCCTCAGGTGGGGAGACGGGAAGTGTTGGGAGGCTTTTCAGTGTACTACAGGGAACTCTGTGTGGGTTTGGGATTCTTTTGTCACTCTGCTTTGTAGCTTCTGTAAAACACTTACTGCTTTTCCCATTTAAACTTTCCAATATTTTTGCAATCCATTTGCATGAGTGTTATTCTTTTGCCCCTTCCAGGGGCAAGAGAGGATCTCCCTAGCTTCAAACCAGGACAAAGGCCTATAGAATAAGTCCTATGAAGACTGGGTGAGGGAACTGGGAATGTTTGGTGAAGAGCAGGTTAAGGAGAGACCTTATCACCCTCTACAACTACCTGAAAGGACAATACAGAGAATTAGATAATGGTCTCTTCTCACAGGTAATCAGTGACAGAGCAAGAGGGAACAGCCTCAAGATGCACCAGAGTATATTTAGGCTAGACATTAGCAAAAACTTTTCAACTGAAAGAGCAGTCAAGCATTGGAACAGGCTGCCCCAGGGGGTGGTTGAGTCACCACCCCTGTATGTGTTTAAAGGTCTTTTAGATGTGCTTAGCCATGTAATTTAGTGGTGAACTTGGTAGTGTAGTGTTGACAGTTGGACCTGGTGATCTGAAGTGTCTTTTTGCAACCTGAATGATTCCATAATTCTTTAAAGAAACTAAAAATGCTATGCATAATGTCTTTTAATAAAAATACCAAATCAATTTTTCCACATAAATCATTCCATTGCAATGGATAATTGACTAGATAAGTTCAACAGTGCCTGGGTTTTACATGCAGCATTTTAAATTTGGCTTGGTTCCTTAATTCATTTACATTATTTTGTAATGTTTTACTACATTTATATGTTGAGATAAAAGTTTTTCAAGTTTTTCAATGAAACATAGTCTCTTAAGATTATATTCTCTTATTAATAAATAGGTAAGAAAATAGCAAGAAGCAGATATATTGAAATACAGTTCCAAATTAGTTGTGTAGATAGAACACTGATATTCTGAATTTTTAATAGTAATAATAACAACAACTTAAAGAAGCAACCTTTATTTTAAAAGATGTTATGTTTCCCAGGACAGTTTCTCAGTGTCAGGATATTATTTGGTCCATGCCTTATTCTTAAACATGCTGCTCATCTCATGTCATTTTATAATCAACCAAAATAGAAAAGTCCTAAGTAAAGCTATGCTGGTTGTTAATTTTTTTTTTTTTTCCTAGTTTGGTGCACTTCCATTTGTAATCTGTCAGAGGCTTAAACTAGGAACTGTCACCCGGCTGGGTGCAGGAGGCTTTGAACTGAGTGCTAGTGGGTGCTTGTAAGAAACTAAATCTTGTATCTCTTTATGTGAATGAACAAAGATAAAAATCACCTTTGCTCCTCGCCCAGACAGTAGATGATGTGTATTGGGCAGACGCCACTGGATAACAACTCTCTGGAATGTGTATAGACAAGATCATCTCTACTCATCAGCTACTCTGGAAAGGGAGGATGGTGAAAAGAACAGTGGGTTCACCACCTGGAGATACCCAAAAAAACTGTATAAAAGACCTGAGCAATACCTGCTCAAGAGAAGTACAAAGACCTGAGCAATGCCTGCTCAGGAGAAGAAAAACTGAAAAGTAACAGACCAGGAGGAACCCTCTCTCTGTGTCCTAAGTTCTGCCTGCTTGTCCCAGTTTGAGGCAGATCATCCCTTGCCTCCCACCGGGGCAGAAATAAATGAGAATCAGACAAATGGATTGCAGAAGTGATGGAAAAATTAAATGGAAAAGCAGTAAGGTGTTTTACAGAGAGTTACAAGCACAATGACAAAATGGATCCCAAAGCATACAGAGTCCCTCACATCATACCCAGAAGTTTCCCAGCAATTTCCCTTCTCCCTACCTGAGGGTATACCCCAAGCCCCCAGGTCTCTTTCTTCCCCCCACCTTCACTGTTAGGTCTCTTTCTTCCCCCCACCTTCACTGCTAATCTCAGCTGGCCAGATTGCCATTCCCCCTTCTCCTCCTGGCATTAGGCCTAGCCAGGCCCAAGAGGCCTTGAGGTAACTCCCCTTCCATTACCAGATAAGGAGCATCTCCCATGGGAGCAGCGGGGGAAGAAAGAAGAAGTGTGAGACCTTGCTGATAGATTTATAGGGAGCAGGACATTATGGGAATGAAATATTCTATTTCCTGTGTCCACTCACTGGGCTGGACACTCAGGGTACTGAAGGTGTATCTCATGCAGCAGCAGCAGGAGGCACCCATCCTAAACTGCCACACTGCTGCAACTCATGGACCTGAAGAGGCTGCTGTGGTGGTGAAAGAAAGTTCTTCCCGCCTTGTGGTGAAGGCACATCCTGCCCAGATGCTAGATCTGGCCCCAGCATGTGGATAGGTTTCCCCTCCTTCAGGAGGAAGACAATTACCAAGTATGGGCATAATTCCAGCTTCACGCTTTCTATATGCTGAAGCCAGTTGTCTATGAGAGTGCCCATTGGTCAAACCCAGCCTCGAGGAATCTATAAATATTACCCCTGTTGGTAAACAAGTTGCCCCCTCTCTTACTTTGTCTCTGTATTTGCTCGAGAGAGCAGCTCTCGAGCCACAGCTTCTGCCATTGAGCTTGTTGTTAGCTTCTATCATACATGCATGCATACTGAAAGCCTCTGCATCGCGAGAAGCACTTTGATCGTGAGGATCAGCCCAGAGGAGGACCTTCACTGAGCCCGAGCAGCCAGCGTCACTATAGCCAGTCTCTCTGCAAAGCCTCTCTGCCCTCCAGCAGATCAACTCCTGCCCCCAGCTTGGTGTCATCCGCAAATTTACTGATGATGGACTCAATGCCCTCATCCAGATCATCAATAAAGATGTTGAAGAGCATGGGGCACACCACAAGAGACAGGCTGCCAGCTGGATATGGCACCATTCACCACCACTCTCTGGGATCGGCCCTCCAGCCAGTTCCTAACCCAACGCAGTGTGATCCTGTCCAAGCCATGGGCTGCCAGCTTGGCCAGGAGTTTGCTGTGGGGGACTGTGTCAAAGGCCTTGCTGAGGTCCAAGTAGACCACATCCACAGGCCTCCCCACATCCACCAGGCGGGTCACCTTATCATGGAAGGAGATCAGGTTGGTCAGGCAGGACCTGCCCCTCCTAAATCCATGCTGGCTAGGCCTGAGCCCCTGGCCATTCTGGAAGTACTGTGTGATTGCACTCAAGATGACCTGTTCCATAATGTTGCCTGACACTGAGCTCAGGCTGACAGGCCTATAATTCCCTGGCTCTTCCAACTGGCCCTTCTTGTGGATGGGCACCATGCTAGCCAGCTTCCAGTATTCTGGGACCACTCCAGTGAGCCAGGACTGCTGAAAAATGATGGAGAGCAGCTTGGACAGCTCATCTGCCAGCTCCCTCAGCACCCTAGGATGGATCCCATCCAGTCCCATGGACTTGTGGGGGTCCAAGCGGCTGAGAAGATCTCTAACTCTCCCATCCTGGAACAGAGGAAATCTATGCTGCTCCCTGGCTCCTTCTGCCAGCTCTGCAGGCCAGCTGTCTGGAAGACGTTCTGTCCTGCTAGTAAAAACTGAGGCAAAGCAGGTGTTAAGTACCTCTGCCTTTTCCTCATCTTTTGTTACAATATTCCTCTCCATGCCCACCAAGGAGTGGAGGTTGTCCTTGCCCTTCCTCTTGCTATTAATATATTTATAGATGGAATTATTGTTGTCCTTCACAGCAGAGGCCAGTCTGAACTCCAAATGTGCTTTTGCCTCCCTAATTTTCTTCCTACAAGACCTAGCAACATCCCTAAACATTCCATGGGTTGCCTCCCCTTTTTTCCAAAGATAATACACCCTCTTTTTTTCCCTTAGTTACTTTAGAAGTTCATTGCCCATCCAGGCTGGCTGTCTGCCCCGGCGGCTCATCTTCCGGCACACTGGCACAGCCTGTTCCTGCACCTTCAAGAGTTCTGCCTTAGAAGCAGGTCCAGCTCTCCTGGACCCCTTTGTTTTTAAGGGCTGTTTCTCAAGGAACCTTCTGAGTTAGTTCCTTGAGTAGCCTGAAGTCTGCCCTCTGGAAATCCAGAGTGGAGGTCTTCTTGCTCCCCCTCTGGGCTTGACTGAATACTGAAAATTCAATTATCTCGTAATCACTGGCGCCTAAACACCCTCCAACCACCACATCACCCACCAGCCCTTCCCTCTTGGTGAAGCGGAGGTCAAGCAGAGCCTTACCCCTGGTAGGCTCGTGCAGCACCTTGGATAAGAAGCTGTCCTCCATGCACTCTAAGAACCTCCTAGACTGCCTCCTCTCTGCTGTGTTGTGATCCCAGCAGATATCAGGCAGGTTGAAGTCACCCATGAGAACAAGGTCAGGCGAGCTTGAGACAGCCTTAAGCTGCCTATAGAATGCTTCATCAAGATCATCCTCCTGGTTGGGTGGTCTATAACAGACTCCAACCAGGATGTCTGCCCTGCTGGTCTTCCCTCTAATTCTTACCCACACGCACTCAACCCGATCATCCCTGATCTCTAGCTCAATGGCATCAAGAGCCTCCCTGATGTACAGGGCCACCCCTCCACCCCTTCTTTCTTGCCTGTCTCTCCTGAAGAGCCTGTAGCCGTCAATTGCAGCGCTCCAGTCATGTGAGTTGTCCCACAACATCTCTGTGATGGCAACTGCATCATATCTTTCCTGCTGCAACAAGGCTTCCAGCTCCTCTTGTTTGTTGCCCATACTTCATGCATTAGTATACATGCACTTCAGCCAGGCTGCTGGTTTTGCCCCTGACTCCAGCTTACCACCCTCAGACTCCTCTCTGGGGGAACTGGTTTCAGCCCCTTCCCCCTTCAAATCTAGTTTAAAGCCCTGTCAATGAGACCTGCCAATTCCCTTCCCAGAATCTTTTTACCTTTGGGGGACAGGCCATTCTCGTGTACTGTGACCTTTCCCCTCCTCTGGGACAGATGTACTCCATCTGTTACCAGCTGACCTGGTGCAGTAGAAAGTTTTTCAAGATCAAAAAACCCAAAATTCTTCTGACTGCACCAGCCTCTAAGCCCCTTGTTGACTACAGCTGCTGACCTGTTCCTTCTTATATTCCCTACTGCAACTAAGGGTAGAGACAAAAAAATTATTTGTGCCCCTGAGTCCTCCACTAGATCCCCCAGGACCTTGAGGTCATTCTTGATAGCCCTGGGAGTTCTAGTTGCAACATCGTTATTCCCTAACTGCATAATTATTAAGGGATAGTAGTCAGAGGGCTGCACCAGACTAGGCAGCCTTCTGGTAACATCACCAACTAGAGCTCCTGGGAGGCAACAAAGTTCCCTGTGATCAGGGTCTGGCCGACATATGGGACCCTCTGTTCCCCTCAGTAGGGAATCACCAATAACAATCACTCTCCTCTTTTTTTTTTAAGGGAGCAAGTCTTGATGCCAGGGAAGGCTGTTTAACCCCAGGCTGACTCACCCCAGGCCGACCCACCCTAGGATGACTCACCCCAGGCTGCCTCCCCCAGGCTGACCCACCCTAGACTGACCCACCCTAGACTGACCCACCCCAGGCTGACTCACCCCAGGCCGACCTACCCCAAGCTGACTCACCCCAGGCTGACCCACCCTAAGATGACCCACCCTAGACTGACCCACCCTAGGCTGACTCACCCCAGGCCGAGCCACCCTAGGCCGACTCACCCCAGGCTGACTCACCCTAGGCCGACCCACCCTGGCCTGACTCACCCTGGGCTGTTTTGCCTCATGGAAAACCCCAGATGGTGTGTCCTCCATGTGACCGGTTTAGGCTGTGCCTTTAAGAAAGGGACACTTTCTGAACACTCTGGGCGAATGTTTTGATATTAGAATGAAAACAATGATATGCTAATTCAATTTCATTGGTGGGACCCGGTTGTAGTTTTTTGTTTAGTCTTTCAGTCGGGGGAGTCAGTCTGCAGTCGTCTTCTTCTTCCCCCTGTACTGTGAGCTGGCCTGCTTTTCTCCCTGAAGCAACAGCTTGCTACGCAGGAATGATTCTTGCTAAACAGATAAGAGAAAACTAACTTTTTGCATTCGCTTTGAGCTTTAACAAGTTTTCACCCTTTTAATTACCTTCCTTTCTCTTTCTCTCTAACCCTTTTGGGAAAAAGGGGAGGTAGGGAGGGAGAAGGGAGGGACAGGCCGAACCCCCTGGCCGAAGGGGGGGTTGGGGAAAGGTTTCCTGTATTACATACTTTGCTGTATATTTCTGTATATATTGTAAATATTGTATACTTCTGTACATATTCACTGCATTCCATATCTGCTTGTAAAATACAGCTTTCATCTGCTTCTCCGGCTGAGTTAGCTGTGGAATTCTTTTGTGTGTGGGGGGAACCTTCCTACTCCACCACACTCCAGCATCAGAATCACCTCCCCCTAGACCTCCAGTGTCCCATACTGTTTAACTTTTGCATTCGCTTTGAGCTTTAACAAAGTTTTCCCCTTTTAATTACCTTCCTTTCTCTCTCTCTCTAACCCTTTTAGGAAAAAGGGGAGGTAGGGAGGGAGAAGGGAGGGACAGGCCGAACCCCCTGGCCGCAGGGGGGTTGGGGAAAGGTCTCCTGTATTACATACATTGCTGTATATTTCTTTATATATTGTAAATATTGTATGTTTTTGTACATATTCATTGCATTCCATATCTGCTTGTAAAATATAGCTTTCATCTGCTTCTCCGGCTGAGTTAGCTGTGGATTCTTTTGTGTGTGTGTGTGGGAACCTTCCTACTCCACCACAGCCTGTCAACAATGGACTGAGGCCACCTTAGGGAATATGAATAAGACAAGATAATCTCCACCCATCAGGTACCCTGGAAAGGGAGGGTGGTGAGACAATGGATTCACCACCTGGCCCCTGATTTCCTGAGGGACAATACTTGGACACATACCTAAGGACAAAAAACTGTATAAAAGACTTGAGCAGCTACTGGCTCAAGAGAACCAAAAACACAGAAGAGAAAAAAAAAAAACAGAAGGAAAACACAGATGAAGAAAAACACAGGAGAAGGACAATGTTGCTGAGAAGGAAAACACAAGAGAAGGAAAAGACTGGGGCAATGCTGCTCTGAAGGAAAAAAAAAAAAAAAAAAAATGACAGAGACATCACCATGGAGCCTGGAAGAAGCAGAACCCTCTCTCAATGTCCTAAGTTCCACCTGCTGCAACTCATGGAGCTGAAGAGGCTGCCCAGAGGACCACATCTCTTCTACAGCCAAAGCCTCAGCACCCTTTCTCTACAGACCCAGCATCTCCAGCAGCATCTTTCCTCCACAGACTCAAACTGTCTTGGGGGTGACAGGTATGGTAAAATAATTCCTTTCCTCTTCTCTCTCTCTCTTCTCTCTCTCACTATTTTCTCTCTCTTCTCTCTCTCACTATTTTCTCTCTCTTCTCTCTCTCACTATTTTCTCTCTCTCTCCTGATCCATCCACTTTATTTATGTAATAGATAGTCTAGCTGTTGATATTTTGGCCTCATTTGTGCCTCTAATTTCACAACATGGGAATATTCAAAAGAATGAAATCTCTTTCCCTCTCTGGACCAAGACATTAATGTATGACCTGTACAGATGGGCGGGCACCATGAGCTTCGAAAAGGTTAAAAAACTTCCCAGTCAGGGCCATTTCTTTAGTTTCACAAAGCATTTCTTAATAGGGCACTAAGTTTCATGGGGAAGTCAGACCAAAAGCACTGTTTGTACCCACAAAATCTTCCTTGGAAAAACATACACTTTTAAAGGCTTACTCCAAAGTAATCTTCTCCAGGAAAAATGCACAATAGATTTTCCTGGAGACGTCACACACAAGAAAAACCAACCAACCTGGGCTTCTCAAGAGAAAGTCACACTGTTTCCCTGAGAGTGCCCACACTTGCAAAAGCTTCTCAGCTTTTGTTCCTCAAATTTTCTGTTACAACAGGACAAGAACCCTGTGTTTCTTAGGGAAGAGTCACTCTGTCTCCCTGAGAGAACACACACCTGCAAAAGTTTCTCAACTTTTGCTTCAATACTGGGCTTCTTGGGGAAGCCACACTTTCCCCGAGAGAATGCACACTTTACAAATATCACCAAAACCGGGTTTCCCAAAACAGGGTACTGAGAAGTCTTGGGGAGGTCACACTGAAAAATCAACATTTGTACCCCAGTTAATCTTCCCCGAGAAAGCACACACATTTAAAACAGGGTACATAGGATTCTCAAGGAGGTCACACTATAAAATCAACATTTGTATCCCAGATAATCTTTCCCAAGAAAGCACACACGCTTAAAGCTTTTGAGAACTCCCACACAGTCTCCCTGAAAACTTTCGCTTCATCCTTCTCTGGCCACTTCCCTCTCAGGAGAGTGAAACCACGAATCTGGACTCTGCATTCACTTCATACTCAGAGTACGTCTCAGACACATGCACACATTTCTGGGTTCTCAGAAATGCAATAGTCTTTCTGTGGTACTTTCACTGCACAGGAATCCTGCTGACTATGCCAATATTAATGTCTAGGTCAGGAGAGGGAAAGAGACTCAGTTCTTTTGAATATTCCTGTGTTGTGAAAGAGAGGCACAAATGAGGCCAAAATATCAAAAGCTAGACTGTTTATTACACAAATAAAGTGGATGGATCAGAAGTGCAGAGAGAGAAAAAAATAGAGAGGGAGAGAGAAATGGAAGAGATATAGGCAGAACAAGGAGAAAGTAGGAAAGGGATTATATAACCAATAGTCAGAGGTGGAGAGAGGGCTCTCAGCATCCAAGATCTGTTGTGTTGCCCCATGACGTTTCCAGCATGTGGTGCTGTCTTCAATTTTGCCAGTATCACTCAAGTATTTTTATACAGTTTTTAGTCCTTAGGTAAGTGCCCAGGTATTGTTTCCCCAGGAAATCATCCCAGGAAATCATCCTTAGGTAAGTATCCAGGTATCATTCCCCAGGAAATGTTTCTGTGTATTCCTTTGTGTTTGGGCAGAGGTCTGGATGGAGGGGGGGGCTCCGCCTCCTCCTTCTTCATTTACCTGCCCACACACTCATTACACATCAGGAATCAAACGGTGAATCCATTGTCTCACCATCCTCACTTCCTGGGGTATCTGATGGCTGGAAATGATCTTGTCTGGAAGGTATCAATGGCTGGATCCTTGGTTCATTCTTGTCAGGCCAGCTGCAGTCCAGTTATCATTGTTGGGGCACATCTCAATTCATGATGCAATCACAAGATGATTTGCATCCAGGATTGGTAGACAGGATTCCTACAAGGGTGGTTGTATTAGTGAAAGAAGTTCAGTTCTCCCACACACACAAATAAACTACAGCTAACTCAGTCAGAGAAGCAAAATGGAAAAGAGCTGTATTTTACAAACAGAATGAAATGAATAAATATGTACACAATATACAGTATTTACAGTATATACAAAAATATACAGGAAGGAATGTAACACAGAAAACTCCTCCACCCCCTTGATAGAGGAGGGCTTCCCCCAAAACCCCCTTTTCCCCCTTCTTCCTTTTTTCCAAAAAAGGCTTCTAGAGAAAAGTAATTATTATGGGGGAATTCTGGTAGTTCAAAACATATGTTAAGGGAAGAAAAGAACTAGTTTTTTATCTTGTTAGTTGAAGGTCAGCTCCAGCAAGAAAGACAGCAGCTGTCCAGTCTCAGACTGCAACAGACTGAGACTAAAACAGACTAAAACCTTAAAGTTACCTTCACACTGATCTACCAATGACATTCGTTTAGAATTATCTTTGTTTTCCTTTTTACACCAAAACATTCAGCTAGAGTGTTTCAGTAGCTGTCCTTTCTTAAAGGCACAGCCTAAAACTGTCACAGTGGTTGTAGCTAGGAGGGGGCTGGTCTCTTCTCCCAGGTAACCAGCACCAGAAGAGGACACAGTCTCAAGCTGAAACAGGGGAAGTTTAGGCTGGAGGTGAGGAGAAAGTTCTTCACTGAGACAGTCATTAGCCATTGGAATAGGCTGCCCAGGGAGGTGGTGGAATCACCGTCCCTGGAAGTGTTCAAGAGGGGATTGGACGTGGCACTTGGTGCAATGATTTAGTCATGAGGTCTGTGGTGACAGGTTGGACTTGATGATCTTTGAGGTCTCTTCCAACCTTGGTGATTCTGTGATTCTGTGAATTATTTTATAGGCAGCTAGAGGCTATCTCAGGATCACCAGACCTTTTTTTTATGGGAGAATTTGACTTGCCAGATGTCTGCTGGACACTTGACACAGCAGAGAGGAGGCAGTCTAGAAGGTTGTTTGAATGTATACAGGATAGCTTCTTATCCCAGCTGCTCTGTGAGCCTACCACGAGTAAGTCTTTGCTTGACCTTCTTTTTACAAATAGTGAAGGGCTGAGAGATGTGGTGGTTGGAGATTGTCTGGGGTCCAATGACCATGAAATAACTGAGTTTTCACTATGCAGTCAAGCCGGCCAATGTGATGCCCATCCACAAGAAGGGCCAGAAAGAGAAATCAGGGAATTACAGACCTGTCAGCCTGACCTCAATGCCAGGCAAGATTATAGAACAGGTCATCTTGAGTGCAATCACACAGCACTCACAGGATGGCCAAGGGATCAGGCCCAGCCAGCATGGGTTCAGGAAGGGCAGGTCCTTGTATGATCAAGAGACCCAACTGGTGGATGTGTGGAAGGCTGTGGATGTGTCTACCTGGACTTCAGCAAGGCCTTTGACACCATCCCCCATAGCAAACTCCTGCCAAGTTGTCAGCCCATGGCTTGAACAGCAGCACTCTGCACTGGGTTAGGAGCTGGCTGGAGGGCCAAGCCCAGAGAGTGGTGGTGAATGGTGTCACATCCAGCTGGCAGCCAGTCACTAGTGGTGTTCCCCAGGGATCAGTGCTGGTTCTCATCCTGTTTAATATCTTTACTGATGACCTGTAAGAGGGGATTGAGTCCATCATCAGTAAATTTGCAGATGACACCAAGCTGGGGGCAGGTGTTGATCTGTTAGAGGGTGGGAGGGTTCTGCAGAGGGACCTTGACAGGCTGGACAGATGGGCAGAGTACAATGGCATGACATTTAAGACATCTAAGTGCCAGGTTCTACACATTGGCCACAACAACTCTATGAAGTGCTACAGGCTGGGGTCAGAGTGGCTGGAGAGCAGCCAGGCAGAAAGGGACCTGGGGGTACTGGTTGACAGTAGGCTGAACATGAACCAGCAGTGTGCCCAGGTGATCAAGAAGGCCAATGGCATACTGCCTTTTATGAGGAATAGTGTGGCTACCAGGAGCAGGGAAGTCATTCTGTCCCTGTACTCAGCACTGGTTAGGCCACATCCTGAGTCTTGTGTCCAGTTCTGGGCCCCTCAGTTTAAGAAAGATATTGCCTTGCTGGAACATGTCCAGAAAAGGGCAACAAAACTGATGAAGAGTTTGGAGTACAAGCCCTATGAGGAAAGGCTGAGGGAGCTGGAGTTGCTTATCCTGGAGAAGAGGAGGCTTAGAGGAGACTTTATTGCTCTCTACAACTATGTGAAGGGAGGTTGTATCCAGGTGGGTGTTGGTCTCTTCTCCCAGGCAACTAGTGATGCAGAGAGGACACTGTCTCGAGCTGCACCAGGGGAGCTCTAGGATGGATATTAAGAAGAAATTCTTCATGGAAAGAGTGATTTGCCTTTGGAATGGTCTGCCCATGGAGGTGGTGGAGTCACCATCACTGAAAGTGTTTAAGAAGAGACTGGATGAGTCACTTAGTGCCATGGTTTAGTTGACAGTGTTGCGTGATAGGTTGGACTCGATGATCTCAAAGGTCTTTTCCAACCTGGTTAATTCTGTATTCTGCATGCTGTAAATTACATGTAGTTTAAAATAAAGTTACTGAAGCTCACGGAGTGTAGTTGATGTCTTGTTATGAAATACTTTAATCTGTTTATTTACATCTTTCCTCTAGTTTGCTTGCTAATATTCAGAAAAAAGAAAATGAAAAAAAAAGGCAATCTCAGAGGCTATATTTTAATATTCTTCTAGATCTAGATCTTCTAGATTCCCTGATGATGGATGTTTCTCTAAGAGACCCTAGAGCTATAGAGTGTTAGAGAATGCATTAGTCCATTGCTGACTTTTTAGAGTTTTGGGGGTGTGTGCTGGCTGGTTGATTTGGTTTGGTTTTTTAAATTGTGGGGGCTTTGTGTGTTTGTTTTTTAACCTTTATGGAGTATCCAAGAAAATAATATACTTTTTTGTGGTATTTCTCAAAATTACCACATATATGATGCAGAATGTTCCAGTTACCTTATATTTTCTTCTGCTTTCATGTATTAAGTAGTAAAATCTCACTATAGAAGCATAAAATCTCATCCCTTTCTTTACAAAGGAAAACAGTGCTGCCTAGGAAAATTAGAGAAAGAAAAACTCTGGGAGCTATGGCTTCCCCCTAGCTCTCCTCTCCTCTCCTCTCCTCTCCTCTCCTCTCCTCTCCTCTCCTCTCCTCTCCTCTCCTCTCCTCTCCTCTCCTCTCCTCTCTCCTCTCCTCTCCTCTCCTCTCCTCTCCTCTCCTCTCCTCTCCTCTCCTCTCCTCTCCTCTCCTCTCCTCTCCTCTCCTCTCCTCTCCTCTCCTCTCCTCTCCTCTCCTCTCCTCTCCTCTCCTCTCCTCTCCTCTCCTCTCCTCTCCTCTCCTCTCCTCTCCTCTCCTCTCCTCTCCTCTCCTCTCCTCTCCTCTCTCCTAACCTCTCCTCTCCAAACCTCTCCTCTCCAAACCTCTCCTCTCCAAACCTCTCCTCTCCTCTCCAAACCTCTCCTCTCCTCTCCAAACCTCTCCTCTCCAAACCTCTCCTCTCCTCTCCAAACCTCTCCTCTCCAAACCTCTCCTCTCCAAACCTCTCCTCTCCAAACCTCTCCTCTCCTCTCCAAACCTCTCCTCTCCAAACCTCTCCTCTCCAAACCTCTCCTCTCCAAATCTCTCCTCTCCAAACCTCTCCTCTCCTCTCCAAACCTCTCCAAACCTCTCCAAACCTCTCCAAAGCTCTCCTCTCCAAACCTCCCTTCTCTTCTCTTCTCTTCTCTTCTCTTCTCTTCTCTTCTCTTCTCTTCTCTTCTCTTCTCTTCTCTTCTCTTCTCTTCTCTTCTCTTCTCTTCTCTTCTCTTCTCTTCTCTTCTCTTCTCTTCTCTTCTCTTCTCTTCTCTTCTCTTCTCTTCTCTTCTCTTCTCTTCTCTTCTCTTCTCTTCTTCTTCTTCTCCTGATATTTTAAATTTTGAATATAAGTAGAGTTAGCATATATAATAATTCTGCATGATTTTAAGACCTCAATCATTCATGTCATTTACAGTTGATTGTAGTCCTATCAACTGCCATATATTTTCATTCAAGAATATTCCTGTAGCTTCATGATACAATTGTGAGTAACTGACACATAGCTAATTTCCCATATATATATGTGTGTGTATATATATATATATACATATATGTGTATATATATATATATATACACACATATAAAATATCTGTAACTATGAGGAAAAATTCCAATTATTGGCTTTTAGATTATATATTTGTGTTTGTGATGGGAAAACTATCTTTGATCTGTAGAGGTGACCAATGGACATGACTCTATTGTCTTGTGACTACATCGACCTGACTTCTAGACAAAGCTTTATTATTGTGTAACTATATGTAATATATTAACTGAAGGTTAAAGAATAATTGAAAGTTAAAGATTAGAGGAAGCAAGCAGTGAAACAGAGCTCCACCTATGTTGTGAAACTGGGCTGTGTGCCACTGGAACCATAAAGGATGTTGGAGGGTGGGGGGAATGTCACTTGGTAAGTGATGAAGAGGAAGAGCGATCAATCTACAACCCTCAGGGGTAGAAGATAACCACCCTTCTGTTATAGAGCAAGCACAGTGGTGCTTTTAAATTACTTAACTAAGGGGCATGCTTTGCCTGCCTTCTAGCACATACTGGCCATATGTGACAGGGTGCATCTTAGTATATAACTGACCCAGAGCTGCAATGCAGCATGGCAACCAATTGATCTCTGTTGTCATTATGGGGATGCCCACTAAGAATTGGTGCCTTGTTGTCTTGGGGTCTGGACTATGTTCCACTGCGTTTTATCATATCCATTGAGATTGATGGCATGTGTGTAAGTGTTATGCTTTTGCTGTGATAGGTAATAAAATTGCTTTTGTTATTATAGTTAATAAATTGTTTTTAAGAGGGATAATAGTGTATGATTTTTCTATTGTGTTGCACTTCTTATGAACCTTAACTGCAACAATATCACTACATAGGCTGACATCTGAGATGTTTAGAGGGGAATTTCTGATATCACTGAACAAAGATGGAAAATAAGTGGCTGTTGGACACACAGTATAGTAAGCTTTCAATTTAACACTAAGTATTCTGCTTATTAGTTTTTAATAATGTGGGGCTTTTAAATAGGTATAGATATATCAATCTCAATATAAAGCACATGAAAATGTGTACATTATCAGTAGAAAAAAATTGCTAAATATTTTCAATGTCCTTATATCTAAATGTATTTATATATCACATGAAAACATGTAATATATTTAGATTCATTACACATAACTACAAGGAACCTATATAAATTTTAATATATGTTTTTCTACTTGAGACATTTAGCTGAATCTAGAATAGGTGTGGAACCAATATTACATCCCCCTATTTCCAAGACTACTTCAATGTCAAAACATGAAAAAGTAAATATACTTGCATGGTAAATAATTTCAGGTTTAGAACACAGATACTCTGAGACTACATCCTTAACTACATAGTGTGTATTTTGAAGTGAACAGAAAAGATGTGCATTTTGTGTTTATGTGATTACTCTGTTAGTTGAACTCCTCCTATTTTACTTTTGGTGGATGTAAAACTTTGTGGTGCCTTCAGGTGTAACAGCTTTCAGTTGGTAGAAACAGCACAGTAAGACAATGTTGTATCACAATATCACAATATCACCACCAAGGTTGGAAGAGACCTCAAAGATCATCGAGTCCAACCTGTCACCACAGACCTCATGGCTGTATGTATGTGAAAAGTGAGGTAGCTAAGGAGGGAAAGAAAGGCCAGGATGGATGCAGCTCAGAAAGGCCTCAGTTGAAATTCTGCAGTTCAGTGAGTGACATTTTGATAGCATAAAGCTCAAAGTGTATTACTGCCGTGGTGTGTGCATGGTCTCTGCACACAGTTCCAAGCCAAGATGTTTCAAACGAAGATGTTACAAGCATTTATTACATTACATAGTTAACATATATTTTTCTGATGTGGTGTTGTCACACTCTAATTGGTTACATTTCTACTGACATGCACTCAAGCAAAGCATACAATTAGTTAATGCTAACAATCTTTTCAAACACTTCTCAACATATCCAGCTAAGTCCCATCTAGCCCCTCTCAGTTCCTGATGTGTACATCATTAGACTCTAACCAAAACACAGCTATCCCTAAGCTACCCGAAAACAACTCTTCTCCTACATGTCTCCCTTTTTCTTTTTCTAATAAAAGCACACTATTGATCAATCTTTCTAACATTTTTTGCATACATAAAAGTAAGCAAGGCAAAATTAACAATATAATAAAACCAATCAACAAAACCAGCAATCCAGTTTTGATCGGTCAGAGATTTTAGCCACCATGGTAACAACACATTCCATTAAAGTCTACACATCCATGTCCATATAACAAGTAACAAGAAATCTATAGAGACCATATTCTATAACCTACCATGTCTAACAGACTGATGTTCAGTATCCTACATATTACTACTTTTTGAATTGTCACATGGGGGAATATTGGGATGGTGGATACAAAATCTGATGCAACAGGATTTTCTGGCTATGCTACACAGACAGTATCATAATAGTGCCACTTTCCCTCTGAGAGGAGTGCCTTAACTGAATTACATGCCAAACTCTGCTAGTTAGAGTCAAGGAGTAGTTCAAAGCTTGAAAGAAAGCAAAGAAATTAACTGCTTTTAACAAAACACTCAAGTTCATTCTTCACTTAGGTTTCATTTAATACATACTATGTCATTGCTTGGTGTTGTGAAGAGGCTATTAAATTTATGAATATGAAATATGAATTATGAAAATATTATTTTTATTAATTATCAAATTATTAATAACCGATTAATCCACAACTTGCATACATGTTCTAGTGCATGTTCAGGAAATACATTCCATAAGTGGCTTAGTGTTATGATTAGAACTTAATTAAACTATCTACAGACTATTTATATATTTATATATTTATATAGAAATAGGGTGCAGTTCCTCCGCTTGGCCACTAGAAGGTGATTCGGTGGGATGTGGGCGGCTTCTGGCTATATACAGCAATATTATAAGCTCTATACGTCAGCGATTACTCTGCTAGATGTGGATACTTTGAACTGAGTACTAGGGAATGGAAAGCACGTGGAAGATATTCTGTAGCTGTTGTTTGTAGCAAGGTAAAGGTCTGGCAGACTACAGTCGCTGGACTGGCTCCTAGTTGAGTTGGACGACAGCGCTGGGTTACTGTCTCCTTTCTCCACAGCAGTGGAGAGGGAATACTGGAACCTGGGCTTAACTCGTTGTGACCGGTTTAGGCTGTGTCTTTAAGAAGTGGACACTTTCTGAACACTCTGGCTGAATGTTTTGGGATTATAACAAAAACAAAGATATGATAAACTAATTTCATTGGTGAATTTGGTATAATGCAACTTCTAGTTTTGGGTTCAGTCTGTTTGGAGTCAGTCTGTTCTTCTCTGTCCTGTTGGCTGGCCTGTTTCTCTCTCTGAAGCAACAGCTTGCTGGGCAGGAATGACCTTGCTAACCAGATACGAAACTAACTCCTGCACTCGCTTTAAGCTAACAGAATTTATTTTCTCCTTAATTACCTTTCTCTCTCTCTCTCTAAACCTTTTGGGAAAAAAGGGGAGGTAGGGAGGGAGAAGGGGGATCATGGCCAGGGAGGGGCACCCCCTCGTCTGGCTGTGGGTCTTCTGTATTACATATCACAGTATCACAGTATTACCAAGGTTGGAAGAGACCTTGAAGATCATCGAGTCCAACCTGTAACCACAAACCTCACGACTAGACCATGGCACCAAGTGCCACATCCAGTCCCCTCTTGAACGCCTCCAGGGACGGAGACTCAACCACCTCCCCGGGCAGCCCACTCCAATGACGAATCACTCTCTCAGTGAAGAACTTTCTCCTCACCTCCAGCCTAAACTTCTCCTGTTGCAGCTTGAGACTGTGTCCCCTTGTTCTGGTGCTGGTTGCTAGGGAGAAGAGGCCAACCCCTTCCTGGCTACAACCACCCTTCAGGTAGTTGTAGAGAGCAATGAGGTCGCCCCTGAGCTTCCTCTTCTCCAGGCTAAACAACCCTAGCTCCCTCAGCCTCATACATACATTGGAACATACATTGCTGTATATTCCTGTATATATTGTAAATATTGTAGATTTTTGTATATATTCATTGCCTTCCATTTTCTGCTTGTAAATATAGCTTTCAGCTGCTTCTCCGTCTGAGCTGGCTGTGGAATTCTTTTGTGTGTGTGTGGGGAACTTTCTCACTCTACCACATATTTCAATTGATGCCCAACGTGGGGCTTGTGGGTAATTGCTGTCCAGAAGCAGGGCAAAAAGGTTGCTTGATTTATTGCCTGCTCGAGTCGGAGTTGCACACATGAAAGTGTTTTGGATTTTAGAGTGTTTGGTCTTTTCAGTTTGTTCGGTACTGGTCTACAAGTACTTCCTGGGATTGATTTGCAATCGCTTAGGCAGATACTTGATGTATAAATTATATTTATGGTGTAAGTATAAGATTCAGCTTCTCTACAACCGGTGCCTGGGATTCTTTTGGCTTAATAGATACAGGAATGTGACCTCCAGCACTCTGCCCATAGAGATAAAGGAGTTTAAGATCCCGGTAGGCGAAAGGGTTGTTTTAAGTGATGGCTGGGATCCAAAGGTGATTTACTTTATGTGTGCAATCCTGCTGTTGGTGATAAGTAATGTGTTTTTGATGTATGCTCTGTCCCAGGAGAAAAAAGTATCTAAAACCTGTTTTGTAATTAGGCGTAGATCTAAAAGGAGAAAGCACAGCTCTAACTCTACCCCGGAAATATCTAGTGATGAGGAGAATGGAGAATCTGTATCAGTTAAAGATAAGCTAAAAAGTCCATCGGAAAGCATGGAGGACACTGTTGCCCACTGCAGCATTCGAACCCATGATCTCAGCACTCACAGTCTCACACCCTACCAACTGAGCCACAGACTCCACACTGCAGACTTCCATCTTCTCTTGTTCCCGACAAGACGACAGGAACCGTCTGTGAACAAAGCATATTTCTTTTAATCATCAGAAAGGTCATTGTAAGGAGGAGCTTCCTCAGCACGAGTTACTCTCTCCTCTGGAGGTTTAGTACATTTGGTACCTTCAGGCCAACTTGAGATCACCTCCACTAGACCAAGTCTTTCAAGATTTCCCATTCGAGCTCTCTGTGTTATCAGAGCCATCCACTTAGACCAGGTGGAATCTGTTGCATGATGTGGTGTGGAACCTTTGTCTTTGAACATCCAATTCAAAACTGGTAATCTGGGAACTAAGAGAAGTTGTGATTATTCAGTTCCAATTACTTCAGAAGCTGCTTTTACTCCTTCATAGGCAGCTAGAATCTCTTTCTCTGTCGGAGTATAATTAGCCTCTGAACCTCTGTAACCTCGACTCCAGAAACCAAGAGGTCGTCCACGTGTCTCACCTGGAGCTCTTTGCCACAAGCACCAGGTTGGACCATTGTCACTTGCAGCCGTGTACAAAATGTTCTTAATGTCTGGACCATCTCGGACAGGTCCCAGACCCATTGCTTGCACTACCTCTTGCTTTATCTGGTCAAAGGCTGCTTGTTGTTCAGGTCCCCAGTGGAAACTGTTTCTCTTTCGAGTCACATCATACAGAGGTTTCACAATCTGACTGTATCCAGGAATGTGCAGTCTCCAAAATCCCACTATCCCCAAGAAACATAGAGTTTCTTGCTTGTTCATGGGATTTGCCATGGTAGAGATTCTATTTACCACATCCACTGGAATGTGTCGGCGTCCATCCTGCCACCGCACTCCCAGAAACTGGATTTCTCTGGTAGGTCCTTTCACCTTGTCTCACTTGATGGCAAAACCTGCATTCAGAAGAACGTCAATTATTTTGTTACCTTTCTCAAAGACTTCTTCAGCAGTTTTACCCCAGAGGATGATATCATTGATGAACTGGATGTGTTTTGGAAACGCGTGTCACTCGTAAGCAGGTTCCCTTCAGGACTCAGTCAGTTCCCTCCAGACAATAGGGATAGGTCCTGGTTAAATTCAGCCCCATGGGCCAGCCCTGGGAGTCGGCTCGCACGGCAGGGTGGGGTGACGGTTGACGGTAGGCAGGCTCAGAGGTTCCCGGTTTGACAACGACAGCAAACAATAGCTATGGGGTCGGACCCATGGTGACGAGTCTTGGTGCTGATGTAAACAGCCTCAGAGAGAGAATGTGGCTGTGCTGACCTGTGGCTTCTCCATTACTAGGCTTAAAGGAACAGCAGGATGCTCAGAATGGTCCCGGGTTCAGTGCTGTATAGGCACGAACAATGCTTTAGTCTTCCCTGAGGTTTACAGGGCTCAGAGCGGCACATGTGGCAGCTCTTCTTCTGTTATGGTGGGGCTAGGCACATGCAGACTCAGTCTCTATCAAGTCCCTTCTCCCCGGCAACTGGGCAGATCTTACCCTCGGGGGTTGGTCCAGTCCTCCAGTAGCACGGTGGGCTCTCCCAGTCAGTACGACTGGCTATGATGACACTGGCTTCTTGGGCTCAGCGAAGGTCCTCCTCTGAGCTGATCCTCAGGATTGAATCATAGAATCATAGAAGTGGTTTGGTTGGAAAAGACCTCTAAGATCATCAAGTCCAGCCATTATCTAATTACCAAGTCTGCTGCTAAACCATGTCCCTTAACATCACATTTACATATATTTTAAACACCTTCAAGGATGGGGATTCAACCACCTAGGGAATCTTAGGGGAGCCTATTCCAGCATCTTTACACTTCAGTAGTTTCTTCTAATAGCCAATCTAAACCTCCCCTGGTACAACTTGAGGCCATTCCCTCTTGTTCTATCATTTGTTGCTAGGAAGAAGAGACCAATCTCACCTTGCCATAACCTTTCAGGGAGTTGTAGAGTGTGATAAGATCTCCCCTCAGCTTCCTTTTCTCCAGACTAAACAACCACAGTTCCAGCAGCTGCTCCTCAGAAGATCGGTCCTCCAGACCCTTCACCAGCTTTATTGCCCTTCTCTGGACATGCTGCAGTACTTCAATATCTTTCTTATTGTGAAGGCCCCAAAACTGAACACAGTATTCAAGTGCTATGTACAGAGGCCCAATCACTTCCCTAGTTCTGCTGGTGATGGTATTCCTGATAGAAGCCAAGATGCTGTTGGCCTGGGCACACTGCTGGCTTGTGTTCACCCCCAGGTTTTCCTCTGCTGTGCAGCTTCCCAGCCACTCAGCTCCAAGCCTGTATCACAGTATCACAGTATCACAGTATAACCAAGGTTGGAAGAGACCCCAAGGATCATCAAGTCCAACCCGTCCCAACAGACCTCACAACTAGACCATGGCACCAAGTGCCATGTCCAGTCTCCTCTTGAACACCTCCAGGGACGGCGACTCCCCGGGCAGCCCATTCCAATGACGAATGACTCGCTCAGTGAAGAACTTCCTCCTCACCTCGAGTCTAAACCTCCCCTGGCACAGCTTGAGACTGTGTCCCCTTGTTCTGGTGCTGGTTGCCTGGGAGAAGAGACCAATCATGCTCCTCATGATGCAGAGGCTTTCAGTATGCGTGCATGTATAATAGAAGCTAACAACAATGAGCTCAATGGCAGAGGCTGTAGCTCAAGAGCTGCTCTCTCGAGCAAGTACAGAGGCAAAGTAAAAGAGGGGGCCACTTGTTTACCAACAGGGGTAATACTTATAGATTCCTCGAGGCTGGGTTTGACCAGTGGGCACTCTCATAGACAACTGGCTTCAGCCTATAGAAAGCTTGAAGCTAGAATTATGCCCATACTTGGTGTTTGCACAAGCACTGCACGCGCTGAGTGCATGCTAGCCTGGCTAATGCCTTGGATTTTGTCTTCCTCCTGAGGGAGGGGAAACTTGTCCACATGCTGGGACAAGATCTAGTATCTGGGCAGAATGTGCCTTCACCATACTTGGTGCCATGGTTTAGCTGTTTAGGTGGGTTGGATTGGTTGATGGGTTGGATGCGATGATCTTAGATGTCTCTTCAAACCTGGTGTATTGTATTGTATTGTATTGTATTGTATTGTATTGTACTTATTTCACAAGAGTGTAATCTGTGTGTTCAGTAGAGATTGTTTTCTTTACAGTATATTAATAAGCTTTTGCAACAGAGTATAACCTCTCCATATTTGCTTTATGGCTTATTACTCTCCCTCATGTTTTCTCAGGGAGAATAATGCACACTGTTTTATTCCAACAGCTGTGTATTATGAGCTATGATTTTGTCTATTGCTTCTAAGATAAACACCAACATCATTTTCTTCTGTCACTCTTCTTTCCACAGTTAGTTCCACAAACTACTAGTAGGCATTTATTTGCTCTGTTCTTAACTCCTACATCCTTGACCATACCTTTTACTGAACTTTAATGTCTGCAGATTCTATTTCAGAAGGCTTGGAAGGGGAATAAAAAGGTTGTTTGTTTGTTTGTTTGTTTTCTATACCATCCATTCTATTCTATTTAAGCATATTATTTCCAACTATACAGCTTGTCCTGTGTCCCTAGCCTATCACAGGGTTGTGGTTTTGACTCAGCCAAGTTGGCTAAGTTCCAACACAGTGTCTTACATAGAAAAAACAAACAAACAATACCCCAAAAACCTCCAACTAACCAAACTAAAACCTCAGAGCCATGTGGTCTGAGATAACAAAGGTTTAATGAAATAATACAATGTACAGTACAGTACACAGCATATTTCACAGGAAGTGTGGCAACAGTGAAAGGCAAACACCCATCAAACAGCAAAAATGACTGAGAAAATCACCACCCTTCCCAAAATGAGGCAGCCAACAAAGCAACACCCCAAGCCCAAAAGCCAAACAAGGTCCTGGAAACAGGAAGCAATTGACATTGCAGTCTGAACTGCAAATCCAGACTGTTCTTTCCTTCCTTCCTTATACACCAGGCATAATGTCAGCATGATACTGAATACTGAGCAGTTCATTCAGCTCACTGAACCCTGGACATTATCCACAACTTAATCTAACATCATATAACAGACATAATTTTGCTGTCTATTCTCATCTAAAAGGAGATCACTTTCTGGCAGATAGCAGGTTTCTTTCTGCAGATGATCTGCAGTTCCACTCTGATCCAGTACAGTCTGGCGCAGTCCATGGCACATGATAGGGCTGTTTTATCCTACTCTGAGGCAGTTGATTCCAGATATACTGGACAACCCACCAAGTGGAAGTAAACGCTAGTTTGCATTTCATTGCTCAGTTTCCAACAGTCTGTTGTCATGATTCCCCTGTCACACAAGAAATGTAGATGGCTTCCAGCTCTCATAGTTTGATGGCATTGTAATGCAATTTGCACTCATATTTACTAAAGCTTTATGCTCCTGCGGGTTCAATGTGCCAGGCCACAGAGTCCAGTAGATCCGATTGTCCTTTTCCTCCACCTGAACTGAAGGCAGGGGTCCTGTAATCCTGACCAGAATTACTTGCACGTTGTGAAGATGCTTTGAAAGTCCCTTCAGGAGGATCAGAAGCAGTATCAGCTTGTCTGCTCCTTTTGGGCAGCTTTGCACTGGATACTGGAGCAGAGTTCTTCAAGGAAGATTTTCCTTGTAAGTCACAGTTTTGAGAAGCTAGGACTGAACACTTCCTCATGTTCTATCCATCATCACATAGGTAAAACTCCATCCTGTGTGTCTGACAGATTCTCTCTGTTGAACAGTGAAGCACCTAGTCCTAGTAGCTGAAATGTGGAACCATACATATGGGTGATAGGACATGTTCTCTCTGAGTTGATGGACCTTGTGGGACAGTTCCTCTGCAGCTGAAACACAGGCTTGTAAAGAGGAAAAGAGACTTTCCTTGCATTTCCTGAGCACACTAGGAATATCATCCACTGTTTGTCCATGGCCATCTTTCTAAGCCCAGGACATTACTGCCAATGAGCTCACATATGACAGTGGGGCACTTTGTAGAAACCTTCTCCACATGGCTGGTGTACATGCAAATTCATCTGTGTCTGTATGCAGTGGGTTGTCATTCACATCACTATAGATCATTTCCAGCATAGCTGGTTCCCTCAAGTACTGGATGACTCCCTCCATGGCTATCCACTTTCCCAGGTGACATGTAATATGTTCCTTGAATGGATACCTCTCCTTCACACCTGATAGAAGTTGCTTGTGGGGCTTGTGTTTGTTTTCTGATTACCTTGTCTATGCCTTCTTTCCCAGAGAGGAATCTCAGCTGCTTGCTGTCTAAGCACTGGAGAAGCCAGGTGATAATGGGCTCATGTGAATGGCCGTTAAAGACTGTTTTTATGTCCCGCAACTTACCCAGAGTTAAAACCCAATTAATTACCTCTGGCTCTTCCTCTTATTCCTGTGATGACCCTTTGTGAGACATACTGTTTTCCTTGTATCTCTCTCTCTCTGATTAGAAGCAGCTGATACTGGCACAGGCTGGTTCTCTGATGGAGCTGCCATGCCCACTGTCAGAGTCTGAGTAACTGTGGTGTCTGCTTGTCTGTCTGCAGGTCCAGAGGCCTTCTTTTCTTCCCGAGCATGCTGAACAGTAATGAGAAAGATTCAGTAATCATGGTCCAGATGCCAGCACACTGCAGTAATTTGTGTTTCAGGAGCTTCCATGTTGACAACAGACTTTTTAAAAATATTTTACTAGTTTGTCAGATTTTGCATTTGTTCAGGAGTGAAATTCCAAATCAGTTACCTAGTGTTTATGCATATTCTCCCACACACATTGCTAGCCATTACTATGCTGCCTTGGGGCAGATTTCTGGGTTGTATTCTTGTGGTGGTTTGAGCCTTAACTGGAAGTTAAGAGCTCAGGTGGGGGCAAGGCTGAGAATCTCTCCCCCACTCCCCCTCCTCCTCCCTCCCAACAGAGAGGGGAGCAAAGGAAGGAGCAAATCCACCAAACAATAATTTGGAGTCAGCTTGGAAGTAGAGAGGTAAAGAGTTGTCTTTAAACAATATATATATATATATATAACAAAAACAGGAAAAGGTTCACAAGGGCAAGGAACAAGGATGGATGAGAGGTGGACAAAAACAAGAGAATAATACAAAATCAGCTTTTCTCTGAGGAAGCGTGGAGGCAGCAGGGAGAAGGATCAGGTCCGACCATGTGGCAGAGGAGCAGGAGGGCAGCTGCAGTAGCTCTCATGCAGCAGAGGCAGGAGCCAGAAAAGAAGGGCCAACAGCTATGATGCCCTGCTTTTTTATACCCTAGCTGGGCAGGGAGGGGGTGTGGAACAGACTCTGCTTCCCAGGGGTAAAACGCCCCGCAGGGAGTGAAAAGTACCTGCAAACCCTCCACCCTGCTTTGTTCTTTTGTTTTCAGAAAAGGGCGTAAACCCACCACAATTCTTGAAAAATTTGTGTTACTCTGGACAAGATCTGGGCTAAATGTAATTTGACAGTATCCAGTACAGCAACATGATAGTTCAAATCCATTTGCATGAGGTGATTAACAGCACCACAGAGAGCACACATGGTGCATAAGTAGGACCAGGGCAAACACAGTGGCCTCAGCCTTCCTAAGAAAGCAAATCTATTAACATGGTGAACATACAAAAAAAACCCCAAAATTCTTTCAGCAAACCTTAGCTAAATTTTCTCATTATATTTTCTCTCATTCTCATTGTCTTCTGACCCCACATTTGGCTCCAAAACAGACTGTTGTAGTTTTGACACAGCTGAGTCGACTGTGTTCCAACACGGGGAAAAAAGGAGAACAGATACCTCAGAGCCCTGTAGACTGAGATAAAGAAGGTGTAATGAAGTAATACAATATACAATACAATATATAGCATTTTTTAAAGGAAACACAGCCAAAGCAGAAGCCAAGCAGCCAGCAGCAGTGAGCAAGAAAAAACATGCATACACCCCCTCCCCAAACCTGGCAGCTGACAAAGCAGAAGAGACTAACACCCCAAGCCCAAAAGCCAAAGAGGCCCCTGGAAACATGAAGCATCCTATGTTACAGTCTGAACTACAAACACTAGAATCCTTTTCTTTGGCCTGTCCTTTCCTTCTTTCCTTCTACACTGGGCGTGACAACAGCATGCTATTGAATATCCATCAGCTGATTCAGCTGATGAGAACCCTGGACACACAGGTACATGAGCAATATTTTTTTTTTTCTTTCAGTTATAAAAAGTATCTACACGTTGGTTTTTTCCTATACAAGAAAGATTTTGTGAAGAGTTGACTTTGCTGCGTGCTCTGAGATCCTCAGAGATTAATTACGTTATCTGAGCAAGGCATGCATCAATTAATATGTATTTCACTACATATGAAAATCTTTGTCCTGGTTTGAGTTAGAACACAGTTCTTTTCAGTGATTTTACTTTTCATCTCAGTCTCTTCTAATAACTGAACTTTCTGAAATGAATGGCATGTTTTCACAGACAGCTAAGAGTAGTTGTAATGCTTGATGTGTTAGTGCCAAGGATTAGCATGCAGAACAAGGTCACTGCTATATCTTGTGTAATATGTGAGGGGTGAAGAGGAGACAGCCTCATACATCATATATTGTATAAAGCTCAGGGATCACAAAGGTCAAGATCTTTTCTTCAGTGGCTGGTGTTCAAGAAGAACTCTGTCCCTTCTGCCTCTGATTTCCATGACTATGATCCATGAGTTGCTGAATCAAGTTCCTGAATCCACTTCCAATATTTAGCTCCTGAGACAGGGTACTGTCTGCTGCTGAGTCCAGCCTGTTACTTTTTCCACAACATTAATGGCAATGGTGACCTCCCACTAGGGAGGTTAGGTTTGATACTGATTTTTATGTTATTGTGATTATTTTCTTTAAAGTGTTTTCAGGTCATTGTGGGGTTTTTGTTTGACTTTTGGTGGGTTGGTTTTATTTTTACAATCCATAAGTCTCTTTTCCATTCATCTTTTCGCTTTCTCTTTCCCTTTTGGAAGGGAAGAAGGTTAACAGAGAACCTCTCTTATGCATTTAGCAGCCAGCACAGCCCTAGTCCTTGACAGTCCTAAAAGTAAATATCAAAATAATATGAAGGTAGTGATGTGTCACTTCTTTGTCTCTACAAATTCAGTGCAATATAAATTTTAAAAATCCATATATAATAGCACTATATAAGCTGACTAGGCAGTAAATAGAAGGACCATGCCCCACAGAGTGATTTACTTATAAAATGTAATTACAGTGCTCAGGTGATTGTGCCCAGGTGATTGTGCCAGGTTACACCCATCCTTGGAGGTGGGGCAGAAAAGATCCCGGCCCCCAGGTGGAGAAAAGAAACCTGATCCAGGTGGGCAGAGGGAGATTTCTTCCTTAAATACAATACAATACAATACACCAGGTTGGAAGAGACCTTCAAGATCATCACGTCCAACCCATCAAACAATCCAACCCACCCAACAACTAGACCATACAGCCAAGCATGCCATCAAGTCTTCTCCTGAACACCTCCAGTGAAGGTGACTCCACCACCTCCACGGGTAGCTGATTCCAATGGGCAATCACTCTCTCCGTGTAGAACTTCTTCCTAACATCCAGCCTAAACCTGCCCTGGCGCAGCCTGAGACTGTGTCCTCTTGTTCTGGTGCTGGCTGCCTGGGAGAAGAGGCCAACCTCTGCCTGGCTACAACCTCCCTTCAGGTAGTTGTAGAGAGCAATAAGGTCACCCCTCAGTCTCCTCTTCTCCAGGCTAAGCAACCCCAGCTCCCTCAGCCTTTCCTCATAGGGCTTGTGTTCCAAACCCCTCACCAGCTTTGTTGCCCTTCTCTGGACACGTTCCAGCAAGTCAACATCCTTCCTAAACTGAGGGGCCCAGAATTGGACACAGGACTCAAGGTGTGGCCTAACCAGTGCAGTGTACAGGGGCACAATGACCTCCCTGCTCCTGCTGGCCACACTCTTCCTGATGCAAGCCAGGATGCCATTGGCCTTCTTGGCTGCCTGGGCACACTGCAGGCTCATGTTCAGCCTACAATCAACCAGCACCCCCAGGTCCCTCTCTGCCTGGCCACTCTCCAGCCTCTCTGACCCCAGCCTGTAGCACTGCCTGGGGTTGTTGTGGCCAATGTGCAGAACCCGGCACTTGGATGTGTTAAATCTCATGCCATTGGACTCTGCCCATCTGTCCAGCCTGTCGAGGTCCCTCTGCAAAGCCTCTCTGCCCTCCAGCAAATCAACTGCTGCCCCCAGCTTGGTGTCATCTGCAAATTTACTGATGATGGACTCAATGCCCTCATCCAGATCATCAATAAAGATGTTGAAGAGTATGGGGCCCAGTACTGATCCCTGGGGCACACCACTAGTGACAGGCCGCCAGCTGGATGTGGTGCCATTCACCATCACTCTCTGGGCTCGGCCCTCCAGCCACTTCCTAACCCAACGCAGTGTGCTCCTATCCAAGCCATGGGCTGCCAGCTTGGCCAGGAGTTTGCTGTGGGGGACGGTGTCAAAGGCCTTGCTGAGGTCCAGGTAGACCACATCCACAGGCCTCCCCACATCCACCAGGCGGGTCACCTGATCATAGAAGGAGATCAGGTTGGTCAGGCAGGACCTGCCCCTCCTAAATCCATGCTGGCTAGGCCTGAGCCCCTGGTCATCCTGTAAGTGCTGTGTGATCGCACTCGAGATGAGCCGTTCCATAATCTTGCCTGGCACTGAGGTCAGGCTGACAGGCCTATAATTCCCTGGCTCATCCAACCAGCCCTTCTTGTGGATGGGCACCACGTTAGCCAGCTTCCAGTCTTCTGGGACCTCTCCAGTGAGCCAGGACTGCTGAAAAATGATGGAAAGTGGCTTGGACAGCTCATCTGTCAGCAATCTCAGCACCCTAGGATGGATCCCATCCGGTCCCAAGGCCTTGTGGGGGTCCAAGCGGCTCAGTAGATCTCTAACTTCCTCTTGGAGCAGTGGGAAACTATGCAGCTCTCTGGCTCCTTCTGCCAGCTCTGCAGGCCAGCTGTCTGGAAGACGTTCTGCCCTGCTAGTGAAGACTGAGGCAAAGAAGGTGCTAAGTACCTCTGCCTTTTCCTCATTCTTTGTTACAAAATTCCCCTCCGTGTCAACCAAGGAGTGGAGGTTGTCCTTGCCCTTCTTCTTGCTATTGATGTATTTATAGAAGGACTTTTTGTTGTCCTTCACAGCAGAGGCCAGTCTAAGTTCTAAATGGGCTTTTGCCTCCCTAATTTTCTTCCTACACAACCGAGCAACATCCCTAAACATTCCGTAGGTTGCCTCCCCTTTCTTCCAAAGATGATACACCCTCTTTTTTTCCCTAAGTTCTATTAAAAGTTCATTGCCCATCCAGACTGGCCGTCTGCCCCGGCGGCTCATCTTCCGGCACACCGGCACAGCCTGTTCTTGCACCTTCAATAGTTCTTCCTTGAAGTAGGTCCAGCTCTCCTGGACCCCTTTGTTTTTAAGGGCTGATTCCCAAGGAACCTTCTGAATTAGTTCCTTGAGTAGCCTGAAGTCTGCCCTCCGGAAGTCCAGAGTGGAGGTCTTCTTGCTCCCCCTCTTGGCTTGGATGAATACTGAAAACTCTATTATGCCTAAACACTCTCCGACCACCACATCACCCACCAGCCCTTCCCTGTTGGTGAAGCGGAGGTCAAGCAGAGCCTTACCCCTGGTAGGCTCACGCAGCACCTGGGATAAGAAGCTGTCCTCCATGCACTCTAAGAACCTCCTAGACTGCCTCCTCTCTGCTGTGTTGAGATCCCAACAGATATCAGGCAGGTTGAAGTCACCCATGAGAATGAGGTCAGGTGATCTTGAGACAGCCTTAAGCTGCCTATAGAATGCCTCATCGACATCCTCCTCCTGGTTGGGTGGTCTATAACAGACTCCAACCAGGATGTCTGCCCTGTTGGTCTTCCCTCTAATTCTCACCCACAAGCACTCAACCTTATCATCCCTGATCTCCATCTCAACAGCATCCAGTGCCTCCCTGACGTACAGTGCCACCCCTCCCACCCCTTCTTCCTTGCCTGTCTCTCCTGAAGAGCCTGTAGCCGTCAATTGCAGCGCTCCAGTCATGCGAGTCGTCCCACCACGTCTCTGTGATGGCAACTACATCATAACTTTCTTGCTGCAACAAGGCTTCCAGCTCCTCTTGTTTGTTACCCATGCTTCGTGCATTAGTGTACATGCACTGCAGCTGGGCTGCTGGTTTCACCTCTAGGTCTAGCTTATCAGCTCCAGACTCCTGCCTGAGGGCACTGGTTTCCGACCCTCCCCCTTCGAAGCTAGTTTAAAGCCCTGTCAATGAGACTTGCTAATTCCCTTCCCAGAATCTTTTTACCTTTGGGGGACAGGCCATTCTCATGTATTGTGACCTTTCCCCTCCTCTGGGACAGATGTAGTGCATCTGTTGCCAGCTGACCTGGTGCAGTAGAAAGTTCCCCAAGATCAAAAAACCCAAAATTCATTCGTCTGCACCAGCCCCTAAGCCACTTGTTGACTACAGCGGCTGACCTGTTCCTTATTGTGTTCCCTCCTGCAACTAACGGTATCGATGTAAAAATTATTTGTGCACCTGACCCCTCAACCACATCTCCCAGGGCCCTGAGGTCATTTTTGATAGCCCTGGGAGGCCTGGTACCAACATCATCATTCCCTAACTGCATAACCAATAAGAGATAATAATCAGAGGGCTGTACCAGACTGGGCAGCCTTCTGGTAACATCTGCAACTTGGACTCCTGCTAGGCTAATAACTTCCCTATGAGATGGGTCCGGCCTACATATGGGACCTTCTGTTCCCCTCAGGAGGGAATCACCAATAACAATTACCCTCCTTTTCTTTTTTAGGGAGCAAGTCCTGATGCCAGGGGAAGGCTGTTTAACCTTAGGCTGCGTTGCCTTAGGCTGCTTTACCTTAGGCTGCTTTACCTTATGCTGTTTAACCTTATGCTGTTTAACCTTAGGCTGTTTAGCCTCAGGGAAGACCCCAGATGGTGTGTCCTCCGGCATCAGTATCACCTCACCCTCGATCTCCAGCGCCCCATACCTGTTTTCCAAGGGCAGTGAGGGAGGTGGGGGGAGGCAAGGAGGTTTTAATTTGTGTCCTTTGAGAGGAACCTGTATCCATTCCCCTCTGCTTTTCGAACAACCAGTCTCTGCTGGGGGATCCTGGGGAGCCTGCTTACTCGGGTTCATCTCTTTCCTCCTGTGGCTCTTCACTTTTCTACAATCCCATACATCTCTAAGACTAGCAACCTCATCCTTTAGTCTGGCCACAAGGTCGAGCAGATAGCCAATCTGCTCACACCTAATGCAAGAGTTGCCCCCACTACTCTGCATCTCAAGAGCCAGGCCCCAGCACTCACTACAGCCAGATACCTGGACAGCTACCTGCTTGTGTTCTACCTCAGTCTGGGTCGACACTGATTTTTTAAAGGAGATTTTGCTGCGCGTTATAACCATGCTGCCCCTGGCCTCACGAGCCGTGGCTGCCCCTGGACACACCACCCACTGGACAAAAATTTAGAAAAGTGTGGCGGCGCGCGAGAGCACCAGAGAGTACCAGAGAAGGGGCTGCTGCCCAGCGGAGCTGCGCGAAGCGCTGCCCGTTGTTTAAATTCCGCCGCCGAAGGCGCTGGCCTCACGAGCCGCAGGCACGTGAAGACAGGGCCGCCTGAGTGCCGCTGTGTGTTCAGGAAGCGTGGCGAACCCAGCCGCCACTGCAGCCCGAGGAGGAGAAGCCCGAGGAGGAGAAGGAATTTGGGTTTCCCTCTCCCAAGGGAGTCGTCCCCTGGGTCAAAGGTCTATTCCACTTCCTCTTCCTGTCCAACAAAGCCTATTTAAGTGGAGCCATTTCCTTAGTTCACTCTTTTCCTTGCACCTTGCCTGCTCGACAGAGGTCTTTTGCTACTCCTTCTTCCTGAGTTACCATGTCATCTGCTTCCAGACTTCTAATGACTGCATCCAGACAGAATCTACATTACATCAAGTGAATCCAATCTAGCCAACAGGGCCTGGTTTTGTATATTTTTCTATTTGCCCCTATTCTTATACCTTTGTAACTTTTCATGTTACTCAAAAGTTATGTATATTTTGTTAAAAATTACCTTTTTACTTCTAGACCAATTTTAGACCCTTTCTTTTGTGAGTTTACCTCTCCTTTCTCCTGTCTAATTTGCTTTTACCCTACTGGTGAAAAAAAGGAGAGGGGTGGCAATCTAAATCTGTTCCATTTGGGCTTTTGGACTCTGGGAAAAGCTTAAACTACAACAGTGACATACTGCTGTGTAGGGTTTTGACAGTTTAGTCAAGGACAGTTAAATTTCTTGATGGCAACACCCATCACATTGCAAGCAATGTCCCATAATAACAGGGTCAGTCAACATTACGCAACTTTTCACAGATACTTTTTGTAAAACCATTAAAAGCTTCCAGCAGATGACTTTGAACACCAGTAAGGTAAGAGGTGTTCCTGTGAAAAAGGATAGTCTGCTTTATGTACTCCTATTATTAGGAAACATCTATCTACTCTGGAGGCTACCTGGCAGTTATTGCATTCTGACATTTCACAAAAATAAAATGTCCAGTTTGTTTGTGTATATAAAGTACTGAATAGAATAAATGCAGACATGGTTCCTCCTTTATATATTTGTTACCATGAAAAAAAAAAAAAAAAAAAACAAAAACTAAGAAAAAAAAAATCCCAACAACAGCAAAGAGCTGAAAATAGTTATAAAGAGTAATATTTATCATACATTTTCATGCATTTATAAGGACATAGCAGAAAAGTAGAAGAAAATATAGCACATAACAGAAAATAATCTTGTGACAAAACTCAGACAGATGAGGGAATAGATAGTTCTTGCTTAATGAAAGAACTGTTAGTAATATGCCAGTACATACAATCTATTTCTATAGTTTTATATTGGGTTTTTGGGGTATTTTTAAAATACAAGACAAATAAGAACAGTCACATTGCTTAATACACCAAGTCTCTTATTGTATCTTTTACTTAATTTTCTTATTTCATCTGCAAGCCATACATGTCAAAGACAATCAATGCAATGCTCTCTGCCTGCTGAAGCAGTGCCAGCTCCTAACAGTGCCATCTAGAAGTAGATGGTCTATTAATTTCTAGAATTGGTATCTTGTGACAGAAGCATATATATTTCCCAAATAATTGCTATCAGGTTAAGTGCAAGGCTCATTCAATTTATTAAAGAATCTGATGCATTTTTCTTCAATAAGGCATAACAATTGAACAGCATAATAATAAATGCCTAAGTTTCTATTTTAACCAGGATTCCTTTTAACTTTGCAGATATACCATTGAGCAATTTGGCTGTGCTAGCAGACTTGTTATTAAGTATAAGTTTAGAAAGGCTTGACATTTGTCTGACACTTCACTCCATAAGCATTAGATTTACTATAAAAAAACAAATCATTGAAAGCCTACAATATAATATTATCATCATAGTCTAATTACTGCACAGTTGAGATCATACCCTTGCTCACTGCCATAACCTTGTTGGCTACTTGAAATAGCAAATTTTATTTCACAGAATCACAGTATATTAAAGGTTGGAAGGGACTTCAAGAGATCATTGGATCCAATCCCCCTGCCAAAACAGGATCACTTAGGGTAGTCTGTGCAGGAAAGCATCCAGGTGGGTTTGGAAAGTCTCCAGAGAAGGAAACTTCACAACAGTCCTGGGCAGCCTGTCCCAGTGCTCTGCCACCCTCACTGTGAAGAAGTTTCTTGTCATGTTGAGCATAAATCTTCTATGTTCAGGCTTGAACCTGTTGTTTCTTGTCTTATTACTGTGCACCACCACAAAAAGCTTGGCCCAATCCACTTGACACCCACCCCTCAAATATTTATATACATTGATGGCATCCCTTCTCAATCTTCTCTCTTCAAGTCTAAACAGACCCGGGGATCTCAGTCTCTCTTCATAGAGGAGATGCTCAAGTCCCCTAGTCATCCTTGTGTCTTTCCTTTGGATCCCCTCTAGCAGTTTTCTGTCTTTCTTGAACTGAGGAGCCCAAAAGGACCCAGTATTCCAGGTGTGGTTTCACCAGGGCAGAGTAGAGAAGCAGAAGAACTTCCCTAGACCTGCTGGTCACCTTTTTCTTGATGCACCCCAGGATACCACTGGCTCTCTTGGCCACAAGGGCACTTTGTTGTTCCATGGAGAACTTGCTGTCAACCAGCATTCCAAGGTCTTTCTCTGTGGAGCTGCATTCCAGCAGGGCAGCCCCTAACCTGTACTGGTCTATGTTGTTATTCCTCCCCAGGTGCAAGACCCTGCATTTGTCCTTATTGAACGTCATGAGGTTTGCCTGCGCACAGCTCTTCTGCCTGTCCAGGTCACATTGGATGGCAGCACAGCCTGATGGGGTGTCAGCCACCCACCCACCAGTTTTGTATCATCAGTGATCTTGCTGAGGGTACTCTCAATCCCGTCATCCAGGTCATTGATAGAGATATTGAACAAAACTAGGCCAAGTACCAATCCCTGGGGAACACCACTGGCCACAGACATCCAAGTTATCTCTGTACCACTGATGATGACCTTCTGACCTCTGTTGTCAAGCCAGTTTGCAATTTATCTCATGGATCAGCTGTCTATGCCACATTTCCTGAGCTTTTCTGTAAGGATGGTATGGGAGACAGTATCAAAAGCTTTACTGAAGTCATGTATATGACATCCGCTGCTCTTCTCTCATTTACCCATTTGGTCATAACTTCATAGAAGGCTATCAGATTAATCAGACAGGATCTTCCCTTGGTAAATGCATGTTGGTTTCCCTTGATAATCTCCTTGTCTCCCATGTGGTTAGAGATGACCTCCAGGATGATCCAGTAAGACTTTCTCAAATCTGATTACTTGAACATGTGTTACTCCTTCCATTCTCTATGTACATTGTTCTGAGTATGCATTTACAGGAAAAATTGTAAGAATAGTCTCTGCAAGTGTAATGTTTTAGCACAAGGCCTAAACTCTCTGCTCCCCCTACAGAGAAGTGAGGTGAAAAGTAACACACAAAACCCAGGGCTGAGATAAAGAGGCAAGAGTTTAATGTAACATGAGCTATCATAATCACAATAGCTAATAATCTAATTATTCTAATAATACTGCAGCATGGTATGAATGACAGCAGTTGGTTTGACTCAATCCATGACAGCAAAATAAGCCAGAGAAGAAAACATAATATTTGGATTACTCATGTAGTGACATTATGGAAAAGAGAAAGGAAAAAAAATAAAAATAACCAGTACCTAATGTAATGAACAGCAAGAAAGCTAATAAATTTTTTTCCATGTGTTCAAAACTGAGAAAATACAAAATTTATATTGAAAATAACTTTAAAATATCTTGATCTTGTTTTGTACTCCTTATTAGGAACAAATGCATCTGCTTTGACCTTTGTTTCTGGTGTAGATAATTGGTTTTAAATATGCTTCCAGTCAATACCTGGTTTCTAAAATCTTTTATTCTTGTTTTTCTTTTTTTGTTTTGTATGTTCAACTTAGAAATCACTACTAACTTTTGATAAAGCAACAAATAATTAAAGTAGTGCATTTTAAATATACACTATGCAGTTTTTGTGATTTATCTCAATACACTGTAAATGTAGAACAAGGAGGAAAGTAAAGGGTTTAGGAATCAAAACTAAAAGAAATAATATATGGACGCATAACTGGACTTGTTCTGTGTTTAAGTGAAAAGTACATTTCTAGAATAGCTGATGAATGAGATCCCTCTCCTGCAGCAAGGGACACAAAGAAACATTTGCATAAGCAAGAATATTGTTGAGTCAGAGAAGCAGATCTTAATCTAGTTTGAATATTGAGGTACAGTATAGATGGAAATTCCATGGATGGGATTGCAGCTTTTGCTGAGATAATTTTTGAAAAACAAATCTTGTAAGTAGAAAGGTTAAAGACTTGCTTTCTCTCTGGCTTGAAAGGGGAAGATACATAGTTGTGGCTGAAGCCATTGTTTTATATGCAGGATAAGTTAGTGGAATGTGGCTATTCTCAATAGTTTCAGTGCACATCACTTTCTTGTCTTTGGCTGAAGCTGAATAGCTGAATTCCAAAAAGAAAAGAAAATATTTTATATTTCTCTCTACTCAGTTGTTGCCCAAGAAATTAGCATTCTTCCACAAGATGAAATACTGCAGTCCTTTAATAGAGGATTTTCAAAATAGCTTGGAATTAGATATGTTATTTTCTCTTAAAAACACCCAGATTTTTCTAAATGTAATGCGTGGCAGATGGGAAATACTGAAGTTACTTTATGTATCAGCTTGCTTTGTCACATTTTGACCAACATATCTTTGAATGTTATTGTCCATAATCCTATGGGGTTGGCAGGGCACTGTGGGGAAGCGGTTCCCCTTCTGAGACTGATAGAGTGGGGAGGGTGGGGTGGCACAAAGTGGTGTGGCTTTTTTACCTGGCTCAGCTCAAAAATCACACAACAGTCACTGCTTTCCCATTTCTAGGGTTACAAGGCAGTCCCTTTTTAACTATCAGTTCTGTATTTCTCCATTCCAAAAGCTATTAATTTCAAATAATTTCCCCAGCAGCTCCACCAATAATTTCTGCCATGGTTTTTGAGCAGATAGAACTCTTCTACCCCTCCTCAAAGGATTAAAAGAAAAAGGCTCCACACAGGACTGGAAAGATTTCACAGAATCACCAAGGTTGGAAGAGACCTCAAAGATCATCAAGTCCAACCTGCCCCCACAGACCTCATGACTAAATGGAAGTACTATTCAAAGCTATATATAACAGTACAAAAACAAACAAAATATGCAAATTCATCTTCAGCCTTGGCCCAATTCTCCATCCTGGGCTGAGTAGGCCAATATTGTCCAAAAAACTCTCCCCCAGCCACGCCTCAAAGCCCCTCCTCCATACCTCCCTACCCATGCCCAAATGAAGCAGTAAAAATTAGCCAGGCTGCTCAAAGCCAAAAGCCTCAACTCCCCTGTAAATACCAGAGGTATCAGCTTGGCACACTGGGAGAAGAGAGTGGGAAAAGGGCAGAACAGCCTGTGATGTCCATTTATATAGCAGAGAATGAAGGCTTGATGGGATGAAATAACAAAAGATTACACTTTCCATTGTCCACCTCCCTGCACCTCTCTGGTACACCTGGAAGACTTCGTATGGTTAAGATATTCCAGTTCTTAAACCCATAACATAAGTTTTTCCTTAAGTTTAAGTGAAACCTCCTGTCCTCTAGTTTGTAACCATTGCTCATTGCTCTTGTTGAACTTCGTAAGTTTCCTGTCCTCCCAAATATCCAACTAGTCCAGGTCTCACTGAATTGCAGCACAGCCTTCTGGTGTGTCAGCCAGTCCTGTCAGTTTTGTGTCCTCAGCAAAATTACTGAGAATACACTCTGTTCCTTCATCCAGGTCACAGAATCACAGAATTGTAAGGGTTGGGAGGGACCTCAAGGATTATCTAGTTCCAACCCCTGCCATGGGCAGGGATGCTTCCTGTGAGATCAGATTGCCCAGAGCCACATCCAGCCTGGCTTTAAAAACATCCAGGAACAGGGCTTCAAACACCTCCTTGGGCAACCTGTACCAATGTCTCATCACTCTTATGATGAAGAAATTTTTCTTAATGTCTAATCTAAATCTCTTCTCTAGCTTGGATCCATTCTCCCTAGTTCTATCACTACTCAACACCCTAAAAAGTCGCTCACCAGCTTTTCTGTAGGCCCCCTTTATACACTGTAAATAAATGAGTGCTTTCTTATGTCAAGAATCTAGTGTCTAGAATGACAAGAATGATGTTAAAATTGCTGGCAATTTAATACGATTCCCCTTCATTAGTGTATTGTTTCAAAAACCAAATCTTATTGTGCCAACTTTGCATCCTAGATTGTTCCAAAAATTCATAGACTTACCACAAGAAGTACACTGCTCCAGGAGTGACTCTAGTGCAATGCAGCTGATGGCAGAGAATGGTCACTCACTAATGTAAGACATATGTACATTAGGATACCAGGAATCCAGTTCCAGCTCATACATCAGGTGAGGAAGAAGGGGTGGAGGGGTGGCCCTGTACATCAGGGAGGCACTAGATGCCATTGAGCTAGAGATCAGGGACGATCAGGTTGAGTGCTTGTGGGTGAGAATTACAGGGAAGATCAGCAGGGCAGACATCCTGGTTGGAGTCTGTTATAGACCACCCAACCAGGAGGAAGATCTTGATGAAGCATTCTATAGGCAGCTTAAGGCTGTCTCAAGATCGCCTGATCTCGTTCTCATGGGCGACATCAACCTGCCTGATATCTGCTGGGATCTCAACACAGCAGAGAGGAGGCAGTCTAGGAGGTTCTTAGAGTGCATGGAGGACAGCTTCTTATCCCAGGTGCTGCGTGAGCCTACCAGGGGTAAGGCTCTGCTTGACCTCCTCTTCACCAAGAGGGAAGGGCTGGTGGGTGATGTGGTGGTTGGAGGGTATTTAGGGGCCAGTGACCACGAGATAATTGAATTTTCAGTATTCAGTCAAGCTAAGAGGGGCAGCAAGAAGACCTCCACTGTGGACTTCAGGAGGGCAGACTTCAGGTTACTCAAGGAACTATCTCAGAAGGTACCTTGGGAAACAGCCCTTAAAAACAAAGGGGTCCAGGAGAGCTGGACCTACTTCAAGAAAGAACTCTTGAAGGTGCAGGAACAGGCTGTGCCAATGCACCGGAAGATGAGCCGCCGGGGCAGACAGCCAGCCTGGTTGGGTAATGAACTTTTACTAGAACTAAGGGAAAAAACAAGGGTGTATCATCTTTGGAAGAAAGGTGAGGTAACCCATAGAATGTTTAAGGATGTTGCTAGGACATGCAGGAAGAAAACTAGGGAGGCAAAAGCACATTTGGAGCTTAGACTGGCCTCTGCTGTGAAGGAAAACAAAAAGTCCTTCTATAAATATATTAATAGCAAGAGGAAGGGCAAGGACAACCTCCACTCCTAGGTGGACACGGAGGGAAACACAGTAACAAAGGATGAGGAAAGGGCAGAGGTACTTAACACCTTCTTTGCCTCAATTTTAACTAGCAGGACAGAATGTCTTCCAGACAGCTGGCCTGCAGAGGGGGCAGAAGGAGCCAGGGAGCAGCATAGTAGTCCTCTGTTCCAGGATGGGATAATTAGAGATCTTCTCAGCCGCTTGGACCCCCACAAGTCCATGGGACCGGATGGGATCCATCCTAGGGTGCTGAGAGAGCTGGCAGATGAGCTGCCAAAGCTGCTCTCCATCATTTTTCAGCAGTCCTGGCTCACTGGAGAGATCCCAGAAGACTGGAAGCTGCCCAACGTGGTGCCCATCCACAAGAAGGGCCGGTTGGAAGAGCCAGGGAATTATAGGCCTGTCAGCCTGAGCTCAGTGCCAGGCAAGATTAATGAAGAGGTCATCTTGAGTGCAATCACACAGCACTTCCAGGATGGCCAAGGGATGAGGCCCAGCCAGCATGAATTTAGGAAGGGCAGGACCTGCCTCTCCAACCTGATCTCCTTCTATGATCAGGTGACCTGCCTGGTGGATGTGGGGAGGCCTGTTGGTGAACTCTACCTGGACCTCAGCAAGGCCTTTGACACTGTCCCCCACAGCAAACTCCTGGCCAAGCTGGCAGCTCGTGGCTTGGACGGGAGCACTGGGTTAGGAACTGGCTGGAGGGCCGATCCCAGAGCGTGGTGGTGAATGGTGCCACATCCAGCTGGCGGCCTGTCACTAGTGGTGTGCCCCAAGGCTCAGTGCTGGGCCCCATGCTCTTCAACATCTTTATTGATGATCTGGATGAGGTCATTGAGTCCATCATCAGTAAATTTGCAGATGACACCAAGCTGGGGGCAGAATTTGATCTGCTGGAGGGTGGAGAGGCTTTGCAGAGGGATCTCGACAGGCTGGACAGATGGGCAGAGTCCAATGGCATGAGATTTAACACATCCAAGTGCCGGGTTCTGCATATTGGCCACAACAACCCCAGGCAGTGCTACAGGCTGGGGTCAAAATGGCTGGAGAGCGGCCAGGCAGAGAGGGACCTGGGGGTGCTGGTTGATGGTAGGCTGAACATGAGCCTGCAGTATGCCCAGGCAGCCAGGAGGGCCAATGGCATCCTGGCCTGCATCAGAAACAATGTGGTTGGCAGGAGCAGGGAGGTCATTCTGCCCCTGTACACTGCACTGGTTAGGCCACACCTTGAGTCCTGTGTCCAGTTCTGGGCCCCTCAGTTTATAAAGGATGTTGACTTGTTGAAGCATGTCCAGAGAAGGGCAACAAGATGGTGAGGTGTTTCGAACACAAGCCCTATGAGGAAAGGCTGAGGGAGCTGGGGTTGCTCAACCTGGAGAAGAGGAGACTGAGGGGTGACCTTATTGCTCTCTACAACTACCTGAAAGGAGGTTGTAGCCAGGTAGAGGTTGGTCTCTTCTCCCAGGCAACCAGCAGCAGAACAAGAGGAGACAGTCTCAAGCTGCACCAGGGGAGGTTTAGGCTGGAGGTTAGGAGGAAGTTTTACACAGAGCAATTGGATTGGCTGCATGGGGAGGTGGTGAAGTCGCTGTCACTGGACATGTACAGGAGGTGACTTGGTCCGGTGCTTGGTTGCATGGTTTAGTTGATTGCGTGGTGTTGGATGATATGTTGGACACGATGATCTTGAAGGTCTCTTCCAACCTGGTTTATTCTATTTCTCCTCTCCTCTCCTCTCCTCTCTCCTCTCCTCTCCTCTCCTCTCCCTCTCCTCTCCTCTCCTCTCCTCTCCTCTCCTCTCCTCTCCTCTCCTCTCCTCTCCTCTCCTCTCCTCTCCTCTCCTCTCCCTCTCCTCTCCTCTCCTCTCCTCTCTCCTCTCCTCTCCTCTCCTCTCCTCTCCTCTCTCTCCCTCTCCTCTCCTCCTCTCCTCTCCTCTCCTCTCCTCTCCTCTCCTCTCCTCTCTCTCCTCCTCTCTCTCCTCTCCTCTCCTCTCCTCTCTCCTCTCCTCTCCTCTCCTCTCCTCTCCTCTCCTCTCCTCTCCTCTCCTCTCCTCTCCTCTCCTCTCCTCTCCTCTCTCCCTCCCTCTCCTTCCCTTCCTTCCCTTCCTTCCCTCTCCCTTCCTCTCCCTTCCCTTCCTTCCTTCCCTTCCCCTCCCTTCCTTCCTTCCTTCCTTCCCTTCCTTCCCTTCCTTCCCTTCCCTTCCCTTCCCTTCCCTTCCTTCCTTCCTTCCCTTCCCTTCCTTCCCAAACCCCTTCCCTTCCCAAACCTTCCCTTCCCAAACCTTCCCTTCCCAAACCTTCCTTCCCTTCCCTTCCCAAACCTTCCCAAACCTTCCCCCAAACTTCCCTTCCCAAACCTTCCCTTCCCTTCCCTTCCCTTCCCAAACCTTCCCTTCCTTCCCTTCCCCCTTCCCTTCCCTTCCCTTCCTTCCTTCCCTTCCTTCCCTTCCCTTCCCTTCCCTTCCCTTCCTTCCCTTCCCTTCCCTTCCCTTCCTTCCTTCCCTTCCCTTCCTTCCCTTCCCTTCCTTCCTTCCTTCCTTCCCTTCCCTTCCCTTCCCTTCCTTCCTTCCTTCCCTTCCCTTCCTTCCCTTCCCTTCCCTTCCTTCCTTCCTTCCCTTCCCTTCCCTTCCTTCCCTTCCCTTCCTTTCCCTTCCTTCCTTCCCTTCCCAAACCTTCCCTTCCCTTCCCTTCCCAAACCTTCCCTTCCCTTCCCAAACCTTCCCTTTCCTTTCCTTCCCAAACCTTCCTTCCCTTCCTTCCCTCCTTCCCTTCCCTTCCTTCCCTTCCTTCCCTTCCCTTCCTTCCTTCCCTTCCCTTCCTTCCCTTCCCTTCCCTTCCTTCCTTCCCTTCCCTTCCCTTCCTTCCCTTCCCTTCCCTTCCTTCCTTCCTTCCCCTTCCTTCCTTCCCTTCCTTCCTTCCCTTCCTTCCTTCCCTTCCTTCCCTTCCCTTCCCTTCCCTTCCTTCCCTTCCCTTCCCTTCCTTCCCTTCCTTCCCCTTCCCCTTCCTTCCCAAACCTTCCCCCTTCCCTTCCTTCCTTCCCTTCCCTTCCTTCCTTCCTTCCCTTTCCCTTCCCTTCCTTCCCTTCCTTTCCTTCCCCTTCCCTTCCCTTCCCTTCCCTTCCTTCCCTTCCCTTCCTTCCCTTCCCTTCCTTCCTTCCCTTCCCTTCCTTCCCTTCCCAAACCTTCCCTTCCCAAACCTTCCCTTCCCTTCCTTCCCAAACCTTCCTTCCTTCCCAAACCTTCCCTTCCCAAACCTTCCCTTCCCAAACCTTCCCAAACCTTCCCAAACCTTCCCTTCCCAAACCTTCCCTTCCCAAACCTTCCCTTCCCAAACCTTCCCTTCCTTCCTTCCCTTCCTTCCCTTCCCTTCCTTCCCTTCCCTTCCTTCCCTTCCTTCCTTCCCTTCCTTCCTTCCCTTCCCTTCCTTCCTTCCCTTCCTTCCCTTCCCTTCCCTTCCTTCCTTCCCTTCCCTTCCCCTTCCCTTCCCTTCCCTTCCTTCCCTTCCCTTCCCTTCCTTCCCTTCCCTTCCTTCCCTTCCTTCCCTTCCCTTCCCCTTCCCTTCCCTTCCCTTCCTTCCCTTCCCTTCCCTTCCCAAACCTTCCCTTCCCAAACCTTCCCCCAAACCTTCCTTCCCAAACCTTCCCTTCCCAAACCTTCCCTTCCCAAACCTTCCTTCCTTCCTTCCTTCCTTCCCTTCCCTTCCCTTCCTTCCTTCCTTCCTTCCCTTCCCTTCCCTTCCTTCCCTTCCTTCCCTTCCTTCCTTCCTTCCCTTCCTTCCTTCCCTTCCCTTCCCTTCCCTTCCTTCCCTTCCCTTCCTTCCTTCCTTCCCTTCCCTTCCCCCTTCCCCTTCCCCTTCCCCCAAACCTTCCCTTCCCTTCCCAAACCTTCCCCTTCCCAAACCTTCCCTTCCCAAACCTTCCCTTCCTTCCCCTTCCCTTCCTTCCTTCCCTTCCCCTTCCTTCCTTCCTTCCTTCCCTTCCCTTCCCTTCCCTTCCCTTCCCTTCCCTTCCCTTCCCTTCCCTTCCCTTCCCTTCCTTCCTCCCTTCCCTTCCCTTCCCTTCCCTTCCCCTTCCTTCCCTTCCCTTCCCTTCCCAAACCTTCCCTTCCTTCCCAAACCTTCCCTTCCCTTCCTTCCTTCCTTCCCTTCCCAAACCTTCCTTTCCCTTCCCCTTCCTTCCCTTCCCTTCCCTTCCCAAACCTTCCCTTCCCCCTTCCTTCCTTCCCTTCCCTTCCTTCCTTTCCCTTCCCTTCCCTTCCTTCCCTTCCCTTCCCTTCCCTTCCCTTCCCTTCCCTTCCCTTCCCCCTTCCCTTCCCTTCCTTCCTTCCCTTCCTTCCCTTCCCTTCCTTCCTTCCTTCCTTCCCTTCCCTTCCCCCTTCCTTCCTTCCCCTTCCCTTCCCTTCCTTCCCTTCCCCTTCCTTCCCTTCCTTTCCCTTCCCTTCCTTCCCTTCCCTTCCCTTCCCAAACCTTCCCTTCCCTTCCCTTCCCTTCCCAAACCTTCCCAAACCTTCCCTTCCCTTCCTTCCCAAACCTTCCCTTCCCAAACCTTCCCTTCCCAAACCTTCCCTTCCCAAACCTTCCCTTCCCTTCCCTTCCCAAACCTTCCCAAACCTTCCCAAACCTTCTCAAACCTTCCCAAACCTTCCCAAACCTTCCCAAACCTTCCCTTCCCTTCCCTTCCCAAACCTTCCCAAACCTTCCCAAACCTTCCCAAACCTTCCCTTCCCTTCCCAAACCTTCCCTTCCTTCCCAAACCTTCCCAAACCTTCCTTCCCTTCCCAAACCTTCCCTTCCCTTCCCAAACCTTCCCTTCCCTTCCCAAACCTTCCCAAACCTTCCCTTCCCTTCCCAAACCTTCCCTTCCCAAACCTTCCCCCCTTCCCTTCCTTCCCTTCCCTTCCCTTCCCAAACCTTCCCTTCCCTTCCCTTCCCAAACCTTCCCTTCCCTTCCCAAACCTTCCCTTCCCAAACCTTCCCAAACCTTCCCAAACCTTCCCTTCCCAAACCTTCCCAAACCTTCCCAAACCTTCCCAAACCTTCCCAAACCTTCCCAAACCTTCCCAAACCTTCCCAAACCTTCCCTTCCCAAACCTTCCCTTCCCTAATTTTTGGGGCACTATCTGTAGTATGCCTTTGATATCAATTGTAGTAGTAAAACATGCTCTAAGGAAAAAAATACACTGGTCCAGAATATAAATATAGAATCATATACTCCACTTTAATTCACTTTTATCAATTACTGAACAATTTTGCCTAATGAGCATTTCTGCCTTAACTGGGAAATATTTCTATCAATGACTATTTGTTTAGTGTTGGTTTTCCTAATTTTAACTTTAGCTACCTGCAGCATAAACCCCTGTATCTGCAAGATTACTATCCTGTCTCAGAATTTTTGTTAATAGTCTCCCCAGTAATTTGGTTCAGAGGTAAGTGAGGGAGAGAGAATAAGAGAAAAAAAAAAAAGAAAGGAAAGGAATAAAAAAAGAAAAGAAAAAAAAAAAAAAAAAAAAAAAGAAAATAAAAAAAAGAAAAGAAAAAAAAAAAGAGGGAAAATTATTTCCGTGACCTTTTCCAGAAAATAAAACAAATAAATTAGTTGCCATACAGGTATCTAACATTTTTCTGCTTGAAGTATTTTAATGAAAGGGTAGCAGTAGAAGCAACAAGAATGTTTATGTTCAGACTGAATAAATGTATGCAGATATATACCCTGTCAAAATAGGAACTGAATCAAGCCTGACAATATTGTCTCTTCACCTATTGACCTACAGCAAGTTTATCTTAATATTGTTATTCTCACTTACATGCTGTGGATAAGGATCCATACTTTTCTCAGAGTGATTTATCCAGTACAACTATATACATATAATGTATGCCTAAAGTGAAATAGTTTTGGCAGTAGTGGCACAAAACATCATAACATGCCAAAGACCATTACCATCGTTGCCTAAAATATGTCTTGTGGGGGACTGTGATGTATCTGTGAAGCCTCAGAAGAGATCTGGTGAGAAAACATCACTATGCTCCCATGAGAATCTGGAAACTCCCCAGACAGACTGAGTGGGAATGAGAAACCGCAAGGTAAGATGGGAGGCCACCTGGACTAACTTAATAAGTAACTATAGCAATGCTATCCCTGACCCATGAGAATCTTAAGAAAAGTTCATTAACCAATTGCAGGCAGCCACACTAACACTACACACAATATATGAGTTGTGTGCTGGAATAAAGATCGCTTGCCTTTTTGGCCTTCTATGTGCTCTGCTTGTGTTTGATTCTTGTCACACAGACCGTCACCTTATCCTTACCCCGACCCCTATACAGCAACAATCTCTAAGTTTACTTTGCATCTTCTACCCATTTCTGGGATGCAAAGATATTTCTGGTAAACACCTTGTCCTGGTTTCACAGTCTGCTCTAATTAGCAAATCCCGCTGTGCCCCTCCCCTCCCTAACCCCTAAAAGAGTGACTTTGAGAATCTACATACCTTTTCTCCCCCCATATAGTTTAAATTTCTACAACTAGCTTTTCTGAGGAACAAAACGGTTTGTGATTGTTAGTTGTCTACAGTAACTTCTTAAGGATATTGTATCTGAATTGGTGTGCACAGTTCATAGAATCATAGAATCATAGTATCAGTCAGGGTTGGAAGGGACCACAAGGATCATCCAGTTCCAATTCCCCTGCCATGGGCAGGGACACCCCACACTAGATCAGGCTGGCCAGAGCCTCGTCCAGCCTGGTCTTAAACACCTCCAGGGATGGGGCCTAAACCACCTCCTTGGATAACCCATTCCAGGGCTTCACCATTCTCATGGTGAAGAACTTCTTCCTTACATCTAGCCTGAATCTCCCCATTTCCAGCTTCATTCCATTCCCCCTAGTCCTATCACTACCTGATAGCCTGCGAAGTCCCTCACCAGCCTTCTTGTAGGCCCCCTTCAGATACTGGAAGGCCACAATGAGGTCACCTCGGAGCCTTCTCTTCTCCAGACTGAACAGCCCCAACTCCTTCAGTCTGTCCTCATAGGAGAGGTGCTCCAGCCCTCTGATCATCCTCGTGGCCCTTCTCTGGATATGTTCCACACAGCACATCCACATCCCTCCTGTAATAGGGGCTCCAGAACTGGACGCAGTACTCCAGGTGGGGTCTCAACAGAGCTGAGTAGAGGGGGAGAATCACCTCCCTTGACCTGCTGGTCACACTTCTCCTGATGCAGGCCAGGATCTGATTAGCTTTCTTGGCTGCAAGTGCACATTGACAGCTCATGTTGAGCTTCTCATCCACCAGCACCCCCAAGTCTCTCTCCTCAGGGCTGCTCTCCAGCCAGTCCCTGACCAGCCTGGATTTGTGCCTGGGATTGCCTCAACCCAGATGCAGGACCCTGCACTTGGTCTTGTTGAAGCTCATGAGGTTGGCTTGTGCCTACCTCTCCAGCCTGTCCAGGTCCCTCTGGATGGCATCCCTTCCCTCCAGCATGTCCACTGCACCACACAGCTTGGTGTCATCAGCAAACTTGCTGAGGGTGCACTCGATGCCACTGTCCATGGCACCCACAAAGATGTTGAACAAGACAGGTCCCAGGACTGATCCCTGAGGGACTCCGCTTGTCACTGGCCTCCACTGGGACATGGACCCGTTGACAGCCACTCTTTGCGTGCGGCCATCAAGCCAGTTCTTTATCCATCTAGTGGTCCATCCATCAAACCCATGTGTCACCAGCTTGGAGACCAGGATGTGGTGTGGGACAGTGTCAAAGGCTTTGCTCAAGTCCAGGTAAATGACATCAGTTGCTCGCCCCTCATCTATTAATGTTGTCACCTGATCATAGAAGGCCACCAGGTTTGTCAGGCAGGATTTGCCCTTGGCAAAGCCATGCTGACTGTTCCCAAACACCTCTTCATTATTCTTCTGAGTCATTAGTGCCTCCAGGAGGATCTGCTCCATGATCTTTCTGGGCACAGAGGTGAGACTGACTGGCCTGTAGTTCCCCGGTTCCTCCTTCTTACCCTTTTTGAAAATGGGAGCAATGTTTCCCCTTTTCCAGTCTGTGGGGACTTCCCCAGTCTGCCATGACTTTTGGAATAGAATAGAGAGGGGTTTAGCAACCTCATCTGCCAGTTCTCTTAGCACCCGTGGGTGTATCCCGTCAGATCCCATGGACCTGAACACTTTCAGGTTCTTCAGGTGATCACCAACCTGATTCTTCACTTACCATGGGCAGTTCTTCCTCCCTGTCCCTGGCATCGTCTTCCATGACACCAGGAGTGTGGCTGGAGGCCCTTGCAGTGAAGACTGAGGTAAAGAAGTCATTGAGAACCTCAGCCTTTTCCACATCACTTGTGACCAATTCACCACTTTCCTTTCTGAGGGGGCCCACACCTTCCCTAGTCTTCTTCTTGCCATTAATATACCTATAGAAATTCTTAGTGCTCCCTTTAACCTCCCTGCCTAGATTCAATTCAAACTCTGCTTTGGCTTTCCTAACCAGGCCTCTTGCTGCTCGGGCAGCTTCCTTATATACCCCTGTGACCGGTTTAGGCTGTGCCTTTAAGAAAGGGACACTTTCTGAACACTCTGGGCGAATGTTTTGATATTAGAATGAAAACAAGAGATATGCTAATTCAATTTCATTGGTGAGACCCAGTTGCAATTTTTTTGTTTAGTCTTTCAGTCGGGGGGAGTCAGTCAGGCAGTCGTCTTCTTCTTCCCCCTGTGCTGTGAGCTGGCTCGTTTCTCTCTACGATTCCTCTCTAACCAGATAAGAAAACTAACTTTTTGCATTCGCTTTGAGCTTTAACAAAGTTTTCCCCTTTTAATTACCTTCCTTTCTCTTTCTCTCTAACCCTTTTGGGAAAAAAAGGGGAGGTAGGGAGGGAGAAGGGAGGGACAGGCCGAACCCCCCTGGCCAAAGGGGGGGGGGGTTGGGGAAAGGTTTCCTGTATTACATACATTGCTGTATATTTCTGTATATATTGTAAATATTGTATATTTTTGTACATATTCACTGCATTCCATATCTGCTTGTAAAATACAGCTTTCATCTGCTTCTCCGGCTGAGTTAGCTGTGGAATTCTTTTGTGTGTGGGGGAACCTTCCTACTCCACCACAACCCCCTGTTCTATCTGTCCTTCCCTCCACTTCCTGTAGAGTTTCTTTTTAAGTGACAGTGTGTCCAGTAGCTCCTTGTTCATCCAGGCAGGCCTCCTAGCATTCTTTCCTGCTTTTCTCCTTGTAGGTATACATAGCTCCTGGACACAGAGGAGGTGGTCCTTGAATACTGACCACCTGTCCTGGGTCCCTCTTCCCTCCAGGGCTTCGTCCCATGACACTTTGGCTAGCAGATTCCTGAAGCAATCAAAGTCTGCACACTTAAAGTCTAGGGTCGTAAGCTTAGAATAGGTCCTCCTGATTGCCCTGAGGAGATTAAATTCAACTGCTTCATGGTCACTGCAGCCAAGGCTGTCTCTGAGCCTCACATTGGTTACCAGCCCTTCCCTGTTGGTGAGAACAAGGTCCAGCATAGCACCTTTGCTTGTTGGTTCCTCTACCATTTGGAGGAGGAAGTTGTCTTTTATGCAGTCCAGGAACATTCTGGATTGCTGTTGCCTTGCTGTGTTGTCCCTCCAGCAGATGTCAGGGTTGTTGAAATCCCCCATGAGGACCAGGGCTTGTGACCTGGAAGCCGCTTCTATTTGCCTGTGGAGGTTCTCATCTGCTTGGTTCTGCTGGTCGGGTGGCCTGTAGGAGACCCCCACAGTAATATCTCCTTCCCCTCTCTTGCCTTTAATTCTAACCCATACACTCTCAACCAACTCATCAGCCCTCCCCAGGTGGAGTTCTGCTGATTCCAGCTGGTTATTGGAATCAGCAGTGTTTTGTAGCAGTGGTTGTAGTGGTTTGAGCTTTAACTGGGAGTTAAGAGTTCAGATGGGGGCCAGGCTGAGAATCTCTCCCCCTGCTCTCCCTCCTCCCTCACAACAGATGGGGGAAAAAAAGGAAAAGGAAGGAGAAAATCCACCAAGCAATAATTTGGAGTCAGCCTGGAAGTAGAGAGGTAAATACTTTTCTTTAAACAGTATATATATATAACAATAACAGGTAAGGTTCACAAGGGCAGGGAACAAGGATGGATGGGAGAGGGAAAAACCTCAAGAATACAAAACCAGTCTCTCTCTCTGAATAGGCACGGAGGCATCAGGGAGGAGGATCAGGCCCAACCACGTGGCAGAAGAGCAGGAAGGCAGCCTCAGTAGCTCTCATCCAGGAGAGGCAGGAGCCAAAAGGAGGCCTAATGACTGTAATGTCCTGGTTTTTATACCCTATCTGGGCAGGGAGGGGGGAGTGGAACAGACTCAGTTTCCCAGGGTGAAAATGCCCTGCAGGAAGGGCAAAGCACCCACAAGCCCTCCGCCCTGTTTTGGTTTTTTTTTTTTTTCCCCAGGATGGGTGTTAACCCACCACAAAGGCAGCTCTCAAATATAAGAAGTGTGGTGAGTCAGGAGAAGGGTATGTCCAACATACTCTTAAGGAAAGATTAGCATCTTTCCTGTGAACTCAGTTGTGCTACATCAGACATCATTGTTCAAGCAGCAATGATCACATAATTGCATGGAGGCCAGAAAGTGTATGGAAATGATGTCATGATCCAACAATCCAGCACTCAAGTACTGCCTTCTCAGTTGGTTTGCTAATAGCTAAGTCCATATCCTGAATTACTTGATCAACCAGGTTAGTCTGAATATCAAATTTGAATTTGGAATTGTGCTTAATAAATGAAAAAAAAATCTTGTTTGTCTTAATACCCTTTGTCTGTCTTCAGCTCTTTAAGTATCTAAAAAGTATTTTAAAATCCCTGAAAAATTACCTTTTCTCCTGATACTTCATGCCATTCAGTTAATGCACCTTTTAACGTTTTCATGTTAACTGAGGATACAAATAAAAACAAACCCACTTATCAAGCTACATTAACACCTAATAAGTTTCAACATGACTCTGGGTTTTTCATTGTTTTGAAAGACATGAAAAATATCATGAGAGAGTAAAGTAACATTTTTGTACAGACTGACAAACAACAACTACAAAATTCTAGTTGAGTGTTGTTTATCTCAGTGTTGCAGTTGAGATCAAATATGAAACACAGATTGGCATCTAGGCAAGATGCAGTCCATACCAGTGTGCTAAATATAAAAAAAATATGGGCATATGTTATTAAGCAATCAAATGACATTAAAAACAAGTAAATAACTTAGAGTCTAGTCTTTCAGAAAAAAAAAAAAAGAAGAAGAAAATAATTACTAGCATTTTATTTTGCTGTAGGGAAATACAAAGTAACTTTGCAAAAACTGATTGTTTGCTGTCCAATGGTCAGTTCTGTTCTCTTTCTTTTTATCATTAAAGGCCTGATGTCTGCTTCAGGGAAAGTGTATCTATGATTTTGTTGCCTATTTCTTTTTGAGCATTGCTTCAGAAGGAAAAAAACAAGGAAGGAAATTGCAATATTGTACTAAAAATTTTGAGATGTTAATTTACGTTCATATAAAGTATGTTCATTGTGTCACAAAGCTTGAGGAGATTCACACAAACCTTTTAAAATATATGCATTGTGCATCAGCTAGAGAAATATGTCATCTTAGGTTTCCAGTCTGTTGAGCTTTTGCTGTTTAGGTATTCCCTCCTTGTCAGTCTGCACTTCCATTGTTGCTCATTTTATAATCAGGTAGATTTTTATTAGTGTGTCTGCAAATTCCAAGATGATAGAATGTCCAATTGAGTGCAAAGCACTCTCTGCTTAGAGAAAAAAGATATATGCAAAATCTGTGTAATGATTTCTCTCTGTGATTAGCTACACTAAGAAAAATTTTAGTTCCAAGTTGCATTTTCCTTTTCAAAGATCTGAATATTCTACTTTAATTTCAAGAGTGTGGCAGCAGGAAGAGGAAGTCGTACTGAAAAAGGAATTAACTTGTTTGTTAGACCAAGTTACTATCTGATATAAGCAATGTTATAGATGACTCCAGCTAAAACGTTCTGGTCACAATTTTATTGGCAATAGAAGACCATAAAAAGGCAATAAAAAGCAATAAAAGCAAGCAAAGCAACTGATTGGGTGTGCAAAGGTACCAAACTTCACCTCCACAGCAGCTTTACAATAGCTTTCTTCATCTTATATAGTTACATCATCTACATAAACAAACTTATGCTAAATAGAAGGCAGGCATATGATAATGAGGCCTCAGAATAGGTGGGCAGATCCCTGCTCATGTGCACTCTATGTGGTAAGGGTCCTCCTGAGGGTTGAAAGATGAAGTAAATGAGTCATCCTCAAAGTTGTCCACTTTCACACATGCTCAATTGTCCAGGCTTCTTATCTAAAGAAAACAAATCCCCAGTTCTGAGTAGAACTGAGTGTTTATCTTTATACAGCTTCTCCTCAGCCTTGGTGTCTCCAATTAGCCAAACACACTGTCTCTGTTTAAGTCTGTAAAATATACAGCTCTCCCTTTGTCCTCAAAACAGGCTCTTGCAAGCCCATCCCCAGTGCACTCTGAATTCATGTATTCTGCATTTTCTACCTTTAACACAAATCACAGAATCACCAGTATATTCGTAACAGCAAGATGCTTTTGCCCCTTTCTGAAGCTGCTTCAGTAGCCTTCAAACTACATGTTGTATGAAGTCCATTAGAGTTACTAATCTCCATCTAAGGTTCACCAGCTGTTTCTTACGAAACCCATTTATAAACATGTTAAATAAGGCTTCTGTAAAAGTTATTAAATGATATACAAACCTCCTCATTATGTAAAGATATCCTTCATGCACTGAGAAATACTTTGCCAGTACTGCAGTCTTCTGAAATATAATAAAAAATTAAAAATAATAAAAAGGCCAAGGATACTTATTGCTTTTCACTCTTTTTTAACTACTCATGGAATTGTATCAACATGATACAATTGATCCCAAGGCATGCTGCGAGGATTGGCAGAGCCGTCTTTTCATGTGCCTTCTGCTCGTGATCGCTACATCTCGCTACATCACATCAGGCAGTGGTGGCTCACAGGGGCTTCCATTTCAGTGGGATGCTGCTGTGCTCTTGCTCAGCGGCAGCCGGCCGCATGTGCCCCCGCGCTTTTTCTAATTTTTTGTCCAGCCGGTCACATGGACAGGACAGGCATGGCTGTAACTCATAGCAATAATTCCTGCAAAAAATCAGTGTCGACCCAGATGGGGTAGAACATGAGCAGGTAGGTGTCCAGGCATCTGGCTGCAGAGAGTGCTGGAGCCTGGCACTTGAGATGCAGGGTAGTGGGGACAACTCCTGCATCAGGTGTGAGCAGATTGACTATCTGCTTAACCTGGTGGCCAGACTGAAGGACGAGGTTGCTAGAATGAGAGCTGTAAAGGAATGTAGAAGGGAGATGAACTTGAGTAACCAGGCTTGGCAGTGGCTGGTTATCCAAAAAGCAGAGGCTGGTTATCCAAAAAGCAGAGGGGAATGGATGTAGGTTCCTCTCAAAAGACACAAAGTAAAACCTCCTTGCCTCCCCTCACCTTCCCCACTGCCCTCGGAAAACAAGTATGGGGCACTGGAGGTCAATGGTGAGGTGATTCTGATGCTGGAGGGCACACCATCTGGGGTTTTCCCTGAGGCTAAACAGCCTAAGGCAAAACAGTAAGGTTAAACAGCCTAAGGCAAAACAGCCTAAGGTTAAACAGCCTTCCCGTGGCATCAGGACTTGCTCCCTCAAAAAAAGAGGAGGGTAATTGTTACTGGTGATTCCCTCCTGAGGGGAACAGAGGGCCCCATATGTCAGCCAGACCCTTCTCACAGGGAAGTTTGCTGCCTCCTGGGAGCTCAAGTTAGAGATGTTACCAGAAGGCTGCCTAGACTGGTGCAGCACTCTGACTACTATCCCTTAATACATATACAGTTAGGGAATGATGATGTTGCAACCAGAACTCCCAGGGTTATCAAAACCAACTTCAAGGCCCTGGGAGAACTGGTTGAGGGGTCAGGTGCACAAATAATTTTTTCATCAATACCCTTACCTGCAGGAGGGAATACCAGAAGGAACAGGTCAGCAGCTATAGTCAACAAGTGGCTTAGAGGCTGGTGCAATCAAAAGAATTTTGGGTTTTTCGATCTTGGAGAACTTTCTACTGCACCAGTTGGGCTGGCAACAGACGGAGTACATCTCTCCCAGAGAAGGGGAAAGATGACAGTGTATGAGAATGGCCTATCCCTCAAAAGGAAAAAGATTCTGGGATGGGAGTTGGCAGGTCTCATTGATAGGACTTTAAACTAGATTGGAAGGGGAGAGGGGCTGAAACCAGTCCGCTCAGGCAGGAGTCTGGGGGTGATAAGGTGGAGGCAGGGGTGAAACCAGCAGCCCAGCTGCAGTGCATGTACATTAATACACGAAGTATGGGCAACAAACAAGAGGAGCTGGAAGCCTTGTTGCAGCAGGAAAGTTATGATGTAGTTGCCATCACAGATATGTGGTGGGATGACTCACATGACTGGAGCGCTGCAGTTGATGGCTACAGGCTCTTCAGGAGAGACAGGCAAGGAAGAAAGGGTGGAGGGATGGCCCTGTACATCAGGGAGGCACTAGATGCCATTGAGCTGGAGATCAGGGATGATCAGGATGAGAGCTTGTGGGTGAAAATTAGAGGGAAGACCAGCAGGGCAGACATCCTGGTTGGAGTCTGTTATAGACCACCCAACCAGGAGGAAGATGTTGATGAAGCATTCTATAGGCAGCTTAAGGCTGTCTCAAGATCGCCTGACCTTGTTCTCATGGGCGACTTCAACCTGCCTGATATCTGCTGGGATCTCAGCACATCAGAGAGGAGGCAGTCTAGGAGGTTCTTAGAGTGTATGGAGGACAGCTTCTTATCCCAGGTGCTGCACAAGCCTACCGGGGTAAGGCTCTGCTTGACCTCCTCTTCACCAACAGGGAAGGCCTGGTGGGTGATGTGGTGGTTGGAGGGTGTTTAGGCACCAGTGATTACGAGATAATTGAGTTTTCGGTATTCATCCAAGCCAAGAGGGGTAGCAAGAAGACCTCCACTCTGGACTTCAGGAGAGCAGACTTCAGGTTACTGAAGGAACTAACTCAGGAGGTTCCTTGGGAAACAGCCCTTAAAAATAAAGGGGTTCAGGAGAGCTGGACCTACGTCAAGGCAGAACTCTTGAAGGTGCAGGAACAGGCTGTGCCAATGTGCCGGAAGATGAGCCGTCGGGACAGCCAGCCAGCCTGGATGTGTAATGAACTTTTAAAAGAACTAAGGGAAAAAACAAAGGGTGTACCATCTTTGGAAGAAGGGTGAGGCAACCCATAGAATGTTTGAGAATGTTGCTAGGACATGTAGGAAGGAAATGCCCTGAACACCTTCTATGCCTCAATTTTTAACTGCATGGCAGGAGGAGTTCAGCACAAGTGGCCTCCTGAGCTGGGTGATGGGGTCAGGGAACAGTGTAATGCCCCAGAAATGCATGAGGAATTAGTTCAGGACCTGCTGAGCCACTTGGACACTCATAAGTCCATGGGGCCGGATGGGATCCATCCTAGGGTCCTGAGAGAGCTGGCAGGTAAGCTGGCCAAGCCGCTCTCCATCATTTTCCTCCAGTGCTGGCTGACCGGTGAGGTCCCAGATGACTGGAAACTGGCCAATGTGGTCCCTATCCACAAGAAGGGTCAGATGGAGGAACTCGGAAACTACAGGCCAGTCAGCCTGACCTCAGTGCCAGGGAAAATAATGGAGCAGATTATCTTGGTGGCAATAACTGCGCACCTGCAGGATGGCCAAGGGCTCAGGTCCAGCCAACATGGATTTAGGAAGGGCAGGTCCTGCCTCTCCATCCTGATCTCCTTCTACACCAGGTGATCCACCTGGTGGATGTGGGGTGGCCTGTGGATGTGGTGTACCTGGACTTCAGCAAGGCCTTTGACACCGTCCCTCACAGCAAACTGCTGGCTAAACTATCAGCTCATGGCTTGGAGAGCAACACTCTGCTGGGTTAAGAACTGGCTGGAGGGCCAGGCCCAGAGAGTGGTGATGAATGATGCAACCTCCAGCTGGAGGCCACTCACCAGTGGCATCCCCCAGGGATCAGTGCTGGGCCCCAACCTCTTTAATGTCTTCATTGACAATCTGGATGAAGGCATTGAGACAGTCATCAGCAAATTTGCAGATGACACCAAGTTGGGAGCAGATGTTGGTCAGTTAGAGGACAGAAGGGCTCTGCAGAGGTTCTTTGACCAACTGGACAGATGGGCAGAGTCCAACGGGATGGCATTCAACAAGTCCAAGTGCCGGGTGCTGCACTTTGGCCACAACAACCCCATGCAGAGCTACAGTCTGGGGTTGGAGTGGCTGGAGAGCTGCCAAACAGAGAGGGACCTGGGGGTGCTGAATGACAGCAACCTAAACATGCACCAGCAGTGTGCCCAAGTGGCCAAGAAGGCCAATGGCATCCTGGCCTGCATTAGGAATAGTGTGGCCAGCAGGAGTAGGTAAGTCATTGTGCCCCAGTACTCTGCATTGTTTAGGCTGCATCTTGAGTCCTGTGTCCAGTTCTGGGCCCCTCAGTTTATGAAGGACATTGAGACACTTCAATGTGTCCAGAGAAGGGCAACCAGGCTGGGGAGAAGCCTTGAGCACAAGTCCTATGAGGAGAGGCTGAGGGAGCTGGGGTTGTTTAGCCTGGAGAAGAGGAGGCTCAGGGGTGACCTCATTGCTCTCTGCAACTACCTGAAAGGTGGTTGTATCCGGGAAAGAGGTTGGTCGCTTCTCTCTATCAACCAGCACCAGAGCAGGGTACACAGTCTCAAGCTGCAGCAGGGGAAGTTTAGGCTGGAGGTGAGGAGGAAGTTCTTCATGGAGAGAGTCATTCATCACTGGAATGGGCTGCCCAGGGAAGTGGTGGATTCACCATCCCTGAAGGTGTTCAAGAGGGGATTGGACATGGCACTTGGCACCATGGTCAGTCATGAGGTCTGTGGTGACAGGTTGGACTCGATGATCTTTCAGGTCTCTTCCAACATTAGTGATATTGTGATACTGTAAAATTAGGGAGGCAAAACCACATTTAGAGCTTAGGCTGGCCTCTGCTGTGAAGGACAACAAAAAGGCCTTCTGTAAATATATCAATAGCAAGAGGAGGGGCAATGACAACCTCCACTCCTTAGTGGACACAGAGGGGAACATAGTGACAAAAGATGCGGAAAAGGCAGAGGTACTTAACACCTTCTTTACCTCAAGTTTAACTAGCAGGACAGACAGCTTCTTCCAGACAGCTGGCCTGCAGAGGTGGCAGAAGGAGCCAGGGAGCTGCATAGTTTCCCTGTGTTCCAGGGGGAGGCAATTAGAGATCTCCTCAGCCGCTTGAATCCTCAGAAGTCCATGGGACCAGGCAGAATCCATCATAGGGTGCTGAGAGAGCTGGCAGATGAGCTGACCAAGCCACTCTCCATCATTTTTCAGCAGTCCTGGCTCACTGGAGAGGTCCCAGAAGACTGGAAGCTGGCCAACGTGATGCCCATCCACAAGCAGGGCCGGTTGGAAGAGCCAGGGAATTATAGGCCTGTCAGCATGAGCTCAGTGCCAGGCAAGATTAATGAAGAGGTCATCTTGAGTGCAATCACACAGCACTTCCAGGATGGCCAAGGGATGAGGCCCAGCCAGCATGGATTTAGGAAGGGCAAGTCCTGCCTGACCAACCTGATCTCCTTCTATGATCAGGTGACCCGCCTTGTGGATGTGGGGAGGCCTGTGGATGTGGTCTACCTGGACCTCAGCAAGGCCTTTGGCTCTGTCCCCCACAGCAAACTCCTGTCCAAGCTATCAGGCCATGGCTTGGATAGGAGCACACTGTGCTGCAAGGCCAGGCCCAGAGTGTGGTGATGAATGATGCCACCTCCAGCTGGAGGCCAGTCACTAGTGGTGTGCCCCAAGGATCAGTGCTGTGCCCTTGCTCTTTAATGTCTTTATTGATGATCTGGATGAGGGCATTGAGTCCATCATCAGTAAATTTACAGACGACACCAAGCTGGGGGCAGGAGTTGATCTGCTGGAGGGCAGAGAGGCTTTGCAGAGGGACCTCAACAGGCTGGATAGATGGGCACAATCCAACGGCATGAGGTTTAACACATCCAAGTGCCGGGTTCTGCACACTGGCCACAGCAACCCTATGCAGTGCTATAGAACAAGAGGAGACAGTCGCAAGCTGTGCTGGGAGAGGTTTAGGCTGGAGGATAAGAAGTTTTACACAGAGAGAGTGACTGCCCATTGGAATGGGCTGCCTGTGGAGGTGGTGGAGGCCCCATCATTAGAAGTGTTCAGGAGGACACCTGATAGGGTGCTTGGTTGCACGGTTTAGTTGATTAGGTGGTGTTGGATGATAGGTTGGACACAATGATCTTGATGGTCTCCTTCAACCTGGTCTATTCTATTCTATTCTATTCTATTCTATTCTATTCTATTCTATTCTATTCTATTCTATTCTATTCTATTCTATTTCTCTTCTATTCTATTCTACAAGATATCAAAAGTAAGTGTCTTTGTTACGGTCAGATACTGCCTTAAAAAATACAAAACAAATATCCATGCAGTAATTTTTCATTCGTTGCCCCTACATTTTGGCTATACAGTGCTCAAAATAAAGTAGCCATAATTTTAATATGTTTAAAATAGTAACGGCCAAAAGAGAGGGGGAAAAACATAAAAGATCACTTCTCTGATAGTCCATATTCTGTTATGAAATATTTTGCTGTGGACAACTTATTTGTGAGTCTAATTAGTTGGATTTTTCTCAGTAGAAATCAGGTTCCTTCTATCTACCATTACAAAGTGTATGTGTTCCTTTCCTGACTTTCCCTTTTCTAGTTCTTGATATAGTATGTGTCCCAGTTTGAGGTGAGTGCCTTTAAAAAGAAACCACAGAGCAGACCTCCAGAAAGTACAGTGTCCAGGAGGTGTGCTTGAAAGGTGTAATACTTGCATTTCCTCCCATAAATCCTGCATCTCTATAAATTTGGCTGCATAAGTTGTCTTTCTCTTTCTTCCCTTTCTCCTCCCTGGATGCAGGGAGCTACCTTATGTGGTATGGGAGGAGGATGGTTCCAATCTTGTATGTGGCCTTCAAGCCTGACTAATGTTTACTGCACAATCTTGCCCTATTTAGGTCTAATGCCCGAGACTAAGGGGAGGCAGTTTCAGGACTGGCCAGCCTGAATCCATCTTAGCAATGGGAGGGAAAAGCAAGCCCTTGGTCATATGTTAAACCCCTAGTGGGGAGAAAATGAGTACTGTTTTTTTTCAGTCTGATTTTGGTGAAGGTTGTGTGTGAAGTTTTTTGGCTTAAGAAGCTTCTGTGTTAAGCTCAGAGTATGCATTCCTTTGTATTTTATATGCTTTGCTATGCTCACCACGATGCATTGTGGTATTGTAACCTATGAATACATTTTCCATTTAAACTTTCTAATCCTGTGTGTGGAGCAGTTTTCTTTTGTGCCAGAGGCATTAGAGTAATCTGTCCCGCTCTAAACCACGACAGTATGTAATTTTTTTGCCTCTTCCCTATTTTGTTAGTTCTATTTTACATCACAATATGCCTGTGACTGTTATTTTGTCATTTGCTCAAGTTTTTGCTTTGGAGACTTCCAAGTAATATGACCAATACTTGTACTCAATAGATTTAAAACTCTCAACATACAAAGAAGAAAACCATCCAAGCAAAAAACCCAAATTAAACCTGTCTCTTAAAAAATTATTTACAAATCTTACCCTAATTCCTCAGTGAGTAATTTTCCTTTTTTTTTTAATAGTCTTTTGACATACACAGATGTAGCAAAACTTCAGTATACTGTGTGTTAAAATGCATACTTGTATCAGCTTATATATAAACTACATGTAATGACTATTTCTTTTGTAGAGGGAATAGTAATCGTGCTTATGCCAAAAACATTTCTGAAACAGAAGAGCAGCAATAGTAGTAGCACAAATAGAGGCTGCTTAGCTCCCATCACTTTAGAATGGCACATAAAACACTGCAAGTCTAATTAGATCTCAAGAGATTAGGAAACCCCATTCGACTGTCAATTTAAAGACAGCAGTACCAATGCACTTTTATTTCCAAGGACCTAGAATCATGAGTTATCTTTGCACAAGGTGTGTGAATTCAAAATACAGTATTTACTGAAAGTAGGTATCAATTCATTTCACAGTATAATGAAAAGTATGTCCTGTCTTTTTAGTATTCATTTTAATAGACCAAAAGAAAAGATCATGCTAATCTAGAAAGGAAATATAAGGCTATCCACTATTAGACAAAATGCATTAATGATTTTATGGTTGTGTTCTCAATTATAATGCCCAAGAAACATCTTTACTCTGCAATATACATATTGAAAGAATTTTAACTCTGAAATAATTTGAAATTATGATTACTCTTTTTTATTGCTTTATGGTTGTAATTTTAATATAAAATGTATTCTTTCTTAATTTGAGGTTTTAATTTTTGTGCTGAACTGAAATTTCTCAGCTGGACTAGGTAGACTCCAGGAATATCTGGGAAACAAGTGAGTTCTAGGAGAAATGCAGAGTTAAAAATGGCATTCAAAGTATTGTTTTTAAAATTAATTTAATTGCAACTAACTATAATACAGTGAATAACAGAGAATATCTATTCTCCACTATCAGAATCATGAATTTATGACTACTATTACTGCTGTACAGTATTATAGCCCTATAAAGGAAGAACTGATCATGCTGTTTTTTCTGGTCCTTAAGCAGGCAGCTGCATTTTTTCCCTGTTACGGAATTTGGATGGGTATTCCTTTCCTTTTTCCATTTTTTCTCTCTATATATTGATGTAATCCAATACCTTTGCATCAGGGGAGTAAAATATTCCACAGAGATCAACTGAAAACACTCAATCTGCTCTTTCTTACCCTGCTTTTCTTATCTCCTGGTAAGGAGAGAGCAGATGAGAGAGGGACAAGAGGGAGTGGAGGAGTTTAGCCCTTGCACTAAACTATTACAGAATGCTTGCTATTTTATTTCCTGCTTGCACTATGTATCTTAATTTATGTCTAAAGGTGATCTATATTCTGTGTAGGAGATAGATATAGATATAGATAGATATATGAATTTAAATAAGGTTTTTAATATGTGTTATAAATAGTTTAACACTCCAAAATCAACAGGATAAAAGGAACATGTTCTAGAGTTACTGAAAGCTTAAATATGAGATGCATGAAAGACCACTGGCCCTGAAGAAGGTGTATGGACTGGCAAAGATCAGTATTAAACCTACTAGGAATATCTAATGATATACTGAATATATTCATTTATCAACACATTTAATTCCAACAAAAAAATATGGTGTTTTACAAGTCTCAATTTCATACATGTCTTTGTATCGACAAGGTATTGAAAATGTGCAACAGTACACAGAGAACTACTTTGAAAATTACCATTAAGATAGACAGAACACCAACAAACACGCAAGCCTCCAGAGAGGCCTTTGCACATAAAGGGTTAACTGTCACTAGGGAAGCTCTTCTTAAATGTCTCATAGGTGTAATAAAAAAGTGTTTCTTCAGCAACTGGCATTTTGACTCTGTTGACTAAACTAAGTAAAATAGAATAGTTCATACAATAATAGCTGATTCTGTGTTTTATGATTGTAGTGGGTTGAAACAACCACCCTCCCCACCACAGGCAAAATAACGACTCTGGCAAACGGATTGCAAAAGCGATGGAAAAGTTTAAATAGAAAAAGGTGAAAGTGCACAAAGAAACCAGAAACAGTGACAGAAGAAACCCCAAAACACACCTGGATGAACCCCATTCCCACCTGAGGGTGGGCCCAAGACCCCCAGGGCTCGTTCTTCCCCCCACTGCTAGGCTAGTCTCAGCTGGCCAGGCCTGAGACTGCCCATCCCCCTGGCCTTGGGCCTAACCAGGCCCAAGGCCGGGAGACGTCTCCCCCAGTTACCGGGTGCTGGAGAGGGAAGAAAGAGAAAGAGGCGGACCCCACGCAAGATCTTATAGCGGTGCAGGGGATTGTGGTAGGAGATACACGGTTTTCCTGTGTCCACCCACTGGGCTGGACTTCTGGACACAGGAAGTGTGCCATGCAGCATAAGGGCACCCAGCCCAAACCACCACAATGATCCATCTTTTGTTCAAAGAAATCTAAACCTCATCAAGTAAGATAATCTATACAAAGTGAGACGAGGTTAAAAGCTAAACTGAAAAGTTATAAAAAGGTTAACAACTTACAATGTTATGAGACAAAACACTCAAGAGAAACTATTAGTATAACAGGAAAATCTAAATTCTAACTTGCTTTTCTCTTTCACCTCCTGCTTCCTGAATGTCTGAAGTTTTTGTGAAACCATGTTAAGGTACTACAAAAAGTGTTTAAGAATGCAGGAGTGCAAACTGTTTACATCTCAGAATATTTGGCCAGAATTTAATAAAATCTAGAAGATGAGCTATGGGACTACTTATTTTAGAGTAACACAAATACAGATAATGAATTAACGCAAATTTTCAGTGCCTGGAGAGTACTTAGTGAATATTGTATTGTTAGTTATTCTGTGCAGACTCTTCATTCTGATTTAAAATAAGAGAAAGGCTGTCACCCTATGTTTCATAGTAATTTTCCAGTTAATTATGCAATCAAAACTGAGATTAGGTTTACTGTTTGTTGCTTTTAGATTCACTAGTATGAAACAAATAGTTTTCATCACTATCTAAAGTTAACCTACGTTTGACACAAAATATGATGAAAATCAAATTGATGAATATGAAATAATTCCCACATTTTTCATGGTATTTTCATTACAAGTGCAACAGTGACCTGCATATCCACTAATGTAGTTAATATCCTTGTGTGCAAACTCCCTACTAAAAGAATCACAGAATCATAGAATGCATTGAGTTGGAAGGGCCCCTCCAAGGTCATCCCAAAATAAAGCAGTATGAGTCTGTTCTGACCTTTTGTGTAGTTGCCTCTACAGTATCTTTTGCTTAAAGTAGGTGTACCATTTTGTCTTCTTTACCTCCAAACACTAGAGCAAAGGAACCTTTTGTGGTACCTGATGCCAATGTATGAATGAATTAAACAGCAGGATTCTATAAATCTTATCTATCTTCTCTGTAGATTGTTCTTGCTTTTATACACAGTCACAAAGCAATAGTTAGAGACAATGCAGGAAGAGAAAGGAACTTAAAAATATATGTTTGTATGTGCTCATATTTCTTTGTACATCCTGCTTAATATATTACAGTTTCATTATGCCCTTTTAAGGGAAGCTTACTGTCCTGGAGGGGCAAACAAGCCCAAAACATGTCCCAACACATCCAACTCCCTTTCCAACCCACACACTGCCTCCAATCACCATGGAGCTGGGGATTTTTCACATGAAATAGACAATATCCAGGTGTCTGGATGTCTGTATAAACTTGGGCAGGCCTGCATATGTCAGCTCCTGAGGTTAACAAAAATCATGTGACTTACATGTGCTTGCCTTATGCTGGGCTTATGTGTTTACTAAATTTGGCCAGATTGCATCTGATAGGTCAAAATAGCCTGTTTACTTTTTGCCATTGGCCAACATCCTTCTCAGCAAATGTTAAATCCATGTCTTTTGGTAAACAAGAGTATTTGTGCTTTTGTTTACTCCACGCCCTGTGTTGCTGGAAAGCCTGTTTTGCTCATGACCCATGAACTGCTTGTCTCAAGAACCAAGTCCCAGAGCATGGAGAACCATTCACTCTGGACCATGGGTATAGAAGCAGCTGCTTGCCTGAGTGCAGTGCCATGCTGACTGCAGCTGTGAGTGAGCCAAGCCAAAAGGAAACTGCTCCCTCCAGGGACCGAGCATCCAACTGCTGCTCCATTGCAGCAAAGCCATGTTGAGTTGCAGCCTCCACAGATCACATCCTGTGAGTTGCAACTGAACATAGCCACTACCATGAGTGAGTGCGAGAAAAGCCACAGCCACAGAGTTTGCTTACTCTGAGCTTCAACTGACCTGCAAGCCAGTAAGATATCTTGCTGGGCTCTGCAAACCCTCAGCGGCAGCACTTTCTCCTGATCAAGAAGCTCTGTATCTGTCAATATACTCCATGAACCAAGCTGCTAATGTCTCCAGAACATTTCCTCCAGCAAAGCAATAGGAACTTTTACTCTGGTAAAGCAAACCACCATGTGACACAACACCATATTGTTTGCTTTGTTTACTTGTGCATCCACACTGTATTTTGGAATATTGCAGCCTGGTCAAAATCCATAAAGATTCTGGATACTAAGTTGGTGAGTAAACTGAATATTTTTCTATAAAAGTCATTGTAAAAGTTTGTGCCAGCTGCTTCATTTTTGCACACAGCTGGATTCCCCTTTGTGGACCAGATGGCCACATGCCAATTCTCTTTCCAAAACTAATTGCTGTTTCTAAATTTCCTAATTTCTGTAAAGCATTTAAATTGTCTGTACATGCATTTTGTAGAGATATCTTTCCCAATTGAATACTTGAACCTGTAAATATTCTGTAAATAAGTTTTTGGCAAGATTTTGGATAAACAATTAACATATTTTTAGTAATACCAGTGCCTATTAGATATTAATAATATTCATAATACTACAGTACTTCAGTTGGCTGGTATGAAACACATTAGCAATAAATTTTTCACTTATTTTTAAGAAGAGACACTTCCTTTTTTTTTTTTTGGGCAGTAAGCATTTTAGGAAAAAATAAAATAAAAATACAGTTAGAAATTCTCACATTGTTACCTTGTTTTATACTGATAGAATTGTCCAAATGTTAGTGAAATTTCTGTAGTTTGAAACAAAAAATAACCAATAGAAATTTAACACTGATTCTAAGTAGTCATAGTGCACTGTTGTCAATGAATATGGCACAGTCTCAAGCTGCACCAGGGGAAGTTTAGGCTTGAGGTGATGTCTTGATCCGGAGAGGGAAAGAGATTCAGGCTTTTAATGAATATTCCCATGTTGCGAAATTAGAGGCACAAACGAGGCCACAATATCAACAGCTAGACTATTTATTACACAAATAAGGTGGATGGATCAGAAACAGAGGGAGAGAGAATAGGGAGAGAGAGAAGAGAGGGAAAAGAGGGAAAGAATTATATTACCACACCCCTCACCCCCCAAGACAGTTTGAGTCTGTGGAGGAAAGGTGCTGCAGGAGATGTTGGGTCTGTAGAGAAAGGGTGCTGAGGCTTTGGCTGTAGAAGGGATGAAGTCCTCTGAGCGGCTTCTTCAGCTCCATGAGTTGCAGCAGGCAGAACTTAGGGCACGGAGAGTCCAAGATCCATTGTGTTGGCCCCGTGATGTTTCCAGCGTGTGGTGCCGTCTGCTTTCTTCTGCTTTTGCTTCTCCAATTTTCTCCAACTAGCCAGTAGTTGCTACAGTCTTTTATACAGTTTTTTAGCCCTTAGGCAAGTGTCCAGGGGTTGTTCCCCAGGATATCATTCTGGGAAATCATCTTTAGGTAAGTGTCCAGGTATCATTCCCCAGGAAATCTTTCTGTGAACTCAGGTGAGTTTGGGCAGTCGTCTGGATGGAGGTGGGGAAGGCCTCTGCCTCCTCCTTCTCTATCTACCTAACCACATACTCATTACACATCAGGCCATTGTCCTTTCCTGGGGTATCTGATGGCTGGAAATGATCTTGTCCTGAAGGTGTGAATGCTGGGTCTTTGGGCCGTTGTTGTAGGCCAGCTGCAGTCCCGTGAGCAATGTTATCTTTGCACCTTCCAAGAGTCCTTCCAGTGGCTCTGCCCAACACACATCAGCTATCGTCTGGGCAAGCTGCAAGTGATTTTATCTTTGTTGAGTCACACCAGGAGAGACAAGCTTTAGTCTCTTACAGGTGAGGAGAAAGTTCTTCACTGAGAGAGTCATTCGCCATTGGAATGGGCTGCCCAGGGAGGTGGTGGAGTCACCGTCCCTGGAGGTGTTCAAGAGGGGATTGGACATGTCACTTGGTGCCATGGTCTAGTCATGGGGTCTGTGGTGACAGGTTGGACTCGATGATCTTTGAGGTCTCTTCCAACCTTGGCGATACTGTGATACTGATACTACTGATTTTATATGTAAAAATGTCTATAATACAATAAACCAGGTTGGAAGAGACCTTCAAGATCATCGCGTCCAACCTATCAACCAATCCAACCCACTCAAACAACTAGATTATGACACCAAGCACCCCATCAAGTCTCCTCCTGAACACCTCCAATGATGGTGACTCCACCACCTCCATGGGCAGCCCATTCCACAACGGTCCTTCTTCGTTCAGCTGCATCATAATTGGCACCATGGACTTGAAGAAACAGGACACTTAGCCAGTCAACAGAGTAAATTTCTGACTACTGTCCACTTTCCCTGTCTAAGTACTTCATTTCAGGCTCGCCCACTGGCACATCATTGAGTGACTGTTGAATAGCCATGGATGATATTTCACTGAGTTGCTATTGCTCATCACTATTTATTGTTTTCTAATTTAGGCTGTTGCTAGTCCTGTGATAATATCTTTGATTTTTGTCTATAATCTAAAGCTGCTAAATTGTTAATACCAGGCATATTGTTGCCATCTTGTTTCCCACCCTGAGTATGTTACAAGGGTGTAGTGTCTGTGTGGATGATTAGTGCTTTTTAAATCTTTCCCAGGCATATTGGAACAATTGTGGCCAGCTAGATGTGTTTTCAGGTAGTCTTTCCCCATAAGATTATCTATGCATCTTTGTTTTACCAGCACTAAACAGAATTAGATAGTTGATGAGAACTGAGCACTTACAATCCAGAATTAATTATATCTGAATAATACTTTCAAGTAGGTTTCACCCAATGACACTATTTCACCTAAACCTGAGGAATCCAGGAACAATGTTCTGCTGTGTGATTCTGTTGTGAATCTCAGCCATCTCCTCATCTGTTGTTACTAGTTCACCCCTGTTGCTTATCATGGTGAGTACTCTTTCTTTAACTTTCTTTTTCTGGTTTATATACCTGTAGAAGCTTTCCTTGTTTTTCCTTACATCCCTTGCCAAATTCAGTCCCACCTATACCTGATCTTGTCCCTACACAACTGGATGTCCTGAATGGTTAAATGCCAAAACATGCCCTAGCTCAGACAATGGGCTGAGCACCTTGAAATGTACTAACCTGAACATTTCTTGGGGTCCAGATGGTCCAGGTAAATGTGTAGCACATGTAATTAATACTGTAAGCACCCATGAATGTGCAAACCCGGACATTTCCTGGGGTCAAGATAAATATTGAGCACATGTAATTATCATTTTGACACAGCTGTGAACTGTGCGTGCTCCTGGCCATGTTTGAATATGCCCCATCCTACAGTTCCAGTTATCAGGTTTCTGTGTTATCAAAGAGAATTAATTGTCTTGGGACAGTATTTAAACTAGCTGAGAAGATAGGCAACTTGCCTTATTCTTACCCAGACAGCATCAAGAGCCAAATGCTGCTGGAATAGCAGCTGAAGAGTTTGTCCTAATAGGCAACAAATGCACACAGGCCTTGCACCTGGACCAAGGCAGAAAGAGGAAAAGTTCCAAGAGAACTGAATCCCAGAAGAGGCAGGGAAAGACTACTACCTGTCAATGGAGCACACAAGAAAGAGAGCCCCCTAGCTCTCTCTGAGGGGCAACTCAAATTATAGTCACAGTATCTAGGAAGATACTGGACAGAGGAGCAAGTTGTGAGTACCCAGCTAATCTGCCACAGAATTCCATTTGTGGGAAACCACAGATCACAAACCGTTTATTTCCAATTTGAATCAATGTATTGGAAGTTCTCAAATCTGTGCTTAAATCATAGAATCATAGACTTGTTAGGGTTGAAAGGGAACTCAAGGATCATCTATTTCCTGCTCCCCTGCCATGGGCAGGGACACTTCAGACTACATGAGGTTGCTCAGAGCCAGATACAGCCTGGCATAAAAGACCTCCAGGGATGGGGCTTCTGCCATCTCCCTGGGCAACCTTCTCCAGTGTCTCACCACTCTTATGGTGAAGAATTTCTTCCTAACATCCAATCTGATTCTGCCCATTTATTTTATCATTTTTTTTTCATTCCCCTAGTCCTATCATTACCTGACACCCTAAAAAGTCCCTCCCCAGCTTTCTTGTAGGCCCCTTTAAGTTATTGGAAGGCCACAATAAGATTTCCTCGGAGCCTTCTCTTCTCTACACTGAGTAGCCCCAACTCTTTCAGTCTACCTTCATAGGAGAGGCACTACAGCCCTCTGATAGTCCTCATGTGCCTTCACTGGACATGTTCCTGCATGTCTAGATCCTTTCTGTAATAGGGGCTCCAGAACTGGACATAGTACTCCAGGTGGGTGTGAAGGATTAACGCCCATCCTAGAAGCAGGCAGGGAGGGCTTGTGAGAGCATTGCCCTCCCTGCAGGGGGTTTTCCCCTGGGAAACAAAATTAGTCTGTTCCACTCCCCCTCCCTGCCCAGCAAGGTGTGTTTGGCTGGCCCATATCTACAAATTAGTAACTTACCATGTGGTGTGGTTAATGATAGAGATGCTGCTCAACTGATAAAAACTTTACCAATGCAGCTGGGCATGTACCTCTTGAATTCCCTGAATTTTACTGGCAGTGGTAATTTCTCTAACATAAAAAAATTTCCTGAAGCAAGCTGTGAAACCAACAGTGTAGAAAAATGTCTATGATGGAAAATTGTCTTACATTAAACTATGCTCCATATGCTTAAATGTAATCCTTATAGGGACATTTGCTGTGACCCTTTTGGGTGGGGGAAGAGCTAACCCATTGTAATGGGTTGAGGCAGACCCCCTCCCCACCATGGGCAAAAAATAATGACTCAGACAAACGGATTACAAAAGTGATGGAAAGTTTAAATGGAAAGCGGTGAATGCTTACAGAAAGCCAGAAGCTCAGTGACAAAATAAATCCCAGAAGCACAACCAGAGATATCCTGTCCCCACCTGAGGATACACCCGAGACCCCCAGGGCTCCTTCTTCCCCCTCCCCCTCCCACTCCACTGCTAGGCTAGTCTCAGCTGGCCAGATCTGAGACTGCCCATCCCCCCAGCCTTGGGCCTAGCCAGGCCCAAGGCCAGGAGTTATCTCCCCCAAGTTACCGGGTGATGGAGAGGGAAGAAAGAGGAAGTGCCAGACCCCATGCTGGATCTTATAGCGGTCCAGAGAATTATGGTAGGAAATACCTAGTTTCCTGTGTCCGCCCACTGGGCTGGACTTCTGGACACAGGAAGCACCCCACATAGCAGAGGGCACCCAGCCTAAACTGCTACACCCATTAAGAGCTCTTTGGAGAGTGATAGAGCAGTCTGTTATACTCTTTAATGACCAGGGACTGCTGTGGGCATTGTGAGCACTGTGTAAACACAAAGAAGGAGGGGTCAGGTTGTAATGAGTGTGCCAGATCTCAGCCCCAGGTACAAGGGTTTGCCCCACCACCAGCAGTTCCACACTTAACCCCAGATGCACCTGCCCACACAGTTTCTCAATAACCTGTCACTACTCAGGAGAAAAGAAGGCAAAAATCTTCTCCAAGCACAGACGGTGAGGAAGGCACGTTGGCAGGGCCTAGCACCTTGCAGAACCCAGCGGTGGATGAGCATGATTCACTCCAGAAACAATAACTGTTACATCTCTGCCCAGAAAGGAATTAAGACAAACTTATCAGGATTATGCATGGAAAGAGGGTGAGTCAATACTGAGCTGGGCCCTGAGATGCTGGGACGAGGGGGTGGACACAGTGGACCTGGATAAGAGGGAGGCAAAACTTTTATGATCCCTGACTTGTGATCAGGGTTAGCCAAAAGAGTTAGCCAAACTCAATGGAACACACTTTCTGGGCCCGGATCCTCAATGTCATAAAGAGCCAATACTGCTCAAGGGATGACCTGCCCTGGGCCCCAATTACATGGACAACACTATGGAACATGGCATTCGCTATCTGAGACAGATGGCTGCGCTGGAAATAATTTATGGAGATGGCCAGATCCCTTCAGACCCAGATGAGGTGCCCATGAAATGGCCCTTCATAAAGAAACTCACCCAGGGTGCCCCTCAAAAATATGCTCCCACATTAGGAAGGATAATCCTGACTGGACAGGATGGAAGTCCTTAAACTGTCTGTGAGTTTGCTAATGATTTAAGGGAATATGAGGACAGCGCAAATCACAAATCCATAATCTCAGCCATAGAAACTATGGCTAAAGACATTGTCAAAGAGATTAAGACTTCCATGTCTGAAGTGAAAAAGGGGAGTGATACCTCCTTTTCCCCTTCTCCTTTAGAATGGGTCCAGGTTTCATCAATCAGGAACAGGTGACCTTCCCCTAGGAGATCACCCCAAGCCAATTAGGGGATGTCGAGGGGGCCATAGAAAGAACATGAACACCTGGCATAGCCAACCCACCTCTGCCCTCTGGGACAGAATGCAGGAACTGCAAGGTGGCCACAATGGTGATAGCTCATCCAGGAGAAGGGCTGCCCCAGTTTCTTGGAGTGGTCCCTTTCACTCAAGAGACACTTCTCCTAGTAACACAGGACCCTGTGACAAGTGTGGGCATTGCTGCCAGCATTAGAGGTGCCCTACCTCCAGCCACGTAGAGGCCAGGGACAACAGAGTGTACTGGGATGTCTATGTGAAATGGCCTGGCATTTCAGAAGCCCTGAAGTACTGAGCTCTGGTGGACACAGGGGCCCAATGCACCCTGATGCCATTGAGGTACAAAGAGGCTGAGCCCCTAAGCATTCAGGGAGTCACAGGGGGCTCACAATATTTGACTGTACTGCAGGCTGAGATAAGCCTGACCGGGAATGAATGGAGAAAGCACGACATAGTGACTGGTCCAGATGCACCTTGCATTCTTGGCATTGACTTTCTGCGAGAGGGATGCTTCGAGGCTCACTCACCCTTCAACAGCCCAATATGGCCAGTGTGGAAGGCAAATGGGGAATGGAGACTGAACATGGACTACTGTGGCCTGAATGAAGTGACTCCTCCGATCAGCAGTGCTGTGCCAGACATATTGGAGCTCTAGTACGAGCTGGAATTGAAGGTGGCCAAGTGATATGTCACAACTGACATTGCTAATGCCTTTTTCTCCATTCCTGTTGCAGAAGAATGCAGGCCACATTTTACTTTCACCTGGAGGGGAGTACAGTACCAATGGAATCGGTTGCCTCAGGGCTGGGTCCATAGCTCAACCATCTACCATGAAGTGATCCAGACTGCTCAGAGACAGGTGGATCCCCTGAGCATCTGCAGTTTATCAATGACATTGTATGGGTTGAGAAGGCAGAGGTAGTTTACCAGAAGGGTAAGAGGATACTTGATACCCTGTTGGAGGCTGGCATTGCCATAAAGAGAAGGAAGGTAAAAGGGCCTGGTAGGGAGGTCCGGTTCCTGGATGTTCAATGGCAAAATGGCCATCACCATATCCCTCAGGAGGTGGTGACCAGGGTAGTCACTATGGTGCAACCCATGAACAAGAAAGAAACACAGTCTTTTTGGGGGCTTGTGGGCTTCTGGAAAATGCACATTCCCGGGTACAGTCAAATTGTGAAACCTATCTTCCATGTAACACAGAAGAAAAATGATTTTGTGTGGGGACCTGAGCAGCAGGTAACATTTGACCAGATAAAATGAGAGATGGTCCATGCTATGGCTTTGGGACCTGTTCAAACTGGACCAGAGATTAAGAATGTGCTGCACACTGCTGCATCATGTTGAGATTCTCATCTACCAGCACACCGAAGTCCTTTTCTTCAGGGCTGCTCTTAAGCCACTCACTGCCCAGCCTATATTGGTGCTTGGGATTGCCCTGACTGTGGTCGTTTAGGCTGGGTGCTGGCCTGGATGCCACTGCACAGACCACACCTGGGAGGTCCCAAGGGGTGGGCCCAGCCCAGGGGGTGGTCACAGGAAACCAGGTATTCCATTCCCATAATGCCCTGCTCCCTTATAAAACATCTACGCGGGGTCTTTTGCCCGCTGCTGCTGCCTAGGTAAAGTGGCATGAGCTGCCTCCCTTGGGCCTGCCCAGGCCCAAGGCTGAGCTGGGGGGGGGAAGAAAGAGCCCTGGGAGGGGTTGGGTGTACCCCCAGGTGGGGATGGGATGTTCTTGGGTATGTTCTGGGATCTCTCCCTTTTGTCACGGTGCTGGTGGTTTTTCTGTAAAACTTTCATTGCTGTTCTTTTGTTTTTCCATTTAAACTTTCCAATATCTTTTGCAATCCATTTGTCAGAGTCGTTATTTTTGCCCATGGTGAGAGAATTGCTCTCCCAAACCACAACACTGACCCAGACGCAGGACCTTGCATTTGGTCTTGTTGAACCTCATGAGAGTGGCTTGGGCCCATCTCTCCATCCTGTCAAGGCCCCTCTGGATGGCATCTCTTCCCTCCAGCAAGTCTCCTGCACCACACTGCTTGGTGACATCAGCAAATCTGCTGAGGGTGCACTCAATGCCACTGCCCATGTCGCCAACACAAATGTTCACAGTATCACAGTATCTCCAAGGTTGGAAGAGACCTCAAAGATCATGGAGTCCAACCTGTCACCAGAGACCCCATGACTAGACCATGGTACCAAGTGCCATGTCCAATCCCCTCTTGAACATCTCCAGGGACGGTGAATCCACCACATCCCCAAGCAGCCCATTCCAATGACAAATGACTCTCTCCGTGAAGAACTTCCTCCTCACCTCGAGCCTAAACTTCCACTGGTGCAGCTTGAGACTGTGTCCCCTTGTTTTGGTGCTGGTTGCTAGGGAGAAAAGACCAAACTCTTCCTGGATACAACCACCTTCCAGGTAGTTGTAGAGAGCAATGAGGTCACCCCTGAGCCTCCTCTACTCCAGACTAAAAACCCCAGCTCCCTCAGCCTTTCCTCATAGGGCTTGTGCTTAAGGCCTCTCACCAGCCTCGTTGCCCTTCTCTGGACACGTTCAAGTGTCTCAATGTCCTTCCTAAACTGAGGGGCCCAGAACTGGACACAGGACTCAAGGTGTGGCCTAGCCAATGCAGAGTACTTGGGCACAATGACTTCCCTGCTCCTGCTGGCCACACTATTCCTAATGCAGGCCAGGATGCCATTGGCCTTCTTGGCCACTTGGGCACACTGCTGGTGCATGTTTAGGTTGCTGTCATTCAGCACCCCTAGGTCCCTCTCTGTTTGGCAGCTCTCTAGCCACTCCAACCCCAGACTGTAGCTCTGCATGGGGTTGTTGTGGCCAAAGTGCAGCACCCGGCACTTGGACTTGTTGAATGCCATCCCGTTGGACTCCGCCCATCTGTCCAGTCAGTTGAGGTCCTTCTGCAGAGCCCTTCTGTCCTCTAACTGACCAACATCTGCTCCCAACTTGGTGTTATCTGCAAATTTGTTGATGACTGTCTCAATGCCTTCATCCAGATTGTCAGTGAAGACATTGAAGAGGATGGGGCCCAGCACTGATCCCTGGGAGACGCCACTGGTGACTGGCCTCCAGCTGCAGGTGGCACCATTCACCACCACTATCTCGGCCCAGCCCTCCAGCCAGTTCCTAACCCAGCACAGAGTGTTGCTCTCCAAGCCATGAGCTGACAGCTTGGCCAGCAGTTTGCTGTGGGGGACGGTATCAAAGTCCTTGCTGAAGTCCAGGTACACCACATCCACAGGCCGCCCTACATCCACCAGGCGGGTCACCTGATCATAGAAGGAGATCAGGTTGGAGAGGCAGGACCTGTCCCTACTAAATCCATACTCTTGCCTGGCACTGAGATCGGGCTAAAATTTTGGCTCTATAGCCAACCGGACCTGGTGACCGGGACTGCCCCACGTGGACTGTGAGCTTCCTGCTTGGTTTCGCTTTCCTTTCGGGGCTTTGTGGGTTGGGAGAACTCAGGGTTTGCAGGGAGGTCTGGCAGGATCGTGCTCTGGTGAGCCTGCTCAGGAACAGGAGCGTGACGTCAGCCGCAGAAGGTTTAAATCCCGCCTAGCCTGTGCGTGCACCGCCATTTTGGCTCGAGAGCCTTCCAGCTGCCTGCAAAAAAAAAAAAAAAAAAAAAAAAAATTCTTTTTTTCAATCAAATGGTTAACCATGGTTGTCACTCAGAGAAAAGGTAGAAAAACAGCATCTACCCAGACAGACTTGCTACATCAGCATGCAGGAGTCCAGGCTGCCAGCTGCAGTGAGTGCTTGAGCTTGGCACTTGGAATAGAGGGGGAAGGAGAGAACATCTGTGTCAGGTGTGACCAGGTGAACTTTCTCCTTAGTCTGGTGGATGAGCTGAAAGATGAAGCGGCCAACCTGAAGGAGGAAGTTTCTAGGCTTAGGTAAATAAGGGATAGCAAGAAGGAATTAGATATGTGGGAGAGGGCTCTGCAGATCTCCCCTACTGAGGAAGGGTCCCTGGAAACGGGGAGGGATGGATACAGGTCCCTGCCAGGGGTGGCAAGGGAAATCCTTCCCGGCCCTCTCCTCCTCCTCTGCTGCCCTTGCATAATAAGTACGAGGCCCTGCAGGCTGAGGGCAGTGGGGATGAGAGGGCTGAGGAGCAGCCATCTGAGGGGAGAGCCTAAGGCTAAGGCAAAGAGGTCCCCACCAACTCAAACGACCAGCTCCACAAAGAAAAGGAAAAGGGTTATAGTTGTTGGGGACTCTCTCCTGGAGGGTACTGAGTGACCCATATGTTGTCCCAACCCATCCCACAAGGGACGTCTGCTCCCTACCTGGGGCACGGGTCAGGGACATTGCGAGGAGACTTCCAAAGTTAATCCAGCCCTCTGACTATTACTCTCTGCTGGTAATAGAAGCTGGGAGTGATGAAATTGACAAGAAGGGCACCAGGGCAATTAAAAAGGAATTCAAGGCCCTTGGACAATTTATTGAAGGGGCAGGAGCTCAAGTGGTGTTCTGCTCAGTTCCCTCAGTGGCAGGGGGGCACACTGAGAGGAATGGGAGAACCCACACCATCAACAATTGGCTCAGGGGATGGTGCCAGCAGCAACATTTTGGTTTCTTCGATCGTGGGGCAACTTTTACTGCACCTGACCTGCTGGGTCCTGATGGGATGCAATTATCAAGAAAAGGTAAGAGAGTCCTAGAGCTAGAGTTGGCAGGGCTCATTAAGAGGGCTTTAAACCAGGTCTGAAGTGGTGGGTGAGGAAGTCAGTCCCTCTGCAGATGAAGGAGTGGGGCACAGATTAGGGTCAATAGAGTAGTCGAGAGCCAGGCTGAAGTGCATGAACACCAATGCATGCAGCATGGGCAATAGGCAAGAGGAGCTGGAAGTCCTGGTCCACCAGGGTGACTATGATATAGTCGCCATCTCAGAAACATGGTGGGATGACATGAACAATTGGAGTGCTGCACTGGGGGGTTACAGGCTCTTCAGGAGAGACAGACAAGGGAGAAGAGGAGGAGGGGTGGCTCTGCATATTAGGGAGTCACTCTGCCACACAACTTGAGGTGGAAAATGAAGGGATTGAGAGCCTGTGGGATAAAATCAGGGGGCAGACTAACAAATCTGACATCCTGGTTGGAGTCTGTTATTGACCACCCAACCAGGATGAGGAGGCAGACAAATTATTCTATGAGCAACTGGAGGCTGTCTCAAGATCATCGGATCTTGTCCTTGTGGGTGAACTTCAACATGCCAGGTATCTGCTGGGAATTTAACTCAGCAGAGAGGAGGCAGTCCAGAAGATTCCTGGACCACATGGAGGACAACTTCCTGATGCAGCTGTTAAGTGAGCCTAGCAGGGGTCAGGCTCTGCTGGACCTGCTGCTCTCCAATAGAGAAGGGCTGATGGGAGACGTGTCTGTGGGAGGCTGCCTGGGGTGCAGCGACCATGAGATGGTGAAGTTTTCAATTTACAGGGAGATAGGGAGGAGCACCAACAGAACCTTCACCTTGGACTTCCGGAGGGTGAACTACAGCCTGTTTAAGAAACTTATTTGCAAAGTTTCCTGGGTATCAACCCTCAAGAACTGAGGGGTCCAGGAGGGTTGGACCTATTTCAAACAGGAGCTCTTGAAGGCACAGGAACTGGCGGTTCCCATCTGCCGAAAGATGAGCCATCGGGGAAGGCGACCAGCCTGGATGAGCAAGCAGCTCCTGGAGGAACTAAGGGGGAAAAAAGGCTGTATCACCTTTGGAAGGAGGGGAAGGCTTCTCAAGGTGTGTTTAAGGAAGTTGTTAGATTATGTAGGAAAAAAATTTGAGAGGCAAAGGCCCAGTTGGAACTGAAGCTGGCCAACTCTGTGAAGGAAAACAAAAAGCATTTTTACAAATATGCTAACACTAAAAACAAGGGCAAGAAGAACCTGCACTCCTTATTGGACCTGGAGGGGAGCACAGTGACTGAAGATGAGGTCAAGGATGAGGTCCTGAACACCTTCTTTGTCTCAATTTTTAACCGCAAGGCAGGAGGAGTTCAGCACAAGTGGCCTCCTGAGCTGGGTGATGAGGTCAGGGAGCAGTGTAATGCCCCAGAAATGCATGAGGAATTAGTTCAGGACCTGTTGAGCCACTTGGACACTCACAAGTCCATGGGGCCAGATGGGATCCATCCTAGGGTGCTGAGAGAGATGACAGATGAGCTGGCCAAGCCACTCTCCATCATTTTCCTCCAGTCCTGGCTGACCGGTGAGGTCCCAGATGACTGGAAACTGGCCAGTGTGGTCCCTATCTACAAGAAGGGCTGGATGGAGGAACCCGGAAACTACAGGTCTGTCAGTCTGACCTCAGTGCCAGGGAAAATGATGGAGCAGATTATCCTGGCGGCAATAACTGCGCACCTGCAGAATGGCCAAAGGCTCAGGTCCAGCCAACATGGATTTAGGAAGCGCAGGTCCTGCCTTTCCAACCTGATCTCCTTCTATGATCAGGTGACCCACCGGGTGGATGTGGGTGGCCTGTGGATGTGGTGTACCTGGACTTCAGCAAGGCCTTTGACACCGTCCCCCACAGCAAACTGCTGGCCAAGCTGTCTGCTCATGGCTTGGAGAGCAACACTCTGTGCTGGGTTAGGAACTGGCTGGAGGGCCGGGCCCAGAGAGTGGTGATGAATGATGCAACCTCCAGCTGGAGGCCAGTCACCAGTGGCGTCCCCCAGGGATCAGTCCTGGGCCCCATTCTCTTCAATGTCTTCATTGATGATCTGGATGTGGGGATTGAGACAGTCATCAGCAAATTTGCAGATGACACCAAGTTGGGAGCAGATGTTGGTCAGTTAGAGGGCAGAAGGGCTCTGCAGAGGGAACTTGACTGACTGGACAGATGGGCAGAGTCCAACGGGATGGAATTCAACAAGTCCAAGTGCCGGGTGCTGCACTTTGGCCACAACAACCCCATGCAGAGCTACAGGCTGGGGTTGGAGTGGCTGGAGAGCTGCCAAACAGAGAGGGACCTGGGGGTGATGAATGACAGCTGCCTAAACATGAGCCAGCAGTGTGCACAGGTGGCCAAGAGGACCAACAGCATCCTGGCCTGCATTAGGATGTTGTGGCCAGCAGGAGCAGGGAAGTCATTGTGCCCCAGTACTCTGCCTTGGCTAGGCCACACCTTGAGTCCTGTGTCCAGTTCTGGGCCCCTCAATTTAGGAAGGACATTGAGACACTTGAACGTGTCCAGAGAAGGGCAACGAGGCTGGTGAGAGGCCTTGAGCACAAGCCCTATGAGGAGAGACTGAGGGAGCTGGGGTTTTTTAGTCTGGAGTAGAGGAGGCTCAGGGGTGACCTCATTGCTCTCTACAGCTACCTGAAGGGTAGTTGTAGCCAGGAAGGGATTGGTCTCTTCTCCCTAGCAACCAGCACCAGAACAAGAGGACACAGTCTAAAGCTGCAGCAGGGGAAATTTAGGCTGGAGGTAAGGAGAAAGTTCTTCACCGAGAGTCATTTGCCATTGGAATGGGCTGCCTGGGGATGTGGTGGAGTCGCCGTCCCTGGAGGTGTTCTAGAGGGTCTAGTTATGGGGTCTGTGGAGACAGGTTGGACTTGATGATCTTCGAGGTCTCTTCCAACCTTACCGATACTGTGGTACTGTGATCCTGTGATCCTGCGATACTGTTCTGGTTGCTGGTTTCAGGTTCCAGATTATGGGTGTTGTCTCTTCTGCTCAGATGGTAGAATGAAGAGGAGAGATGGAGTAGAAGCTCCCCAGCTTGGATTTTTAGCTCTCTTGCTGCTTCTTGCCTCTTTCTGCTGCATTGAGCTGTGATTTTTTCTGCAAATAGGCTATGATAATTGTGCATTGTATTCTCATTTATTTCAGTAAACTCATCTCTTTTTTTTTTTTTTTTTTTGGTCTCAAAGAGATTTTTGTGTGTGTGTTGTTTCTCCCTCACTTATCTGTTGGGGGATGCAGACAGATTGACCCGTTTTATCTGTTTAAACCATTACAGCAGTCAAAATTTTCAAAATAAAATATAAAAAGTCCCTTTAGAACAAGACTAGCTCCAAGTAAACAGTGACTTAGTTCGTTTCAGATGGACAGAAGTTTGTACTCTTCTGGATGTCTGAGACAACTAATTTTGAAAATGGTTACAAGATTGACAAATAGCTAAGTGAAGTCATATTCATAACAAGAATTCCAGTGAAAGTATTGAAAGCTCTTTTTTATGTCCAAACAAAATTTGTGTGAACTATGTTTAGTTCACATCTTTTTAAATTAGACTCTAATTACTTTGGTACTTCAAAGATATATTTCTGACATAAATTTCATACATTGTTTATATTTTTTGAACTCTTTGGAAACCGAGGAGGCTTCATGATCTATTCCCTCAGACTAAACAGAATCATTCTGTTATTTGCATATGCAGATTTTTTACTGGAGTCTTACCCAGTATATAATTTATTATGACCAAATACCTATGACAGTACATTAAATAATAAAATTTGATTTTCATTGAAGTAGAAATAACCTCCTCTCCCTTGGAAATAATGTGTTCTTAATAAAAAAGTATTTGTAAAAAGTATTTTCTTTTTAGGCCATGTAGTATCTTTTTCATTTCTACCATTGTTTCAGTTTCCTTGTTTGTCAGTGTATTTGACAAACAAGGAAAATGCAAGAAAACAAACTAGCAAGAAAGAAACAAAGCAAAACAAAACCAGAAAAAATGTGCAGTATTGCAGCTTTAAAATGGGAGCACTGCTGTAGAGCTTATGTTCCCTGGTTGTAGTCCATGCAAAGTAGTTTACCTATATTTTCCTTTCTTCTAACAGTAAACCTGGAAAGCATGCTTTGTACTGGAGAAAGTAGAAAAAAAACTGTACAGGGGGGAAAAAAAGAAGCCATACAGCATCCTAGAATGATGAAAAAATGTAGAATAACTAAAACATTCACATAATTACAAGACCCTGGATGGCTGAGCCTTTTTCTTTACTTAAATAGGGGAACTCAAAGCAATAGAGCCTTTTTATTTCCTAGTACCAAATTTTAATTAGATAAAGCACTTCAAACATTAACAGTAGCAAAATAAACAAGACCAGAAAGGTGTTACTACCATCTGAGAAATTATAAGAAAAAATGTAACCGCATCCTTATTTATAATTTTAGTTATTGTAGAAACATTCTCCAGTCTCTGAGTTCTGACTCCCTCCAGGAATATGCAGGGTCAGAGTTTATGCACCTAGCACATAGCATGTGTAAATATACCAAAGTCTAGAAAGTGTGGTAGAGGATGCAATAAAATTTATATTTTTATGTGTTTTATATTTCCTGGCAGTGGTATCTTCAAACACTGCTGTAACTCATTTACAAAGTGTATTTACAGGTTCCGTTATTTGGTTGTGGGTGATATATTTCACATATGAAGACAGTTAAACAATTTAAGCACAGATATAAGAATTTCCAATGCAACAATTCGAATTGGAAATAAAGGTGCTGCAATCTGTGGTTTCCCAAAACCGGGATTCTGCAGCATATTAGCCAGGTACTCACACCTTGCTCCTCTGTCCTGTATATTCCCAGATTCTGTGACTATAATTCAAGTGGTTCTTAGTTCAGAGAGGGCTAGGGGGCCTCTCTGTCTTGTAAATGTATAGATGTTTGGATTCGCCTCGGAGTAATGCTTTCAGGACCAGATGTAAGCAAGCGAAGATGTTTATTATGTTATACAGTAGGGTTATATAGGTTTTTTGAAAGCAAAAGTATCACATCTTAATTGGCTATTTTCTACTAGCATACGTGTAATTAAGGCACACAATAGGTCAAAGTAACAAAACAACATTGTAACCCATCCACCCAAATTCTACCCAGCTTCTCTCCTTTTGTTACAAAGTGTTTACATTCTCCTCTGAGCTACAGACTAATCAAAGTCTTCTCTAATTTGAACAAAGGCAAATCTTCCCCAACACTCTCTCGTGCTCTGTTGCTGGGTGAAGCCTTTTTGTGGATCTTCTGGGATTCAGTTCTCTTGGAGCTTTTCCCCTTTCTGCCTCAGTCCAGGTGCAAGGCCTGGGTGTAGTTGTTGCCTCTTAGGACAAGCTTCTCAGCTGCTACTCTGACAGCATTTGGCTCTTGTCTCTTTTGTGATAAGAACAAGGCAAGTTGCCTAACTTCTTGGCTGGTTTAAAGACTGTCCCTAGACAACCAATGCCCTTTGGTGACAGAGAAACCTGAACTTATAAGATGGGACATATCCAAACACACAATTCACAGCTGTGTTACAAGGTTAGTTACACATGCTATACATTTGTCTGGACCATCTGGACCCCAGGAAGTATCCAGTTTAGCACATTTGCAGGTGCTTAGCCCATTATCTGGGTTCGGGCATGTTTTGTGGTTTGACCCTTCAGGATAGAGGAGCAAGAACTTCTATCTGTGGTACTTCTGGGCTGTGCCTGGAAAATTTTCCATAGATCTTGAGAAGAAAGTAGTAGAATGTGCATAAATTACCATTGGATGTAAAAAGGAAATTAATGATAAATTCTAAAAAATCCCATTGGTCAGATAACCAGCAGTTTAGTAAACTAGCTCTCTTCTCATTTCACTTCCTTCGCTCTGGCAGATGTTAGCTCTGGCTTCTGCTGGCTTTGCTGACCTTGGCTGCATTATTTTGTTGTGGCTAAGTACTAACAAAGAACTCTCTGCTCTTTCTCTTGTCCTGTACAGTGGGGAGGGAAGAAAGCAGGGAGGGGGAAGTTGTTGGTATTCTCCTAGTTTGTCCAGGGATATTCTTGTGTTGCTTATAAATTGCACATATATATAAATATTATATATTTTATACATATTGATTGCATTTCATATTTTAGATTGTATTTTTGCTTGTAAATACAGCTTTATTAGCTTTCCATATGAGCTGGTCTGGCAATTTTATGTTGGGGGGTAATTTTCAACCCACCACAACATCTCACCCTGGGATCCTTACAAATGCTTTAGCAAGAGGAAATTTCTAAAGTTTAAACTAAAGGGAAATGCAAAAAGATAAGCCAAAATGATGCCCATCCACAAGAAAGGCTGGAAGGGGGAGCCAGGGAATTACAGGCCTGTCAGCCTGACCTCAGTGCCAAGCAAGATTATGGAACAGGTCACCTTGAGTGCAATCACACAGCACTTCCAGGATGGCCAAGAGATCAGGCCCAGCCAGCATGGATTTAGGAAGGGCAGGTCCTGCCTGACCAACCTGATCTCCTTCTATGAGATCAGGCTGGACGAGGCCCTGGCCAGCCTGATCTAGTGTAGGGTGTCCCTGCCCATGGCAGGGGGGTTGGAACTAGATGATCCTTGTGGTCTCTTCCAACCCTGACTGATTCTATGATTCTATGATTCTATGATTCTATGATCAGGTGACCCACCTGGTGGATGTGAGGAAGGCTGTGGTTGGAGTCTACCTGGACTTCCAAAAGGTCTTTGACACCATCCCCTGTATGAAACTCCTGGCCAAGTTGTCAGCCCATGGCTTGGACAGCAGCACTCTCTACTGGGCTGGGAAATGGCTGAAGGGCTGGGCCCAGAGTGTGGTGGTGAATGGTGCCACATCCAGCTGGCAGCCAGTCACTAGTGGTGTCCTCCAGGGATCAGTGCTGGGCCCCATCCTGTTCAAGATTTTTACTGATGATCTGGATGAGGGGATTGTGTCCATCATCAGTAAATCTGCAGATGACACCAAGCTGGGGGCAGGTGTTGATCTGTTAGAGGGTAGGAGAGCTCTGCAGAGAGACCTTGACATGCTGGACAGATGGGCAGAGTCCAGCAGTATGAGATTTAACACATCTAAGTGCTGGGTTCTACACATTTGCCACAGCAACCCTATGCAGTGCTACAGGCTGGGGTCATAGTGGCTGGAGAGTGGCCAGGCAGAGAGTGACCTAGGGGTATTGGTTGATAGTAGCCATCAGTGTGCCCAGGTGGCCAAGAAGGCATCCTGGCCTGCATTAGGAATAATGTGTCCAGCAGGAGCAGAGAAGTCATTCTGTTCCTGTACCCAGCACTTATTAGACCACACCTTGAGCACCACATCCAGTTCTGGGCTGCTCAGTTTAGGAAAGATGTCGACTTGCTGGAACATGTCCAGAGAAGGAAAATCTACAAATGTATGAAACATTAGTGTGATTAAAAGCAAATACTAGTTTCTTCCTACCTAAGTTTTAACTTAAATTAATTTTGTTTTCTACTATAACAACTTTTATAGGAAATTCTTATGGTTAACCTGTCTGTCTTATCCCTCCCTAACAAAGAAGTGAAGGAAAAATAACACGCAAAAAACCCTCTGGATTAAGATAAGGAGATGAGGTAAGATTTTACTGAATAAATACTATAATAATATTTTACACAGTTACCCTTGCAGAAAAAAATGTATCATAACATGATGCACAATTATTTTAGCTTAACCTACTTGCAGAAAAAACCCACAGTGAAACACAGGAAAACAAACAAATATAACGCCAAAAAACAGTGGGATAACTAACTCCCACCCATGTCACCTCTATTCCTGTGGGAAAATGCTCACACCAAATAATCCAGAACACAAAAGCAGCAACCAGAAAAGGGTCTCATGTTGCAGTCTGAACTTCAAGCCCCATAATACTTTGCTCCAGCCAGCACCTTCATTTTGAAGCTGGCACAAGGCAGGGTGGTATGAACAACAACAGCAAATATTCACCTTAACACGATGACATTGGTCAAAGACAATAAATAGATTTAGCCTGAAAAATACAGACTGGTGTTGAGGAATACTCAAGTTATTAGCCATGTTCCAGAAAGAGACAATTTATAGAATCATAGAATCATAGAATCAGTCAGGGTTGGAAGGGACCACAAGGATCATCTAGTTCCAACCCCCTGCCATGGGCAGGGAAACTTTACAAATAGTCTATATTCAGAAAATGCTTGTAAGAACTAAAATTTTTATTATCAATTGTCTTCTTTCTGAGACTATTTCAAGGAGAATAAATCTCTCAATCATCTTACTGCAGAACAGAAATTTTCAAAGGTTCCAAGCTTGCACAAAATAGCCCCGGAATCCTTGCTTTCCATTCATCCTTAAGAAAATTGATAAATGAGAAAGGAATAGATCTGAAACCTTCTGATGACTTTGTATTTAATATTTTAACATTAAACTACACTGTGATAGATGTCAGCAAATAACTCTGCTGTTATTCTTTACCTATTGCTTTTTTTTTAGAAATTATCTATTTCCTGTAAAACTTTATATCAGCAGATATTTCAAAATGTTGTATTTATGTTTGATGTTTTAAATAAAATACTTTTTTTTTAGAAAGCAGCCTACAGCTATGAATGCTTAGAAATTATTTAAAAACATAGGAGTTTAAAAAAAAGTTTATATGCAACAGCTTGGGTTCAAGTGAGGACCTACAGTCTTACAAAGCAATTAAGTGTAAAAAACATGCACGAGAATATGAAAAAATAAGCTTCCGTTTTAGGAGATTCAGTTACAGTCCAGAAAAAGATGAAATAAGGAGAGATGATTCCTTTGGTAAACCCCAGTTTCTCTCTGTTTACTTTGCAAACTGTCTGCCTTGAATGGGTTCTTGAGAGATGATCTCAGAGCTACACACAAATAAAGTAAGTTGTTAAGCTTTTGAAGCAGCAGAATTTAATTGAAGGGTTGAAACCCAAGATATCAACTGGTGCATCAAGAAAAAAACCTGCTTATAGCAGAGCTGGGTGGCAGAAAAAAGATTATGTAAATTCACTCATGTTATTTCTGGAACCAGTGTGTATCAGCCTTAAGGGCAATGCCAAGAGAAAGCTACCTAGTGCTCAGAGGTATCCTTTTCACAGTTTTTAAAAGTAGCACAATAAAACAATGCACATGCATGAGGAAACTAACTCATTCATGTTTTTCAAACAATTGTGTTTTTCCAAGAAACAATAGTGTTTCTCTTATCTCCCACTCATACAAACACTAAGAACAGCTTTATATACCAAACATGGCATTTTATGATAGGGACTATTCATCTTGGTGAGTTTGGGTCAGCTGTTTATATTTCCATTCGCTGCTTGTGCTCCTGCACACCAGCTCTGTTTTCTGAATGGTCACAGCAACATCTCAGAAGCAGCGTTGCTAAGGGCTGCATGCTAGAGCAAAGATAGACTGAACTAAATGGGAGAATTCCCTGTCAACTGGCAGGCAAAATTTTCGAGTGTACAGTCCCAGACAGCAACCACCAGCAAGGCACAGGAGAGCTGATGCAGCAGCAAGAGGGAGTTGCTCTTACCCAGGTGGGTTATTGTGAGAGACTAAAAGCTTGTCTCTCCTGATGTGACTCAACAAAGATAAAATCAAGGACCGAGGCCACCTTCAGGAATATGCATAAGACAAGATAATCTCCACCCATCAAGCACCCCAGAAAGGGAGGATGGTGAGACAATGGATTCACCACCTGGCCTCTGATTTCCTGTGGGACAATACTTGGACACATACCTAAGGACTGAAAGCTGTATAAAAGACTTGAGCAACTACTGGCTCAGTAGAAAAAAACAGGGAACCAAAAACACAGAAGAAGAAAAGCACAGGACCAAAAACACAGGAGAAGTAAAACACAGAAGGAAAACACCAATGAAGAAAAACACAGGAGAAGGACAATGCTGCTGAGAAGGAAAACAGAGAGAATACCAGGAGAGGCAAAATGACAAGAGACATGATCATGGAGCCTGTAAGAAGCAGACTGAACCCTCTCTCTGTGTCCTAAGATTCGCCTGCTGCAACTCATGGAGCTGAAGAGGCAGCCCAGTGGACCACCTCTCTTCTACAGCCAAAGCCTCAGCACCCTTTCTCTACAGACCCACCATCTCCTGCAGCACCTTTCCTCCACAGATTCTAACTGTCTTGGGGGGTGAGGGGTGTGGTAATATAATTCCTTTCCTCTTCTCTCTCTCACTCTCTATTTTCTCTCTCTCTCCTTCTGATCCATCCACTTTATTTATGTAATAAATAGTCTAGTTGTTGATATTTTGGCCTCGTTTGTGCTTCTAATTTCACAACACAGTAATATTCTAAAGAATTTAGTCTCTTTCCCTCTCCGGACTGAGACAGCTATTTAAATATCCACTGGGAGGGCCAGCAAGCCAGAGTGCCGGTGAACGGGTCAGAAATGGCATGTCAGGAAGGGTATGCAACAGAAGTTTGCAAGGCAGTTCACACAGGCAGGGAGAAATCTCTCTTTTAGACCAAAGGCAAGGCAGCAAGTTCAGCTGGAGTGAGGAAGCTTAACCATGGGATGGGAGCAGTTACCACAAAAAACTCAGAATCAAAGGGATTCAGCATCCTCCCCTACAAGGAAGTCAGTAGGGTCCCAAAAATAAGTAGTGAATGGAAGAAAATATTTTTGTCACTGATGTGCCAAAATAAACTTCTTGTTCCTTCTTTTGTCCCCAGCCAACTTTAATTATATTTGTGCTTTTGCTTTCCTATCCTGATCTCTGGATGCTTGCACAACTTCTTTGTAATCATCCCAGTTAACTTGTTCTTGCTTCCATTCCCTACAGACTCTCCATTTTTTCCCAAGTCATAGAATCACAGAATGTTAGAGGATGGAAGAGGCCTTACTATATTATCTAGTCTAATCCCCCTGTCAGATCAGGGGGCACACAGGTCACACAGGAATGCATCCAAGTGAATTCTGATTGTGTCCAGTTAAGGAGACTCCTCAACCTCCATGGGCTCCATAGTTCTGCCACCATCACAGTTTTTTCTTAGATTCACATGGAACCTCATATGCTCCACCTTGCACTCATTTCTCCTCATGCTATAATTGGACATCACTGAGAAGAGCATGGTTCAGTCCTTCCAACACTTCACAGAATCACAGAATGTTAGGAGCTGGAAGTGACCTTGAAAGGTCATCTGGTACAAACCCCCTGCCAGAGCAGGATCACCTACACCAGATCACACAGGAATGCATCCAGATGGGTTTTGAGTATCTCCAGAGAGGAAAACTCCACAACCTCTCCGGGCCCCTCATCCTCACAGTGAAAAAAACAAATTCCCATGTTTTCATGGAACTTCCTATGCCTTAACTGCCACCCATTGCCACTTGTTCTTTCACTGGGCATCACTGAGAAGAGCCTGGCACTCACCCTTTACATATTTATAAACATGAATGAGGTCACCCCTTAGTCTTCTCTTCAACCTGAAGAGCCCCAGCTCCCCCAGTCTCTCCTTGTAAGGGAGATATTCCACTCCCTTAACAATTTTTGTGGCTCTGCACTGGACTCTTTCAAGCAGTTCCCTGTCCTTCCTGAACTGAGGGGCCCACAACTGGACACAATATTCCAGATGTGGCCTCACCAGGGCAGAGTAGAAAGGGAGGAGAGACTCTCTCGACTTACTGACCACATCCCCTCTAATACAACCCTGGATACCACTGGCCTTTTTGGCCACAAGAGCACATTGCTGGCTCATGGTCAACTTCCCATCCACTAGGGCCCCCAGATCCTTTCCCCCTTCACTGCTTTCCAACAGGTCAGTCCCCAACCTGTACTGATACATGGGGTTGCTCTTTCCCAGGTGCAAGGCTCTACACTTGCCCTCATTGAATTTCACTAATTTCTCCCTGCCCAGCTCTCCAGCCTGTCCAAGACTTGCTGAGTGGCAGCACAACCCTCTGGTGTGCCAACCACTCCACTCAGTTTTGTGTCATCTGCAAACTTCACAGTATCACAGTATCACAGTATCGCTAAGGTTGGAAGAGACCTTGAAGATCATCGAGTCCAACCTGTCACCAGAGACCCCATGACTAGACCATGGCACCAAGTGCCACGTCCAGTCCCCTCTTGAACACCTCCAGGGATGGCGACTCCACCACCTCCCCGCACAGCCCATTCCAATGTCAAATCCCTCTCTCGGTGAAGAACTTTCTCCTCACCTTGAGCCTAAATTTCCCCTTGTTGCAGCTTGCAACTTGATGAAAGTGCACTCTGTGCCCTCATCCAGGTCTTTGATGAATATATTGAATGGTACTGCTCCCACTACTGACTGCTGAAGGACTCCGCTATATATGGGTCTCCAACTAGACTCTGTCCCATTGACCACAACTCTCTGACTTCTTTCCTTCAACCAGGTCACAATCCACCTCACTACCTGATCATCCAGACCACACTTCCTCAGTTTAACTGTGAGGATACTGGGGGGAGGTGGTGTCAAATGCTTTACTGGAATCCAGATAAGCCACATCCACTGCTCTACCATCATCTATCCACCTATTATTTCCTCATAAAAGGCTATCAGGTTGGTCAGTCATGACTTCTGCTTGGCAATGACTGCTCCTAAAGATCTTCGTGTCTTAGATGTGCCTATGGGTAGCACCAAGGATAAGTTGTTCTACTACCTTTCAGAGGATGGAGGTAAGGCCGATGAGTCTATAGTTACCTGGGTCCTCCATATCCTTTTTGAAGATTGGAGTGACATTTGCCTTCCTCCAGTCCTCAAGCACCTATCCTGTCTGCCACGACTTACCAAAGATGATAGAGTGTGGTCTGCCAATGACCTCTGCCAGATCCCTCAGCATCCATGGGTGCATGCCATTAGGACCCATGGATTTATGGATGTCCAGATTGCTTAACTGTTTCTTAACCTAGTCCTCTTCAAGGAAAACTCCTCCTTTGTCATGCCTCCCTCTGGTGCCTCAGGGGTCTGGAGTGCCTGAGGACAGTCGCCAGTAGTATAGACAAAGATAAAGAAGGCATTAGTAACTCTTCCTTCCTTGTATCCCACTCACCAAGGCACCCAGGACAAACTTAGGACATTTCTGTGCAGTGGTTTTTTTTAGCAGTGATACTACAGAATCAGAATCATAGAGTCATTTTGGTCAGAAGGCTTATAAGGTCACTGAGTCCAACCACTAACCCAATATCACTATGGCAAATAAACTACATTCCAAACTGCCAGCAGTCTACACATTTTCTGAACATTTTCAGGGATGATGATTCCACAACCTATGTAATCATTGTAATGTTTCACATATAGCTTTACAGTTTTATTTAGCTGCTCAATTGTAATTTGGAGATAGCTTATCAATGTTCCAAAACATTAATACACAACAGTAAAGAGCTGCAAATGATAGGCTGTCACTTCTCTAAAACAAAAGCTGCATTTGGAGCAAACACTATGTTCATAAGTCCAGCAGGTTGGTCCATAAAATGGATCGTCTGACAGAAAGACCAGCTTTACAGTTCTATAATTTCAACACTACAGGATAACACGGATTTAAGGACCTAAAGTCTGAAAGTTCTTTCATACATTCCTCCATGGGCAAAAAGGAATGATTAATTAAATACTCCATGTGGTAGAAGAATTTCTGAATCCATGTTACTGCAAATTTTAAAGCATGCAACAATTAAAAATTCTTTCACATAATACTTTTTTTTTTTTTTTTTCTTAAGCATTGACACACCTGCAGAAGAGCTGTTGAAACAATCACCAACTTTTCGGAAAGTTAATAGCAGAGCTACAACACAAAAGGAAAGTTAATATTTCATTGATTACTACTATGTGGCAAACCCAATATATTTTTGTGAGATTCCACCTAGAAAAAGACATCAGGAGAAAGGTATCTCAAGACAACCACATTGTTTATCATGCACATCCTTTTTCTTAATGAGAGTATCTAAGAATGTTTCTCTTTTCAAAAGTTAGGAAATGCCTTCCAGATTCAAAGCATTATTGTTCATTCTCCAAAGCGTCACTAAAAAGTACTACTTCTATGTAGATCTATTCAGATTGATCACAACAAAATTCTAACTTGCCTTATTACTGCAACTGCAGTGGACTGAGGCAGGACCCCAGGCACCAGAACCCGCAGAATGGCACATCCTTCCCCATCCCCCTGAGCCAGCTTTGCTCTCCTGAGAGGCCAGTGCAGTGTAGGCAGAGATTGCTGCAGTGCTGGGTGTTTTTACCAGAGGGAGGGAGATGCTGAGTCATGTGGGCTCATTCCTGAAGCGTTCTCCACTTAGGTCATGTGTCCAGGAAAAGGGATGGTTTAAAAAAAAAAAAAAAAAGCAAAGCTGTTTTCACAATATCTGTGTCAACGCAGGCTGAAGTCAGACTTAAGCAGGCAGGTGTCCAGGCAACTGGCTGAAGAGAGTGCTGGGGGGCAATGGACATAACACTTGCATTTGGTGTGAGGAGCTCATTATCTGCTTAATATAGTGGCTGAACTGAAGGATCATAGAATCATAGAATCAGTCAGGGTTGGAAGGGACCACAAGGATCATCTAGTTCCAACCCCCCTGCCATGGGCAGGGACACCCTACACTAGATCACGCTGGCCAGAGCCTCGTCCAGCCTGGTCTTAAACACCTCCAGGGACTGGGCCTCAACCACCTCCCTGGACAACCCATTCCAGGGCTTCACCACTCTCATGGTGAAGAACTTCTTCCTCACATCTAGCCTGAATCTCCCCATTTCCAGCTTCATTCCATTCCCCCTAGTCCTGTCACTACCTGAGATCCTGAGAAGTCCCTCCCCAGCCTTCCTGTAGGCCCCCTTCAGATACTGGAAGGCCACAATGAGGTCACCTCGGAGCCTTCTCTTCTCCAGACTGAACAGCCCCAACTCCTTCAGTCTGTCCTCATAGGAGAGGTGCTCCAGCCCTCTGATCATCCTCGTGGCCCTTCTCTGGACACGCTCCAGCACGTCCACATCCCTCCTGTAATATGGGCTCCAGAACTGGACGCAGTACTCCAGGTGGGGTCTCACCAGAGCTGAGTAGAGGGGGAAGGAAGTAGAGGATGAAGTTGCTAGACTTAGGACTGTAAGGGAATGCGAAAGGGAGTTGGATTTGAGGAACCAGGCTCTGCAGATTCCCCTAGCAGAGGGAGGTGACCCAAGATGCAGCAGGAAATGGATAGAAGTCCCTGATAGGACAGGCAAAGGAAAACCCTCATGGCTCCCTTCACCTTCTCAGATGCCCTTGCAAAAAAACTATGGGGATCTGGAAGTTGAGGTGAGGTGATTGAGAAGACAGAAGACAACCATCCGAGGAGCTGCCTAGAGAAAAGCAGCCCACCCTCCACATCAGGAATTGCTCCCCTAGAAAAAACAAAGGAGGGTAATTGTTTTTGGTGATTCTCTCCTGAGGAGAACAGAGGCCATATGTTGGCCAGATCCTTCCCACAGGGAAGTCTGCTGCCTCCCTGGTGCCTGGGTCAGAGATGTTACCAGAAGGCTTCCTAGTCTGGTAAAGTCCTCTGGTTACTATCCCTTGATAGTCATACATGTGGTGAGCAATGAGGATGAAACCAGAGGCTCTGGGAAAACTGCTTGAGGGTCTGTGACACAAGTAATTTTATCATCAATACCCTTAGTTGCAGGAAGGAATACTGAAAGCAATAGGAAAGCAGGTGTAATTAACAAGTGGCTCAGGTTGGTGCCACAAACAGAATTTTGGGTTTTCTGATGCTGAGGAACTTTCTATGGCACCAGGTCCACTAGCAACAGATGGAGCATATCTGTCCCAGAGGGGGAGAAAGATCCTAGCACATGAGAATAGCCTATCTGCCAGAGGGAAAAGGGTTCTAGGAAGGGAGTTGGCAGGGCTTTAAGCTAGATTTGAAAGGGGAAGGGACTGAAACCATTCCCCGCAGACAGGAGAGGAGCTGGAAGTCTTGTTGCAGCAGGAACATCATGATGTAGTTGTCGTCACAGAAACATGGTAGGATGACTCACATGACTGGAGCACTGTAATCAATGGCTACAGGCTCTTCAGGAGAGACAGGTAAGGGAGAAGGGGTGGAGTGGTGGCCCTGTACATCAGGGAGGCTCTAGACACTGTGGAACTAGTGTTTAAGATTGATCAAGTTGAGTGCCTATGGGTGAGAATTAGAGGGAAGGGCAACAAGGCAGACATCCTGGTTGGAGTCTGTTACAGACCATCCAACCAGGCTGAGGAGGCTGATGAATTATTTTATAGGCAGCTAGAAGCTGTCTCAGGATCACCAGACCTTGTTCTTATGGGTGACTTTAACCTGCCTGATATCTGCTGGGAACTTAACACAGCAGAGAGGAGGCAGTCTAGAAGGTTCTTAGAGTGTGTGGAGGAGAGCTTCTTATCCCAGCTGCTCTGTGAGCCTACCAGGAGTAAGGCTTTGCTTGACCTTCTTTTTACACACACAGAAGGGCTGGTGGGAGATGTGGTGGTTGGAGCCTGTCTGGGGTCCAGTGACCATGAGATAATTGAGTTTGCAATATACACTCAAGCTAAGAAAGGGCAGCAACAAAACCTCCAATCTGGTCTTCCAGAGGGTGGACTTCAGTTTACTTAGGGAACTAACTCAGAAGGTACCTTGGGAAACAGCCCTTAAAAACAAAGGGGTCCAGGAGGGCTGGACCTTCTTCAAGAAGAAGTCTTTGAAGGTGCAGGAACAGGCTGTGCCTATGTATTGGAAGATGAGCTGCTGGGGCAGACGGCCAGCCTGGATGGACAAGGAGCTTCTCATTGAATTAAGGGAAAAAAAGAGGATGTATCATCTTTGGAAGAAAGGAGAGGATCCATCCTAGGGTATTGAGAGAGCTGGCAGATGAGCTGGCCATGCTGCTCTACATCATTTATCAACAGCCCTGGCTCACTGGAGAGGTCCCAGATGACTGGAAGCTGGTCAATGTGATGCCCATCCACGAGAACGACCAGAAGGAGGAACCAGGGAGTTACAGGCCCATCAGCCTGACATCTTAAGTCATAATGATACTTTTCTACGCATTTTCAGGAAAACCTAGAATTGCTGGAAATTATGTGATTCTTCATCAACCAATGAGACAAATTGTGTTTCCTCAAAGGGATCTTAGAGTTCCTTTGAGGAAACAGGATGTACAAATTATATCAGGAATATTTTCATGTAACTGATTTTCTTTTGTTTGTTTGTTTTTTCTTTTGTCTTCATCAGCAATTATTTTGATAGAGTTTATGTTTGTTTGGTTCTGCAACCTAAACATTTTCTCTACATGTAGTTTTCATGACCTCAAACTACGCTCATGAAATTAACGTGTGTGTTGTATTATCTATCACGTCTCTCAGCTCCTGATAAATATTCAACATCAACTTGAAGACAGTGTGCCTTTTTATGGAGCATTCATGTTCCTCAAGATCTACAATGCCTTGTGAACGTTAGCACATATAACAGATGACCTGGGGATGTGTTCCAAAGGATGCATATTCCAACAATCACTTTACTGAAAGTTACTGTTTGGCTGTTTTGTAGACTTCTGTCCTGTATTGACAAGTCACCTTGAAATATAGAATAACATCTACGCCAATATTTTTTCTAATAGACTTTCCTCCATTTTTAAACTACATTTTTCTAAACAGGTCTTAAATTTTTTTGCAAATATAGTCACAATTATTCCACAAGGGAGAACTGTGCTAAAATATTCTTCTGGAAACATTTGTGCACTTGCTTTCCTACATTGCTGCAAAAAACCACCAAAACCCCCCAAACAAACAAACCAAAAACTCACCAACAAACCAAAAACAAAACCAAAAGTCTGCTGAAAACCCAGATGTGTTGTAAAAATATTTATTCATCTCTGGGTGTTTCAAGGAATGTTGCAATAGTTGTTTTGTCTTTTTCAGATCTTTTGCATCTGCACAAATTTATTAAGAATCATGTAATTGACACATTTATTAAGTATCACATAAAAAATAGTACTTAACCATCAGAATAACTTACTTCACTCCTTGGTTTAAGACTAAATATCCTGGAGTATGAGTGCCTTTAATTATTTAAGTATTCCATTTTTTTTCCTAGAGTAATTGAAATTAAGTACAAGCCAATGGGGTTTTTTTTGTTATTCTAGAGTACACTAGAGTATTGACAATTACCTAAAAAAATCAATGCATTATTTGTTTATTGCAAGTTGTTAAATAATATCAACTTGTCAGCTTATCAGAAGGAAAAAAAAAACAAGCAAACCATATCTAATTAAATTTATATATACATAAGTGTAAATTCTTAAAGGAGTAGCTCAAGAGCAGCCCTGCAGAAAGGGATCTTGTGTCACTGGTTGACAGCAGGCTGAGTAGGAGTCAGCAGTGTGCTCTGGCAGCCAAGAGGCCAAACTCTATCCTGGGGTGCATCATACACAATAAAACCAGGAGTTCTAAAGGGGATTATCCATCATATTTAGGATTAATGTGGCATCACCTTAAGTATTATGTGAAGTTCTGGACCCCGCAATTTTAATTAATGCTTCAAAGCTTTGACATTTGAAAATTGCTCTACAACGAGAGGGTGGTCAAACACTAGAACAGTCTTCACAGAGATGCTCCATGCCTGCTAATGCCTTTAAAAGAAGCATTTGGATAATGCTTTGAATAACAGGCTTTAACTTTTGGCCAGCCATAGAGTGGTCAGGTAGTTGAACTAGCTGTGGTTGTGCAAACATCCATCTGAACTTCTAGACTAGTCCAGTCTAGGCTAGTCTAGTCTATTCAATACAATACAATACACCAGGTTGAAAGAGACCTTCAAGATCATCATGTCCAACCTATCAACCAATCCAACCCACCTAAACAACTAAACCATGGCACCAAGCACCCCATCAAGTCTCTTCCTAAACACCTCCAATGAAGGTGACTCCACCACCTCCACGGGTAGCCAATTCCAATGAGCAATCACTCTCTCTGTGTAGAACTTCTTCCTAACATCCAACCTAAACGTCCCCTGGTGCAGCCTGAGACTGTGTCCTCTTGTTCTGGTACTGGTTGCCTGGGAGAGACACCAACCTCTGCCTGGCTACAACCTCCCTTCAGGTAGTTGTAGAGAGCAAGAAGGTCACCCCTCAGTCTCCTCTTCTCCAGGCTAAGCAACCCCAGCTTCCTCAGCCTCTCTTCATAGGGCTTGTGTTCCAAACCCCTCACCAACCTTGTTGCCCTTCTCTGGACACATTCCAGCAAGTCAACATCCTTCCTAAACTGAGGGGCCCAGAACTGGACACAGTACTCAAGGTGTGGCCTAACCAGTGCAGTGTACAGGGGCACAATGACCTCCTTACTCCTGCTGGCCACACTGTTCCTGATGCAGGCCAGGATGTCATTGGCCTTCTTGGCTGCCTGGGCACACTGCAGGCTCATTCAAATTCTATTTCTATGTATTTCATGGTGATAAATTAGTATAATTTGAGATCTCTTTCTTTCCAAATAGTTTTGAGTAACAAAATATGGTCTCTGGAGGTTATTAGGAGAAAAATATTACAGAGAGCAAACAGCAAGTCTTTTCTGTCATGATTCATGTTAATGTTTGTGTGCTTTTTAAAAACTGAAAAAGGAATAAAAGAAGGAATATATCATGTTATTATAAATTGATACCTGGAATAGCTATGTTAGAAATAATTTTTAATACGAGTGATTTCAATGTATTTAATAAAAAACTACAGTCAGGTAACTGCCCTTTCCATTTTTATGGTATCACAGTATCATTAAGGTTGGAAGAGACCACAAAGATCATCAAGTCCAACCTGACACAACAGACCTCATGACTAGACCATGGCACCAAGTGCCACGTCCAATCCCCTCTTGAATACCTCCAAGGATGGTGACTCAACCACCTCCCCAGGCAGCCCATTCCAATGATGAACGACTCTCTCAGTGAAGAACTTTCTCCTCACCTCCAGCCTAAATTTCCCCTGGCGCAGCTTGAGACTGTGTCCTCTTGTTCTGGTGCTGGTTGCTACAGAGAAGAGGCCAACCCCTTCCTGGCTACAACCACCCTTCAGGTAGTTGTAGAGAGCAATGAGGACGCCCCTGAGCCTCCTCTTCTCCAGGCTAAACAATCCCAGCTCCCTCAGCCTCTCCTCATAGGGCTTGTGCTCAAGGCCTCTCACCAGCCCTGTTGCCCTTCTCTGGACACGTTCAAGTATCTCGATGTCCTTCCTAAATTGAGGGGCCCAGAACTGGACACAGGACTCAAGGTGTGGCATAACAATGCAGAGTACTAGGGCACAATGACCTCCCTGCTCCTCCTGGCCACAACATTCTAATGCAGGCCAGGATGCCATTGGCCCTCTTGGCTACATAGGCACGCTGCTGGTTCATGTTTAGGTGGCTGTCCAAGCCGCTCTCCATCATTTTTCAGCAGTCCTGGCTCACTGGAGAGGTCCCAGAAGACTGGAAGCTGGCCAGCGTGGTGCCCATCCACAAGAAGGGGCAGTTGGATGAGCCAGGGAATTATAGGCCTGTCAGCCTGACCTCAGTGCCAGGCAAGATTACGGAACGGGTCATCTTGAGTGCTATCACACAGCACTTACAGGATGACCAGGGGCTCAGGCCCAGCCAGCATGGATTTAGGAGGGGCAGGTCCTGCCTGACCAACCTGATCTCCTTCTATGATAAGGTGACCCACCTGGTGGATGTGGGGAGGCCTGTGGATGTAGTGTACCTGGACCTCAGCAAGGCCTTTGACACAGTCCCCCACAGCAAACTCCTGGCCAAGCTGGCAGCCCATGGCTTGGACAGGAGCACACTGTGTTGGGTTAGGAAGTGGCTGGAGGGCTGATCCCAGAGAGTGGTGGTGAATGGTGCCACATCCAGCTGGTGGCCTGTCTCTTGTGGTGTGCCCCAAGGCTCAGTGCTGGGCCCCATGCTCTTCAACATCTTTATTGATGATCTGGATGAGGGCATTGAGTCCATCATCAGTAAATTTGCGGACAACACCAAGATGGGGTCAGGAGTTGATCTGCTGGAGGGCAGAGAGGCTTTGCAGAGGGACCTCGACATTCTCTTGTACTGTGACCTTTCCCCTCTTCTGGGACAGATGTACTCCATCTGTTACCAGCTGACCTGGTGCAGTAGAAACTTCCCCAAGATCGGAAAACCCAAAATTCTTTCGTCTGCACCAGCCTCTAAGCCACTTGTTGACTACAGTGGCTGACCTGTTCCTTATCGTGTTTCCTCCTGCAACTAACGGTATCGATGTAAAAATTATTTGTGCACCTGAGTCCTCCACTAGATCCCCCAGGGCCCTGAGGTCATTTTTGATAGCCCTGGGAGTTCTGGTGCCAACATCATCATACCCTAACTGCATAACCAATAAGTAGTCAGAGGGCTGTACCAGACTGGGCAGCCTTCTGGTAATATCTTCAACTTGGACTCCTGCTAGGCTAATAACTCCCCTATGAGATGGGTCCGGCCTACATATGGGACCCTCTGTTCCCCTCTGGAGGGATTCACCAATAACAATTACTCTCCTCTTCTTTTTGAGGGAGCAAGTCCTGATGCCAGGGGAAGGCTGTTTAACCTTAGGCTGCATTGCCTTAGGCTGCTTTACCTTAGGCTGTTTAGCCTCAGGGAAAACCCCAGATGGTGTGTCCTCCGGCATCAGTATCACCTCACCCTCGATCTCCAGCGCCCCATACCTGTTTTCCAAGGGCAGTGAGGGAGGTGGGGGCGGCAAGGAGGTTTTAATTTGTGTCTTTTGAGAGGAACCTGCGTCCATTCCCCTCTGTTTTTTTGACAACCAGTCTCTGCTGGGGGAGCCTGCGGAGCCTGCTTACTTGGGTTCATCTCTTTCCTCCTCTGGCTCATCTCTTTTCTACATTCCCACACATCTCTAAGACTAGCAACCTCATCCTTTAGTCTGGCCACCAGATTGAGCAGGTAGCCGATCTGCTCACACCTAATGCAAGAGATGCTTCCACTACCCTGCATCTCAAGAGCCAGGCTCCAGCACTCACTACAGCCCGATACCTGGACAGCTACCTGCTTGTGTTCTACCTCAGTCTGGGTCAACACTGATTTTTTTAAGGAGATTTTGCTGCGCGTTATAACCATGCTGCCCCTGGCCACAGCTGTGGCTGCCCCTGGACACACCACCCACTGGACAAAAATTTAGAAAAAGTGCGGCGGCGCGCGAGAGCACGAGAGAGTACCAGAGCAGGCGGCTGCCGCTGAGCGGAGCCACGCGAGTCGCTGTCCCTGTTTAAATTCCGCTGCCGAAGGCGCTGGGCTCACGAGCCATGGGCACGTGAAGAGATGGCCACACCGAGTCTCGGAGTGTGTGCAGGAAGGGTGGCGGGCCCAGCCGCCACCGCAGCCCGAAGAGGAGAAGCGCGAAAGCCCGCCCAAGTGCTTGCTAGTCCTAGTACTGTTCCAAGGGGGCTGCCGCCGAGTGGAAGCCCCGCGAGTCGCTGTCCCTGTTTAAATTCTGCTGCTGAATGCGCTGGGCTCACGAGCCACAGGCACGTGAAGCAATGCCATTACATTGTATTCCACCCATCTGTCCAGTCAGTCAAGGTCCCTCTGCAGAGCCCTTCGCCCTCTAACTGACCAACATCTGCTCCCAACTTGGTGTTATCTGCAAATTTGTTGATGACTGTCTCAATCCCCTCATCCAGATCATCAATGAAGACATTGAAGAGGATGGGGCCCAGCACTGATCCCTGGGGGACACCACTGGTGACTGGCCTCCAGCCGGAGGTGGCACCATTCACCACCACTCTCTGGGCCCGGCCCTTCAGCCAGTTCCTAACCCAGCACAGAGTGTTGCTGTCCAAGCCACAAGTTGACAGCTTAGCTAGCAGTTTGCTGTGGGGGACGGTGTCAAAGGCCTCGCTAACTCAGCTTGAAGATGATCTTAAAAGTCTCTTCCAACGAGAAGGTAACTAAAAAACCCAAAACAATGAAGAATATTCATGCTTTTTCACATATTCTCTTGCAAATGGCTTCTGGAGCTGATTTTGCCCAAGGTGAGGAAAACAGATATCATACCCAGGGCAAACTGAGCAGAGATCTCTCTCCAGTAGCTCTCACCTAGGGTTTAATACCAAGCTGCATGAATTCTTGAGCAAGCTGATCTAGTGTGAGGTGTCCCTGCCCACGGCAGGGGTGTTGGAACTCAATGATCTTTAAGGTCCCTTCTAACTCAAGACATTCTATTAAAAATTATGCATTTATTGATTTTAATAACCAGTGTAAACCAAGGGGGTTGCAACATTTACCTACTTTTTCATACCCCACAATACCAGATTTCATAAAAAGATGTGAAATATTAACTCACAATATAAAAGTATCTTCTACAATGGTGATGCATACATGTAACTTTAAAGAGTGTTCCCATTTTTATCCAGGCCAATTGTAACAGACCTTAAAAATAAAGGGGTCCAGGAGAGCTGGACCTACTTCAAGAAAGAACTCTTGAAGGCACAGGAACAGGCTGTGCCAGTGTGCCGGAAGATGAGCCGCCGGGGCAGACGGCCAGCCTGGATGGGTAATGAACTTCTAAAGGAACTAAGGGAAAAAAAGAGGGTGCATTATCTTTGGAAAAAAGGGGGAGGCAACCCATGGAATGTTTAGGGATGTTGCTAGGTCTTGTAGGAAGAAAATTAGGGAGGCAAAAGCACATTTGGAGCTCAGACTGGCCTCTGCTGTGAAGGACAACAAAAAGTCCTTCTATAAATATATTAATAGCAAGAGGAAGGGCAAGGACAACCTCCACTCCTTGGTGGGCATGGAGGGGAATATTGTAACAAAGGATGAGGAAAAGGCAGAGGTACTTAACACCTTCTTTACCTCAATTTTTACTAGCAGGACAGAACGGCTTCCAGACAGCTGGCCTGCAGAGCTGGCAGAAGGAGCCAGGGAGCTGCATAGTTTTCCTCTGTTCCAGGATGGGAGAGTTAGAGATCTTCTCAGCCGCTTGGACCCCCACAAGTCCATGGGACCGGATGGGATCCATCCTAGGGTGCTGAGGGAGCTGGCAGATGAGCTGTCCAAGCCGCTCTCCATCATTTTTCAGCAGTCCTGGCTCACTGGAGAGGTCCCAGAAGACTGGAAGCTGCCCAACGTGGTGCCCATCCACAAGCAGGGCCAGTTGGAAGAGCCAGGGAATTATAGGCCTGTCAGCCTGACCTCAGTGCCAGGCAAGATTACGGAACGGGTCATCTTGAGTGCTATCACACAGCACTTACAGGATGACCAGGGCTCAGGCCCAGCCAGCATGGATTTAGGAGGGGCAGGTCCTGCCTGACCAACCTGATCTCCTTCTATGATAAGGTGACCCACCTGGTGGATGTGGGGAGGCCTGTGGATGTAGTGTACCTGGACCTCAGCAAGGCCTTTGACACAGTCCCCCACAGCAAACTCCTGGCCAAGCTGGCAGCCCATGGCTTGGACAGGAGCACACTGTGTTGGGTTAGGAAGTGGCTGGAGGGCTGATCCCAGAGAGTGGTGGTGAATGGTGCCACATCCAGCTGGTGGCCTGTCTCTTGTGGTGTGCCCCAAGGCTCAGTGCTGGGCCCCATGCTCTTCAACATCTTTATTGATGATCTGGATGAGGGCATTGAGTCCATCATCAGTAAATTTGCGGACAACACCAAGATGGGGTCAGGAGTTGATCTGCTGGAGGGCAGAGAGGCTTTGCAGAGGGACCTCAACAGGCTGGACAGATGGGCAGAGTCCAATGGCATGAGATTTAACACATCCAAGTGCCGGGTTCTGCACATTGGCCACAACAACCCCAGGCAGCGCTACAGGCTGGGGTCAGAGTGGCTGGAGAGTGGCCAGGCAGAGAGGGACCTGGGGGTGCTGGTTGATGGGAGGCTGAACATGAGCCTGCAGTGTGCCCAGGCAGCCAAGAGGGCCAACCGCGTCCTGGCCTGCATTAGGAATAGTACGGCCAGCAGGAGCAGGGAGGTCATTCTGTCCCTGTACTCTGCTTTGGTTAGGCCACACCTTGAGTCCTGTGTCCAGTTCTGGGCCCCTCAGTTTAAGAAGGACATCAAGACACTTGAACGTGTCCAGAGAAGGGCAACAAGGCTGGTGAGAGGCCTTGAGCACAAGTCCTATGAGGAGAGGCTGAGGGAGCTGGGGCTGTTTAGCCTGGAGAAGAGGAGGCTCAGGGGCGACCTCATTGCTCTCTGCAACTTCCTGAAGGGTGGTTGTAGCCAGGAAGGGGTTGGCCTCTTCTCTGTAGCAACCAGCACCAGAACAAGGGGACACAGTCTCAAGCTGCACCAGGGGAAGTTTAGGCTCGAGGTGAGGAGAAGGTTCTTCACCGAGAGAGTGATTCGTCACTGGAATGGGCTGCCCGGGGAGGTGGTTGAATCTCTGTCCCTGGAGGCATTCAAGAGGGGACTGGATGTGGCACTTGGTGCCATGGTCTAGTTGTGGGGTTGTGGTTCAGGTTGGACTCGATGATCTTCAAGGTCTCTTGCAACCTTGGTAATTCTATTCTATTCTATTCTATTCTATTCTATTCTATTCTATTCTATTCTATTCTATTCTATTCTATTCTATTCTATTCTATTCTATTCTATTCTATTCTTTGTATAGTCCCAGATCTGTGTTCTTTACCCATTGTGCAAAAAAAACCTCAAACAGTCTGAGATATTTGCTTCATTCCAGCTCTCTTTAGAAAAGAGTGACAGGTGATAAACTGCAAAACTAGCACAACCCCAGGAATCACAGAAAGTCTTATATACAGAGGGATCACTATGGAAATATCATGCCACAGTGTCTGATTGGTTCCCTATGATTTCATAACAATAGTTCATCTGCATATATCTTGACTTGTATCAAACTCATTATTCTAGGGTGGTGTTACATTTGCACATTAAAACCTCTGCCTCAAAGTAGGGTTTTTTATATTGTAGTGTGTTATAATGATTTTAAGGTAACTACATTAAGTTACTTTAGCTACATTTAGTTCAATCATATTTGTATGATTACTACCAATATGTCCCTGACTAACCTTGCATTCTGTTATAGTTTCTACTCAAACCTTGTACTATAACTGAATTTGTTACAATGCCCAAAGTTGATGCTCACAGTTAACTTGGAGATTAATGGCAGGAATTTGGTTTTAGGGACCAAATTCTGAAGTCTGAGAACTTCAAACTAATCTGTAATCCTCTCAGATGAACATTAAGAAATCATTATTTCCAGCATTAGTATTTTTAGAGGATACTGTAGAAATAGAGTAGATGGTTTGGTAGTCTATAAAAAGGATATATTTAATATTCAATAAATGGAGCTATTAATAAAAATATTAATAATTTTATTAATCACAAAAATCCCACAAAAAATATGAAATAAAACCTATTTATAGGTTTGGGATGTTTTGTCGTGGAACAGATACCTCACCAGCAGGAACAAGCAACAATTTAAACAATCTGTACAAAAACCCAGAAACAACAAACAACACTTTAAACTGTAAAGAACAGGAACCTCGGCAATGAAGCCGGTGATTGCTCACAATGGGGCGGGGGAGGGGTGAACTCCAGAGTCCCCCAGGGAAGCAGACTTTCAATAGATGCTTCCAAAAATCAGGTATTGTAATTACTCACTGATCCTGATACCTTGTGGCACACATTAAGATCTAGACAAATCAAAATGGCATCGACCACATGGAAGCTGTAGGAGCACTGTTTCACTTTCTGTTGGTGTCTGCAGCTTATTGCTGAGGCAGGATTTGCTCCCAAAGGATTTGTAGCTGAAAGCTTTGTAGAGAGGAGGTTTCTTGGCTGTAATCCTTTTGCAGCAGCGCTCGCTCCTTACTCCAGTCAAACAAAACTGTCCTGGGGACTCAGCTCCTCTGGGGTTTCACTTCTCAGCCCAGCAAGATGTGCCCCAGGGATCAGTACTGGGCCCCATGCTCTTCAACATCTTTATTGATGATCTGGATGAGGGCATTGAGTCCATCATCAGTAAATTTGCAGATGACACCAAGCTGGGGGCAGCAGTTGATTTGCTGGAGGGCAGAGAGGCTTTGCAGAGGGACCTCGACAGGCTGGACAGATGGGCAGAGTCCAATGGCATGAGATTTAACACATCCAAGTGCCGGGTTCTGCACATTGGCCACAACAACCCCAGGCAGTGCTACAGGCTGGGGTCAGAGTGGCTGGAGAGTGGCCAGGCAGAGAGGGACCTGGGGGTGCTGGTTGATTGTAGGCTGAACATGAGCCTGCAGTGTGCCCAGGCAGCCAGGAAGGCCAGTGGCATCCTGGCTTGCATCAGGAACAGTGTGGCCAGCAGGAGCAGGGAGGTCATTCTGCCCCTGTACACTGCACTGGTTAGGCCACACCTTGAGTACTGTGTCCAATTCTGGGCCCCTCAGTTTAGGAAGGATGTTGACTTGCTGGAACGTGTCCAGAGAAGGGCAACAAAGCTGGTGAGGGGTTTGGAACACAAGCCCTATGAGGAAAGGCTGAGGGAGCTGGGGTTGCTTAGCCTGGAGAAGAGGAGACTGAGGGGTGACCTTATTGCTCTCTACAACTACCTGAAGGATGGTTGTAGCCAGGCAGAGGTTGGCCTCTTCTCCCAGGCAGCCAGCACCAGAACAAGAGGACACAGTCTCAGGCTGCGCCAGGGCAGGTTTAGGCTGGATGTTAGGAAGAAGTTCTACACGGAGAGAGTGATTGGCCATTGGAATCGGCTACCCGTGGAGGTGGTGGAGTCACCTTCACTGGAGGTGTTCAGGAGAAGACTTGATGGGGTGCTTGGCTGTATGGTCTAGTTGTTGGGTGGGTTGGATTGTTTGATGGGTTGGACGCGATGATCTTGAAGGTCTCTTCCAACCTGGTGTATTGTATTGTATTGTATTATTTTATTGTATTGTAAGATGCGTGTCTGTCCTCTGGGCTTTACAACGCTGAGAATAGCGAGGGTCTTTGCTGTCTTGTCTGGGTAAACTGAAACACTGTTCAGCTTTCAAGCGAAGCTTACGGTTCCTTCCAGAGCATGGACAATTGCAAGACAAAGCTCTGGCTCTTTGGGCTGGTACTTACAGATTTCCCGAGTCAATAATGGCAGTAGCAACACAGATCTAGGGATAAAACCCTGATATTGCAACTTACAGAAAGCCTTCATTCCAGCTGTGGCCAGAAGCATGCCCACTTGGCTCATTCTGGCTCTGAAACATATTCAGGCAAGCCTAAAGAACCAGATCTACTAGCTTCTGCCTCATTGTCTGGTTCAGAGCAATTCTGAGGCTTTTTTGTCCATTCAGGACAGAGGATCAGAAAGCAATCCAGCAGCCTGAGTGAATTCCCTTCACTGGAAAAAGGTGGCTCCCGAGACAATGAGATCTGAACTTGAAATTCAGGAGCTAGTGCTACAAATTACTTCATTAACTACACCCCCATCCCAATCCCCTATACCCTCCACCAAAAAAACCCAAACCAAAACAACAACAAAAACCCAAACCAAAACAAACAATAAACAAACAAAGGATAGCTTTCATTATGCTCTTCCTGAGCAGGCACTGTAGCAATAAGCATTAAAGTGATAACAAATTGTATGGACATACAGTAAATTAAAAGATTAATGTTATAGCAGTATTCAGCTTCACTGAGACCAAAACCAGAATAGCAATGGGTTCAAACTTGAACACAGAAGATTGCACTTGACATGAGGAGACCAGAGAAGTTGTGGAGTCTCCTTCTCTGGAGACTTTGAAAACCCACCTGGATGCATTCTTTGTGCACTACCCTAAGTCATCATGCTTTGGCAGGGGGGTTGGACCTGATGATCTCTGGAGATCCAGCCTCTAATATACTGTGATAGTGATGAGCTCCTCAATTCAAGAGAAGTGCTGATGTACTGTGTGCTGGGTTATACCCATGCTGGGGGGAGAGCTGAGAGAGCCTTGTTTCCCCAGGAGACAAAAGAAACCTGATCCAGGTGAACAGAGAGGGACTTGGTTCCCCTCTCCCAGGAGGAGGGGTCACCTGGGTCAACGGTGGTCTATTTTACTCCCCCTTCCTGTTCAGCAAGATTATATTAAGGACGACACTGGTACCATTTGCTCTTTTTCTTCTGCCTCGCCTGCTCGAGGGGACCAACAGCTGCAGCCTGTCTCTTGATTCTTTCATGTGGTCAGACCTGACCTCTCCCTACTGCATCCATGCTTTGCTAAAGGACACTTAGATCCAGGGAAATATAAGGCCATACAGGCTTGATTTTGTATATCTTCCTATTTATCCTTATTTCTTGCCCTTGTAAACCCTCCCTGTTACTGCTATATATATTTTTTGTTAAAAAATTTGCTTCTAATTCCAAATCACTGCCAGATTATTTTTCATAGATTTACATCTTTCTCTTTTTTTTTTTTTTCCATAACCTTTTTGATTTTTTCCTCTTTCTCTCCTTTTCCTTTATCAGGGAAAAGAAGGTTGGGGGGAGAGGGGAGGAATTTTTGGTTTGCTACCATCTGTGCTCTAAAACTCCAGTTATGGCTCAAATCACAACATACTGGAACATGTCCAGAGAAGGGCAACAAAACTGGTGAGGAGCCTGGAACACAAGCCCTATGAGGAGAGTCTGAAGGAGCTGGGGTTGTTTAGCTTGGACAAGATGAGGCTCAGGGGATGCCTCATTGCTGTCTACAACTACCTGAAGGGAGCTTGTAGCCAGATGGGGGTCAGTCTGTTCTCTGAGGGAACTAGCAACAGAACAAGGGAACACAGTCTCAAGCTGTGCCAGGGGAGGTTCAGACTGGATAATAGGAAGAAGTTCTTCACAGAGAGAGTGTTTTGCTATTGGAATGGGCTGCCCAGGGAGATAGTGGAGTCATAATCCCTGGAGATCTTCAAGGAAAGACTGGATGAGGCACTTAGTGGCATAGTCTAGTTGATTGGATAGGGCTGAGTGATAGGTTGGACTGGATGATCTTGGAGGTCTCTTCCAACCTGGTTGATTCTATGATTCTATGTAATTGCTGCATTTAACATGTTAAAAATTGGGAATGTCCAGCACTTGGGGGCACACCTTATAAAGTGCAGAAAGAAGTGTTTCAACACCAAGGTATGAAGAAGGCACAACTGTGAATACTGCTAATAATCAAGCCTGGAAACTGACAGAAGAATCCATGGTTGGAAGCTATGCATCTAAGTTACAAGGTGTTAATGAATTTGGGTTTTTTTGACATTTTTTTTTTTTTTTAACAAGTGAGATATACATACAAAATTCTACTAAAATAAATAAATAAAACCAAAGCCAAAATCAACAACACATGCTTCTCTTGACACCCTCAATTTAACACTGAAAACAGCTCTGGGGACTGGCACTGCTACAGAGACAGTTTTAGCCATGAAGGAGAAACTAATTAAACAGCTTCATTCCCATCCAAGGAAGATTATATACTTTTATACTTCTGCCACCAAGTACTTTGATGCTGCACAGAAAAGGTAGAAAAGTACCAATTATTTTGAGACAAGACCTTTCTAATTCTAGAAAGGCAGATATATGAGAAAAGAGAGGAGTAAGAGCCAGAAGAGTGGTGCAACTTGAAGATTTTATTCCTATTGAGGTCCCAAACAGTGCAATGTCAAATGCCAAAACCCCCACAACTTTCTATAAAGTACACCTTTAAAATCACTACTAAACAATACAATTAAAACTTTTCTTCCTTCAGTATGACTGATGTAGGATATATGATTGTAGTTTTTAATCTGAGAACTTTGTTAGTGATTAATAGTTATAAAATTATGCAATCAATTAAAAATATTATTCAGCCAGTGATCAGTTGCTGAATCAAATTCTGCTACTAAAATGAATATATACATACAGCTCTAGTATTTTATTGCTGATTCTAAATTTTTTTTTTCACTCAGAATTCAGTTAAGGAAGTAGCATTAATAGTTTTTAGCTGACAATGAATAACTTAACACTTTGTCAAATCTTGTTTCCTTAAAATATTTTTAAATTATGAAATATTCATTGTTAAATTGGTTTATTGTAAAAAGAACTAACACATCTTTGGAATTTGTTATGTTCTTGCCACTTCTTCAATTCAGGTCTATATGTACCTGAAACATATGTCAGAAGCTTGAGCCATTTTTTATATTTTTTTAGATTGAGTTCTAAATAATAGTAACTTTATTTTCTTCTCTCAAAACATTTATTAAATGTCTTAGTGAAACAAATTTAACAGAGTGTTACTGATGCTATTTATTCATAGTTGGGTTTTGTTTGGTCAGTTGATTTATTTTGTTTCTCTTTGGTTGGAGGGGTTTTTGTTTTCTGTTCTTGTCTTTCCATTGCTTTGGCTTTGGTTTTTGCTTTGTTTCATTGTTTTTTAAGTGTAAGGGGAAAATTTTGAAAATCAAAAATATTCCTTATGTAAAAAATACACAAGTACTTATCCAATAATAGTATTTAAACATCCTACCAGGAAAAAAATAAGTTTCTATTGTTGTTTTAGAGATGCAGAGTTGAAATGCGTATTAATGACTGGTTTTTCTTCCAGCACAGAGAAACAATCAAAAACAGAATTATTTTTTTTAGAGATTAAAAAAAAAAAATCAACTAACTAATAGATTTCTTAATGCATATATGTGTTGGTACTTCCAAACTACTCTATCTCATGACTTGCACACACTTTATGATGTCAGTAATTTAATCATATGACACAGTGAGATATGATTTTAATAGATATGATTTTAATAGATCAAAATTAGTAATAATAGAATCATAGAATGTTAGGGGTTGGAAAGGATCTCCAGAGTTCATCTAGTCAAACACCCCTACCAAAGCAGGATTGGTTAGGGCGGCTATATAGGAATGCATCCAGGTGTGTTTTGAAAGTTTCCAGAGGAGACTCCACAACCTCTCTGGGCAGCCTATTCCTGTGCTCCATCAGGCTCACCATAAAGAAGCTTGTCCCCATGTTGAGATGGAATTGGAAGCTGCTGAGGGTACACTCCATCTCCTCATCCAGGTGATTGATGATGATATTGAACAAAACTGCAGTTGCTGGCCACAGGCTTCCTATTGTGCTCTGCACTGCTGATCACAATCCTCTGAATTCTAATGTCATGCCATTTTCCAATCCACTGCACAGTTCAATCATCTAACTCACTTCTCTTGAGGATGTTACGGAAGACATTATTAAAAGCCTTGCTGAAGTCAAAGTAGATGACATCCATTCTCCCTTCATGTACTCATTTGGTCATGCCTTAGTAGAAGGCTATCAGATGTTGCATAAACATATTTGTCAAACAAAAATCTTCTATGGTTTAATAGTAAAGGAGGAAAATTTCAGGACTGAGTAACCGTAACAGCAACAGTTTCCTTAGCTGCAAAATAACTGATCCGTAAATTATTACTTTTGTATTTGGTGCTATGAGAAACTAAATTTTCTCATTTATACAATCTTGAGGTCTATCCTTTTCAATTGAAGGAAGATTAGAAATATTCTAAAGTATAGTGTTTAATTATCTTACTTTTGCTGTCTAGAAATTCTAGAAATTATGAATGTAACTAAACCAATTTATGAATAGGCAGTACAAGGAAATAAAGTTCTATGGAGTTCTAGGTATCCAATCATGCGTACAAATGTATATCTACTGCTATTAAGAATTAGAAGTGTTTAGTCACTAATTAAAGACTAAACAGAACTTGTATAAGCTGTAAAATTAAGATGATGATACTTTAAATAAAACTGACTTAAATAATTTTTTAAAACTTTAAAAAGTTGTTTATGACTGGAGTACAAATAAGTTTTGTTTCAGTCTTCCTTTACCACGTTCATATGTTGCATATTATTGTGTGGAAAACAGGTGAGAAGAAGGAGGTAAGGGAAAAGGGCTGAAGGCTTTCTTTACTGAAAGGGCTGTCAAACCCTGAAACAAATTGCCCAGGGAGGTGATGGAGTCCCCATCCCTGAAGAGATTTAAAAGATGAGTAGATATGGTGCTGAGGTACACGTTTTGACAGTGGCAGCTTTTGGCAGTGTTGAGTTTATACTGAAATCGATGATCTTAAAAGTCTTTTCCAGTCTAAATGATTTTGTGATACTCTACAAATTACAAATGTAGCTTAACTGACAGAAAACAAGGTACAGAGATCATAACCTCCTTTTGAGTTAGTGAGTTTTACAACAGACAAGAATGATGAATGAATTCTTCTCAGGAGGGCTAAAATTAGAGCTAAGTAGAGATTTTCCTTTCAAAGTCATGGAGAATATTGCCCCATTGTCTTAGTAAAATGCTCATATATCACAACTGTTATATTCTTATATGAAATATATACATAAACCAGTGAAAGCCATGACAATGTTATTCGTTTACTTTTCAGACTTTTTAATTCTGCAGTGGCTTTAAAAAATAGTTGAAGTATTATGTCTTGGCTTTCAATGCCTTTGTGTACTCAGTGTAAAATATGTTACTTCTAAATCCTCTATTAAAATCAAATGTTTATCAACAGTATTATGAATTATCAAATCAGTATTTAGCCATTTTCATAACAAGTTTCTCTTGTTTAATTACTACATTCCACTAATCCAATTTTTCCCAATTAGTTAGAAGCTAAGTCAACTGATATTTGAAATTTTAATTACTTGTGAATATTTTTTAATTTAAAATAATTAATGTGGATATAATTTAGAGAAAAAATTATCTTCATTAATGTGTTACAAATAATCTTTTCCAGAAACTTTTTACAAAGCTGAATTATTAGTCTAAAACTATAAAAGCAGAAAACTTCTAGAAAAGTTTAATCCAAAATGATTAAACATTATGTCATTTGTTCTTGATAATTATTTATGTAATTTGAAACCTGTTCAGTGCTTATATTGCTCCCTGAAAGTTCATATAGTTGTCAGAGAAGTGAAAACACAGTACTCTTACACAGTTAGTTTTGTTTCTGTGCAATTGACTTTATACATTAGCAAAACGCAGAGCAAGTGCTGGTAATAAGCAGCGAGAGTCATATTTAGGAGGACCTTTCATCTTATGAAAAATCCCAATCACTTCTGCATTCTCTGCTCAGACTCTAACACACATTCTTGGCAAATGCTCTGCTCATCTACATGAAGGACTGGAAGGAAGACCTAGAGAGCTACAGACCTGCTGGGCTGATCTCAGTGCCATGGAAGATCATAGAACAGATCATCTTGAGTGCCATCAGTTAGTGTGTTCAGGGCAACCAGGTGATCAGGCCCAGTCAGCATGAGTTCATGAGGGGTAGGTCCTGTTTGACGAACCTGGTCTTCTTCTGTGACAAGCTAATCCTCTAGGTCAATGATGTTTTGGGCTCCCCAGTTCAAGAGAGACAGTGACCTGCTGGAGAAAATACAACAGAGAGCCACAAGGATGATTAGGGAACTTGACCACCTCCTCTGTGAAGAGAGACTGAGAAACCTGGTGCTGTTTAGCCTTGAGAAGACTGTGAAGGGATCTCATCAATGTCTATAAATATCTGAGGGGTGGGTGTCAAGTGGATAGGGCCAATCACTTTTCAGTGGTGTGGAGTTATAAGACAAGGAATAAAAAGTACAAATATGAACATAGAAGATTTCACCTCAACATGAGAAGAAACTTCTTCACTGTGAGGCTGATGTACCAGTGGAACAGGCTGTCCAGGAAGGTTGTGGCATCTCCTTCTCTGGACACATTCAAAACCTGCCTGGATGCATTCCTGTGTGAACTACCCTAAGTGTTCCTGCTTTGGCAGGGAAGTTGAACTTGATGATCTCCGACAGTCCCGTCCAACCTGTAATGTTCTGTGATTCTGTGATCTAGACAGGCTGGATTTATGGTCTGAAGCCAGAGATACGAGAGTCAAATTAAAGTCAAGTACCAGGTCCTGCTCTTCGGTTACAAAACCCCCATCCAATGTTACAGGCTTGGGGTAGAGTGGCTGGAAAACTGCCTGGGAGAAAAAGACCTGGGCCTGGTGGCCAACATGAACCAGCAGTGTACTTAGGTGTCCAAGACCAACAGCCTTCTGGCCTTTATCAGGAATAGTGCGGCCAGCAGGAGTAGGAGAGTTATCATGCCCCTATAGCTGACAATGGTGAGGCTACCCCTCAAATATTGTGTTCAATTTTGGGCCCCTCACAAGAACATTAAGTTCCTGGAGTGTGTCCAGAGATGGGCACCAAAGATGGTGAAAGGCCTGCAAACAAGTTCTTAGCAGGACCCTCTGAAGGAACTGGAATTGTTTAGGCTGGAGAAGAGGAGGCTGAACAGAGACCTTATTGCTTCTACAAGAACCTGGAAGCAGGTTGTGATAGTATGGGTGTTGGTCTCTTCTCTCTAGTATCAAGTGATGGAATGAGAGGAAATGGCTTCAAATAGCAACAAGGGAGGTTTAGATTGAACGTTAGGAAACATTTCTTTACAGAAATAGTGAGTAAAAGGACCACTTCAGAAATGGGCCTCTGAACCTGACTGACTGTACAGAAAAAGCAAAACTTGCTTCAACGTGAATTCCATACTAATTATGCAGATGGTCTGAAGTACCTCCGTGCCAGCTGTTAGTGCTGACAGATCAGATACGTACTCAAGTAGATGTAACACCTCAGTCTGAAGGCTGTGGAACTTGTGAGACAAACCCAGCTTTTGAAACATCTGACATTGTGTGACAGTGTGACCGGTTTAGGCCTACTCCACCACAGACAGCAAATCTGCTTTGCAAGAAAACATCAAGGAAAACCCCTATTTCATTCTGTGTTTAAAACATCCTAGGTCTTGATGTCATTGAGGATGGGTAACTTGTAAATATGTTAGATTGTTGTTTTAGACTGTTAGATTGCTGCAACAAATGTCGTAAGAAATAGTATTTGTTATAATCGAGGAGTATTTTATCCTGACTGCCGGGAAGAGACTCCAACTGAAATCTGAAATCTTAAAGGGATCTGTAGGGTTCCTGAAGAATGTAACTGCTGCCAAGAAGATACCATACCCGGCTGCTGGTTGCAACCCAGTAGGCTGAGGAGGCAGAGCTAACATATACTGGTGGAGCCTAATCTTGATCCTAACCCTGTTTTTGCATAAGGAGTCAAACCAAAATCTAAGACCATGTCCCCAGGTGTGGATAAATTCTCCTCCAACAATAGTAATGGTAAACAGGTTGAATTAGTAATTAGGCCTACTAAAACTTAGAAAAGCAATGGCAATTTTTTTCTTCTGCGCTATGATTTTCTGCTATGTATTTTGCTAGATTATAATGAATGTAAGCATAGGTGTGACAAAAGCATGACAACTATTCATTCAGAATGGGTTGGCTTTGATTTCTTATGTGCTGAGAGTGTGTGTGGTTATAAATGTAAGCTATTGTAGTTATGTAATTAGGTTTTCTTGGGAGATGTTTCCTGTGGGTTCAAAAGTTTTAACTTCTTGATTATCAAATGTGAATTGGCTTGTTGGAATAATTGTAGCATTGATCTATACCAATTTCTGTAATTGTTGTTTGGTATTAGTAAGTTGCAAGTAGATGGTTATAATTTGGAAGTGACTGGGACAGAAATATCACAGTATCACAGCATCACCAAGGTTGAAAGAGACCTCAAAGATCATCAAGTCCAACCTGTCACCACAGACCTCATGACTAGACCATGGCACCAAGCACCATGTCCAAAAGAATCCATTTATGATATAATTAAGAAAAATCTGGAGAATCTGGAAGCAATAACACAAATCAATGGTACACTATCCCTGCCAGTGTTCAGAAAATGTGTAGACATAGTGCTTTGGAACATGGTTTAATGGCCATCATGGTGTTAGGTTGATAGTTGCACTCGAAGTTGATAGACCTCTCTTCCAACCTTGATGATTCTGTGATTCCATCTCCCACCAGTCCTTCTCTGTTTGTAAACAGGAAGTCAAGTGGTGTACTGATCTTGGTAAGCTCACTTACCAGATGTATCAGTAAGTAATCTTCCACAGAATCCAGAAACCTCCTAAACTGTTTTCTATTTGATAAGTTGAAGTCCCCCCACACAAACAAGAGCTAGTGTTTGTGAGACTTCTGTCAGCTTCTTGTAGAATCCTTCATTTGCCTCTTCATCCTGTTTGGGTGGCCTACAGCAGACTTCCAAAATAACATCTGCCTTGTTGGCCTTCTCCCTCATCATTACCCATAAGCGCTAGATTTTATGGTCATAATGATTAAGTAGAAACAACCCCTCAAATATAGAGGTACACCACTGCCTCTTCTTTGCTTATTCCTTCTGAAGAGCTTATAGACATCCATTGCAGCACTGCAGTCATGGCAGTCATCCCACCATGTTTCTGTGATTGCTCTCCTGCTGCAGAGTGGCTTTCAGCTTCTGTTTATTGCCCATACTTCATGCATTGTTACAGATGCACTTGAACTGGGAGATTGATTTCACCCCCCACCACTGGCATGCCACCCCATGGCTCATCTCTAGTGAGCTTGGTTTTATCCCCTTCCCACTCTGAATCTAGTTTAAAGTCCTCTCAATAATAAACCCTATTATTATAGTAATTTTATGTTGGATAATTTTACAATTGCCTGTAAGTGTAAAAGATGAAGGATGAGCAAATACTGAAAGAACAGAGTATCATTATCTCCTACTTACTGAATGTGGACAATCACTTTCAGGGGAAAAAAAATGTGTTTGCTGCAATATGTCAAATATCCTTGTGTGGGAGTTGGAACTAGCAGGATCTAAGTCCCCTTTAAGAGATCAGGCAGGTAGCAAAGAGGTGTTGTGCTTGTAAGTTCAAAACTGTAAGATGAAGCTTTCTCATATCTTTCTAAAGGAAGCAGCTGTCTGTGACTGCCCTGACCTTGTAGATAAGTGAAAGAATGTGTGCTTATTAAAATTATTTAATTGGCACAGCTCTGGTGGTTGCATCAGCCATGTTGGGGATATATAAGGCCTTCAGATGCATTAATAAAGTGTATTCAATCACCACATTGGAGTCCGTGCCTAATCTGCCATGTCATCTTTGTGCTTTATTATTCTCACCATGGCAAAATCAAGTATTTTGTGAAAAGTTTCATTTTTAAAAATCCTCAGAATGAGAAAAATAATTGAGGCAAAACCCAAATATTTTATATGAATTAGGCACAAAAATATTGAGAGGATTTTGGGACATGTCCTGTGTCAAAGAGAAAAGAAGAATGCAGTCAAAGTGCTTTCCCTGAATTAAACCTGATACAGCATCCAGTTCTGGGATCCCTAGTTCAAGGACGACAGGGATCTGGGCTCCCTAGTTCAAGAAGCACAGGGATCTGCTTGAGAGAGTGCAACAGACGGCTACAAGGATGATTAGGGGACTGAAACGTGTGCCATATGAGGAAAAGATGAGCTACCTGGGGCTTTTTGGTCTAGAGAGGAGAAGACTGAGAATGGATCCAATAAATGTGTATAAATATGTGAGGGCTGGGTGTCAAGATGGAAGGGACAGTCTCTTCTCACTTGTGCCCTGTGATAGGACAAGGGGCAATGGATGCAAGCTATACCACAGGAAGTTCCACCTTAACGTGAGGAAGAACTTCTTTATGGTAAGGGTCACAGAGCACCGGAACAGGCTCCTCAGAGAGTTTGTGGAGTCTCGTTCTTTGGAGACTTTCAAGAACTGTCTGAATGCATTCTTGTGAGACCTGTACGAGATTATATGGTCCTGATCTGGCAGGGAGGCTATCTACAGAGGTCCCTTCCAACCCCTTACATCCTGTGAGCCTGTGATTCTGTGATCCTGTGATTGAGAATTCTTCTAATTTCAATGAAAATTCTGTAACTGGCCAACACTTAAAACATATACATGCTAGTTTCTTGCCAACTGATGTGCAGAGTATGTTGGATTTGTGTCATCTTTGTTAGAGAAATCTGTGAGGCAATATTCATGAGACAGAATGTTAATAATAGTATTGTCACAGAATGTGACACTAGAATGGTAGTATGGAATTCTTAAAGCTAAAGCTGCAGCAAAAGAAACATTATTCAAAACTCTAGGAGAAGCCTTCCTCTAACTATAAAATTCTAGACTTGTTCAACTCATTTCCATGGTAATAAAACATGATTCAGCAAGCTATGATGAGGTACCAATAAAGAGATAAAATATACTAAAGTTATAAAACTTTGCTATCGTACTGCACTGAATCAGCCACTGTTAATAACACACATTTAATATATACCACAATTATGTCACATTTGAAGGAAAGCAGAAAATTATGTTTCACAGTATCATAGTATCGCCAAGGTTGGAAGAAACCTCAAAGATCATCAAGTCCAACCTGTCACCACAGACCTCATGACTACCAAGTTTTCCCCTCCAAGTGCCACGTCCAGTCCCCTCTTGAACATCTCCAGGGACGGTGACTCTACCACCACCCCGGGCAGCCCACTCCAGTGACGAATGACTCTCTCTGTGAAGAACTTTCTCCTCACCTCAAGCCTAAACTTCCCCTGCTGCAGCTTGAGACTGTGTCCCCTTGTTCTGGTGCAGGTTGCTAGGGAGAAGAGGCCAACCCCTTCCTGGCTACAACCATCCTTCAGGTAGTTGTAGAGAGCAATGAGGTTGCCCCTGAGCCTCCTCTTCTCCAGGCTAAACAATCCCAGCTCCCTCAGCCTCTCCTCATAGGGCTTGTGCTCAAGGCCTCTCCCCAGCCATGTTGCCCTTCTCTGGACACGTTCAAGTGTTTTGATGTCCTTCATAAACTGAGGGGCACAGAATTGGACACAGGACTCAAGGTGTGGCCTAACCAAAGCAGAGTACAGGAGCACAATGACCTCCCTGTTTCTGCTGGCCACACCATTCCTAATGCAGGCCAGAATGCCACTGGCCCTCTTGGCCACCTGGGCACACTGCTGGTGCATGTTTAGGTGACTGTCAACCAGCACCCCCAGATCCCCCAGAGTTTGGCCGCTCTCCAGCGACTCCGACCCCAGCCTGTAGCTCTGCATGGGGTTGTTGTGGCCAAAGTGCAGCACCCAGCATTTGGATTTGTTGAATGTCATCATATTGGACTCCACCCATCTGTCCAGTCGGTCAAGGTCCCTCTGCAGAGCCCTTGTACCCTCTAACAGATCAATATCTGCTCCCAACTTGGTGTCATCTGCAAATTTGCTGATGACTGTCTCAATCCCCTCATCCATATCATCAATGAAGATGTTAAAGAGGATGGGGCCCAACACTGATCCCTGGGGGACGCCACTAGTGATTGGCCACCAGCTGCAGGTGGCACCATTCACCGCCACTCTGGGCTTGGCCCTCCAGCCAGTTCCTAACCCAGCACAGAGTGTTGCTGTCCAAGCCATGATCTGACAGCTTAGCCAGCAGTTTGCTGTGGGGGACGGTGTTAAAGGCCTTGCTGAAGTCCAGATAGACCACATCCACAGGCCTCCCCACATCCACCAGGTGCATCACCTGATCATAGAAGGAGATCAGGTTGGAAAGGCAGGACCTGCCCTTCCTAAATCCATGTTGGCTGGACCTGAGCCCTTGGCCACCCTTCAGGTACGCGGTTATTGCCTGGTTTCTCCATCCGTCCCTTCTTGTGGATGGGGACCACATTGGCCAGTTTCCAGTCATCTGGGACCTCACCGGTCAGCCAGGACTGGAGGAAAATGATGGAGAGCGGCTTGGCCAGCTCATCTGTCAGCTCTCTCAGCACCCTAGGATGGATCCCATCTGGTTCCATGGACTTGTGAGTGTCCAAGTGTCTCAGCAAGTCCTGAATTAATTCCTCATGGATTTCCGGGGCATTACACTGCTCCCTGACCCCATCACCCAGCTCAGGAGGCCTCTCGTCCTGAACAGGTTGAAGTCACCCACAAGGACAAGATCTGATGATCTTGAGACAGCCTCCAGTTGCTTGTAGAATAATTCATCTGCCTCCTCATCCTGGCTGGGTGGTCTATAACAGACTCCAGCCAGGATGTCAGATTTGTAAGGCCTCCCTCTGATTTTAACCCACAGGCTCTCAATCCTTTCATCCTGCACCTCTAGCCCTGTGGCAGAGAGTGACTCCCTAATATACAGATCCACCCCTCCTCCTCTTCTCCCTCGCCTCTAAAGAGCCTGTAACTCAGCAGAACACCACTTGAGCTCCTACCTCATCAATAAATTTTCCAAGGGCCTTGAATTCCTTTTTAATTGCCCTGGTGCCCTTCTTGTCAATTTCAGCACTTCCAGCTTGTATTACCAGCAAAGGTAATAGTCAGTGGGCTGGATCAGCTTTGGGAGTCTCCTTGTGATGTCCCTTACCCTCACCCCGGGTAGGGAGCAGACCTCCCTGTGGGATGGGTTGGGATGACATATTGGTCCCTCAGTTCCCCTCAGGAGAGAGTCCCTAACAACTATAACCCTTCTCTTTTTCTTTGTGGAGCTGGTTGTTATAGTTGGTGGGGACAGCTTGGCCTTAGGCTCTCCCCTCAGATGGCTGGTCCTTGGCCCTCTCATCCCCACTGCCCTCAGCCTGCAGGGCCTCGTACTTATTATGCAAGGGCAGTGGAGGAGGAGGAGAGGGCCGGGAAGGATTCCCCTTGTCACCCCTGGCAGGGACCTGTATCCATGCCTCACTTTCTCCAGGGACTCTTCCCTCAGCAGGGGAGATCTGCAGAGCCTTCTCCCACATATCTGTCTCACTTTCGCTTTTCCTTATTGACCTGAGCCTAGATACCTCATCTTTCAGCTTGGCCACTTCATCCTTAAGCTCTGCCACCAGACTGAGGAGAAAATTCACTTGGTCAAACCTGACACAGATGTTCTCTCCTTCCCCCTCCATTGCAAGTGCCAGGCTCAAGCACTCTCTGCAGCTGGCAGCCTAGACTCCTGCATGCTGATGCAGCAACTCTGTCTGGGTAGCTAGTGTTTTTCTAGCCTTCGTCCGAGTGACAACTATGGTTCAGGGTTTGTTTGAATTTTATTTTATTTTTTTTAATTTTATGTGAGCAGCAGGAAGGCTCTCAAGCCAAAATGGCAGCTTGCGCACAGCCTGGGAGGGATTTAAACCTCCCGTGGCTGACGTCACGCTCCCGATCCCGAGCAGACTCATGAGAGGATGATCCTGCCGGACATGCCTGCCAATCAGGGGTCCTCCCGACCTGCAAAACCCTGAACAGAAATGAAAAGCCAGGCAGGAAGCTCACGGTTCAAGCAGAGCAGCCCTGAATGCCAGTTCTGGTTGGCTCTCAAGCCAAAATGGCAAATGGTTTACGTGTTTAAGTGTTAATAAACCAATGTCCTCTGTGGATACATACATTGCAAAATAAGAAAGGGATTCTGAAAAAATAATGAAATGTATCCCTGGAGGTGTTCAAGAGGGGATTGCACATGTCACTTGGTGCCATGGTCTAGTCATGAGGTCTGTGGTGACAGGTTGGACTTGATGATCTTTGAGGTCTCTTCCAGCCTTGGTGATTCTGTGATTCTGTGACCTCTGTAGAATTCTGCAAATCACTGAGAAGCACAGTCATGGAAGAGCAACAAAGACTAAAGATTCATAAATCATAAACACATCAGTAACATTTCCACCAAGATGAAAGAAAACACATGGAGCATTGTTTTCCTAGTATGCAACAATGCATTGTTGTGTACACATTCCACTAAATGGAATGCACACAAGGAACAGGGATCTGCTGATGTGCATAACATTATATAAGAGTTAAATAATGCACAACTACCACTTTAAAGAGACATTGAGTTTTACATGTAGCAGCCTCCTGGCTTTATTTACAATGCAAAAAACATCTTATGAAAACTTATTCTAACTTATTCTCTATACTCAATAAGGTACCCATTTCCTTTTTTCCAAGGATGCTCTGTACCAAGTAAAATCTGCTTATCTTCCAGCTGAGGATTTATCTAATTATCTTCTTGTCCCCATCTTAGATTCCTACCACACTTCCTTCATAGTGTACCTTCAGCTGCCTCACTAATCTTTAGCACTTTCTCCCATTGTAATTCCATAACTTTGTGAACCCATTGTGGAGATATCTGTTTTTTATAGTATTTCTGCATGTATTTTCCTCTTTGACATTATTTTGTCATGCTGTACTTATTACTTCTTCCTTCTTTCACTTCTTCTCCCAAGGAAAGTCAAAAGCAAAATTCCTTTATACTACAGGACTATTGCAAGAGTCATGCTACTAGTAATCTAGCCTGTGCATAATATCCCCTGAAGCAAAATGTTTTCTGTCAGGAACCAACCAACAGCTAGGTCCTGGACTGTTAATTTATTCTGTCTGAAGAATCCCACCCCAGCTAGATGCTCAGAGATGTAAGGTATTTCTTAACTGTCTGATCCATCTTGGCTCTTTACAATGATGCCAACTGAAGAAGAATTGGAGAGGACTCTAAGACAGCTATACGTGATGTCATCTATTTCTGCAACACAGAACAATATTTTAAAACACAATGGATAGCTATTAAAAGAATATCATTATCTGCTAAGATTCTCAACTTCAAATTGCATGTGTATGACTTTTAATGACTGTCATGGAGTGACATATATCACCCTGCTGTTGAATCAATTTAAGCAAAAACGTAGATAAAGTTTGAGTAATATAACTAATACTGCTGTCCAGAAGAGACAAAAGCCTCAAAAATGCTCTGAATCAAACAATGGAGCAGGAGCCAGAAGGTCTGTTTTTTCAGGAGATTGCCACATTACCTAGGCTTGTCTGAACATGTTGCCCTGGGGTCCAAGTGGGCCAGGTATGTGTATCCTGGCCTGCATCACGAGAAGTGTGGCCAGCAGGAGCAGGGAGGTCATTCTGCCCCTGTACACTCCACTGGTTAGGCCGCACCTTGAGTCCTGTGTCCAGTTCTGGGCCCCTCAGTTTAGGAAGGATGTTGACTTGTTGCAACATGTCCAGAGAAGGGCAACAAGGTTGGTGAGGGGTTTGGAACACAAGCCCTATGAAGAGAGGCTGAGGGAGATGGGGTTGTTTAGCCTGGAGAAGAGGAGACTGAGGGGTGACCTTCTTGCTCTCTACAACTACCTGAAGGGAGGTTGTAGCCAGGCAGAGGTTGGTCTCTTCTCCCAGGCAGCCAGCACCAGAAGAAGAGGACACAGTCTCAGGCTGCACCAGGGGACATTTAGGTTGGATGTTAGGAAGAAGTTCTACACAGAGAGAGTGATTGCTCATTGGAATTGGCTACCCGTGGAGGTGGTGGAGTCACCATGATTAGAGGTGTTCAGGAGGAGACCTGATGGGGTGCTTGGTGCCATGATCTAGTTGTTTGTGTAGGTTGGATTGGTTGATAGGTTGGACGTTGGACCTTCACCTTGGACTTCCGGAGGGCGAACTTCAGCCTGTTTAGGAAAATTATCTGCAAAGTTCCCTGGGTATCAGCCCTCAAGAACCAAGGGGTCCAGGAGGGTTGGACCTATTTCAAACAGGAGATCTTGAAGGCACAGGAACTGGCGGTTCCCATCTGCTAAAAGATGAGTCATCGGGGAAGGCGACTGGCCTGGATGAACAAACAGCACCTGGAGGAACTAAGGGAAAAAAGAGGCCGTATCACCTTTGGAAGGAGGGGAAGGCTTCTCGAGGTATGTTTAAGGAAGTTGTTAGATTATATAGGAAAAAAATTAGAGAGGCAAAGGCCCATTTGGAGCTGAGGCTGGCCACCTCAGTGAAGGACAATAAAAAGCACTTTTGCAAATATGTTAATGCCAAAAAGAAGGGCAGGAAGAACCTGCACTCCCTATTGGACCAGGGGGAACACGGTGACTAAAGACAAGGAAAAGGCTGAGGTCCTGAACACCTTCTTTGCCTCAACTTTTAACAGTGAGGCAGGAGGAGTTCAGGACGAGTGGCCTCCTGAGCTGGGTGATGGGGTCAGGGAGCAGTGTAATGCCCTGGATATCCATGAGCAATTAGTCTGGGACCTGCTGAGCCACTTGGACACTCACAAGTCCATGGGGCCAGATGGGATCCATCCTAGGGTGCTGAGAGAGCTGGCAGATGAGCTGGCCAAGCCGCTCTCCATCATTTTCCTCCAGTCCTGGCTCACCAGTGAGGTCCCAGATGACTTAAAACTGGCCAATGTGGTCCCCATCCACAAAAAGGGACGGACGGAGGAACCCGGAAACTATAGGCCAGTTAGCCTGACCTCAGTGCCAGGGAAAATGATGGAGCAGATTATCCTGGCGGCAATAGCTGCACACCTGCAGGATGGCCATGGGCTCAGGTCCAGCCAGCATGGATTTAGGAAGGGCAGGTCCTGCCTTTCCAACCTGATCTCCTTCTATGATCAGGTGACCCACCTGGTGGATGTGGGGAGGCCTGTGGATGAGGTCTACCTGGACCTCAGCAAGGCCTTTGACACTGTCCCCCACAGCAAACTGCTGGCCAAGCTGTCAGATCATGGCTTGGAGAGCAACACTGTGCTGGGTTAGGAACTGGCTGGAGGGCCGGGCCCAGAGAGTGGTGATGAATGATGCAACCTGCAGCTGGAGGCCAGTCACCAGTGGCGTCCCCGAGGGATCAGTGTTGGGCCCCATCCTCTTCAATGTCTTCATTGATGATCTGAATGTGGGGATTGAGACAGTCATCAGCAAATTTGCAGATGACACCAAGTTGGGAGCAGATTTTGGTCAGTTAGAGGGTAGAAGGGCTCTGCAGAGGGAACTTGACTGACTGGACAGATGCACGGAGTTCAACGGGATGGAATTCAACAAGTCCAAGTGCCGGGTGCTGCACATTGGCCACAGCAACCCCATGCAGAGCTACAGGCTGGGGTTGGAGTGGCTGGAGAGCGGCCAAACAGAGAGGGACCTGCGGGTGCTGATTGACAGCCGCCTGAACATGAGCCAGCAGTGTGCCCAGGCAGCCAAGAAGGCCAACCGCATCCTGGCCTGCATTAGGAATAGTGTGGCCAGCAGGAGCAGGGAGGTCATTGTGCCCCTGTACTCTGCTTTGGTTAGGCCACACCTTGAGTACTGCGTCCAGTTCTGGGCCCCTCAGTTTAAGAAGGACATCAAGACACTTGAACGTGTCCAGAGAAGGGCAACGTGGCTGGGGAGAGGCCTTGAGCACAAGCCCTATGAGGAGAGGCTGAGGGAGCTGGGATTGTTTAGCCTGGAGAAGAGGAGGCTCAGGGGCGACCTCATTGCTCTCTACAACTACCTGAAAGGTGGTTGTAGCCAGGAAGGGGTTGGCCTCTTCTCTGTAGCAACCAGCACCAGAACAAGGGGACACAGTCTCAAGCTGCAGCAGGGGAAGTTTAGGCTTGAGGTAAGGAGAAAGTTCTTCACAGAGATAGTCATTTGCCATTGAAATGGGCTGCCCAGGGAGGTGGTTGAGTCTCCATCCCTGAAGGCGTTAAAGAGGGGACTGGATGTGGCACTTGGTGCCATGGTCTAGTCGTGAGGTGTGTGGTTGCAGGTTGGTCTCAACAATCTTCAAGGTCTCTTCCAACCTTGGTAATACTGTGATTGGTGTATTGTATTATTATTGTACCTGGGGAGTGGAGGAAAGCCAATATCACTCCAATCTTCAAAAAGGGCAAGAAAGAAGTTCCAGGAAACTATAGACCAGTCAGCCTCACCTCCACTCCTGGAAAAATGAGTCCAGCTCATTCTGGAGGTTCTCTCTAGGCACATGAAAGATATTAAGATTATTGGGAATAGTCATTGTGGATTTACCAAGAGGAAATCATGATTGACTAATCTGATAGCCTTCTATGATGTTGTAACTAAATGGGTAGATGGAGGGAGACCAGGGGATGTAGACTACCTTGACCCTAACAAGGTTTTTGTCACTTTCCCCCATAACATCCTTGTAAGTAATCTCAGGAAGTATGGGTTTCAAGCACAAAAAGTGACATGGATTAGGAACTGTTTACGCAATAGAATTTGAAGAGTGGTGATCAATGGTGCCAAAGTTCTGCAAGTAGTGGAGTCCCCCAGGGTTGAGTGCTGGGTCCAATCCTGTTCAACATTTCCATCAATGACATTGATGATGGGACAGAGTGACAGAGTTTGTGGACAATACCAAACTGGAAAGCTTGGCTGACACACCTGAATGCTGTGCAGCCATTCATTGAGACTTGGACAGACTGAAGAGCTTGGTAAAGAGGAAACTCATGAGGTTCCACAAAGATAAGTGCAGAGTCCGGCACCTGTGAAGGAATGATAAACTGCATAAGTACAGGTTAAGAAGTGATATGCTACAGAGCAGGGCCTTGGAGTAGGATCTAGGAGTCCTGGTGGATAAGAAGATATCCACGGGACAGTAATGTGGGGGCTGAGAAGGCCAATGGTATCTTGGGATGCATTAAGATCAATGTATCCAGCAGATCGAGGGAGGTTCTCCTCCCCTTCTACTCTGAGCTAGTGAGGCCCCACCTAGAATATTGCATCTAGTTCTGGGCTCCCCAGTTTAGGAGAGACAGGCATCTACTTGAGAGAATCCAGTGGAGGGCTACAAGGATGATGCAGGGACTGGAGCATGTGCCTTATATGGAAAGGTGGAGAGACGTGGGGCTTTTTAGTCTGGAGAGAAGACTGAGAGGGCATTTAATAAATATATTTAGATATATGACAGCTGGGTGTCAAGAAGGAAGGGAGAGCCTCTTCTCACTTGTGCTGTCTGACAGGATAATGGATGTAAACTACAGCACAAGAAGTCACAGAGTCACTGAGCACTGGGACACGCTCCTCAGAGAGTTTGTGGAGTCTCCTTCTCTGGAGAGTTTCAAGACCCATCTGGATGCTTTCCTGTGTGACCTGCACAGGATTCTATGATCCTGCTCTGGCACAGAGGTTAAATTCAAAGATCTCCAGAGGTCCCTTCCAACACTAACAGCCTGTGATCCTGTGACCCAGTGATCCTGTGAAAATATTATTAGAAAAACAAACATTTTCTGGAGCTTTTTAAATGCATATTATATTCTGATTTTTTGCCATGATTTTTATAATAGCATTAATAATACCTAAATTTCCATTGGTTGTTATCTTTTTGCAGACATAGCTCAGAAATGTTTCCTGTTACAGTGGCTTTTGTAATTATTGTTAAAATACTTTGCAAAAAATATTGTTAACATACTTTATTAAAATACTTCTACAGTTCTTATTAGTCTTAAGAGTTTCCAACAATCATTAAAAATTCAGACTTTCCCATGTTCAGCTGAAGCACCAACAATTTTTAGAGACTAAGAGAAGTTTGCAGTTCGCACTATCTTTTATACTGAAGGTTTAGATCAACAACTGTGAATCCTGTAGTAGTACTTCTCCAGTAACTAGGTAATAGCAAGAACTTTTTTTATTTTTTTGGTGAGAAAAATATTAGACAGGACTTTTATTCTGTCCTCAACATTCCTCATTCTGCTTCATAAGTAGGAGCTTAGTAAGTTCTTACCTTATTTGGGATCCACTCCAACAACCATCTAAAGCAAGAGAAAGTTTTTTTTTTTAACTTATAGCTGAATAAAACCTCTTAAATATAAATCATGACACCAATTTAATTATGGATCATCTCTGACACCTCCATGTGCAGTAATAATTCCACAAAGTGGTTTTGTCAGGAAAACACCCTGTCCTTTTAAAATACAATGGCAATTAACTTGATTACTCCCAGTTCTCATCAAATAATTATGTAATTTACTGTGCAAGTAAATAAACGCCTGCAATTTAATAAATTGAAAATGCAAAACATATCTAATTTATATTCATAACAGCACTATCTTTTCATTGCTATTGTAGCTAACTAAATTTTACTACAAATTCCAGTAAGTTTCATTATTCATGTAGGCTTTATTCACAATATTGTCAAGTGTCTTAAATATTACTTGTACTTGAGCAACCAGAAGACTATATTAGGGAACCTTGTATAAAACAACCTTTATAAATTCAGCCCCAAATTAGTCCGAAATTATAAAGTTATACAGAATTCCAATACTCACTGTTATATTGAAATGTTTTCCAGACAGAAATTTTATATCTCTCTGTTTGGTGCAATTTATTATTCTAAATGTAGGTATTCTCCAGTGTTTTGCTTTGTCAAAAGTAATTTATTTTTCAGTGCATCTGGAATAGTCTTCAATTGCAATATCATTCATAGGATGTTAACCTTTTAAATATGTTAACCTTTTAAATAATAGTGTGAAAAAAATTTAGCTTACCTGTAATATTTCTGTGATGAATATGAGCATTCCTAATCAATTTTAAGATAGTAGAATTTTCTGGATATTGAAGGAAGGATAGTCAAATATCAAGATCAGTTTATCAGATTCTTGTAATATTTGACTCATTAGATTTTAGATCCAAAATGAATGGATGGAATTATCTAATTTCTCATCTCGAATGAGAAGAAAATTAGTCTTTAGTTCCCTTATTGAGTTCTCTTTTCCTAGTAAAAGCTGACATCACACAATTTATTTAACAAATGTACAAAGTTTATAAACATTATGGACAATGGAACTTATAATTTAAACAACTGAATTCTTTCTGATAATGTCAGAATTACCATACTGCTTAGACAAGGAATCTATTTGTTTATTGACATGTTGTCATTAGGAAAAGAAAATTAGATCTAGAACAAAATAACATCTATAAATAGGTCATAGCTTAATCTTTTTGATATTCTTAGATTTAGTAATTTCATAGCTACTTTGAACAACTTGATAAGAAAAGAATTTGGGATCAATTTCAGCAACAGACCATAACTATAAATCAAAATGGTTATTTTTTGAGATCTCTAGTAGAAACTGTCAGAAAAAAATCTCAATATGTTGTTTCATGTAATTTTGTGAAATGTCAGTGATGAAATAACTGCTTGAGAAGCAGAAATTAAATATAAAATTATTTTTGAAAGCAATGGAAACAATGAAACTTTAAAACTTAAATATCTACATTTGCCTTATGGAAATATTCAAATTCATAGTGGTAAATTCTGCAAAATTTGAACATACTTGATATGTATTCATTTTAGATGTAATTACAACTTCAGATTTACTTTAGGCCATAACCCATCTCTGTATTTATTCCTTTTTTCTCAGAAATATTGACTCATTGTGGTTTTTTAATGTCAAATTTTTCCTCATTGCATTGCACCTTGGTTTTAAAATGTCATTTTAAGATTCACAGATTGAGGGATCCACCAAACGTCTCTTGTCCAACCCCACTGCAGTGATCAGGACACTTTCAGCTAGACCAGGCTGCCTGGGGCCACACCCAGTCCAATCTTGAATGTTTCCAGGGGTGGAGCCTCAACCATGTCTCTGGGCAACCTGTTACACTATTTTACCTCTCTCATTGTGAAGAACTTCCTCCTTAGGTCTAACTTAAATCTACCCTGCTCCAGTTTAAAGCCATTGCCCCTCATCCTACCTCTACAAGCTATTCTAAATAGCCCTTCCCGAACTTTCTGTATATCCTCTTTGGATATTGAAATGTAGTTATTAAGTCAAAGTAATATAAACATCAAAGTTGTAAAAGTATATAATAAAATTAACAGGATTATAGAAGGAATTATAAACCAAAAATAGACCCTGGACTTCAAGAGGGCTAACTTTGTCCTCTTCAAGACTCTACTTAGAAGTATCATGTGGGCTAGGGCTCTAGAAGAAAGGGGGGACCAAGAAAGCTGGTAAAGATTCAAACATGACTTCCTCCAAGATCAGGAAAAATGTATTCCCTTGAAAAAAAAAAATCAAGTAAGGAAGGCAGTAGACCTGCATGGATAAGCAAGAAGCTCTTACAAAAACTCAGTAAGAAAAAGGAGGCATATAATATGTGGGAAAAAGGTCTGGCCAATTGGGAGGATTATAGAAATATTGCCAGAGAATGTGGAGATGCAACAAGAAAGGCCAAGACCCTCTTGGAACTGAATCTTGCCAGAGAGGTGAAAGAAAACAAGAATAAATTAAATATAAGTGCAACTGCAACTTCAGTGCACCGAGCCAGGACCCAGACATCAGACTGTGTGGAGTGGCACATGCTCGCCATTCCCCAAGCCAGTCTTTTCACTCGAGCTTAAACTTCCTCTGCGGCAGCTTGAGACTGTGTCCTCTTGTTCTGGTACTGTTTGCCTGGGAGAAGAGGCCAACCCCCTCATGGCTAAAACCACCCCTCAGGTAGTTGTAGGCAGCAATAAGGTCTCCCCTGAGTCTGCCCCTTCGGAACTGCACCGGGACCAGCGGCCACTTGGGCAGGCTTTCACGCTTCTCTTCCTCGGGCTGCGGTGGCGGCTGGGTTTGCCATGCTTCCTGAACACACAGCGGCACTCGGGCGGCCCTGTCTTCACGTGCCTGCGGCTCGTGAGGCCAGCACCTTCGGCGGCGGAATTTAAACAACGGGCAGCAGTTCGCGCACCGGCTCCGCTGGGCAGCAGCCCCTTCTCTGGTACTCTCTCGCGCTCTCGCAGCCCCTTCTCTGGTACTCTCTCGCCTCTCGCACTTTTTTCTAAATTTTTGTCCAGTGGGTGGTGTGTCCAGGGGCAGCCACGGCTCGTGAGGCCAGGGGCAGCATGGTTATAACGCGCAGCAAAATCTCCTTTAAAAAATCAGTGTCGACCCAGACTGAGGTAGAACACAAGCAGGTAGCTGTCCAGGTATCTGGCTGTAGTGAGTGCTGGGGCCTGGCTCTTGAGATGCAGAGTAGTGGGGGCAACTCTTGCATTAGGTGTGAGCAGATTGGCTATCTGCTCGACCTTGTGGCCAGACTAAAGGATGAGGTTGCTAGTCTTAGAGATGTATGGGATTGTAGAAAACTGAAGAGCCAGAGGAGGAAAGAGATGAACCAGAGTAAGCAGGCTCCCAAGGATCCCCCCGCAGAGACTGGTTGTTTGAAAAGCAGAGGGGAATGGATACAGGTTCCTCTCAAAGGACACAAATTAAAACCTCCTTGCCTCCCCCCACCTCCCTCACTGCCCTTGGAAAACAGGTATGGGGCGCTGGAGATCGAGGGTGAGGTGATACTGATGCCGGAGGACACACCATCTGGGGTCTTCCCTGAGGCTAAACAGCCTAAGGTTAAACAGCATAAGGTTAAACAGCATAAGGTAAAGCAGCCTAAGGTAAAGCAGCCTAAGGCAACGCAGCCTAAGGTTAAACAGCCTTCCCCTGGCATCAGGACTTGCTCCATAAAAAAAAAAAAAGGAGGGTAATTGTTATTGGTGATTCCCTCCTGAGGGGAACAGAAGGTCCCATATGTAGGCCGGACCCATCTCATAGGGAAGTTATTAGCCTAGCAGGAGTCCAAGTTGGAGATGTTACCAGAAGGCTGCCCAGTCTGGTACAGCCCTCTGATTATTATCCCTTATTGGTTATGCAGTTAGGGAATGATGATGTTGGTACCAGGCCTCCCAGGGCTATCAAAAATTACCTCAGGGCCCTGGGAGATGTGGTTGAGGGGTCAGGTGCACAAATAATTTTTACATCGATACCGTTAGTTGCAGGAGGGAACACAATAAGGAACAGGTCAGCCGCTGTAGTCAACAAGTGGCTTAGGGGCTGGTGCAGACAAAAGAATTTTGGGTTTTTCGATCTTGGGGAAGTTTCTACTGCACCAGGTCAGCTGGTAACAGATGGAGTACATCTGTCCCAGAGGAGGGGAAAGGTCACAATACATGAGAATGGCCTGTCCCCCAAAGGTAAAAAGATTCTGGGAAGGGAATTAGCAAGTCTCATTGACAGGGCTTTAAACTAGCTTCGAAGGGGGGAGGGTCAGAAACCAGTGCCCTCAGGCAGGAGTCTGGAGGTGATAAGCTAGAGCTAGAGGTGAAACCAGCAGCCCAGCTGTAGTGCATGTACACTAATGCACGAAGCATGGGTAACAAACAAGAGGAGCTGGAAGCCTTGTTGCAGCAAGAAAGTTATGATGTAGTTGCCATCACAGAGACGTGGTGGGACGACTCGCATGACTGGAGTGCTGCAATTGATGGCTACAGGCTCTTCAGGAGAGACAGGCAAGGAAGAAGGGGTGGAGGGGTGGCACTGTACGTCAGGGAGGCACTGGATGCTGTTGAGATGGAGATCAGGGATGATAGGGTTGAGTGCTTGTGGGTGAGAATTAGAGGGAAGACCAACAGGGCAGACATCCTGGTTGGCGTCTGTTATAGACCACCCAACCAGGAGGAGGATGTCAATGAGGCATTCTATAGGCAGCTTAAGGCTGTCTCAAGATCACCTGACCTCGTTCTCATGGGTGACTTCAACCTGCCTGATATCTGTTGGGATCTCAACACAGCAGAGAGGAGGCAGTCTAGGAGATTCTTAGAGTGCATGGAGGACAGCTTCTTATCCCAGGTGCTGCGTGAGCCTACCAGGGGTAAGGCTATGCTTGACCTCCTCTTCACCAACAGGGAAGGGCTGGTGGGTGATGTGGTGGTCGGAGGGTGTTTAGGCACCAGTGACCACGACATAATAGAGTTTTCAGTATGCAGCCAAGCAAAGAGGGGGAGCAAGAAGACCTCCACTCTGGACTTCAAGAGGGCAGACTTCAGGCTACTCAAGGAACTAATTCAGAAGGTTCCTTGGGAATCAGCCCTTAAAAACAAAGGGGTCCAGGAGAGCTGGACCTACTTCAAGGAAGAACTATTGAAGGTGCAAGAACAGGCTGTGCCGGTGTGCCGGAAGATGAGCCGCCGGGGCAGACGGCCAGCCTGGATGGGCAATGAACTTTTAATAGAACTTAGGGAAAAAAGAGGGTGTATCATCTTTGGAAGAAAGGGGAGGCAACCTACAGAATGTTTAGGGATGTTGCTCGGTTGTGTAGGAAGAAAATTAGGGAGGCAAAAGCCCATTTAGAACTTAGACTGGCCTCTGCTGTGAAGGACAACAAAAAGTCCTTCTATAAATACATCAATAGCAAGAAGAAGGGCAAGGACAACCTCCACTCCTTGGTTGACACGGAGGGGAACGTTGTAACAAAGAATGAGGAAAAGGCAGAGGTACTTAACACCTTCTTTGCCTCAGTCTTCACTAGCAGGGCAGAACGTCTTCCAGACAGCTGGCCTGCAGAGCTGGCAGAAGGAGCCAGAGAGCTGCATAGTTTCCCACTGCTCCAAGAGGAAGTTAGAGATCTACTGAGCCGCTTGGACCCCCACAAGGCCATAGGACCGGATGGGATCCATCCTAGGGTGCTGAGATTGCTGACAGATGAGCTGTCCAAGCGACTTTCCATCATTTTTCAGCAGTCCTGGCTCACTGGAGAGGTCCCAGAAGACTGGAAGCTGCCCAACATGGTGCCCATCCACAAGAAGGGCCGGTTGGATGAGCCAGGGAATTATAGGCCTGTCAGCCTGACCTCAGTGCCAGGCAAGATTATGGAACAGGTCATCTCGAGTGCGATCACACAGCACTTACAGGATGGCCAGGGGCTCAGGCCTAGCCATCATGGATTTAGGAGGGGCAGGTCCTGCCTGACCAACCTGATCTCCTTCTATGATCAGGTGACCCACCTGGTGGATGTGCGGAGGCCTGTGGATGTGGTCTACCTGGACCTCAGCAAGGCCTTTGACACCGTTCCCCACAGCAAACTCCTGGCCAAGCTGGCAGCCCATGGCTAGGACAGGAGCGTACTGCGTTGGGTTAGGAAGTGGCTGGAGGGCCGAGCCCAGAGAGTGGTGGTGAATGGCACCACATCCAGCTGGCGGCCTGTCACTAGTGGTGTGCCCCAGGGATCAGTGCTGGGCCCCATGCTCTTCAACATCTTTATTGATGATCTGGATGAGGGCATTGAGTCCATCATCAGTAAATTTGCAGATGACACCAAGCTGGGGGCAGCAGTTGGTTTGCTGGAGGGCAGAGAGGCTTTGCAGAGGGACCTCGACAGGCTGGACAGATGGGCAGAGTCCAATGGCATGAGATTTAACACATCCAAGTGCCGGATTCTGCACATTGGCCACAACAACCCCAGGCAGTGCTACAGGCTGGGGTCAGAGTGGCTGGGGAGTGGCCAGGCAGAGAGGGACCTGGGGGTGCTGGTTGATTGTAGGCTGAACATGAGCCTGCAGTGTGCCCAGGCAGCCAAGAAGGCCAATGGCATCCTGGCTTGCATCAGGAAGAGTGTGGCCAGCAGGAGCAGGGAGGTCATTGTGCCCCTGTACACTGCACTGGTTAGGCCGCACCTTGAGTCCTGTGTCCAGTTGTGGGCCCCTCAGTTTAGGAAGGATGTTGACTTGCTGGAACGTGTCCAGAGAAGGGCAACAAAGCTGGTGAGGGGTTTGGAACACAAGCCCTATGAGGAAAGGCTGAGGGAGCTGGGGTTGCTTAGCCTGGAGAAGAGGAGACTGAGGGGTGACCTTCTTGCTCTCTACAACTACCTGAAGGGAGGTTGTAGCCAGGCAGAGGTTGGCCTCTTCTCCCAGGCATCCAGCACCAGAACAAGAGGACACAGTCTCAGGCTGCGCCAGGGCAGGTTTAGGCTGGATGTTAGGAAGAAGTTCTACACGGAGAGAGTGATTGGCCATTGGAATCAGCTACCCGTGGAGGTGGTGGAGTCACCTTCACTGGAGGTGTTCAGGAGGAGACTTGATGGGGTGCTTGGCTGTATGGTCTAGTTGTTGGGTGGGTTGGATTGTTTGATGGGTTGGACGCGATGATCTTGAAGGTCTCTTCCAACCTGGTGTATTGTATTGTATTGTATTGAAATCTACTCCTCTTCTCCAGGCTAAACAATCCCAGCTCCCTCAGCCTCTCCTCACAGGGCTTGTGCTCGAGGCCTCTCACTAGCCTCGTTGCCCTTCTCTGGATACATTCAAGTCTCTCAGTGTCCTTCTTAAATTGAGGGGCCCAGAACTGGACATAGTACTCAAGGTGTGGCCTAACCAGTGCTGAGTACAGGGGCAGAAGGACTTCCCTGCTCCTGCTGGCCACACTATTCTTGATGCATGCCAGGATGCCATTGGCCTTTTTGGCCACCTGGGCACACTACTGGCTCATGTTCAGCCCGCTGTCAACCAGCACCCCCAGGTTCCTTTCTGCCTGACTGCTTTTCTGCCACACTGACTCCAGCCTGTAGCACTGCATGGGGTTGTTGTGACCAAAGTGCAGCATCTGGCACTTGAACTTGTTTAAATAACATCATATTGGACTCTGCCCATCTGTCCAGTTGTTCAAGGTCCCTCTGCAGAGCCCTTCTACTCTCCAGCAGATCAACATATTACTCCCAATTTAGTGTCACCTGCAAACTTACTAATGGTCGACTCAATCCCCTCATCTACATCATCAATAAAGATATTGAATAGGATTAGTCCCAGCACTGATCCCTTTTGATAGTGTCTTACAATAATATAATAAACCAGGTTGGAAGAGACCCTCAAGATAATCGCGTCCAACCCAATATTCCATAACATCCTCTTAGAAGAGCTCCAAAAATGTGACATGGAAAACTGTTCTGTGAGGTGGATTGAAAACTGTACTGACAACAAAGTTCAGAGGGTTGTCATCAGTGGCACAGAGTCAGCTTGGAGGTCTGTGGCCAGTGATGCTCCCCAATACTGTGTCCAGTTTTGTTCAATATCTTATTGACAACCTGGATGAGGGGATTGAGAGTACCCTCAGCAAGTTTGTTGGTGATACAGAACTGGGGGTGGTGGGGTGGTTGACACCCCATCAGGCTGTGCAGCCATCCAGTGAGATCTGGACAGGCTAGAGAGCTGGGTGAAGGCAAACCTCACAAAGTTTGATAAGGACAAGTCCTGCATCTGGGAAGGATAACAACAGGCATCAGTACAGATTAGGGGTTGCCCTCCTGTGCTTAATTTGGTGCTCTTCAAGTATTAGGCATAACATTTTGGTTCATAGAACATTCGCATAATGCTTTTTCCTATTCAAAGAAAGACTTAGAGCAGTGGGCCTCAGCTGGTGTGCCCTCAGTGTTTCTAAAACGGCAGTTTTCTCTTTCTGTCAGCATTTCCCCCACTGTTTCTGGTTTATGTTATAAACCAGCACAGTCAGAAACATAAAAGACAAAGGAAAAGAAAAATAGCAACTGTTTAGCCATCTAAAATTAAAATTTCCAGTCATGACTGATGGTAGAACTAAATGGGAGCAGCTCCATATGCTGTTCAAGCCTAACATTTTTTGATACTAAATAAAAATAACATGCATTCCTGTCTATGATTTGAGAGGAGACAAACTTACTTTATTCTGTACATAGCATGTTTCTTCCATAATGCAACATGTATTCTCTTTGATTCATTTAACACAAAATATGTAGTTTGATGATTGTAGGACCAAACCAAATGCAAGTTCCTGCATCTGGGTCAGGGCAATCCCAAGCACCAATGTAAGTTGGGCAGAGAGTGGCTTGAGAGCAGCTCGGAAGAAAAGGACTTGGGTATGCTGGTAGATGAGAAGCTTAACATGAGCCACCAGTGCGCACTTGCAGCCCAGAAAGCCAATCACATCCTGGGCTGCATCAAGAGAAGCATAGCCAGCAGGTGGAGGGAGGTGATTCTCCCCTCTACTCAGCTCTGGTGAGACCCCACCTGGAGTGTTGTGACCAGTTCTGGATCCCCTACTGCAAGAAAGATCTGGACATGCTGGAACATGTCCATGAGGATGATCAGAGGGCTGGAGCACCTCTCCTATGAGGACAGACTGAGGGAGTTGGGGCTATTCAGTCTGGAGAAGAGAAGGTTCTGAGGATACCTTATTGTGGCTTTCCAGTATCTTAAGGGGGCCTACAAGAAAGCTAGTGAGGGACATTTTAGGGTGTCAAGTAATCATAGAATTGTTAGGGTTGGAAGGGACTTCAAGGATCATCTAGTTCCAATCCCCTGCCACGGGCAGGAACACCTCACACTAGATCAGGTTGCCCAGAGCCACATCCAGCCTAGCCTTAAAAACCTCCAGGGAAGGGGCCTCTACCACCTCCCTGGGCAACTTGTTCCAGTGTCTCACGACCCTTATGGTAAAAAACTTTTTCCTAGCATCCAATCAGAATCTAACCATTTCTATTTTTTTTCCCCTAGGATCAGGGAAATCATTCTTCCCCTGTACTCAGCACTAGTCAGGCCACACTGTGAGTAGTGTGTCCAGTTGTGGGCCCCTCAATTCAAGAAAAATATTGAGTTGCTCTGATGTGTCCAGAGAAGGGCAAAAAAGATGGTGAGGGGTCTGCAGCGCAAGCCCTGTGAGGAGAGGCTGAGTGAGCTGGGGTTGTTTAGCCTGGAGAAGAGGAGGCTCAGAGAGACCTTATGACATCTACAACTACCTGAAGGGGGTTGTAGCCAGGTAGGGTTTGTCTCTTGCCCCAGGCAACCAGCACCAGAACAAGGGGACACAGTCTCAAGCTGTGCAGGGGAAAGCTCAGGCTTGATCCTAGAAAGAATTTCTTCACAGAAAGAGTGATTGACCACTGGAATGGGCTGCCCAGGGAGGTGGTGGGGTCAATGTCCCTGTACACGTTTAAGAAAAGACTGGATGAGTCATTTAGTGCCAGGATTTAGTCTATTTGTTAGGGTTGAGTGATCAGTTGGACTTGATGATCTTGGAGGTCTATTCTGACCTGGTTGATTCTGTGATTACCTCTGTGCCCGGTAAGATCATGGAGCAGATCCTCCTGGAGGCACTAATGACTCAGAAGAACAGTGAAGAGGTGATTGGGAGTAGTCAGCATGGCTTTGCCAAGGGCAAATCCTGCCTGACAAACCTGGTGGCCTTCTATGAGCAGGTGACAGCATTAATAGATGAGGGGCGAGCAACTGATGTCATTTACCTGGACTTGAGCAAAGCCTTCCACACTGTCCCGCACCACCTCCTGGTCTCCAAGCTGGTGACACATGGGTTTGATGGATGGACCACTAGATGGATAAAGAACTGGCTTGATGGCCGCACCCAAAGAGTGGCTGTCAACGGGTCCATGTCCCAATGGAGGCCAGTGACAAGCGGAGTCCCTCAGGGATCAGTCCTGGGACCTGTCTTGTTCAACATCTTTGTGGGTGACATGGACAGTGGCATCGAGTGCACCCTCAGCAAGTTTGCTGATGACACCAAGCTGTGTGGTGCAGTGGACACGCTGGAGGGAAGGGATGCCATCCAGAGGGACCTGGACAGGCTGGAGAGGTGGGCACAAGCCAACCTCATGAGGTTCAACAAGACCAAGTGCAGGGTCCTGCATCTGGGTCGAGGTAATCCCAGGCACAAATGCAGGCTGGGCAGTGACTGGCTGGAGAGCAGCCCTGAGGAGAGAGACTTGGGGGTGCTGGTGGACGAGAAGCTCAACAGGAGCTCTCAATGTGCACTTGCAGCCTGGAAAGCCAATCAGATCCTGGGCTGCATCAGGAGAAGTGTGACCAGCAGGTCAAGGGAGGTGCTTCTCCCCCTCTACTCAGCTCTGGTGAGACCCCACCTGGAGTACTGCATCCAGTTCTGGAGCCCCTATTACAGGAGGGATGTGGACGTGCTGGAGCGTGTCCAGAGAAGGGCCACGAGGATGATCAGAGGGCTGGAGCACCTCTCCTATGAGGATAGACTGAAGGAGTTGGGGTTGTTCAGTCTGGAGAAGAGAAGGCTCTGAGGTGACCTCATTGTGGCCTTCCAGTATCTGAAGGGGGCCTACAGGAAGGCTGGGGAGGGACTTCTTAGGATCTCAGGTAGTAATAGGACTAGGGGGAACGGATTGAAGCTGGAAATGGGGAGATTCAGGCTAGATGTGAGGAAGAAGTTCTTCCCCATGAGAGTGGTGAAGCCCTGGAATGGGTTATCCAGGGAGGTGGTTGGGGCCCCGTCCCTGGAGGTGTTTAAGAGCAGGCTGGACGAGGCTCTGGCCAGCGTGATCTAGGTTACAGAGACACTCAAGCAACAGTGTCCTTCTCATCCACCAGTTGTGTGGGATTTGCCATGGTAGAGACTCTGTTTACCACATCCACTGGAATGTGTCGGCGTCCATCCTGCCACCGCACTCCCAGAAACTGGATCTCTCTGGTAGGTCCTTTCACCTTGTCTCGCTTGATGGCAAAACCTGCATTCAGAAGAATGTCAATGATTTTGTTACCTTTCTCGAAGACTTCCTCAGCAGTTTTACCCCAGACGATGATATCATCGATGAACTGGATGTGTTCTGGAGCACCACCTTCCTCCAGAGCATCGTGGATCACTGCATGACAGATGCTTGAGCTGTGGATCCAGCCCATTGGCAATCTGTTGAAAGTGTACTGGATTCCTCTCCAGGTGAAAGCAAACTGAGGCCTGCATTCCCCTGCTATGGGAATAGAGAAGAAGGCATTAGCAATGTCTATGGTAACATACCATTTGGCCTCTTTGGATTCCAGCTCATACTGGAGTTCCATCATGTCTGGTACTGCTGCACTCATAGGTGGAGTTACTTCATTCAGGGCTCGGTAGTCGACTGTCAGACGCCAGTCTCCATTCGGCTTTCGCACAGGCCACACTGGACTGTTGAAAGGTGAATGAGTTTTGCTGATGACTTTCTGACTCTCCAGCTGACGAATCAGATTCTGAATGGGCAACAAAGAGTCATGGTTGGTTCTGTATTGTCTGTGATGTACAGTCTGAGAAGCAACCGGCAATTTAATGTCCTGAATCTTGTGTTGTCCCACAACTGCAGGTTCATCAGAAAGCTCAGGTCTAACAGACAGCTTCAGCTTTTGTCCATCAATTTCTACAGATGCTACTCCAAAAGCCCATTTGTAACCTCTAGGGTCTTTGAAACGCCCTTCTCTCAGAAAATCAATTCCCAAAATACAAGGTGCGTCAGGTCCGGTCACAACTGTATGCTTCCTCCACTGTTTACCAGTTAAACTTATATCAACCTCCACCTTAGTTAACTCTTGAGATCCACCAGTGACTCCCAGAATAGTTATAGCTTCTGATCCCTGATAATTTGATGGCATTATGGTGCACTGAGCTCCTGTGTCAACCAAGGCCCTGTACTTCTGAAATTGCGAAGTGCCAGGCCACTGGATGTACACATCCCAATAGATTCTGTTATCTCTGTTACCCTCTCTCCTCCCCCTGGCGGGAGGCAGGGCACCCCTAGTTATGGGGAACATGCCCACATGTGCAATGAGCACAGTGTGCAGTGTTAGAACTGGAGCCACTGTTGGAGCTATTAGAGTTGTCCTGGGGAACTGTAGAAGTAACAGCTACCCTTCTGGTATTGCTACCTCGGGTTCTGCCACTTTGCAGTTCCCTCAGTCTCCTGAAAAGATTAGCAGTTGGTTGACCATCCCATCTGTTCATGTTCTCACCAAACTGATCACGCAGAGTTATCCAAATACTCGCACGTGATTGCCTTGGTGGTCTGTTTTGGTTGGATCTGTTTTGGAATGACCTGTTTTGGAATGACCTGTTTTGGAATGACATCCTTGGAGGACGTCTATTCCTCACAGAGGAAACCTGTATCCATCTGGAGGAAGAATTGGAATTATCTCTTTGTGCCAATTGGGAGAATGTATTTTTAAATTCATCCTTCAGCTCTTTCATGCAGTTCTTTATTTCACCAGACAGAGTTTCAATGGCTGAAACCAAAGAAACATGTGTCATGCTATCCTCCAATTGTCTCATCTGATCAGTGAATTGGCCAACCGTAGGAGAAGCACCACCATAATTTCTTGCCACAATTCTGCTTGCCAGAATATTTGCATAATTAGGAGGAGCAAGTTTGACGAGCTTCTTAGCAAGACCAGTTCCTACAGGAATTTCATCAGGATTCAGAGTCTCATGGCCACCATAGAGTACCTCTCTAACAGCAAATTCTCTCAGACGCTTGATTCCCTCATCTATGGTAGTCCAGGGTTTAGCATTCCATGGAAGATCATCTCGGGAAGGATACCTCATGAGAGTTGCCATTAAAAGGCGTATCCACAGAGTAACCTTACCGAGAGTCCTGCCTAGATGTCTATCTATTCCATTATCCTTTGAGAGAGTTCCTAGTTGGGCTGCTGACTTGTCTCCAAGTACCAGAGCTGGAGCACCTGTATCATAGCATCTACCAAGCCAAGCTAGGATTGGCTCCTTATCTGCTCTGATATAATCTTTACGCACATTCCTCAATTCCTCCCTGGGTGACGAACAGCTCTCAATGTCATCTGACTCCTTCTCCTCTGCCTCATCTTCCTGAAGTTCTTGTCCCAATAATCTTACTGTCACTCTCCTAAGAATCTGCTTAAGGTCAGGAGTACCACCTTTAGTTGTTCTGCTATCAGCAATTTGCCCTGCATCTCCATCCAGTGATGATCTCAATAACTCAGCTATATCTTTAAGATAAACCTTTTCCTCCATCTCAGCAGGGTCTCTTTGAGCAGAAGTTCCCTCACCAGGATCCTGCTGCTCTCCCCCATCAGCATCTGGATCAGCTTTGCCCTTTCCACTTCTCGTACTTAGAACAGCTACCTGCTTAACTGGAGCTGTGTTTAGATTTACAGCTGGCTTAATAGAAGCTGACAGGTTTTGAGATGAATCAGCTGCTGTGGAGGACACTTCTGGTCCTGCCGAAGAAGAAGGAGGAAATGGCTTTGCCTTATTAATGGCTGCCGAGGGCGTGGAAGCCATGTTAGGAGCTGCCGCTGCCGCTGGCTGATTGCCAGAGCCACCAACAGCACCGTTCAGAGCAGCCTTTCCGATGGACTTTTTAGCCTTGTCTTTAACTGATACAGATTCTGCATTCTCCTCATCACTAGATACCTCTGGGGTAGAGTTAGAGCTGCGCTTTCTCCGTTTCGATCTACGCTAATTACAAAGCACGCTTTCAACACTTTTTTTTTCTCCCAATAGAGAGCATATAACAAGAACACATTACTTATCACCAACAGCAGGATTGCACACATCAAATAAATCACCTTTGGATCCCAGCCATCACTTAAAACAACCCTTTCGCCTACTGGGATCTTAAACTCCTTTATCTCTATGGGCAGAGTGCTGGAGGTCACATTCCCATATCTGTTAAGCCAAAAGAATCCCAGACACCGGTCGTAAAGAAGCTGAATCTTATACTTAAACCATAAATACAATCTATACATCAAGTATCTGCCTAAGCGATCGAAAATCAATCCCAGAACATGCTTATAGATAAGGACCCCAAAAATTGAAAAGAACAGACGCTCCAAAAGCCAAAACACTTTCATGTTTGCAACTCCGACTCGAGCAGGCAATAAATCAAGCAACCTTTTTGCCCAGCTTCTGGACAGCAATTATCCACAAGCCGCACGTTGGACCGCCAATTAAAAATATGTGGTGGAGTAGGAAGGTTCCCCCCCCCACACACAAAAGAATTCCACAGCTAACTCAGCCGGAGAAGCAGATGAAAGCTGTATTTTACAAGTAGATATGGAATGCAATGAATATGTACAAAAATATACAATATTTACAATATATACAGAAATATACAGCAATGTATGTAATACAGGAAACCTTTCCCCAACCCCCCCCTGCGGCCAGGGGTTTCGGCCTGCCGCTCCCTTCTCCCTCCCTACCACCCCTTTTTCCCAAAAGGGTTAGAGAGAGAGAGAGAAAGGAAGGTAAATAAAAGGGGAAAACTTTGTTAAAGCTCAAAGCGAATGCAAAGTTAGTTTTCTTATCTGGTTAGCAAGAATCGTTCCTGCGTAGCAAGCTGTTGCTTCAGGGAGAAAAGCAGGCCAGCTCACAGTACAGGGGGAAGAAGAAGACGACGACTGACTGCCCCCCCGACTGAAAGACTAAACAAAAACCTACAGCCAGGTTCCACCAATGAAATTGGATTAGCATATCATTGTTTTCATTCATATACCAAAACATTCGGCCAGAGTGTTCAGAAAGTGTCCCTTTCTTAAAGGCACAGCCTAAACCGGTCACAAGGGTGTCCCTGCCCATGGCAGGGGGGTTGGAACTAGATGATCCTTGTGGTCCCTTCCAACCCTGACTGATTTTATGATTCTATGATTCTATGATTCTTCACCATTTTTCAAGAGTCCTGGCTCACGGAGAGGTCCCAGAAGACTGGAAGCTGGCAAAGGTGGTGCCCATCCACAAGAAGGGCCGGCTGGATGAGCCAGGGAATTGCAGGCTTGTCAGCCTGACCTCAGTGCCAGGCAAGATTATGGAACAGGTCATTGTGAGTGCAATCACACAGCACTTAGAGGATGGCCAAGGGATCCGGCCCAGCCAGCATGGATTTAGGAAGGGCAGGTCCTGCCTGACCAACCTGATCACCTTCTATGATCAGGTGACCCACCTGGTGGATGTGGGGAGGCCTGTGGATGTGGTCTACCTGGACTTCAGCAAGGCCTTTGACACTGTCCCGCACAGCAAACTCCTGGCCAAGCTATCAGCCCATGGCTTGGACAGGAGCACACTGCGGAACTGGCTGGAGGGCCAAGCCCAGAGAGTGGTGGTGAATGGTGCCAGCTGGCAGCCAGTCACTAGTGGTGTGCCCCAAGGATCAGTGCTGGGCCCCATGCTCTTTAACATCTTTACTGATGATTTGGATGAGGGCATTGAGTCCATCACCAGTAAATTTGTGGGCGACACCAAGCTGGGGGCAGGAGTTGATCTGCTGGAGGGTAGAGAGGCTTTGCAGAGGGACCTCGACAGGCTGGACAGATGGGCAGAATCTAAGGGCATGAGACTGAACACATCCAAGTGCCGGGTTCTGCACATTGGTCACAGCAACCCCATGCAGTGCTACAGGCTGGGGTCAGAGTGGCTGGAGAGTGGCCAGGCAGAGAGGGACCTGGGGGTGCTGGTTGATGGTAGGCTGAACATGAGCCTGCAGTGTGCCCAGGCAGCCAAGAAGGCCAATGGCATCCTGGCCTGCATCAGGAACAGTGTGGCCAGCAGGAGCAGGCAGGTCATTCTGCCCCTGTACACTGCACTGGTTAGTCCACACCTTGAATACTGTGTCCAGTTCTGGGCCCCTCAGTTTAGGAAGGATGTTGACTTGCTGGAGTGTGTCTAGAGAAGGGCAACAAAGTTGGTGAGGGGTTTGGAACACAAGCCCTATGAGGAGAGGCTGAGGGAGCTGGGGTTGCTTAGCCTGGAGAAGAGGATGCTGAGGGGAGACCTTACTGCTCTCTACAGCTACCTGAAGGGAGTTTGTAGACAGGCAGAAGTTGGTCTCTTCTTCCAGGCAACCAGCACCAGAACAAGAGGACACAGTCTCAGGCTGTGCCAGAGGAGGTTTAGGCTGGATGTTAGGAAGAAGTTCTATACAGAGAGAGTGATTGCCCATTGGAATCGTCTACCTGTGGAGGTGGTGGGGTCACCATCATTGGAGGTGTTTAGGGGAGACTTGATGGGGTGCTTGGTTGCATGGTTTAGTTGTTTAGGTGGGTTGGATTGGTTGATGGGTTGGACGTGATGATCTTGAAGGTCTCTTTCAACCTGGTGTATTGTATTGTATTGTATTGTATTGTATGCACTCTAAGAACCTCCTAGACTGCCTCCTCTCTGCTATGTTGAGACTCCAGCAGATATCAGGCAGGTTGAAGTGGCCCATGAGAACAAGGTCTGGTGATCTTGAGACAGCCTTAAGCTGCCTATAGAATGACTCATCAACTTCTTCCTCCTGGTTGGGTGGTCTATAACAGACTCCAACCAGGATGTCTGCCCTGCTGGCCTTCCCTCTAATCTTCACCCACAAGCACTCAACCCGATCATCCCTGATCTCCAGCTCAATGGCATCTAGTGCCTCCCTGATGTACAGGGCCATGCCCCCACCCCTTCTTCCTTGCCTGTCTCTCCTGAAGAGCCTGTAGCCATCAATTACAGTGCTCCAGTCATGCAAGTTGTCCCACCACATCTCTGTGATGGCAACTACATCATAACTTTCCTGCTGCAACAAGGCTTCCAGCTCCTCATGTTCGTTGCCCATATTTCGTACATTAGTATACATGCACTTCAGCTGGGCTGCTGATTTCAGCCCCTGGCTCCAGCTTATCACCCTCAGATTCCTGTCTGGGGGGACTGGTTCCAGCCCTTTCCCCCTTCGAATCTATTTTAAAGCCCTACCAATGAGACCTGCTGATTCCCTTCCTAGAATCTTTTGCCCTTTGAGGGATAGGCCATTCTCATGCACTCTGATCTTTGCCTTCCTCTGGGACAGATGTACTCCATCTGTTGCCAGCTGTCCTGGTGCAGTAGAAAGTTCCCCAAGATCAAAAAACCCAAAATTCTTTTGGTTGCATCAGCCTCTAAGCCACTTGTTGATTATAGATGATGACCTGTTTCTTCTTGTATTCCCTCCTGCAACTAAGGGTGTTGATGTGAAAATTATTTGTGCCCCTGACCCCTCAACCAGATCTCCCAGGGACTTGAAGTAATTTTTGACAACCCTGGGAGTTCTGGTTGCAACATCATCATTCCCTAACTGCATAACTATTAAGGGATATCAGTCAGAGGGCTGCACCAGACTAGGCAGCCTTCTGGTAACATCCCTAACCTGGACTCTAGGGAGGCAGCAAACTTCTCTGTGAGAAGGATCTGGCCATCATATGGGGCCCTCTGTTCCCTTCAGGAGGGAAACACCAATAATAATTACCCTCCTCTTTTTTTTTTGAGGGAACAAGTCCTGATGCCGGGGGAAGGCTCTTTAACCTTAGGTTGTTTAGCCTTAGGCTGTTTAGCCTCAGGCTGTTTAGCCTCAGGGAAAATCCCAGATGGTGTGTCCTCCGGCATCAGAATCACCTCACCTTCAACCTCCAGTGCCCCATACTTGTTTTCCAAGGGCAGTGGGGAAGGTGAGGGGAGGCAAGGAGGTTTTACTTCGTGTCTTTTAAGAGCTACCTGTGTCCATTCCCCTCTGCTTTTTGTATAACCAGCCTCTGCTGGGGGAGCCTGCAGGGCCTACTTACTCAAGTTCAAGTTCATCTGCCTTCTACATTCCCTTACAGGTCTAAGTCTAGTAATCTCATCCTTCACTTTGGACACCAGGTTAAGCAGATATTCAATCTGCTCACACCTAATGCAGGAATTGTCCCCACTACCCTGCATCTCAAGTGCCAGGCACCAGCACTCTCTGCAGCCAGATACCTGGACACCTACTGGCTTATGTTCCACCCCAGTCTGGGTCGACACTGATTTTTTTAAGGCATTTTTGCTGCGAGTCACAGCCATCCCTATCCATGCCCATGTGACCTACCATACAAAAATTTTAAAAAGTGCAGTGGCACGTGCAGCTCGCTGCAGCTGAGTGAGAGCACAGCAGCTTCCCAATGAAATGCAGCCCCTGCAAGCCCCTGCTGGGTTTTTTAATTTGCCACTGGTGACGTAACGATCATGAGCAGCAGGCATGTGAGAAGACGGCTATGCCAATCCTCACTGAGTGCCTGGGGATCGACAGGGTCCTACCACTCCTGTAGCCCTCAGGGGGCAGTCCCTTTTGAGGTGGTGGCTCTTTTCCAGATGGTGGGACTGGCAGATTACAGCACTAGGATGTGATTAAGCAAAGTGAAGGACTCTTTGCAGGCTCCTGGGTAAACTGAAGCACAGTGGCACTTCCTAGGTTGCTGGCTTCTCTCTGAACAGGTGCAGCTGGCAAAGGATTCTCTGGATGGAAGAGGATTCTCTTTGCATGCAATCCCCAACACTATGTAGCTGTCCCTGGACCACGTGTAGCAAGCCAACCACATGGTTATGCAACTCACAGCAGCAGCAGAAGGGTGTTATACACAGCTGAAGCCAGGAGAAAGGGGACTTTGCTGTAAGTTGTGCTGGGGTAAACTCTGATTATTTATATATATATATATATATATATATATATATATATAAAATATATAATATATATTATGTTTTCAGAGCTCCATTCTCAAGCAGACGTTTTCTCTATCAGAGCTGAAGAGGAAGGGTGAAGCCTTGCAGCTTTCTCTGGGTAAATAAATGAATGAAAAGTACAAGAGAAGGCTGCTACTGTCTGTAGAACTGGGTCTAGCTGGGATGAAAGTTAACTGTCTTCATAATGGCCCATCTGGAACTGTGCTTTCCATATGCATTCAAACCATTGTTGGTAAGACAACAATTCTTTGGCTACTGTTGAACAAACAACATGACTTTCTCTCTCTCTCCCCCTTTGTAGTAGTTTGGGCGGGGTGCCTGTGAGAGACTAAAGCTTGTCTCTCCTGGTGTGACTCAACAAAGATAAAATCACTTGCTCCTTGCCCAGACAATAGCTGATGTGCATTGGGCAGAGCCACTGGAAGGACTCTTGGAAGGTGCAAAGATAACATTGCTCACGGGACTGCAGCTGGCCTACAACAATGGCCCAAGGGCCCAGCCATCACGCCTTCAGGACAAGATAATTTCCAGCCATCAGATACCCCAGGAAAGGACAATGGTTCTTGATGTGTAAAGAGTGTGTGGGTAGGTAGATGGAGAAGGAGGAGGCGGAGGCCTTCCCCCTCCATCCAGACGGCTGCCCAAACTCACCTGAGTACACAGAAAGATTTCCTGGGGAATGATACCTGGACCTAAAGATGATTTCCCAGAACGATATCCTGGGGAACAACACCTAGACGCTTGCCTAAGGGCTAAAAAACTGTATAAAAGACTGGAGCAACTACTGGCTTGAGGGGAGAAAATTGGAGAAGCAAAATGCAGAAGAAAACAGACAGCACCACACGCTGGAAACATCACGGGGCCAACACAATGGATCTTGGACTCTCTGTGCCCTAAGTTCCACCTGCTGCAACTCATGGAGCTGAAGAAGCTGCTCAAGGAGTAGAACCTCAAGCAATGCTCAGCAGATAAAAGGAAATGTTTTAGCTCTTGTAGGCTGCAAACCTTGGGACCAAACTGCAGCTGTGTAGAGAGAAAAAAGTATTTAGCTAATTACCAATGACCATTGTGACTCAGGGAAGCCACACAACGACTTGAGAATTAGAGCTGGTAAACATTGCAGTAGAGTCTTTTGTCTTCTCTCTGAACTTAGCTAAGAGATGTGTGATCGTTTGTCTTTTGTCTAACACCTGTCTGAGCCTTGCCAAGGGATGTGTGTTCCTTGGGTTTTTCTCGGCAGCCAATCACGAATCTGTACCTGTCGCACGGACACATCCAATTACCAATCCCGTGCTGCTTTTGATTATGTTAGCTTATATAAAGAAAAGACTTTGTACAATAAAGTAGACACTTTGCTTGCATCAAGCTTCATCTCCATCTCTCAATCACGGTAGATTGAATGTAGATCTTGGTGGTAAAATAGTGACCTCAGATATGATGGAAGTGATGAATCGCTAAGCTGCGACCTGCCGCGACGTCCCACGGAACTTTGAATGAGCTGCTGAAAGGAAGCAGGAGCCGGCCGGCATGAACATAACCCTCCTGCTACGATGAGAGGTGAGCCATGGGAAACAAAACATGGGGAATCAAGCGACTTCCTCTGAAAGAGATGTTTATGAACTAATGCAGGACCTCCTTAAGAAACATGGCAAAATCATTTCAGGCCATGATCTTAAGATAGTCTTGAAACGGGTACAGGTGAAGATCCCTGATCTTACTGCATCGAATGTGTGTACAAAAGAAGTTTGGAATCAAGTGGGAGTAATGCTTTGGGACGCAGCCACAACAGGGAACACTGAAGCTCAGTGCTTGCTTCCCTTTTGGTGGATCACATTGGAGAGGCTTAAAGCGCAAGAAGAGAAAGCAATATTGGGAGTCAGTACAGAGCTCGGGATGGCAACAAAAGTAAGCAAAATTGCTACGTCTTCCTTTACAGCGTGGAAATTAGTTAAAGATTCTTTAGAACAACTAGCAGAAGATCCTAAGGTAACTTCAGCATTAATTAACAGCACTTTGCTAAGCCCTCCTGCAACCTTGGAACTGCAGACGCTGGGCCTAACAGCAACAGCAGCCCACTACCCGCCCGCCACTGGACCTCCCCACCGCTGAGTCTTGAAAGTTCTCCAACGTGTTTTGATTGTGGACTGAAGGGACATTTTAAGTTAAAAGGTCACAACTCAGTTTTGAGACTGTTAAGAAAGGAAATTAAGATTGGACAAGGTAACAAGGCAGTGACTTTTGCTCTACCTAAACAGCCACAAAAAGAGAATGAAGAGGTGTCGTATCAGGAGACAAAATAACAATTAAGCTCAAATCACTGCTGTTACTACCTATTGATATAGCCCTGCCTTCGAGGAAAAGCTAACTTCGGCTGTGAATTCAGCGGCGGCCACCCCCCACCCACCCCCACCCCCGCCCTGCTTCTACCCCCCTCTGTACCTATGGTGGCTTTGCTGAAACAGCTACCTTTTCCCCCTTCTCTTTCTGATAAGACTCCAGTATAAGACTCCAGTTAATGAAAGTTGTGTTCTGATTTAAAGCAACAGTACTAATTTCATTATTTCTGATTGTAATGTGTTTTATATATTTGTTATTTTGATGTTTTCTTAAGTTTTACCAGTAAGCATAATGAATAGTAAGTATTTAGTACTTATAAGTACTTAGTAATTATAGTAAGGTATAAGTATTTAGTAATGAGTTCAAATTTTAAGACTTTCTTTGGTTCGAACCTGCTTGTCTTTGCTTTTTGTGTGTGCCTAGGCATTTCAAAGGAGCTCCATGTAGTATAGTTAAGGATTGTAGTAAATAAGGTTTTAATTTTAAAAAGTATTCTTTATTTAATGTAACAACCTTTTTAATTTCTTTTTGGACACTGATTTGATGGTTTAACATAGTTCTTTAAATTTCTAAGGATTTTCGTATTAGCATAAGTTAAGAGTTTGTTATAGGTATATTATAGAATGGGTTTGTTGTTTTGGGTTTTTTTTGGTCTTACTTTGTATTCATAATAGCTTTAAGGATTATATAAAAGTATATTTTAAAAAAAACCCACCATATTTTATAACCAAGGTTTTAGTGATACCAGCAATGCAGTACTGCAATCATCTCAAGAACAGCACAAGAATCAAGAAGATGAAAAAACAGCATTTCCCATGAATTTGGAAATCACCAGAACTACCTAACACTGATCACAATGACTGTTATAATAATCTGAGACCAAAAGCAACAATGAGAAGAATATACCAAGAAACATCTGAATTAAGACTGAATATTATGATTGCTCAATTATTACGTGATTTGAGAAAATGTTCACATGGATTTATATGTTAACTCACCAGTTTGTCGTAATTTTAAATAGTTATAGGAAAAGTCAAAATTGATTATAGCACAAAATACATTTTCATTTTAGGTTATAAAAACAAAAGAGGGGAATTCAGGTATTATGTTGCAAGAAAGAATGGTTGAAGCATGTTGTATTCTCAAATTTTCATTTTATATGTGATTTTAAATGTGATTTAACAAAATTTATAGGAGGATATAAGAATTATGGAAGTTTTAGCTAGGAGACATTTGAAAGAAAAAGAAACGACTTTAGGCCAAAGTGAGTATCACTAGGACTCAGTACCTTTCCTTAGCAAAAACAAAGCACCAACAGATCAGTATTATTAGTGTTAAAATCACTTTCATAAACTGATTATTATGTATAAGTAAATCATCAAACAATTTTTATAATATCTGAAGTCCATAAGGGAGGGTTTATCACCTCCCAATGAGTTCAATGGAAGTAACACCCTGCGATAGCGATGACTGGTGCGTCGATGCTCCTCAGTAGCCGTGAGTTCTGTCGGGTTCATTCAGATTTATGCTCGGGAGAATGTTAATTTTAGAGGATCATCGCTGGTAGAGACCTTCCACTTTTCAGAGCTTACCGGACCTTTGACTCTGCTGATGTGGGTCCACCCTCTTTCAGCAGTGCGAAATTGCCGACTCTGTGGTGAGCAATACAAGAAAAGGGCCTTCCCATTTTGGGGTTAAGTTGATTCTTTCCATACCTTGATTAACACATTATCTCCCGGTTGAAGGGTATGGGTAGCCAGATCCAAAGGTGGTCTCTGGGCTACCATCCCCTTCTTCCTTAATTCTGACTCCTTTTCATGAGAGTTATTAGAAATGCTTCTAAAACTTTATCCTTAACCTTTGGGTGGTCTAAAAGGGATTTCAAAGTCATATGGCATTCCATACAGCATTTCAAAAGGAGACACCCCAACATCGACTCCTGGTTGAGTTCTAATGTGTAATAAGGCTAGTGGTAAACACTGTACCCAACTCATTTGTTTCCATCATTAATTTGGTTAGGTGCTTCTTGATTTCTCCATTCATACGTTCGACTTTACCAGAGCTTTGGGGATGCCAGGGGGTGTGATATTCCCACTTAATCCTAAGGCTTCCATTACTTCCCTGATAACTTTAGAGGTAAAGTGGAATCCTCTATCAGAATCTATGTTTACAACCAATCCATAACGGGGAATGATTTCTTCTAATAATATTTTTACTACTGTCCTAGCATTTGCCCTGGCTACTGGAAATGCTTCCACAAAGTGGGTTAAATGGTCCACCAATACCAGTAAATGTTGGTATCTTCCTACCTTAGGTAGATCAGTAAAATCAGCTTGTATCCTTTCAAAGGGCCTTTTTGCTAATTCTCTTTCACCCGATACTCATTCTCTTAATTGCCTCCTATTAACTTGCTGACAGGTTAGACATCCTTCTATCATTTTCTTTGCTATTCCATATATTCCTATATAGGCATATTTAGATTCAAATTGATCCACCAAAGCCTGTATTCCCCAGTGGATTTGAGTATGTAATTTTCCTATTATGCCTCTTGCTAATCCTTTTATATGTACTACTGCTATCTGCTTTGGTTCCCTCAAGGCCGACAATATTTCCTTTGTGAGTGCCTCATGTATCAACCCTTTTCCTTGGCTGTTTAGCAGCCCTCTTTCCTCCCAGATTTTCCCAAAGGTATGCACTATCCCATATGCATACTTAGAATCAGTATAGATTGTTCCTACCTTATCTTTTAGCTTAATAGAGCAAACAATTTGCATGCCTGGGCTGACCATTGCTTACTCAGAGGTCCAGATCCCATCACCTGGGAGGGTTTTCCATTTATGATCGCATATTCTGATTTGCGCTTTCCTTCTATTACTCTAGAAGATCCATCTATATATAGTTTTTTCCCCTTCAGGCAACTCTTCTTCCTCCAAATCCTCCTTTACCTTAGCCTGTCTTTCTCCCAGACAAATACAACCATGAGTGAGATTTAAATCAGGCTCCCCATAGAAAAATTGAGCAGGATTCAATGCTCCTGTAGTTTGCAATGTTAGTTTAGGAGAGTGTATTAGAATCCTCTCATACTTCAAGAGTCTATTATCTGTTAGCCATTGATCAGCCTTCTGATTTAATATTCCCCTAAGATCATGGGGGTATATACTATTAGTTCTCCCCCTAAAGTGACCTTTTTGGCCTCCGCTATTTAGTAATGCTGTGGATACTACAGCTTGCAAACAGGTAGGCCATCCTCTACTAATGGGATCTAATTGTTTTAAGTAGTAGCCCACAGGTTTCTTATGTCCCGCCCAATCTTGGGTTAAAGCTCCATCAGCAGGTCCTTCATCAGTGTTAACATACAAAAAGAATGGTTTCTTTACATCTTGCAAATTCAGTACCGGGGCTCCGGTAAGGTCAGATTTAAGGGTTTTTAGCCTGTTATCATCTTCTGGACTTCATTTTAGGAGTCCATCTTTTGTTAGTTTGTCTTACAAAAATTTTACCTTTTTACTGTAGTTTTCAATCCACTGCCTGTAGTACCCCAGTAAGCCCAAATGCTGCTGAATCTGTCTCTTGGTTCTCGGGGTGGCAAGTCCAATATCCTTTGCACCCGTTGAGGGTCTAATAATTTTCCCCCTTGTCTAGCCAATGACCCAAATATTTAACCTTTTCCTCGGTAAACTGTGATTTAGACTTTGAGACTTTCAATCCCTTAAGGCTAAGAAAATTTAGCAATTTAATACTGGCTTTTCTTACTTTTTCTTGTTCTTTTCCTGCTATCAATAAATCATCTACATACTGCAAAAGAATTGTTTCAGGGTCTACCTCAAAGTCCTGCAACATTTGTTCCAGGGCTTGCCCGAAAATGTTCGGAGATTCCGTGAATCCCTGGGGTAACATTGTCCACCTTAGTTGTTGTGTTCTCCGGGTATCCACGTTTTCCCATTCAAATGCAAAATAGTCTCTACTTTCTTGTTTTAAAGGGGCAAGCCCAAAAGGCGTCCTTCAGGTCAATTACACTGTACCAAGTATATTCTGGAGACAGTTTGTTTAGCAAGGTATAAGGATTCGCCACCACAGGAAAATGGGTGAGGGTTCTTTGATTTACGACCCTCAAATCTTGCACTAATCGATAGGTTCCATCTGACCTTTTAACAGGTAGTATTGGAGTATTATGAGGGGACATGCAGGGTTCTAATAGTCCTTGAGCTAACAATCTGTCAATTACAGATTGTAATCCCCTCCTTGCTTCTTGTGAAATGGGATATTGTCGTATCCATATTGGTTCAGAGGGATTCTTAATTGTGATTTCAAATGGTTCAATGTCTAATTTTCCTACTGAGTCTGGGGTATACCATACCTCAGGATTTATTTCTTTTTCATCTTCTACTGTTAAGGCATATAATTTAATCTTTATGCCTTGTTTATCACTTTCCAAATTGATCCCTAATTCTACCATCAAATCTCGTCCTAATAGGTTGTATTCAGCTTCTGGGACCAGCAAAAAGTTTCCTAAAGAAAATTTAGTAGGGGACTCAATTTCTACTTCTTTAATAAGGGATACCTTAAATGGTTCTCCTTTTGCTCCAATTACCCCTATTTTCTCCATTGATTCCTTGCATCCCGTCGGGATGTTTTGTATGGTGGACCTTCCTGCTCCTGAATCCACCAAAAAGGTAAATTCTTGTCTCTGGGGACCCAATTTTAATTTTATCAAGGGCTCTTGAATGTTGCAAGTCCCCAGCAGGTAGAGCCCCTGACCTCCCTAATCCTCCTGAAGCATTTTCTCATCTTGTATTCTTTTGTGACAGTTACGCTTCAGATGGCCTTTCCCTGACAATAATAACACATTACCTCTTTTCTGGCCTCTATGTCCCTTGAAGGGGTTTGGCCATTTCTCCTCTCTTCTACAGCAAACAAAACTCTTAGAATAGCCTGTAGTTCACCCCAGGTATAGATAGAGAGTCCTAGGAACTAATCAAGCCTCTCGGCTACTCCCAAAGGATCTTCCAAGACTTTTCCCATTTCCTTTTTGAAATCTCTAACATCCCCTGAGCTTAAAGGAATAGACACAAATCCTACACCTGGCTCTGGCCCGCCCATGGCAATCTCCCTTAAGGGATATTGCAACACCTCCTCCCTTCTAGTCTGGCTTCTAGTCACGGGTCGGCAGATATTTGCTTCATGGGGCCAGGCAAGTCCTCAGGGGGTATCTCAGGGGCCCCCTCGGGAGGAGCTGTTGGTGGTTCCTGTCCCTGGGGTCCCGCATATGGAGGAGGAGAAACATCACCATACTCAATTTCCTCCTTTTTCTTTTTGTCAATGTCCTTTTTCTCCTCTTTTATGGTAAATACCTTAAATAGCTGTTGGTCAGTTAACCATAAATACGCATATTCACTTTCCTCTTTACTAAAAGGCATCTTATCATTAACATAAATAAAAAGTGCTAAATACTGGCCAGTAAGTTCCCTGCCTAATCTCTTTTCCTCCCCAAACCTCTATACAATAGTGTATCATCTTTTCTTTAGATTTTCCCCTTCGGGAGGGGGTTCCGTCCAATTTCTAATCATCATTCCTAAAGGGCTATCACGGGGGATATCAGGGAGCTTGTCACCTTTCTTGGTTTTGTCTGTCTTACTAGCAGACTTTGAAGTACCCTGCCCCATTTCATCTGGAGTGCTCCGTCACACACACACGCACACGCTCCCCTTGTTCGCGACTCAAACTCTCGCGAGTAATGAGAACTGCGCTACTAAAGGGTCCACACTCGCTTCGTCCTTAATTGGACGTCTCTTACATTAGCACTTCCAGGAATCCACAAACCCCAACCAAGCAGTACCCGCAGCAAACCGCAATATACTCACATACTCCTGATGATAGGAGTCTTTGCCTGGTCTTCGTGCACAAATTTTACGGGGTCCTTCCTTTTACTTATTTTACCCTTGTTCGGATATCCCGTAGTCTGAATCAGAGAGTAGAACCCAGGGACCGTTGTAAAACGGAGGCGCCTTTCCCTGAGTTATAGTTCCGACCCAGAGTACCGGGATCCGAGTCACGGCACCAAATTTGTTAAAATCACTCTCCACGCCGATCGAGAGTTTTAAGTATAAGAAATTTTATTGCGGGTAAAATAAGCAAAAGCAGCGCTGGGCGGCTGGGGAGTCTCCTGCTCCACAACAGCACGCCCCGAACAAGGATCCACTCTCTTCTTTTAAGGTGGAGGTATGTCGCAACCGTCACAGCCAATTCCCCATGCATAGAATGCACTCTTCTGGCTGTGCCGGTGTGAGTCCCTGATAAGGATCGGCATCCCGGTCCCGAGTTTCTTGTGAGGATGTTGATAGTCTTCCTTATCTTAACCTGGTTTCTGGCAGGCTCAGTGGGGTCGACCCAGCTGCCCAACTTCTGTAGATTTCTGCCTAACAAGCTTAAAACTAAGTACATACTGTTCAAAACAGGATGTTACATGTTCTTATCGAGTGGCATTGTCTGACTTGATCACGACTCTGTCATTGATCATTTATATGGTTAACAAATAATTCATCCCTTTACTTATTACATTAGGATGAGTAAAAATGCATTATAGTGTTATGTTCAATTTTATATTGGGTAGAACCATGAATATTCAGGATGCCATCTCTGAACCAGCAAAGGAGCCTTTTGCTGTTTGCCTGCAAGTATTTTCTTTATTTATGGAGATGGAGTCTGGCCAGATCTATCTTTATGGATCAAGGAGAATCTTGCTAACATTAAACAATTTATGATTTTTGACCATCTTAGAAAAGTGAAGATGTAACATACATTCAGAGCAGATTGTAAAAGACAGTGATGAAGATTAGGTTTGCTGTGTTTTGCTTCATGTCTGGCTACTGCCTCTCCTGATAATCCTTTTTCTACTTGCCTTATGGGATAGCCTTTGGATAACTGGCCAGTCCCATCATCTCTTTCCTACATGATTATGTGGCTTTCTTAAAACAATCATTTATGCTTTTGTTGCTTTACTCTTTTTGTTACTTCTGTTACCTTGTATATTGCAATGCTTACAACGCTTGCTTGATCGTTCTCTTAAGAAGGTTCTTGTCGTGCAAGAGAAAGGGGGAAATGATGGAATGAATTTAGGGAGTAGAACCTCAAGCAATGCTCAGCAGATAAAAGGAAATGTTTTAGCTCTTGTAGGCTGCAAACCTTGGGACCAAACTGCAGCTGTGTAGAGAGAAAAAAAAGTATTTAGCTAATTACCAATGACCATTGTGACTCAGGGAAGCCACACAACGACTTGAGAATTAGAGCTGGTAAACATTGCAGTAGAGTCTTTTGTCTTCTCTCTGAACTTAGCTAAGAGATGTGTGATCGTTTGTCTTTTGTCTAACACCTGTCTGAGCCTTGCCAAGGGATGTGTGTTCCTTGGGTTTTTCTCGGCAGCCAATCACGAATCTGTACCTGTCGCACGGACACATCCAATTACCAATCCCGTGCTGCTTTTGATTATGTTAGCTTATATAAAGAAAAGACTTTGTACAATAAAGTAGACACTTTGCTTGCATCAAGCTTCATCTCCATCTCTCAATCACGGTAGATTGAATGTAGATCTTGGTGGTATTTCACAACCTTAATGATTCTATGATCATATTATCAAGCATTGGAAGAAGCTGCCAAAGGAAGTGGTTGAGTAATCATCTGTATTTAAAAGTCATGTAGATGTGGTGCTTAGGGACATGGTTTAGTGATGAGCTTGGCAGTATTCTGTTTATGGTTGAACCTGGTGATCATAAAGGTCTTTTACCATCTAAATGATCCTATGATTCTGTCATGTCATGCCTGGAAATAAAAGCTCAAGGAAAGGAAGAGGAAGGAGCAACAATCATGGCTAAACATTTGCCTTCCTGAGTAACTGCTACATGTGCTGAGGCTCTGCTTTTCAGAGTGGCTGAAAATTTGCCTGCCCATGGGAAGTGGTGAATTGTTTTGCTTGTGTGCAGTGCTCTTTCTTGTTAAACTGTCTTCATTTTGATCCATGGGCCTTTTCACCTTTTTTTCACTGTGGGGTTGATGGAACACTGGAACAGGATGCCCAGGGGGGTTGTGGAGTCTCCTGCTCTGGAAAGATTCAAAAGCCTCCTGGATGTGTTCCTGTATGATCTACTCTGGGTTATCCTGCTGTTGCATGTGGGTTGGACTAGATGATCTTTCGATGTCCTTTCCAACCCCTAACATTCTGTGATTCGGTAAGTCCTTCTATTTACCTCTGCAACCCAAGGAGAAGGGTGTATGAAAGGTTGGGTGCGTATTTGGTTGCTGCCTAGGGACAATTCATCATGGTACTTTGTGGCAGCCAGCATGGGGCTCAAGGAAATACAAGATAGTGACAGCAATTGAGAGAGCTAACGTGAACTGACATCACTGGAAAGTAGGACAGTTAGAGTCATAGAATCATCAAAAGGTTTGGGTTGGAAGGAACCTCCAAAAGTCATGTAGTCCAACTACCTCTGTAGTAAGCTCAGGTTGCTCAGAGGCCTGTTGAGCCTGACTTGGGATATCTCCAGGGATGGGGCCCCAACCACCTCCCTGGGCAAATTGTTTCAGTGTGCCACTAACCTCATTGTAAAGAACCTGTTCCTAATATCTAACCTAAACCTGGTGTACTCTAGTTTGAAGCCATTGCCCCTCATCCTATCACCACAGGCCTTTGTAAACAGTCTCTCTTGATCCTTCTTGTAGGCCCCCTCCAGGTACTAGAAGGCTGCTATTGGGTCTCCCTGGAGCCTCCTCTTCTCTAGGCTGAACAACCCCAGTTCCCTCAGCCTGTCTTTATAGCAGAGATGGTCCAATGCCCTGCTTATTTTTGTGGACCTACACTGGACTTGCTCACTCAGATCCATGTTTGTCCTATACTGAGGGCTCCTGACCTTCATGCAGTATTCCAGGTGAGGTCTCACCAGAGCACAGTGAAGTGGCAGAATCACCTCTCTGGATTTGCTGGCCATGCTTCCTTTGATGCACCCCAGGATGTATTTGGCCTTCTGGGCTGCAAGCACACACTGTCTGCTCATATCCATCTGCTCATCATCAGCATCCCCAAGTCTTTTTCTGCAGGGCTGCTTTCTGTCACCTCATCCCATAGTCTGTATGGAGAGTGAAGATTGTTCCAGCCCAGGTGCAGAACCCTGCACTTGTTCTTGTTGAACTGCATGAGGTTCACCTGGGCCCACCTCTCCAGCTTGTCCAGGTCCCTCTGGATAACATCTCATCCCTTTGCATATCAACCAACCCTTTCCTGGCTACAACCACCCTTCAGGTAGTTGTAGACAGCAATGAGGTCTCCCCTGAACCTCCTCTTCTCCAGGATAAACAATCCCAGCTCCCTCAGCCTCTCCTCATAGGGCTTGTGCTCAAGGCCTCTCCCCAGCATTGTTGCCCTTCTCTGGACATGTTCAAGTGTCTCGATGTCCTTCCTAAACTGAGGGGCCCAGAACTGAACACAGTACTCAAAGGGTGGCCTAACCAATGCAGAGTACAGGGGCACAATGACCTCCCTGCTCCTGCTGGCCACACTATTCTTGATGCATGCCAGGATGTTATTGGCCTTCTTGGCCACCTGGGCACACTGCTGGCTCATGTTTAGGTGGGTGTCAATCAGCACCCCCAGGTCCCTCTCTGTTTGGCAGCTCTCCAGCCACTCTGACCCCAGCCTGTAGCTTTGCATGGGGTTGTAGTGGCCAAGGTGCAGCACCCAGCTCTTGGATTTGTTGAATGCCATCATATTGGACTCTGCCCATCTGTCCAGTCAGTCGAGGTCTGTGGCGGGTTGAGGCAGCCTCCCTCCCTACCACAGGCTAAATGACGACTCTGACAAACGGATTGCAAAAGTGATGGAAAAGTTTAAATAGAAAAAGGTGAAAGTGCACAAAGAAACCAGAAACAGTGAAAGAAGAAACGCCAAAGCACACCCGGATGAACCCCATCCCCACCTGAGGGTGGGCCCAAGACCCCAGGGCTCGTTCTTCCCCCCCACTGCTAGGCTAGTCTCAGCTGGCCAGGCCTGAGACCGCCCATCCCCCTGGGGAGACGTCTCCCCCAGTTACCAGGCGCCGGCAAGGGAAGAAAGAGAAAGAGGCGGACCCCACGCAAGATCTTATAGCGGTGCAGGGGGTGTGGTAGGGGATACACGGTTTTCCTGTGTCCACCCACTGGGCTGGACTTCTGGACACAGGAAGTGTGCCATGCAGCATAAGGGCGCCCAGCCCAAACCACCACAAGGTCCCTCTGCAGAGCCCTTCTACCTTCTATATGATCAACATCTGCTCCCAACTTGGTGCCATCTGCAAATTTGCTGATGACTGTCTCAATCCCCTCATCCAGATCATCAATGAAGATATGAAAGAGGATGGGGCCCAACACTGATCCCTGGGGACACCACTAGTGACTGGCTGCCAGCTGGATGTGGCACCATTCACCACCACTCTCTGGGTGTGGCCCTCCAGCCAGTTCCTAACCCAGCACAGAGTGCTGCTGTCTAAGCCATGGGCTGCCAGCTTGGCCAGGAGTTTGCTGTGGGGGACAGTGTCAAAGGCCTTGTTGAAGTCCAGGTAGACCACATCCACAGGCCTCCCCATATCCACCATTCAGGTTGCCTGATTATAAAAGGAGATCAGTACAGGTCCCAGTACAGACCTCTGAGGGACTCCACTTGTCACTACTCTCCATCTGGACTTTAAACCATTGAGCACCTTCTGGGTGTGACCATCCAGCCAATTCCTTTTCCACTGAACAGCCCATCTATCAAATCCATATCTTTCTAACTTGGCAAGTAGGTTGTGGGGGACTACGTCAAAGGCCTTGCAGAATTCCAGATACATCACATCTATATGGTGTTCCTTATCCACTGATGTAGTCACTTTATCATAGGTTGGTCAGGCAGAGTTTACCCCTAGTAAAGCCACATTGGCTGTCTTGAATCACCTCTCTGTCTTCTATGTGGCTTAGCATGTCATCTAGGAGGCTCTGTTCCCTGATATTCCAAGGCACAGAGGTGAGGCTGACAGGTTGGTAGTTCCCATGTGTGGTGGGTTGAAATTTCCCCCCCCCCCCAACATTAACTTTGCCAGACCAGCTCAGCTGAAAGCAGACAAAAGCTGTATTTACAGTCAAAACGACAATCCAATGGAAAGCCATGAACATGTACAAAATATGCAGTATTTACAATATTTACAGATATTTACAATTAGCAAACAACACAAGAACCCCTGTGGTCAGGAAGACAAGAGAAGAGGTCTCTTTGCCCCCCATTCCCTGTCCAAAAGGGAGAAAGGAGCAGAGGAAAAAAGTAGCTATTACACTTAACCAAAACAATGCAGCCAAGGTCAAGCAGAAGCAAATTAGTATCCCTTCAGAGCAACAAAGCAAGCAGAGAAGAGATGAGAAGAGAAAAGACTGTTTTGGTAGAACCAGTCTTATAGCAGATATCTCTCCAATGAAATTGTTCAGCATTATCTTTGGGTTTTTTTCTTTTTTACACTCAGTAGTGATTTATTTATATTTTTATACTTTCTTCTCAAAGTCTGTTACAAAATTTTAAAGCTATAGCCTTAAACTACCACACCAGGGTTCTTCCTTCTATTCCTTTTTTGAAAATGGATATAATATTTCCTTTCTTTGTGTGGGGAAGCAGTTGTGAAGTGGTGGAGAGAGAAGGGGTGGAGTTTCCCTGTGTATGTCATCCACTTTTTCATCCACTTTTGCCAGTGTTGAGATAACATTACTGTGATTTTAATATGTGAATTATTTTTCTTGTTGTTATTGTTAATGTAAGTGTAGTTTATTAAAAGCCTATGATTAAAGTCTATTTCATAGAATCATAGAATGGTTTGGGCTGGAGAGGACCTTAAAGATCACCTACTTCCAGCTCTACATCAAGAGAAGTGGGGCCAGCATGTTGTGAGAGACTGCAAGATTCTCCCCCTCCACATGGCTCTCTGGAGTACTGTGTCTAGCTCTGGACCCCTATTGCAAGAAATATATGGATAAGCTGGAACATGTCCAGAGAAGGGCAACGAGGATGATAAGAGGGCTGGACCACCTCTCCTATGGAGACAGGCTAAGAGAGTTGGGGTTGTTCAGTTTGAAGAAGAGAAAGTGTCAAGGAGACCTTATTGTGGCCTTCCAGTATCTGAAGAGGGCCTAAAAGAAAGTTGGTGAGGGACTTTTTAGAGTGTCAGGTGGTGACAGGACTTAGGGGGAATGGATCCAAGCTAGAAGAGGGTATATTTAGATTAGTTAGGAAAAACTTCTTCACCATAAGGGTGATGAGACACTGGAACAGGTTGCCCAAAGATGTGGTTGAAGCCCCATTCCTGGATGTTTTTAAGGTCTGTCTGGATGGCATTCTGAGCAACCTGATATAGTGTAAGGTGTCCCCGCCCATGGCAGGGGGTTTGGAAAAGATGATCCTTGAGGTCCCTTCCAATCCTGACAATTCTGTGACTCTGTAACTCTTGCAGCCTGTCCCCATAAGGCATGTTCTCCAGCCCTCTGATTATCTTTGTGTCTCTGCTCTGGCTTCAGCAGTACTGGATACAGTACTCCAGTTTTCGGCTCATGAGTGTAGAGTAGAGGGCAAGAATCACCTTAGTGGTGCTGCTGGTCATGCTTCTTTTGATACAGCCCAGAACATGGTTGGTCTTCTGGGCTGCAAGAACACATTGTCTGCTCATGTTGAGTTTTTCATCAAGCAATATCCCCAAGTCCTTCTCCTCAAAACTGCTCTCAAGCCACTCCTGATGCAGCCTATGTTTGTTCTTGGGATTGTCCTGACCCAGGTGCAGGACCTTGCAAGAGGCTGGTATGGGCCCACTTCCCAAGTCTGTCCAAATCCCTCTGGAGAGTATCCCTTCCGTCGAGCATGTTGACCACACCACACAGCTTGGTGAGAATTATCTCTATTCCTTATTGCTGACAAAAATGTTAAAGAGCACTTGGTTCCAGTACTAGTCCATGAAGTACCCTGCTCATCACTGCTCTCCATTTGGACATTGAGCCATTGACTCAACTCTCTGAGTGCAACCATCCAGCCATTTCCTTATCCAGCCAATTCTTTATCCCCTGCCAAGTAGATCCCTGAAGAGAATGAAGTCTGCTGTCTTGAAGTCTAGAGTAGTAAGCTTGCTTTGCACCCTCTTTGACACCATGAGGATCTTAAACTCTACCATTTCATGATCATTGCAACCAAGATGGCCCTTGAGTTTCATGTTACTTACCAACCCTTCATTGTTAGTGAGAACAAGGTCCAGCATCTCACCTTTCTCTGCAGTTTCTTTATCACTTGGAGGAGGAAATTATCATCAATGCTCTCCAGAACCTCTTAGATTGCTGTTGGCTTCCAGTGTCATCTTTCCAACAGATATCTGAGTGGTTGAAATCTTTCATGAGGACCTGAGCTTGTGAACATAAAGCCTCTCCTGTCTGTTTGTAGAAGTCATCATCCACTCAGTCTTCCTGGCCAGGGGCTGGTATCAGACCCCCACTATGATGTCTCTTTCCCTTACATTTCCTTTAATCTTCACCCATAAAATCTGTCACCTCTTCATCACCCCAGTGGAAGTCCATGGAATCTTATTGGTCCTTGATGTAGAAGGCGACACTCCCTCCCTTTCTTTCCTGTATGTCTTTCCTGAAGAGCTTGTAACCATTTATTCCTGTGCTCCAGTCACCCCACTATGCCTCCATGATGGCAATGACATCATAGCTCTTGAGGGATGTGCACACCTATAGCTCTTCTTGCTTGTTCCCCATGCTCTGCGTGTTACTGTACAGTCATTTTAATTGGGTTCCCATTACTGATTGAAGTTCCCTTATCCTGCACTTCAGGTGCTCTCTTCCCAGCTTGGATTGTAACTCCAGGCCCACAGTGTTTGTTAATATCATTAGCCTTCAGCAACACTTGTGTGACGTTTCAGGCTGTGCCTTTAAGAAAGGGACAATTGCTGGAACACTCTGGCTGAATGTTTTGGAATAATAACGAAAACAAGATATTCTAAACTAATTTCATTGGTAGATGGTAGAATGCTACTTTAAGTTTTAGTTCTGTTTGAGTCTCAGTCTCAGTTTGTTCTCTCTGTTCCTGTCGGCCTGTCTGTTTCTCTCTCTCTGAAGCAACAGCTGCCGGACAGAGTTGACCTTGAATTAACAAAGCTAACCAGATACGAAAACTAATTCTTGCACACACTTTGAGCTAACAGAATTTCCTTCTTAATTACCTTTTTTCTCTCTCTAACCCTTTTTGGGAAAAAAGGGAGGTAGGGAGGGAGAGGGGGTACAGAAGGGGGAACCCTCCTGGCTGGAGGAGGGGAAAAGGTCTTCTGCATTACGTTCATTGCTGTATATTTCTGTATATATTGTAAATACTGTATATTGTGTACATATTCACTGTATTTCATTCCTGCTTTGTAAATATAGCACCTTCATCTGCTTCTCTGACTGAGTTAGCTGTGTTTTCTTTGTGTGTGTGGGGGAGAACTTTCTCTCACCACCACAACTTGTTAGATATACATTTCACAGAAGTAAGAGGTAGAAAGTATGGGTTTTATGCGGCAAGGTGGTGGCTGCAGGGGCTGGAGGATCAGCCTCTGAGAGCAGAGGTCTGGAGCTGGCCAATGACTGACAGCCCCACCTCCAATCAGCAGAGCACGGGGCATAGCTGGGCCTGACAGATGGGAGTGTGGCACTGCTGGGAAAGTGTATTTAAAGAAACTGTTCAATTAGAGAAAACAAAGCTAAAGCAATCTTCTGAGAGAATGTGGAAGGGATTGCAGATTGTCTGCCATTGAGCCAGGAACTTTGCAGTTACCCCTTTTCTCACATTAGTAACAAAACTCCATCTGCTATCATTAAGATCAGATCTAGACAGAATATTTCAGCTTTCTGAGGCAAAGTACTTGTTTGGTCTGTTTTATTTTATGAGTTTATGTACAGAGATACTTGGAAGTATTTTATTTCTCATAAATAAACCAGGTTAGTGTAATGCGTGGTTGGAAAGTCAGTCTGAGTAATCGGTCAAATCTGTCATAGAAGTTATTCAGGAAAAAGAGTAGGAGAAGGAGTAGGCCAGGTAGACTTTTTGTTGGTGCTTGTTAACACTTTTTGCATCCAGTGCATGACTGAGTAGTCAGTCCACAAAAGAGAAGATGTGCTAGCTACAAGTGGCAGACAGTGAAATCTTTTGTACTAAATGTGAACAATTAAGGACATATTGAAAGATGAAGGCATAAGGGTAGCATCAGATGGAAACTGTGACAGTGTTATTACATTAATAAGTAACAGGAACCAGAGGTTTATCATGGGTATAAAATAGACAGTTAATGCAGAAAAATACTGTGTTGTTTAATAAACCAGATCCCACTGTTTTGCAATGAAATGGACCAAGTGGCTATCATGAAAGGAGGAACAGATAATTTGTTAGAGAAACATGAATAGATAGTGTCAGTGAAATGACAGGGAGTAATGATGAATTGTTTCAATAAAATCTCACAAAAGCATGAAGGAAAGTTGTATTTGCCCAAACTCTTAAGAACTGCTACAACTTAGAATGCTTCACACCTGGCTATTCATTCACTACTTTGGCCCATAGAGATGTGCTATATATGTCAGTATTAGGAAATTCTACAGAGAACCTCTTTGTACAGACTACGATATCTGTTGTAGGCCCTCCCGAGTTATAAGTTTCCTATGCTGGTAATCAGGTCCACCTCAAATCTTTGTAGAAAGTGAGGTTTTGATATGAATGTCTGAAACCAATGCCAAAACTCCCTTTGATTTCAGCTGAGATTGCTATTTACAATGAAGAATTTATTCACGTGTTTGTTTTGAATTTGGATTCCACCTTTTAATGTCTACCACTAAGTCACTTCTTAAAACTCTGAATAAGAAGACACAGAAAATTTTAAGTTCTGCCTTCATTAGGCGCTACATTTTTGTGGCTGGCTCTGAACTGATGGACGTGAGCAGATGTGGACACTATCTCTCTTACTGTTTTCTAATATACGTGACAGTCTGTTCATGAAAAAGCTTTCTCCTTTATGAAAGTTTAAAATTGCTGAGTCTGAAAAAAATGTCTGAATTGGGTTTGCTTTTATAGTCTGAAAGTTATTTGAGTAGTGGGTTATTGTTACAAACTTGTTTGGATTGGATTGTCTGCAGCTATGTGAGTATATATTGCTTCCAATTCTTTCCCTTATGACTTCCCTGTTGTAATACAATATAAGGTTTTAGAATTACTTTAAATTGATTAACCTTTGAGGTCTTGTCTTTTCCATTCTCTGCTCTATGCTTACCCTTACTGTTAATTTTTTTTTCTTTTTCTTTTTAAATTAGACAGCTGAGAAAAACTGCTATTCTGGAAGCCTTAAGGTGTAAGCTGTATACACCTTCTCTATGTATTCTTCCTTCTACTAAAGAATTATTTTCTTAAAGGTAGTTGTGGTGCATTCCTCCTCAAATCAATTTACTTAGAAACACTATGATTACTGTATTCCTTCCTTTCTAGGTGCAAGAACTCATAATAATACAGATGGTTGTAGTGAATCAGAAAACACAATGGGGCCAATGTTGATCTGCAGAAGCAGATGCCTACTTGGGAAGTAACTATCTTTCACAATCACAAGTCAAATGTTCATTCTAGTTTTCTGTAGGGAGGAAATAATTCAACTTATTCTTCTCTGGATCTAAGGATCAACAACTGCTGTGAAGAACAACAAAAAATCCTTCTATAAATACATTAATAACAAAAGGAAGGGCAAGGACAACCTTGACACCTTGGTGGACATGGAGGGGAACATAGTAACAAAAGATGAGGAAAAGGCAGAGGTACTTAACACCTTCTTTGACTCAATTTTTAATAGGAGGATAGGTTGTCTTCCAAACAACTGGCCTCCTGAGCTGGCAGGTGGAGCCAGAGAGCAGTATAGTTCCCCTATGATTCAGGAAGAAGTAGTTAGAGACCAGCTTAGCCGCTTATCCACACAAGTCCATGGGCCCGGATGGGATCTATCCTGGGGTGCTGAGAGAGCTGGCAGATGAGCTGGCCAAGCTGCTCTCCATCATTTTTCAACAGTCCTGGCTCACTGGAGAGGTCCCAGATGACTGGAAGCGGCCAACAGAATGCCCATTCGCAAGAAGGGCCAGTTAGATGAGCCAGGGAATTATAGGCCTGTCAGCCTGACCTCAGTGCCAGGCAAAATTATGGAAGAGGTCATCTTGAGTGCAATCACACAGCACTTACAGAATGGCCAAGGGATCAGGTCCAGCCAGCATGGATTTGGGAAGGGCAGGTCCTGCCTCTCCAACCTGATCTTCTTCTATGATCAGATGACCTGCCTGGTGGATGTGGGAAAGGCTGTGGATGTAGTCTACCTGGACTTCAGCAAGGCCTTTGATACCGTCATCCACAGCAAACTCCTGGCCACGCTAGCAGCTTTTAGCTTGGAGAGCAGCACTCTGCACTGGGTAAGGAACTGTCTCAAGGTTCAAGCCCAAAGAGTGGTGGTGAATTGTGCCACATCCAGCTGGCGGCCAGTCACTGGTGGTGTCCCCCAGGGATCAGTGGCCCCATGGCCTTTAATATCTTTATCAATGATCTGGATGAGGGGATTGAGTCCATCATCAGTAAATTGGCAGATGACAGCAAGTTGGGGGCAGGTGTTGATCTGTTAGAGAGTAGAAGAGCTCTGGAGAGGGACCTTGACAGGCTGGACAGATGGGCAGAGTCCAACGGCATGAGATTTAGCACATCTAAGAGCCAGGTTCTACATATTTGCCACAACAACACCATGCAGACTGGGGTTTCTGACTGGCTGGAGAGTGGCCAGGGACCTAGGTGTACTGGTTGATAATAGGCTGAACATGAGCCAGCAGTGTGCCCAGTCAGCCAAGAAGGCCAATGGCATCTTGGCATGTATCAGGAACACTGTGGCCAGCAGGAGCAGGGAAGTCATTCTACCCTTGTACTCAGCACTGGTTAGGCAACACCTTGAGTCCTGTGTCCAGTTCTGGGCCCCTCAGTTTAGGAAGGATGCTGACTTTCTGGAATGTGTCCAGAGAAAGGCAACAAAGCTGGTGAGGGGTTTGGAGCACAAGTCCTATGAGGAGAGGCTGAGGGAGCTGGGGTTGCTTAGCCTGGAGAAGAGGAGGCTCAGGGGTGACCTTCTTGCTCTCTATAACTACCTGAAGGGAGGTTGTAGACAGGCAGAAGTTGGTCTCTTCTCCCAGGCAACCAGCACCAGAACAAGAGGACAAAGTCTCAAGCTGCGCCAGGGGAGGTTTAGGCTGGATGTCAGGAAGAAGTTCTTTATAGAAGGAGTGATTGGCCAATGGAATGTGCTGCCCAGGGATATGGTAGAGTCACCATAGAGTTAGTTTAGGAGTTGTTTAGGAAAAGACTGGATGGGGTGCTTGGTGCCATGGTTTAGTTGATTAGATAGTGTTGGATGGTAGGTTGGACGCAATGATCTGAAAGGCCTCTTCCAACCTGGTTAATTCTATTCTATTCTATTTCTATTCTATTCTATTCTATTCTATTCTATTCTATTCTATTCTATTCTATTCTATTCTATTCTATAAGAATGAAGCCAGGACTTTGCATAATACATCATCCTGCCCATATTGATGGAACAGGAAGAATGCTTTTAGAGTGCTTTTCTTTTAATAAGTTCTACAGGTCCACAAGCAAGAGTCAGGGCAAGAGTAAGGGATGAGCAAAACAGGGCAACATTAGTCTTGGCCCACTTGCTCTTTCATGTTTTCAAAGAGATTTGAACATGTATCCACCAAATAGATATACCTTATTTGTTTAAGAAATTGCTGTATTTTAAAATGAATAAGCATTGACGATTTCATAATACTTTGAGAATTACAAATGTTTCTGGTTTTAAAACAATTGTATGTGACTGCCTTTTATTTTAGATTATTTAATTAAAATAAACCCACCTCTTTATTTTTCTTTTTTAATTATTTTTAATTGTGACAGTTTAATGCAAAGGCTAACCTGCCTCTTCCCCCAACACAGAAGCGAGGGGAAAAGTAACACACAAAACTCAGGTCTGAGTTACAAGGTAAGAGTTTAATGTAACATAAGACATCATAAGCACAAAGTATAATTACCTTACTAATTGATCTAATTAATCTAATAATACGATGAATGATTACCTCAGCTTAGCCTGCTTGTAGAAGCAGCACAGCAATACACAGGGAAAAAACAGCACAAATCTGGAAACCAAACCCAGCAGCTATCTGATTCCCATTCTTTCTGCCACCATGTCTGCAGAAAAGAGTCCACACTCAAGAAGCCGTAGCCCAGAAGCAGCAACCTGAACAGGAAGCCTCCCATATTGCAATCTGAACTTCAAGGCCCATAATACTTTGCTAATAGCACTTTAATTTTTTAATCTGGCATGACTGCAGCATGGTATGAATAACAGCAGCAGTTTCAATGCAATGCATTGGAAGTGTCTGTATAGAACATCTTTTCAGAGTTATATTGACATTTCTTTTCATTGTCAAGATTTCCAAGGTACACTCCAGTTTCCTCTTTCAGATTGTTATTTTCTTCTCAGTTTTCTCTTCTCTGTGTTTCCCACTTCAACACAGTCCTTGAAACTGAGTACCCTTTCCTACTTCCACTGAAGCATCAAAACAATCTTAATATAGTAGTTGTATGATGCACTCTAGAGGGTTGACCTTAACTTGCCACCTGGTGCCTGCTAAGTTGCTCTATCATTCCTCTCTTCAACAGGAGAGGGAGAAGCAAACAAAATGGAAAAGAAGTTGTGGATCAAGATAAAGGCAATTTAATAAAACAAAAGCAATGACAGCATGTGGAAACAAAGAGAAAAAAATTTGTATTCTTTACATCGCATTAGCAGGAAATGTCCAGCCACTTCTTGGGAAGCAGGGCTTTAATATACATAATGGTAGCTCCAGAGGACAAATGCCATAATAATGAGTGCACACATACCCACACCCCTTCTCCTTTCTCTTAGCTTTTATTGATGAGCACATCTCATGCTATGAGACATCCCTGTGGTAAGTTTGGATCAGCTGTCCCAAAGATGCTCTCTTCCAAGCTCTTGCATACTCCAGGCTAGTGACCTTTGGGAGTGGGTGGAGGAGGGTTGGATAGATAGCCTTGATGTTGCATAATCACCGGTCCATAGCAGCCAAAACACCGGTGTGTTATCAATACCTTTTTAGCAATCAACACAATATGACACTATGAAGGCTGCTACAGGGAAAATAAACTTCATTTGAGTCAGACCAAATACTTACACAGATAGGAAAATCCTGTTATTCATTTGCCTATTTGATAAAAACTGAGGAAGCACTTAAATCCTGCTGGATGACTTCCCCATGCTTTGGTCTTCCACTAATGTTAGTATAGCTGATGTGTTCCTTATGCGTTCAATTTGAGATTATATTTGAGTCTGGGTTTGTATTTTGAATTTCTTTTCAGGAAATGTAATTTTCTGCTTCTGTCAAGAAAGATGAGGACTCTTGCGCAATGCAGACTCCTAGTTAAGAAATTTGATTTTCTGTTAAGTGAGATCAGCAGAAATTGTAAAACTGGGAAACTAAGAAATCTCAGATTATAGGATGTTTTTGTCTTGTTTGAGCTTCTTGCATCTATAAGGTGTGACAAGAATGCTCAAATGTTTTTTGCTTTGTTTTGCTCATTTTGTAGTAGGGGTTTTTGCTAGTTTGGGGTTTTTTGGTAAAATTTTGTGATGGTAAAACTCAGAAGTGATAATTATCTTGGCTAAAACTTTTTGAAAGACTTTGGCATGGTAGAATTGACAATGGTCAACAAAAGTGACTCAATCATAACTGCAGCTGTGCCACTGCCTTGTAGGTACTCTTATTGTTCTGCTATGAGTTTTTTGATCTTAGCTGTGCATAAGTCTGGGTTTATATCTGTCTAGCTGATCAATCATCTGTCTGCTGTGACAGAAAGATGAAGCTGCTCTCTCCTCTAGCAATGTTTCCTGTTTAGAGTATGAAACAATCTTTGTATGTGTACATCTATTCAATTTTGTTCTCTTGATAATTTTAATTATTTAAGCAGTTATTCATTAAATTAGACCATTTTAAAGTAATGGACAACATTTGATTACTGGAGCAAAGTCATAGATGCTTTTTTCCAAATGAACGACAGTAGCCTTATTATTATCTACCTAAATTAGAACTACAGCTAAGGGGCACACAATAAATTACGTAAGCCACCCTAGGTCAGAGAATGACTCACTTTCATATTTGTTCTTTTTGCATATCTGTGCTTAATAATGATGATTATTTTAAAAGCTTTCAAATTACTTTGAAGGAAAAAACAAATGGGGGAAAACAAAACAAAAAACTTGCAGCCATTCCCCACATATGTTTTCCAAAACCCATTTGAAAACAGAGATTAATTTGGAAAAATCATTTATATCAGAGGTTGGGCTTTGGCTGAATAAGATTACTTTTCAACAATATAAGCTGCATAAGAGCCTTTTCATTGTGTGAAGAAAGCATGCCTGCTGGCAAATGAATGATATTATAAAAATTGATTGTATCCCAAAAGGGAAAAATATTATTGAATATCCAATGGCCTAGGATGATATGCCATTGATCATTGTAAGAAATACTTCCAGAAACTGTTTTTAATCTTTCCACCAGAGCATTAGCAATTATTCTTTAGCCCATGGTGAGTAATGACTTGAGTTTCCCAGTTTCCCAATCGATAAAGCATTTACCCTACCACTACAAATGTGCTCCTCCCTTAGACAAGCAGAATTTTTCTTCCAATTACTCTCTTTATAGTGTGACTTCATAAAATGTTTTTGAACATATTTCAAGGCTTTTTATGTTTTGGGGTTTTTGTGTGTGTGTGTTGTTTTTTCTTTTTGTTTTTCTTTTTAAGAAATGGAATAATACTTTTCCTCTGATATAACTTTCCTCCCTTCCTTAATTTTAATTTGAAAAAATAAATAATTACGTTTTCACAGGATTTGGGCTTTTTTTCCTCTATTGTATATTGAATGTTCTGCATTATTTCCTTAAAATCTGAAGTAACATATGTAACTAAACTACCACTTTAGCTTACCAAATTAAAAAAAATATAAAAAGAAGTTAACTTGCTCACTTTCTTCCAAAATGCTTTGTATTTCTTAAATAAATATGAATGCTTCCTTCACCGTGTTCTAATTCTATATGTGCAAAATGTTTATAGGATTTTGCATCTCTGGTGTGTGGCTAATTAAGAACATTCAGAAAGTACAATGTTAGCAGGTTAATTAATAACCTTGCAGCAAATCAGACATGTTGAAATATAAAAATAGATGTTTATAAATGCTCTTTGATGATTGAAAAGTTAATGTTCGATCAAGTTTTTCTTCCTCAGAAACTGCATGTTATCTCCCTCTGTATGAAACATGCACATAGGTCTAATGGTAATAGTTCACAACCACGATTTTATATTCTGTATGCCCTCTGTGTGACACAGGGTGTATTTTGCTGCATTTATTAGAAGCTTCAACTGTCATGTTTGTAAAGTGAAATCTGAGATATTAAAGGACCTAGTTACTTATGAACTTCAATAGGTTTAATGGAGAAACAAAATTTCATAGCATAAACTTACCTGTGAATAGGGAGGTAAATGTAATTAATTCATTTTAACCCAAACTGCGCATACCCTGGGAGCTATGTTTGTTCTTCACCTAGCAAACAGCAAAAGGAGACTTGAAGGAAGAGTTGGAGGATCAAAGATAAAGAGGTTGTAAATGTGTCCTGGGAACCCAAAATAGTAATCCAAATGCTTGGTTATTTTGGTACACAGTAGACTCTATAGACTTAATACAATACAATACAATACAATACACCAGGTTGGAAGAGACCTTCAAGATCATCGCGTCCAACCCATCAAACAATCCAACCCACCTAAACAACTAGACCATACAGCCAAGCATCCCATCAAGTCTTCTCCTGAACACCTCCAGTGAAGGTGACTCTACCACCTCCACGGGATGCCGATTCCAATGGCCAATCACTCTCTCCGTGTAGAACTTCTTCCTAACATCCAGCCTAAACCTGCCCTGGCGCAGCCTGAGACTGTGTCCTCTTGTTCTGGTGCTGGCTGCCTGGGAGAAGAGGCCAACCTCTGCCTGGCTACAACCTCCCTTCAGGTAGTTGTAGAGAGCAATAAGGTCACCCCTCAGTCTCCTCTTCTCCAGGCTAAGCAACCCCAGCTCCCTCAGCCTTTCCTCATATGGCTTGTGTTCCAAACCCCTCACCAGCTTTGTTGCCCTTCTCTGGACACGTTCCAGCAAGTCAACATCCTTCCTAAACTGAGGGGCCCAGAACTGGACACAGGACTCAAGGTATGGCCTAACCAGTGCAGTGTACAGGGGGAGAATGACCTCCCTGCTCCTGCTGGCCACACTCTTCCTGATGCAAGCCAGGATGCCATTGGCCTTCTTGGCTGCCTGGGCACACTGCAGGCTCATGTTCAGCCTACAATCAACCAGTACCCCCAGGTCCCTCTCTGCCTGGCCACTCTCCAGCCACTCTGACCTCAGCCTGTAGCACTGCCTGGTGTTGTTGTGGCCAACGTGCAGAACCTGGCACTTGGATGTGTTAAATCTCATGCCATTGGACTCTGCCCATCTGTCCAGCCTGTCAAGGTCCCTCTGCAAAGCCTCTCTGCCCTCCAACAAATCAACTGCTGCCCCCAGCTTGGTGTCATCTGCAAATTTACTGATGATGGACTCAATGCCCTCATCCAGATCATCAATAAAGATGTTGAAGAGCATGTGACCCAGCACTGATCCCTGGGGCACACCACTAGTGACTGTCTGCCAGCTGGATGTGGCGCCATTCACCATTACTCTCTGGGCTCGGCCCTCCAGCCAGTTCCTAACCCAACGCAGTGTGCTCCTGTCCAAGCCATGGGCTGCCAGCTTGGCCAGGAGTTTGCTGTGGGGGACGGTGTCAAAGGCCTTGCTGAAGTCCAGGTAGACCACATCCACAGGCCACCCCACATCCACCAGGCGGGTCACCTGATCATAGAAGGAGATCAGGTTGGTGAGGCAGGACCTGCCCCTCCTAAATCCATGCTGGCTAGGCCTGAGCCCCTGGTCATCCTGTAAGTGCTGTGTGATCGCACTCGAGATGACCCGTTCCATAATCTTGCCTGGCACTGAGGTCAGGCTGACAGGCCTATAATTCCCTGGCTCATCCAACCGGCCCTTCTTGTGGATGGGCACCACGTTAGCCAGCTTCCAGTCTTCTGGGACCTCTCCAGTGAGCCAGGACTGCTGAAAAATGATGGAAAGTGGCTTGGACAGCTCATCTGTCAGCAATCTCAGCACCCTAGGATGGATCCCATCTGGTCCCATGGCCTTGTGGGGGTCCAAGCGGCTCAGTAGATCTCTAATTTCCTCCTGGAGCAGTGGGAAACTATGCAGCTCTCTGGCTCCTTCTGCCAGCTCTGCAGGCCAGCTGTCTGGAAGACGTTCTGCCCTGCTAGTGAAGACTGAGGCAAAGAAGGTGTTAAGTACCTCTGCCTTTTCCTCATTCTTTGTTACAATGTTCCCCTCCGTGTCAACCAAGGAGTGGAGGTTGTCCTTGCCCTTCTTCTTGCTATTAATGTATTTATAGAAGGACTTTTTGTTGTCCTTCACAGCAGAGGCCAGTCTAAGTTCTAAATGGGCTTTTGCCTCCCTAATTTTCTTCCTACACAACCGAGCAACATCCCTAAACATTCTGTAGGTTGCCTCCCCTTTCTTCCAAAGATGATACACCCTCTTTTTTTCCCTAAGTTCTATTAAAAGTTCATTGCCCATCCAGGCTGGCCGTCTGCCCCGGCGGCTCATCTTCCGGCACACCGGCACAGCCTGTTCTTGCACCTTCAATAGTTCTTCCTTGAAGTAGGTCCAGCTCTCCTGGACCCCTTTGTTTTTAAGGGCTGATTCCCAAGGAACCTTCTGAATTAGTTCCTTGAGTAGCCTGAAGTCTGCCCTCTGGAAATCCAGAGTGGAGGTCTTCTTGCTGCCCCTCTTGGCTTGGATGAATACTGAAAACTCAATTATCTCGTGGTCACTGGTGCCTAAACACCCTCCAACCACCACATCACCCACCAGCCCTTCCCTGTTGGTGAAGAGGAGGTCAAGCATAGCCTTACCCCTGGTAGGCTCACGCAGCACCTGGGATAAGAAGCTGTCCTCCACGCACTCTAAGAACCTCCTAGACTGCCTCCTCTCTGCTGTGTTGAGATCCCAACAGATATCAGGCAGGTTGAAGTCACCCATGAGAATGAGGTCAGGTGATCTTGAGACAGCCTTAAGCTGCCTATAGAATGCCTCATCAACATCCTCCTCCTGGTTGGGTGGTCTATAACAGACGCCAACCAGGATGTCTGCCCTGTTGGTCTTCCCTCTAATTCTCACCCACAAGCACTCAACCCTATCATCCCTGATCTCCATCTCAACAGCATCCAGTGCCTCCCTGACGTACAGGGCCACCCCTCCACCCCTTCTTCCTTGCCTGTCTCTCCTGAAGAGCCTGTAGCCGTCAATTGCAGCGCTCCAGTCATGCGAGTCGTCCCACCACGTCTCTGTGATGGCAACTACATCATAACTTTCTTGCTGTAACAAGGCTTCCAGCTCCTCTTGTTTGTTACCCATGCTTCGTGCATTAGTGTACATGCACTGCAGCTGGGCTGCTGGTTTCACCTCTAGGTCTAGCTTATCACCTCCAGACTCCTGCCTGAGGGCACTGGTTTCCGACCCTCCCCCTTCGAAGCTAGTTTAAAGCCCTGTCAATGAGACTTGCTAATTCCCTTCCCAGAATCTTTTTACCTTTGGGGGACAGGCCATTCTCATGTATTGTGACCTTTCCCCTCCTCTGGGACTTCATAGATTTAAATAATTTGGAGATTCACCCCAAGAAATTATGGTGATGTGTATTATATTCTTTGCAGAAAAAGAAAAAAGTAGACTATTAATATACATGCAGAGATAGAAAAAAATGTAGCAAACACATAAAAATAATTAATCAGAATGAAAGTCTTGCAGAAAGTGACATTTAAGAGTAGGAAAGATGAACCACAGCTCAAAATGTCTCTCCCCTTCACCACTCCTAACTTTCTCTGTGGTATGCAGGAACAGGGGGGAGGGTGACACAAAAGAGTGCAAAAACCGTACCTAGTAGTGGGAAACTTGTCAACCAGTCACTTCCAAATTGTCTTTCTGTAAATTATCTGCACCACTTTGGGGTTCAGTGATGCACAATTACATGAGGAAGCAGGAACTACACCTATTTAGCACAAACAGGGTAATGCATGTTTTTGTGACAGTCTGTTGTACTATTTTCATTATCACTGAAAGTGAAGGGCTGGTGGTTTCCACCATGGAATTGGTGTATTTTGTTAGAACAAATGAAAAAATGTGTGACTAAAAAATAAGCAGTCTTAAGCCACACTGGTATTCAAAATGTCATACAGAAAGTTGAGCATCTTATATATCCTTTCCTATGCCAATGATTTATGCTGCATACAGATCAACTGTATGTTATGTACTTATCTAATTAAAGAGTAATCTGACCAAGAGGGCAGGATTGCATATTCAGCCATGCTTCTTGTCCTTTGATCATTCTGGGAGTGGGTGAATGCTCTGTGTACCTGCTCCACTGATCAAGATACAGTGTACAGTTCCAGAGATGAATCCTTTGGTCATCTCTTTATTTACCATGGTGAATGTCAGATTCTCATCTCCTAAGCTGTGACAATGGAACTGATATGGTAGACTTAGAATCAGAAATCTATTTTTAAAATGCTAATATCTGTGAACACTAATGTTCTCACAGCATGCTATTCTATCTTTACAACCATTCCAGCAGAGAAATTTTGCTTATTAGATTTATTCTAGAGATTACTATTGTTTGGTGAGGGTCCCAAGGAATTATACAAGTTTTTAAATCTTCTGTGCTGCTTTTCTGTATCCATCATTTGCTACACAGGCAGCAACAACACTGAAGGTCCCATGTCCTAGAGAAGTATTATTTTGACTGAAATAGCCAGTCAGAAGAATTGGGATTTTTTTTTTCCCCTAATACAAGGATGTGCTTCCTATAAGAGGTAAATATAGGCATTCCTATAGTTAGAGAAAAGAATCTTCATCTCTGTTCCCTGTGTGTTCTGATCTGCACCTTAGTCTTTATTTGTATTCATAACATGTGGAATCATTTAATTCAAGCTGGAGGATGTGGCATTATTTAGGGTGTGTGCATTCAAAATTCAGAGAAATGCAATATTTAACACTGATACATTTCCTTGCCTAATCATACCAACAGGAAGTGTCACTGGTAGGCCTTGGTCATATGCTGCTTTGTAAAGGTCCTTGGCTTGTACTTGTATTGACTCAGAATACTGTTCTCATGCCTTGTTGCCTTAGGAATGAATATAGATTTAGTAAGTCCAAAAGGTTTTTCAGGATGATGGGAATGTACTGAATGAGCTCTTCCTCAGGGAATACAAAAGAATACTTCAAGGAAGCCCCATATTCTTTTTATCCAGAAGATAATCCAATTTTTTGACATCCCTGTAGTTCTTTGAAGGAGACATGTTACTTGACTTTCTCCTTTTTTTTTTTTTTTCTTTTCTTTTCTTTTCTTTAATGAAGATGGGTATGAAGGAAGACATCATATAAAATTTTCATGGACGTGTAAGTAGACAGATAAAATCAGAGTTCCTGAGGACAACTGATACAATCCAAATAGTTTTAGTCCATTAATGACAATTTATAAAAGAACTCATCTGCTTAGAGAGACAAGATAACCTAGTTTCACGGAAGCATACCTTGCTATTATCCAGAACTCATATGTAAAGTTGTAATGTTTTATTCTGATTCGTGAAATGCATTTTGCTACTGCAGTTCACAATGAGTTAACTGATCAGAAAAGTTCTGTTTAGAAAAGATTCCACCAGGCATAGCAAGATGAAGGTGTGGGGCTATCTGGTCAAGTGAGGCTTCTCAATACTTAGAAGCATAAGTGTCGATGGCAGGACTTCAGGGTCTGGAAACATCCTTCTGTTTGAATCTCAGATACAAGCCCTTTCCTTCTGTTGTCTTCTAAACTCTCAGCTTTCTGTTTTTGCAACTTTGGAGTTTTGACGTGGCAAAGAGCATCAGTGAAGAGTCTGGAACCTGAATGATCTAGAAAAGTCCAAACACTGGCCTTTAGATGGCAGTATGTACCTGTTGAATAGGAATTTTTAACTCCAGAGGGGAAATTTGGGAAGCAGAATTGTCTAAGGTGGAACTGAGACACGTTTATATTTTCAAACTAAGATGAAGATCCCACCTTTTAAGCATTTCACCATTGGCTGACTGCATCCAATGAATATTTTGTAAACAAACAGGAGGAAATTATGAAATTGGTAGGCTTAATTTTTCTTTTAGGTTTGAAGAACATGTATTGAAATTTTTTATTTGGATTTACCAGAGAACACCTAGATTGATAGTTGCCTGTGATAATTTTTAGCCTTTCCCTACTTGTAGTGGGTTGAGATAGCCACCCTCCCCACCACGGGCAAAATGACGACTCCAACAAACGGATTGCAAAAGTGATGGAAAAGTTTAAATAGAAGAAGTGAAGGTGCACAAAAGAAACCAGAAACAGTGACAGAAGTAACCCCAACACACACCCGGATGAACCCCATCCCCACCTGAGGGTGGGCCCAAGACCCCCAGGGCTCGTTCTTCCCCCCCCACTGCTAGGCTAGTCTCAGCTGGCCAGGCCTGAGACCGCCCATCCCCCTGGCCTTGGGCCTAGCCAGGCCCAAGGCCGGGAGACGTCTCCCCCAGTTACCGGGCGGCGGCGAGGGAAGAAAGAGAAAGAGGCGGACCCCACGCAAGGTCTTATAGCGGTGCAGGGGGTGTGGTAGGAGATACCTGGTTTCCTGTGTCCACCCACTGGGCTGGACTCCTGGACACAGGAAGTGTGCCATGCAGCAGAGGGCACCCAGCCCAAACCACCACACGCCACCCCTTATCTCATACCACAGCCCCTGCACCCAAACACATCATCATATTAGAAATCCCTGATGACGCATCCGGCAGGGTCCATATCTTCTTCTGGGCGTCCAAACAGTCTCTCTCAGGCTCAAGCATCAGTCCAGTCCAGTTCTTCCTCTCTCATCCAGTGGAACCTCCCAGCGATGCAGATTTCACTCTTCTGCAGTGCAGGTTCTCCATGGATCCGTTGGACATCCTGGCCACCTGGAAAAGCCTCACAACCTCTCAGCCAAGCTCTTCTTCTTATTCACGCTTTGCTCAGCGGCATATCTCCACCCCTGGGGCAAGCCAGTCGGAACAATCCGGCTCCACGACTGCTTTTCCGATCCCCAGGGTGCCGCAAACCGACCGCCTCCGACCGCGGTCCAGGCTACCCAAACGCCTATCAGGGTACTTCGCCCCCCACACCGGGCGTTCACGTACCGAGGCGTAGCAATGTCCGGCTGCACACCCCCGGAAGAGGGAGGGGCTGCGCCACAGCCCAACTGAGAGGCAGGGAGGCGGAGCCAGGTGCTCGGCGCCATTTTTCGGTACTGTCCGAAAAACATGGGGGAGATTAGAGCCAAGCCCACTGCAGCCCGAGCGCCGGCCGGCGTCCGCTACCGCGGCCACTCAGCACACAGCAGAGCCCGGCCGCCTCTACCGCCGCGGTACAAGATCAAAATCACCTCCACCCCTCGGGCACTCCAACAGCTTCCCCAGCGAAAGCCACAAGCGCGTTCTCAGAGCCTTTGAAAACGGCTTTCCAGCTGGGGTCCCCGTTCGCCCCTCCTGGGTCTCGGGGGCTATCTCGCCCGCCCGCCCGCTGCGGCTGGCTCTATCCTTGCAGCGAGACGGACCTCATCTGACCTGCTCGCCGCTGCCCCTCCCCCGCCTCACCCCCGCCGCTTCCACCGCCCGCGGAGAGGAAAGGGTGGGGGGAGGGGCAGGTCCCGCGTTCTTAAGCGGTAACCCCCGACACACCAGGTGTCCCCCTGCAATCCACAAGAACCCACACGATCGCCCCGGCAGCAAAGCTTGAGCCCCCCCGACCTTCCCAAACCGAAAACCGACGCCCAGAACTAAATTTAAACTATCCATCATTTGCAATCCGATCTGCAGGTCGCCACACCAACCAGCCCCACGTCGGCGTGCCAAAAATGTAGTGGGTTGAGATAGCCACCCTCCCCACCACGGGCAAAATGACGACTCCAACAAACGGATTGCAAAAGTGATGGAAAAGTTTAAATAGAAGAAGTGAAGGTGCACAAAAGAAACCAGAAACAGTGACAGAAGTAACCCCAACACACACCCGGATGAACCCCATCCCCACCTGAGGGTGGGCCCAAGACCCCAGGGCTCGTTCTTCCCCCCCCCCACTGCTAGGCTAGTCTCAGCTGGCCAGGCCTGAGACCGCCCATCCCCCTGGCCTTGGGCCTAGCCAGGCCCAAGGCCGGGAGACGTCTCCCCCAGTTACCGGGCGGCGGCGAGGGAAGAAAGAGAAAGAGGCGGACCCCACGCAAGGTCTTATAGCGGTGCAGGGGGTGTGGTAGGAGATACCTGGTTTCCTGTGTCCACCCACTGGGCTGGACTCCTGGACACAGGAAGTGTGCCATGCAGCAGAGGGCACCCAGCCCAAACCACCACACTACTCCATCATGCAAAGATACTACAAGGAGTTCAAGAAAGTTAATACCATAGTTCACACAATGGAATAACTAGATATTATACAGTGAATTCTACTTTTGGATAGACAGACAGAGGCATCAGGAAGGGAGATCTATACATATTTGTAAAACCAGAGAACAACATGTGGACTTTACGCTGTCTTTGTGTTTTTTTGAGAGGAGGGGAAGAAGAACTATTTGTGTGTGTTTCCAAAGAACCTTTATGTCAAATTTACACTGTACTCGTACTGTACATAAATATACATTATGTTTTATTTATCTCACAGTTATGTAGTATTCATATTGTAAAGGCCTTTTGGCTTTCAGAACAGCTGACATTTTGTTGCATTCTGTAGCATCATAAATAAGGGATTGAATGGAGGTGAACTTTGCACATAAATAAAAATACATTTTACTTCATATTTCATGTGAGCCAAATAAATTTTGCCTGCAGAATTTCTGTTAATACATTGAGGTAATTCCTATATAATGAGAGGAGAATATTCTTGTTTGTCTTTAAAGGAAAATGGATATTTAGAATTCTTTTTGAAAAGTACTAATTTTTATAAGCAAAGCTTTGAGAATGTATATATATATATATATATATATGTTTTCAACTGTAAACATTAATAAATACTTGGGGTTAAAGAGTATAATTTATTTCTAAAGAATCTCTGGAATTTGTATATCCCAGATAGGAATTTCTAGTCCTGCCTATCCAAGTATACCCCAAGGATTGCAGCTGTTTCCAAATGCAGTAACTGACTGTGGGGTTCAGGCTGAGTGACTCCTGTTGCCACCACACAACCCACATCTGCGGTGTCCTGAGGGTCCAGCCCAGTGGGTGGACACAGGAAGCTACATATTTCATCCCGTAATGGCCTGCTCCCTCATAAAATCATCAGTGGGGTTCTGCACTTCCTCTTTCTTCCCTAACCACTCCTATGGAGATGGTCCTTGTCTGGTAATGGAGGTGGAGTCATCTTTGAGGTCTCTTGGGGCCTGGGTAGGAGAAGGCCCCAAGGCCTTGAGGCCGGAGGGACAAGTGGGAAGGGCAATCTCAGATCTGGCCAGATGAGATTAGCCTAATAATGAAAGAGGGGGAGGTGGGGAGAAGAAGCCCTGGGGATTTTTGGGTGTGCCCTCAGGTGGGGAGAGGGAAGTGTTGGGATGCTTCTGGGTATGCTTTGGGATGCTTCTGGGTATGCTTTGGGATCTCTTTTGTCACGGTGCTTGTGGTTTCCTGTAAAATATTCACTGCTTTTCCATTTAAACTTTCCACCACTTCTGCATTCCATTTGTCTGAGTTGTTCATTTTTTTTCCTGCCCGTGGTGTGAGGGAAGGGAGGATTCACCTTTCAACCCACCTTTCAACCCTCCACACTGACTTCAAATGAGTAACAAGTGAGTACTCATGGTTGTACAAAAGTTTACCAGTGATGCATGTGAATAGCCTTAAAGCTTACCAACAGTTAGCAGATAATTTTAGCAGATAGAGCTCATATGACACCATTTCTTTCCCTGAACTTTATCTCTGTTCAAATAAGATATTAACATATTTCATACCTTATGTCCTATGGTTGTGATCATCATGAATACTATGTACAATATGTACAGACTGGTCTGTGTAGGCCACCTAATGCCAATTTTTATGCAATCATACTATTCAACTCAAGAAATCATTGGCAAAATGCATTTATTTTAAAATTAGTGTGACTCTCTACAGACACAAAATGTTGTCTATTCCTGTTTTTTATTCACTTGAATAGCAGAATTCTCATTAGTTTCACTGGTGACAGAATAATCATTAAACTATTTAGGGATTTATCTTACTTCTATAGATATTATTGAAAAAAAACACTTCACTGTACTTAAAGAAATCTGGTAAGTCACTCGAATTTTTAAAAAATTATTCTTAATAACAAATTTCAAAAGGAAACATTAGAAAATATCTATTTGAAACTCCAGGGGGCTACAAAGTAATCTAATACAGACTAGAATTTTCAGGCCTTTAACCTTACCAATATAGCATTTAATTTCTCCCTAAACTTCTATTTGCTGCCTGATGGGAAAGGTGGTTGTAGCCAGGAAGGGGTTGGCCTCTTCTCCCTGGCAGCCAGCACCAGAACAAGGGGACACAGTCTCAAGCTGCACCAGGGGAAGTTTAGGCTCGAGGTGAGGAGAAAGTTCTTCACTGAGAGACTGATTCGTCATTGGAATGGGCTGCCCGGGGAGGTGGTTGAGTCGCCGTCCCTGGAGGCGTTCAAGAGGGGACTGGATGTGGCACTTGGTGCCATGGTCTAGTTGTGAGGTTTGTGGTTATAGGTTGGACTCGATGATCTTCGAGGTCTCTTCCAACCTTGGTAATACTGTAATGCTGTAATATTATTTATCTATTATATAGATTTTTGGAAGTCAAATCTCTTCATGTGTTTGTACAAGGCCTACCATCATAACCATCTCCACCTTGATTGTGAAGGAGTAGCAGTAATTATCATGTGCCTGCCCATAGAGCAAGATACAGAAGTGCTGAGAATCTTGTAAGGTGCATACCTCTTCTATCAGGGGCAGATGAGTAAGAATGAGCAGATGTTAGTTTTTCTAGCATTATGCATCAGTTCAAGAATTCTTAATGTCAACACCTGTCATACTACACAGTAGGTAAAATTAAAGAATTACAAATATATTTAGTTCAAAAGACATATCCTTCAGGTTTATTTAGAAAAGTTTTACAGGGGTAAAGTTATAAAGTGACAAAAAATTCCATGCTAGCCTACTCTTACTCTGAATCCATTCTTTAAATTCAAGTACTATTTCCTTTGAAAATCTGTGTTTTTCTCTTGTTAACATCTTTCTTCAAATGTTAGTCTGTAAAGTATTTTGGGTTTTGTTGTTGTATTTCTAATGAGTGTTTAGATACTATTTTTTTACCACTTACACAGCTGGCAAGTGAGCATGCTAGGGAATGCACCCTGCTGGACTTGCTTTTTGTTGACAGAGAAAGACTGGTGGGTGAGGTAATGGTTGGAGGCCATCTAGGGCACAGTAATCACAGAATTTTTGAGTTCTCTATTCATAGAGGAGTAAGGAGAGGGGGAGCAAAACTGTGACCTTGACCTCCCGAAGGACAGACTTTGACTTGCTTAGGAGACTGCTTGACAGAGTTCCTTGGGAGGCAGTCCTGAAGGGCAAAAGCATCCAGGAAGCCTGGAGACTCTTTGAGAGGAAAGCCTTAAATGTGGAGGAGCAGACTGTCCCTAAGTGCCATAAGATGAGCCAACAACACAGAAGACTGACCTGGCTGAACAGGGAGACTCTGGCTGCAACTCAGGAAAAAAAGATAGGAGAGTATATGATCTTTGAAAGAAGGGCAGGCCATACATGTTGACTACAAAGATGTAGGGAGAAAATTAGAAAGTCCAAAGCCCAGATAGAAATTAAGTTGGCTTCTGCTCTATAAGATAAAAGCAGCAAAAGAAAGACCAGGAAGAGCCTTCATCTTTATTAGATGCAGGAGAAAACATGGTCACTAAGGATGAAGAAAAGGATGAAATGCTTAATGCAGCCTTTGCCTCAGCCTTTAGTAATAAGACCAGTTGTACCCCTAGCTAGAAGGCAGAGACTGGGAGCAGAGTGATCCCCCTACAATCCAGGAAAAGATAGTTGGAGGCCTGCTGCACCACACAAGTCTATGGAAACAGATGGAATCCACCCAAAAGGTCTAAGAGAGCTGACAGAGGTGCTTACCAAGCCACTTTTCATAATTTTTCAGCAGTTGCAGCTGACATGGGAGGTCCCAGCAGGTTGGAAGTTAGCCAATGTGATACTCATCTACAAGAAGGGCCAGAAGGAGAATTGGGGTAACTACAGACCTGTCAATTTAACTTCAGTGGTGGGGAAGCTGATAAAGAAGATCATCACGCAACACATACAGGACAACCAGATGATCAGGCCCAGTCATCATGGATCACCTTCATTGGAGGTGTTCAGGATGAGACTTGATGGGGTGCTTGGTTGCATGCTTTAGTTGTTTAGGTGGGTTGGATTGGTTGATGGGTTGGACACGATGATCTTGAAGGTCACTTTCAACCTGGTGTATTGTATTGTATTATTGTATTGATTTATGAAATGTCCTGCTTAAATTACCCCATCTCCTTCTACCACATGTTCACCTGCTTAGTGGATGAGGGAAAAGCTGTGGATGTTGTCTAGCTGGACTTTAGTAAAGCTTTTGACACCATTTCCTACAGCACTGTCCTGGAGAAACTGGTGGGCATATACTTTGTTGCATTCAAAGCTTTAAAACGTGGCTGAATGGCTGGGTCCAAAGAGTGGTGATGAACCAAATTAAATCCACTTGATGGCCAATGGTGTTCCACAGGGCTCAGTACTGTGGCCAGCCCTGTTTAACAGCTTTATTGATCATCTGGATGAGGGGATTGAGTGTGCCCTCATTACGCTTGCAGATGACACCAAGCTGGATGGAAGCATTAGTCCTCCAGAAGGTAGGAAGGCTCTGCAGAGGGATCTAGAGAGACTAAATTGATGGGCCAAGACCAGCTGTATGAGTTTCAATAAGGCCTAATGGGTCCTGTACTTTGGCTGCCACAATCCCTGGCAGTGTTAAAAGCCTGGGGAGAAGTAGCTGGATAACAGGAGAGGAACCTGGGGTTGTTGATTGATAGCCAGCTGAATGTGAGCCAGCAGTGGGTTCAGGTGGCCCAGAAAGTCAACAGCATCATGCCTGTATCAGGAATACTGTGGTGAGCAGGAATAGGGAAGTAATTTTTTTGCTGTACTTGGCTCTGGTGCAGCTGCATCTCAAGTACTGGCTGTAGTCACCATGAGATGGTGGAGCTCAGGATCTTGTGTGGTAGGAAGAGAATACCAAGCAGGATGACAATCTTGAATTTCAACAGGGTCAACTTTGGACTTTTCAAGCAATTGATAGGGGAAATCCCATGGGACAGGAAACTAGAAGGCTGTGAGAGTTTTAGGCTGATGCCTAGGAAAATTTTCCACAGATTGAGTAACAAAGTGGTAGAATGTAAATAAACTACCGCTGGATGTAAAAAGGAAAAGAATGATAAGGTCTAAATAATTCTATTGGTCTGATAATTAACATGAAGTTAGTTGTATAAACTGACTCTCTTTTTGGCTTCTTCACTCTAGCTGATAATAGCTGGTATCTTTTGCTTGGCTGTTGCTGACCTTGGCTGTGTTTTTGTTGTGGCTAAGTACTAACAAGTTACTACATGCTCTTCTCTTTCTCTTGTCCTGTGTACAGGGGGGAAGGGGAGAAAAAGGAGAAAGCTGTTGGTAACCTTCTGTTTTTGTCCACAGGGTTTCTTGTGTTGTTTATAAATTGTAAATGTATGTAAATATTGTATATTTTGTACATATTAATTGTATTTCATATTTCTAGTTTTTTAGTTTTGCTTGTAAACATGGCTTCATTTGCCTTCCAATTGAGCTGGTCTGGCAATTTTATTTTGGTGGGTAATTTCAACCCACCACAAAGGTAAAGGTGTCCAAGATAATTGGGTAACATTCAAGAAACACTTCTTCCAAGGTCAAGATCAGAGCATCCCAGTGGGCAGGAAACGAAGAAAGGGAACTGCAAGACCTGCATGGTTAAACAGGTGTATGTGTGGCAGAGTGGGAAAGCTCACACACACACACACAAAAGAATCCACAGCTAACTCAGCCGGAGAAGCAGATGAAAGCTATATTTACAAGCAGAAAATGGAATGCAATGAATATGTACAAAACCATACAATATTTACAATATATACAGAAATATACAGCAATGTATGTAATATAGGAGACCTTTTCCCAACCCCCCTGCAGCCAGGGGGTTCGGCCTGTCCCCCCCTTCTCCCTCCCTACCTCCCCTTTTTCCCAAAAGGGTTAGAGAGAGAGAGAAAGGTAATTAATTAAGGAGAGAATTCTGTTAAGCTCAAAAGTGAATGCAAGAGTTAGTTTTCTTATCCGGTTAGCTCTGTTAATCCAAGGTCATTCCTGCCCGGCAAGCTGTTGCTTCAGAGAGAGAGAAACAGGCCAGCTCACAGGACAGAGAGAAAAACAGACTGACAGACTAAGCTAAAAACTTACAGTTGGATTCTACCAATGAAATCAGTTTAGCATATCTTTGTTTTCATTCAAATATCAAAAACATTCAGCCAGAGTGTTCAGAAAGTGTCCATTTCTTGAAGGCACAGCCTAAAACGGTCACAACAGGTCACTGCTGGATGAATTCAAATGGAAGAGGAATCACTATGGAAGGAGGGGCTGTCCACTTGGCAGGAATATAAGACTGTTGTCAGAGAACGTAGGGAGTCAACTAGGAATGCTAAGGACTCCTTGGAATTAAACCTTGCAAGAGAGATCAAGAACATCAGAAAGGACTTCCGTAAATACATTGCAGACAAAACCAAAGCTAGAGGCAGTGTAAGCCCACAGCTGAATGAGGTGGGTGCCCTGGTAACAAAGGACAAAAAGAAGGTGGAGTTAATAAATGCCTTGTGTGGTGGGTTGAAGTTTCCCCCCCAGCATTAACTTTTAGCCAGACCAACTCAGTTAGAAGCAAATGAAGCTGTACTTACAAGCAAAAACTACACATTATAAAGGCATGCAATAAATATGTACAAAATATACAGTATTTACAATATTATACAGATATTTACAATTAGCAAACAACATGAAAACCCTCCTGGTCAAAAGACCCAGGAAGCCATTCCACTGCCCCCCAAACCTCCCTATCCCAAAGAGAGAGGAGTTGAGAGAGAAAGAAGTGGGTTAGACTTATCCCAAGGCCACCCAGAAGTATGTTATCTTCTTCCAAATGAAGCAAACCAGCCAAGATCAGAGGAGAAGAGAAAAGGAATGGGAATTGGGAAATAAGAACTGTTGTGATGCAGGTTCTCTTATCCCAGACATTTATCCAACAAATTTGTTTAGAATAATCTTTTGTTTTCCTTTTTCCACCCAGTAGTGATTCATTTATATTTTCCTACTATTCTGCTTGAAATCTGCAGCTAAGTTTTAAAGGCATAGTCTAAACCCATTGTAATCCACCCCTTCTAAACAATTTCATTGGCTGTTAATACCATCCATCTAATCTGAAACAATATCTACAATAACGAGCAAATAAAGTTCATAGTCCATTCTGGCTGTCTCAGCTGTAGATGATTCAGAAGTCCAAAAACAGGAAGCAAGAACCTCTCACCTCGGTGTTTCCAGTCAAGATCAAAATCAGAGTTCATGTCTACTCTTGCAGCTAGATCTGCCTAATGGTTGTGTTGTTGTTCCCCAGTAGCTGAGCATCAATGTGTCTCACCTTCACTGGAATTCACTTGACTCAATCAGAAATGTCCTGCCACAGATCAGCTGCCCAAATTGGTTTTCCTTTCCTCTGCCAACCATTCTTTTTCCAGTCCTTTAGCCAACCCCACAGAGCATTGGCTACCACCCATGAGTTAGTGTAGAGATAAAGCTTTGAACATCTCTCAAGTTCCGCTTTGTCAAGAGCTAGCTGGACAGATTTTACCTCTGCAAATTGACTGGATTCTCACATCCAATGGAATATGACAGAGGCCATCCTGACACAGCGCTACCAGAAAATGGACCTTTCTCTCAGGTCCTTTCATCTTGTCTCACTTAATATCAAAACCTGCTTTCAGGAGAATGTCAATGATTTTGTTACCTTTCTTGAAGAATTCCTCAGCAGTTTTACCCCAGACAATGATATCGTTCGTGAACTGGATGTGTTCTGGAGCATCACCTTTCTCCAAAGCATCATGGATCACTGCATGAGATACTTGAACTATGAACCCAGCCTTGAGGCAATCTGTTAAAAGTGTACTGTACTCCTCTCCAGGTGAAGGCAAACTGAGGCCTGCATTCCTCTGCTATGGGAATAGAGAAGAAAACATTAGCAATGTCTATGGTAGCATACCATTTGGCCTCTTTGGATTCCAGCTCATACTGGAGTTCCATCATGTCTGGTACTGCTGCACTCATTGGTGGAGTTACTTCATTCAGGGCACAGAAGTTGACTGTCAGACACCAGTTTCCATTTTGCTTTCACACAGGCCACACTGGACTGTTGAAAGGTGAATGAGTTTTGCTGATGACTTTCTGACTTTCCAACTGACAAATCAAATTCTGAATGGGCACCAAAGAGTCACGGTTGGCTCTGTATTGTCTGTGATGCACAGACTGAGAAGCAACCGGCAACTTCATATCCTCTATCTCATGTTATCCCACGACTGCAGATTCATCAGAAAGCTCAGGTCTGACAGACAGCTCTAATTTTTGTCCATCAATTTCTACAGATGCTACTCCAAAGGCCCATTTGTAACCGTAAGGTCTTGGAAACGCCCTTCTCTCAGATCCATGGTTACCAGGGAGTACCTCTCCGGTTCTCACAGCCTAAAACTGTCACAAAGGGGTTGCAGAACAGACCAACTTAGACTTGGGGACCCCTCCTCCCAGGAGGGAGAAACTGCATTCGCCTGGATTAGGTTTCTTTTGTCTTCTGGGAGACAGAAGGGCTCAAGCAACCCTCCCCCCCCAGGGTGGTGTAACCCAGCACACTGATCATCCAGACCACACTGCCTCAGCTTAGCTGCAAGGATACTGTGGGAGACAGTGTCAAATGCTTTACTTAAATCAAGATAAACCACATTCACTGCTCTACTATCATCTATCCACCTGGTTATGTCCACATAAAAGGCTATCACGTTGGTCAGACATGATTTCCCCTTTGTAAACCCATGTTGACTGCCCCTAATGACCCTCTTGTCCTTGATATGCCTAGGACAGTGCTGAGGGTAAGTCGCTCCATCACCTTTCCAGGGATGAAGGTGAGCCTGACCGGTCTGTAATTACCTAGGTCCCCCTTCTTACCCTTTTCAAAGACTGGAGTGGTATTTGGTCCCCAAGCACCTCTCCTGTCTGCCAGGACTTACCAAAGATGATGGAGAGTGGTCTGGCAATGATTTCTGACAGCTCTCTTAGCACTCTTGGGTGCATCCCATTAGGACCCACAGATTTATGATGACCAGATGGATACGCCCTGGATATTCATGACGAATTAGTTCGGGACCTGCTGAGCCACTTTGACACTCACAAATCCATGGGGCCGGATGGGATCCATCCTAGGGTGCTGAGAGAGCTGGCAGATGAGCTGGCCAAGCCTCTCTCCATCATTTGCCTCCAGTCCTGCCTCACCGGAGAGGTCTCAGATGACTGGAAACTGGTCAATGTGGTCCCCATCCACAAGAAGGGTCAGATGGAGGAACCCAGAAACTCCAGGCAAGTCAGCCTGACCTCAGTTCCAAGGAAAATGACGGAGTAGATTATCCTGCTGGCAATAACTGCACACCTGCAGGATGGCCAAGGGCTCAGGTCCAGCCAACATGGATTTAGGAAGGGCATGTCCTGCCTGACCAACCTGATCTCCTTCTATGATCAGGTGACCCTCCTGGTGGATGTGGGGAGGCCTGTGGATGTGGTCTACCTGGACTTCAGCAAGGCCTTCGACACTGTCCCCCACAGCAAACTGCTGGCTAAGCTGTCAGCTCATGGCTTGGGCAGCAACACTCTACACTGGGTTAGGAACTGGCTGGAGGGCCAGACCCAGAGAGTGGTGGTTAATGGCGCCACCTCCACCTGGAGGCCAGTCACCAGTGGCATCCCCCAGGGATCAGTGCTGGGCCCCATCCTCTTCAATGTCTTTATTGACGATCTGAATGAGGGGATTGAGACAGTCATCAGCAAATTTGAAGATGACACCAATTTGGGAGTAGGAGGGCCCTACAGAGGGACGTTGACCGACTGCACAGATGGGTCGAGTCCAATGGTATTCAACAAGTCCAAGTGCCGGGTGCTGCACTTTGGCCACAACAACCCCATGCAGAGCTACAGGCTGGGGTCGGAGTGGCTGGAGAGCTGCCAAACAGAGAGGGACCTGGGGGTGCTGAGCGACAGCCACCTGAACATGAGCCAGCAGTGCATCCAGGTGGCCAAGAAGGCCAATGTCATCCTGGCCTGCATTAGGAATAGTGTGGCCAACAGGAGCAGGGAGGTCATTGTGCCCCTGTACTCTGCTTTGGTTAGGCCACACCTTGAGTACTGTGTCCAGTTCTGGGCTCCTCAGTTTAAGAAGGACATCAAGACACTTGAACGTGTCCAGAGAAGGGCAACAAGGCTGGGGAGAGGCCTTGAGCACAAGCCCTATGAGGAGAGGCTGAGGGAGCTGGGATTGTTTAGCCTGGAGAAGAGGAGGCTCACGGGCGACCTCATTGCTCTCTACAACTACCTGAAGGGTGGTTGTAGCCAGGAAGGGGTTGGCCTCTTCTCTCTAGCAGCCAGTACCAGAACAAAGGGACACAGTCTCAAGCTGCACCAGGGGAAGTTTAGGCTGGAGGTGAGGAGAAAGTTCTTCACCGAGAGAGTCATTCGCCATTGTAATGGGCTGTCTGGGGAGGTGGTAGAGAGGGGATTGGACGTGGCACTTGGTGCCATGGTCTAGTCATGGGGTCTGTGGTGACAGGTTGGACTTGTTGATCTTCAAGGTCTCTTCCAACCTTGGTGATACTGTGATACTGTGGTATAGATGACTTAACTGTTCTCTTATGGCATCCTCATCAAACAAGTAAAATTTCTTCTTTGTCCTGTCATGGGGCCTTGGGACCCTCGGGTTTCTGAGGCTAGCCTCCAGCAGTATAGACAAAGACAAAGAAGGCATTTCGCAACAGCAATATCCTGCAGAATAGGTAACTGATAAAAGACTCTGCATTGAATAAAATATTGGCTGGATGGCCAGGCCAAAAGAGTGGTTTTGAATGGAACAATCATTAAAAATAAAATATAAGGAAAACACCTGTATCATAACATCTACCAAGCGAAGCTAGAATAGGCTCCTTATCTGCTCTGATGCTCTGCCTTCTCTGTGTCCTCTGTCACCAAGGCACCTACCTCATTGAACACTGGGCCCACGTTGCCTCTGGTCTTAGCTTTTCCTGCAATGCATCTGAAGAACCCCTGTTTGTTCTTGATGACCTCCCTTGCAAGGCTGAATTCCAAGGAGGCCTTAGCTTTCCTAGTAGCCTCCCTACATCCTCTGACAACTATCTTAACTCCCAAGTGTCCAGGCCCTCCTTCCATGATCTGTAGACTCTCTTCTTTCACTTGAGTTTGCTTAGCAGTTCTCTACTTAACCACGCAGGTCTCCTGGCTCCCTTTATCAATTTCCTACTCCAAAGCTTGGAAGAAGAGGTCCTTGAATGTTAACCAGCTGTGTTGGGCCCCTTTGCTTTCTAGTACCCTGTCCCATGAGATTTCCCTTAGCAACTGCCTGAAAAGGCCAACGTTAACCCTGCTGAAATCCAGCATTGCAATCCTGCTTGATACTTTCTTCCTACCACAGCAGACCCTGAACTCCACCATCTCATGGTCACCGCAGCCAAGGCTGCCCTCAACCATCATTGCTTCAACCAGTCCTTCCTTGCTAATGAGTATCAGGTCCAGTAACACTCCTCTCCTAGTTGGCTCCTCCACCATTTGCATCTAGAAATTATCACCAATGCGCTGGAGGAAGTTCCTGGACTGTGGCTGGCTGTGAAGGCCTTCTAGCAAATATCTGAGTCAAGTCCCCCATGACAATCAGGGCCTATGATTGTGAGGCTGCTCTCAGCTGTCTATAGAAGGCCTTACTGGCTCCATCATCCTCATCAGGTGGTCTGTAATAAACACCCATAACAGTGTCACCCAATCCAGCCTGCACTTAATACACACCCAAAAACTCTCAGATGGCTTTTCATTCACCCCTGGGCTGAACTCAACACATTCTAGTTGCTCTCTCACATAGAAGCAACTCCACCACCTTGCTTAGGTGATCTATCTTTCCTAAAAAGGACATAGCCATCCACAACCACATTCCATTCATGTGAGCTGTCCCACCACATCTCTGCACTTGCTACTTGATCATAAGTCCTTGACCATACATGGATTCCTAAACCCTCCTGGTTACAGTATTACAGTATTACCAAGGTTGGAAGAGTATTACCATGGTTGTTCCCCATGCTGCGTGCGTTGGTGTGCAGACAGCACAGGGAGCAAACTGAGCACAATGATTCCACCCTGGTGGGTTAGGAGGCCTTCTGATCCACATTAATACTAAAACACTGCCCCACTGGTGCAAACCCATAAACAACCCTATCCCCTTCAACTCTAGTTTAAAGCTCTGTGAATGAACCCTGTTACTTCTTGTCCTAGCATCCTTTTTCCCCTGAGAGATAAGCCTCTCAAATGTACTACCATCCATCCTGGTGTCCTACAAACCCAGGCATTATCATAGAACCCAAAGCCCTACCTGTAGAAGCAGTCTCAGAGCCAGGTATTTACAGACTGGATTCTTTTACTCCCTTCCATATTGTGGCTGAGTACTAGAAGAAGGGAAGAGAAGGGAAGAGAAGGGAAGAGAGGGGAAGAGAAGAGGAGAGGAGAGGAGAGGTTTGGAGAGGAGAGGTTTGGAGAGGAGAGGTTTGGAGAGGAGAGGAGAGGAGAGGTTTGGAGAGGAGAGGAGAGGTTTGGAGAGGAGAGGAGAGGAGAGGTTTGGAGAGGAGAGGAGAGGGAGAGGAGAGGAGAGGGAGAGGAGAGGAGAGGAGAGGAGAGGAGAGGAGAGGAGAGGAGAGGAGAGGAGAGGGAGAGGGAGAGGAGAGGAGAGGAGAGGAGAGGGAGAGGAGAGGAGAGGAGAGGAGAGGAGAGGAGAGGAGAGGGAGAGGAGAGGAGAGGAGAGGAGAGGAGAGGAGAGGAGAGGAGAGGAGAGGAGAGGAGAGGAGAGGAGAGGAGAGGAGAGGAGAGGTTTGGAGAGGAGAGGAGAGGAGAGGAGAGGAGAGGAGAGGAGAGGAGAGGAGAGGAGAGGAGAGGAGAGGAGAGGAGAGAGAGGAGAGGGAGAGGAGAGGAGAGGAGAGGAGAGGAGAGGAGAGGAGAGGAGAGGAGAGGAGAGGAGAGAGAGGAGAGGAGAGGAGAGGAGAGAGGAGAGGAGAGGAGAGGAGAGGAGAGGAGAGGAGAGGAGAGGAGGAGAGGTTCGGAGAGGAGAGAGAGGAGAGGAGAGGAGAGGAGAGGAGAGGAGAGGAGGGAAGGGAAGGTTTGGGAAGGGAAGGGAAGGTTTGGGAAGGGAAGGGAAGGTTTGGGAAGGTAAGGTTTGGGAAGGAAGGGAAGGTTTGGGAAGGGAAGGGAAGGTTTGGGAAGGGAAGGGAAGGTTTGGGAAGGTTTGGGAAGGGAAGGTTTGGGAAGGGAAGGGAAGGTTTGGGAAGGTTTGGGAAGGTTTGGGAAGGGAAGGTTTGGGAAGGTTTGGGAAGGTTTGGGAAGGGAAGGTTTGGGAAGGTAAGGTTTGGGAAGGGAAGGTTTGGGAAGGGAAGGTTTGGGAAGGGAAGGTTTGGGAAGGGAAGGGAAGGTTTGGGAAGGGAAGGGAAGGTTTGGGAAGGGAAGGGAAGGTTTGGGAAGGGAAGGGAAGGGGAAGGGAAGGGAAGGGAAGGGAAGGTTTGGGAAGGAAGGGAAGGGAAAGGTTTGGGAAGGGAAGGGAAGGTTTGGGGAAGGTTTGGGAAGGTTTGGGAAGGTTTGGGAAGGGGGAAGGGAAGGGAAGGGAAGGGAAGGGAAGGGAAGGGAAGGGAAGGGAAGGAAGGGAAGGGAAGGGAAGGGAAGGAAGGGAAGGGAAGGGAAGGGGAAGGGAAGGGAAGGGAAGGGAAGGAAGGAAGGGAAGGAAAGGAAGGGAAGGAAGGAAGGAAGGAAGGAAAGGGAAGGAAGGGGAAGGTTTGGGGAAGGGAAGGGAAGGGAAGGTTTGGGGAAGGGAATGGGGAAGGGGAAGGGAAGGAAGGTTTGGGAAGGGAAGGGAAGGAAAGGTTTGGGAAGGGAAGGGAAGGTTTGGGAAGGTTTGGGAAGGTTTGGGAAGGTTTGGGAAGGAAAGGTTTGGGAAGGTTTGGGAAAGGTTTGGAATGGTTTGAATGGAAGGTTTGGGAAGGTTTGGAAGGAAGGAAGGGAAGGGAAGGGAAGGGAAGGAAGGAAGGGAAGGGGAAGGAAAGGAAGGAAGGAAGGGAAGGAAGGGAAGGGAAGGGAAGGGAAGGGAAGGGAAGGAAGGAAGGGAAGGGAAGGGAAGGAAGGGAAAGGAAGGGAAGGGAAGGGAATGGGAAGGAAAGGAAGGTTTGGGGAAGGGAAGGAAGGAAGGAAAGGAATGGAAGGAATGGAAGGAAGGAAGGGAAGGGAAGGGAAGGAATGGAATGGAAGGGAAGGAAGGAAGGGAAGGAAGGGAAGGAAGGGAAGGGAAGGAAAGGAAGGAATGGGAAGGAAGGGAAGGAATGGAAGGGAAGGGAAGGAAGGGAAGGGAAGAGGGAAGGTTTGGGAAGGAAGGAATGGAAGGAAGGGAAGGGAAGGGAAGGTTTGGGGAAGGTTTGGGAATGGAAGGGGAAGGAATGGGAAGGAAGGAAGGTTTGGGAAGGAATGGGGAAGGAAGGAAGAATGGAAGGGAAGGAAGGGGAAGGAAGGGAAGGGAAGGGAAGGGGAAAGGAAGGGAAGGGAAGGGAAGGGAAGGTTTGGGAAGGGGAAGGGAAGGGAAGGAAGGAAGGGAAGGGAAGGGAAGGGAAGGGAAGGAAGGAAGGAAGGGAAGGAAGGGAAGGAAGGAAGAAGGGAAGGGAAGGGAAGGGAAGGGAAGGGAAGGTTTGGGAAGGGGAAGGGAAGGGAAGGGAAGGGAAGGGGAGGTTTGGGAAGGGAAGGTTTGGGAAGGGAAGGTTTGGGAAGGAAGGGAAGGAAGGGAAGGAAGGGAAGGGAAGGGAAGGAAGGAAGGGAAGGGAAGAAGGGAAGGAAGGAAGGGAAAGGGGAAGGAAGAAGGAAGGAAGGGAAGGGAAGGGAAGGAAGGAAGGGAAGGGAAGGGAAGGGAAGGGAAGGGAAGGGAAGGGAAGGTTTGGGAAGGTTTGGGAAGGGAAGGGAAGGTTTGGGAAGGGAAGGAAGGGAAGGGAAGGAAGGGAAGGGAAGGGAAGGTTTGGGAAGGAAGGGAAGGGAAGGGAAGGGAAGGGAAGGGAAGGGAAGGGAAGGGAAGGGAAGGGAAGGGAAGGGAAGGTTTGGGAAGGGAAAGTTTGGGAAGGGAAGGTTTGGGAAGGGAAGGTTTGGGAAGGGAAGGGAAGGGAAGGGAAGGGAAGGGAAGGGAAGGGAAGGGAAGGTTTGGGAAGGGGAAGGAAGGAAGGGAAGGGGAAGGAAGGGAAGGGAAGGGAAGGGAAGGTTTGGGAAGGGAAGGGACATGCAACAGATTCCACCTGGTCTAAGTGGATGGCTCTGATAACACAGAGAGCTCGAATGGGAAATCTTGAAAGACCTGGTCTGGTGGAGGTGATCTCAAGTTGGTCAGAAGGTACCAACTGTACTAAACCTCCAGAGGAGAGAGTAACTTGTGCCGAGGAAGCTCCTCCTTACAATGACATATCTGATGATGAAAAGAAATATGCTTTGTTCACAGACGGTTCCTGTCGTCTTGTTGGGAACAAGCGAAGGTGGAAGTCTGCAGTGTGGAGTCCAACACGCCGAGTTGCAGAGGCAAAGGATGGAGAAGGAGAATCCAGTCAGTTCGCAGAGGTAAAAGCTGTCCAGTTAGCTCTCGACGTAGCTGAACGTGAGAGATGGCCAAAGCTTTATCTCTACACCGACTCATGGATGGTAGCCAATGCTCTGTGGGGTTGGCTAAAGGACTGGAAAAAGAATGGTTGGCAGAGAAAAGGAAAGCCTATTTGGGCAGCTGACCTAATACAATACAATACAATACAATACAATACAATACAATACACCAGGTTGGAAGAGACCTTCAAGATCATCGCGTCCAACCCATCAAACAATCCAACCCACCCAACAACTAGACCATACAGCCAAGCACCCCATCAAGTCTTCTCCTGAACACCTCCTGTGAAGGTGACTCCACCACCTCCACGGGTAGCCGATTCCAATGGGCAATCACTCTCTCCGTGTAGAACTTCTTCCTAACATCCAGCCTAAACCTGCCCTGGCGCAGCCTGAGACTGTGTCCTCTTGTTCTGGTGCTGGATGCCTGGGAGAAGAGGCCAACCTCTGCCTGGCTACAACCTCCCTTCAGGTAGTTGTAGAGAGCAATAAGGTCACCCCTCAGTCTCCTCTTCTCCAGGCTAAGCAACCCCAGCTCCCTCAGCCTTTCCTCATAGGGCTTGTGTTCCAAACCCCTCACCAGCTTTGTTGCCCTTCTCTGGACACGTTCCAGCAAGTCAACATCCTTCCTAAACTGAGGGGCCCAGAACTGGACACAGTACTCAAGGTGCGGCCTAACCAGTGCAGTGTACAGGGGCACAATGACCTCCCTGCTCCTGCTGGCCACACTGTTCCTGATGCAAGCCAGGATGCCATTAGCCTTCTTGGCTGCCTGGGCACACTGCAGGCTCATGTTCAGCCTACAATCAACCAGTACCCCCAGGTCCCTCTCTGCCTGGCCACTCTCCAGCCACTCTGACCCCAGCCTGTAGCACTGCCTGGGGTTGTTGTGGCCAATGTGCAGAATCCGGCACTTGGATGTGTTAAATCTCATGCCATTGGACTCTGCCCATCTGTCCAGCCTGTCGAGGTCCCTCTGCAAAGCCTCTCTGCCCTCCAGCAAATCAACTGCTGCCCCCAGCTTGGTGTCATCTGCAAATTTACTGATGATGGACTCAATGCCCTCATCCAGATCATCAATAAAGATGTTGAAGAGCATGGGGCCCAGTACTGATCCCTGGGGCACACCACTAGTGACAGGCCGCCAGCTGGATGTGGTGCCATTCACCATTACTCTCTGGGCTCGGCCCTCCAGCCAGTTCCTAACCCAACGCAGTGTGCTCCTGTCCAAGCCACGGGCTGCCAGCTTGGCCAGGAGTTTGCTGTGGGGAACGGTGTCAAAGGCCTTGCTGAGGTCCAGGTAGACCACATCCACAGGCCTCCCCACATCCACCAGGCGGGTCACCTGATCATAGAAGGAGATCAGGTTGGTCAGGCAGGACCTGCCCCTCCTAAATCCATGCTGGCTAGGCCTGAGCCCCTGGCCATCCTGTAAGTGCTGTGTGATCGCACTCGAGATGACCCGTTCCATAATCTTGCCTGGCACTGAGGTCAGGCTGACAGGCCTATAATTCCCCGGCTCATCCAACCGGCCCTTCTTGTGGATGGGCACCACGTTAGCCAGCTTCCAGTCTTCTGGGACCTCTCCAGTGAGCCAGGACTGCTGAAAAATGATGGAAAGTGGCTTGGACAGCTCATCTGTCAGCAATCTCAGCACCCTAGGATGGATCCCATCCGGTCCCATGGCCTTGTGGGGGTCCAAGCGGCTCAGTAGATCTCTAACTTCCTCTTGGAGCAGTGGTAAACTATGCAGCTCTCTGGCTCCTTCTGCCAGCTCTGCAGGCCAGCTGTCTGGAAGACGTTCTGCCCTGCTAGTGAAGACTGAGGCAAAGAAGGTGTTAAGTACCTCTGCCTTTTCCTCATTCTTTGTTACAACGTTCCCCTCCGTGTCAACCAAGGAGTGGAGGTTGTCCTTGCCCTTCTTCTTGCTATTGATGTATTTATAGAAGGACTTTTTGTTATCCTTCACAGCAGAGGCCAGTCTAAGTTCTAAATGGGCTTTTGCCTCCCTAATTTTCTTCCTGCACAACCTAGCAACATCCCTAAACATTCTGTAGGTTGCCTCCCCTTTCTTCCAAAGATGATACACCCTCTTTTTTTCCCTAAGTTCTATTAAAAGTTCATTGCCCATCCAGGCTGGCCGTCTGCCCCGGCGGCTCATCTTCCGGCACACCGGCACAGCCTGTTCTTGCACCTTCAATAGTTCTTCCTTGAAGTAGGTCCAGCTCTCCTGGACCCCTTTGTTTTTAAGGGCTGATTCCCAAGGAACCTTCTGAATTAGTTCCTTGAGCAGCCTGAAGTCTGCCCTCCGGAAGTCCAGAGTGGAGGTCTTCTTGCTGCCCCTCTTGGCTTGGCTGCATACTGAAAACTCTATTATGTCGTGGTCACTGGTGCCTAAACACCCTCCGACCACCACATCACCCACCAGCCCTTCCCTGTTGGTGAAGAGGAGGTCAAGCATAGCCTTACCCCTGGTAGGCTCACGCAGCACCTGGGATAAGAAGCTGTCCTCCATGCACTCCAAGAACCTCCTAGACTGCCTCCTCTCTGCTGTGTTGAGATCCCAACAGATATCAGGCAGGTTGAAGTCACCCATGAGAACGAGGTCAGGTGATCTTGAGACAGCCTTAAGCTGCCTATAGAATGCCTCATCGACATCCTCCTCCTGGTTGGGTGGTCTATAACAGACGCCAACCAGGATGTCTGCCCTGTTGGTCTTCCCTCTAATTCTCACCCACAAGCACTCAACCCTATCATCCCTGATCTCCATCTCAACAGCATCCAGTGCCTCCCTGACGTACAGGGCCACCCCTCCACCCCTTCTTCCTTGCCTGTCTCTCCTGAAGAGCCTGTAGCCATCAATTGCAGCGCTCCAGTCATGCGAGTCGTCCCACCACGTCTCTGTGATGGCAACTACATCATAACTTTCTTGCTGCAACAAGGCTTCCAGCTCCTCTTGTTTGTTACCCATGCTTCGTGCATTAGTGTACATGCACTGCAGCTGGGCTGCTGGTTTCACCTCTAGCTCTAGCTTATCACCTCCAGACTCCTGCCTAAGGGCACTGGTTTCCGACCCTCCCCCTTCGAAGCTAGTTTAAAGCCCTGTCAATGAGACTTGCTAATTCCCTTCCCAGAATCTTTTTACCTTTGGGGGACAGGCCATTCTCATGTATTATGACCTTTCCCCTCCTCTGGGACAGATGTACTCCATCTGTTACCAGCTGACCTGGTGCAGTAGAAAGTTGCCCAAGATCGAAAAACCCAAAATTCATTCGTCTGCACCAGCCCCTAAGCCACTTGTTGACTACAGCGGCTGACCTGTTCCTTATTGTGTTCCCTCCTGCAACTAACGGTATCGATGTAAAAATTATTTGTGCACCTGACCCCTCAACCAGATCTCCCAGGGCCCTGAGGTCATTTTTGATAGCCCTGGGAGGCCTGGTACCAACATCATCATTCCCTAACTGCATGACCAATAAGGGATAATAATCTGAGGGCTGTACCAGACTGGGCAGCCTTCTGGTAACATCTCCAACTTGGACTCCTGCTAGGCTAATAACTTCCCTATGAGATGGGTCCGGCCTACATATGGGACCTTCTGTTCCCCTCAGGAGGGAATCACCAATTACAATTACCCTCCTTTTCTTTTTTAGGGAGCAAGTCCTGATGCCAGGGGAAGGCTGTTTAACCTTAGGCTGCGTTGCCTTAGGCTGCGTTGCCTTAGGCTGCGTTGCCTTAGGCTGTTTAACCTTAGGCTGGCTGTTTAACCTTAGGCTGTTTAACCTTAGGCTGTTTAGCCTCAGGGAAGACCCCAGATGGTGTGTCCTCCGGCATCAGTATCACCTCACCCTCGATCTCCAGCGCCCCATACCTGTTTTCCAAGGGCAGTGAGGGAGGTGGGGGGAGGCAAGGAGGTTTTAATTTGTGTCCTTTGAGAGGAACGTGTATCCATTCCCCTCTGCTTTTCGAACAACCAGTCTCTGCTGGGGGAGCCTGTGGAGCCTGCTTACTCGGGTTCATCTCTTTCCTCCTGTGGCTCATCACTTTTCTACAATCCCATACATCTCTAAGACTAGCAACCTCATCCTTTAGTCTGGCCACAAGGTCGAGCAGATAGCCAATCTGCTCACACCTAATGCAAGAGTTGCCCCCACTACCCTGCATCTCAAGAGCCAGGCCCCAGCACTCACTACAGCCAGATACCTGGACAGCTACCTGCTTGTGTTCTACCTCAGTCTGGGTCGACACTGATTTTTTAAAGGAGATTTTGCTGCGTGTTATAACCATGCTGCCCCTGGCCACGGCCGTGGCTGCCCCTGGACACACCACCCACTGGACACAAATTTAGAAAAAGTGCGGCGGCGCGCGAGAGCACCAGAGAGTACCAGAGCAGGGGCTGCTGCCGAGCGGAGCCCGCGCGAAGCGCTGTCCGCTGTTCAAATTCCGCCGCCGAAGGCGCTGGCCTCACGAGCCGTAAGCACGTGAAGACAGGGCCGCCCGAGTGCCGCTGTGCGTTCAGGAAGCGTGGCGAGCTCAGCCGCCACCGCAGCCCGAGGAGGAGAAGCGCGAAAGCCCGCCCAAGTGGCCGCCGATCCCGGCGCTGTTCCGAAGGGGCTGCTGCCGAGCGGAGCCCGCGAAGCGCTGTCCGCTGTTCAAATTCCGCCGCCGAAGGCGCTGGCCTCACGAGCCGTAAGCACGTGAAGACAGGGCCGCCCGAGTGCCGCTGTGCGTTCAGGAAGCGTGGCGAGCTCAGCCGCCACCGCAGCCCGAGGAGGAGAAGCGCGAAAGCCCGCCCAAGTGGCCGCCGATCCCGGCGCTGTTCCGAAGGGGCTGCTGCCGAGCGGAGCCCCGCGCGAAGCGCTGTCCGCTGTTCAAATTCCGCCGCCGAAGGCGCTGGCCTCACGAGCCGTAAGCACGTGAAGACAGGGCCGCCCGAGTGCCGCTGTGCGTTCAGGAAGCGTGGCGAGCTCAGCCGCCACCGCAGCCCGAGGAGGAGAAGCGCGAAAGCCCGCCCAAGTGGCCGCCGATCCCGGCGCTGTTCCGAAGGGGCTGCTGCCGAGCGGAGCCCCGCGAAGCGCTGTCCGCTGTTCAAATTCCGCCGCCGAAGGCGCTGGCCTCACGAGCCGTAAGCACGTGAAGACAGGGCCGCCCGAGTGCCGCTGTGCGTTCAGGAAGCGTGGCGAGCTCAGCCGCCACCGCAGCCCGAGGAGGAGAAGCGCGAAAGCCCGCCCAAGTGGCCGCCGATCCCGGCGCTGTTCCGAAGGGGCTGCTGCCGAGCGGAGCCCCGCGAAGCGCTGTCCGCTGTTCAAATTCCGCCGCCGAAGGCGCTGGCCTCACGAGCCGTAAGCACGTGAAGACAGGGCCGCCCGAGTGCCGCTGTGCGTTCAGGAAGCGTGGCGAGCTCAGCCGCCACCGCAGCCCGAGGAGGAGAAGCGCGAAAGCCCGCCCAAGTGGCCGCCGATCCCGGCGCTGTTCCGAAGGGGCTGCTGCCGAGCGGAGCCCCGCGAAGCGCTGTCCGCTGTTCAAATTCCGCCGCCGAAGGCGCTGGCCTCACGAGCCGTAAGCACGTGAAGACAGGGCCGCCCGAGTGCCGCTGTGCGTTCAGGAAGCGTGGCGAGCTCAGCCGCCACCGCAGCCCGAGGAGGAGAAGCGCGAAAGCCCGCCCAAGTGGCCGCCGATCCCGGCGCTGTTCCGAAGCTACTGAGGAACAGCAACACAACCATCAGGCAGATCTAGCTGCAAGAGTTTCTCCAGTAGACATGGACTCTGATCTTGATCTTGATTGGAAACACCGAGGTGAGATATTCTTAGCTCGGTGGGCTCACGATTCATCAGGACATCAAGGCAGAGATGCAACCTACCAGTGGGCACGTGACAGATCAATAGACATTTCCATGGATGCTATCACACAAGTCATCCATGACTGTGACATTTGTGCTGCTATTAAGCAGGCAAAGCGACTTAAGCCCTTATGGTATGGTGACAGATGGTCCAAGTACAAGTATGGTGAAACTTGGCAAGTAGACTACATCACTCTACCACGTTCTCGTTCTGGTAAGCAGTATGTGCTTACTGTGGTAGAGGCAAACACTGGATGGTTGGAAACTTATCCAGTACCACAAGAAGGCTCCGAGGCCACCTAATTGTGGCCTTCCAGTATTTGAATTGGGCCTCCACGAAGGCTGGGGAGGGACTTCTTAGGATCTCAGGTAGTGATAGGACTAGGGGGAATGGAATGAAGCTGGATATGGGGAGATTCAGACTGGACATGAGAAGGAAGTTCTTCACCATGAGAGTGGTAAAGCCCTGGAATGGGTTGTCCAGGGAGGTGGTTGAGGCCCCATCCCTGGAGGTGTTTAAGACCAGGCTGGATGAGGCTCTGGCCAGCCTGATGTAGTGTAGGGTGTCCCTGCCCATGGCAGAGGGGTTGGAACTAGATGATCCTTGTGGTCCCTTCCAACCCTGACTGATACTGTGATACTACTATGATACTATGAAAATACATTTTTTATCTTGTCATCTAAGAAACAAAATATGGTCATCCTAGCAGTTGCTGGTGATCAGAGGAGTAACTGGCAAGTGAAACTCCCAGAAAATCAATGTAATGAAGCAACTGAGGCTTCTAAGAAAGAATACATAATTACACTTAAAATATATGGAATTATAAACCATAAAGCTTGGAAAAGTCCTCTAAGATCATCAAGAACTAATACTACCAAGTGTGGGAACCCAAGGGAGTAGCTAACAAGATGTTTAGCTGTAGGAGCCCCAGAGGTTGATAAGTGCTGAGACATTTTGTTGTACCTTGAGTTGTGTGAGAAAGGATAGGAATAAAGCTAATGAAATACTGTATCTTTGAAGTGGATGGGAAAGACAACCAAGGGAAAAGTCACCTACTAAAATAAGAAAAAACTGTGGGCTTAAGCATGGCTGGCTGTGGGAAAGTGAATTGTATCATGCATGAACTCCTCAATAAATAGGCACTAGCTTAGCAGATCAGGGCCATTTTTGGCCCCACTGTGTCCATGGTCACCTCCTGTCAGACTGGTCTATCAGTTTGGTCACAGTGGTAGGATGAGCTGGATCGGGCTTACTATTTTTTTCTCAATTCTCATGAACAACTCCACAGCCAAGTGCACTAATAAACCATATACCATTCCAACACCTCTCTGAACAGACTGTTCAAATGCTTAATCACTCTTACCGTGAAGCTTTTCCTAATATCCAAACTAAATCTCCCCTGGAGAAACTGTTTTGATTGTGATTAAATTAATGAGACATAAATTACAAAAATATAGTTATCTTTATTTTTCCCAAAAATCCCACCCCAAAATTATCTACAAAATTTATTAGATTATTTATAGGTTCTATTAGGTTGTGAATTCTACCAGGATGCATATGGGCAACTTTAGTACATTTCAGAGAGTTCAGAAAATGGAAAAGGCTAAGCCACAAAATAACTTCACCCCACTGACAAAATCAGAAGCAAGCCAGTACCCTAGGGAAAGCATGAGAATGTCAGTTGTAGTCAGGAGGATGGAGCAGGAATTTGGAAATGGTCCCTAGGTCCTTCTTCTGTGGCAGGCTCCAGAACTGCAGGTTTTATAATCTGATTTGTGGATAACGTGGCACAAATCCAAAGGAAAAGGGACTTGCCAAAATTAAAGTGGCCGTAGACACGGATGCCATGAGGGGAAACTCATGCAGCAGCACTGTCTGAACACTTCAAGGAAAGCTGCAATTTCATGGCAGGCAGGGTCACTCCAGCAGCAGGCAGAGAGCAGGACCCTAGGGCAGGCAGCTCGGGGGAGAAGCCAGGTCCAAGTGCTGGTTTCTCTAATTTCGCCATGAATGCAGAGCAAGTCCAAGATGAGCCAAAATGAGAGCAGAAAATTAGAGTGAGAGCAAAAAGAAGGGAGCAAGCCCAAACCATTTTCTGGGCTTTCCTAGATAATGTGTCCAGTGCCAATATATACTGGGTATGAAGCACTCCGCTAATCGTAGTTCCCAAATGCAGCAGACTTCCCCCACAGGTAAATACTTGGATCCTGCTTGGATCCTCACAAGTCCATGGGACCAGATGGGATCCATACTAGGGTACTGAGAGAGCTGGCAAATGAACTGGCCAAGCCACTCTCCATCATTTTTCAACAGTTCTGGCTCATTGGAAAGGTCCCAGATGACTGGAATGTGATGCCCATCACAAGAAGGGCTGGTTGGATGAGCCAAGAAATTATAGACCTGTCAGCCTGACCTCTGTGCCAGGCAAGATTATGGAACAGGTCATCTTGAGTGCAATCACACAGCACTTACAGGACAGCCAAGGGATCAGGCCCAGCCAACATGGGTTCAGGAAGGGCAGGTCCTGCCTGACTGTCCTGAATGGACAAAAAAGCCTCAAAATGGCTCTGAACCAGACAATGAGGCAGAAGCTAGTAGATCTGGTTCTTTAGGCTTGCCTGAACATGTTTCAGAGCCAGAATGAGCCAGGTGGGCGTGCTTTTGGCCACAGCTGGAAAGAAGGCTTTCTATAGGTTGCAATACCAAGGTTTTATGCCTAGATCTGTGTTGCTACTGGCTGTTATTGCCTCAGGAAATCTGTAAGTACCAGCCCAAAGAGCCAGAACATTGTCTTACAATTGTCCACACTCTGGAAGGAACCACAAGCTTTGCTTGGAAGCTGAACTGTGTTTCATCTTACCCAGACAAGACAGCAAAGACCCCTCACTATTCTCAGCGTTGTAAAGCCCAGGAGCAGACACATGTCTTGCTGGGCTGAGAGGCAAAACCCCAGAGGAGCTGAGTCCCCAGGATAGTTTTGTTTGGCTGGAACAAGGAGCGAGTGCCACTGCAAAAGGATTACAGCTGAGGAATCTCCTCTCTACAAAGCTTTCAGCTACAAATCCTTCAGGAGCAAATCCTGCCTCAGCAATAGGCTGCAGACACCAACAGAAAGTGAAACGGTGCTCTTGCAGCTTCCACGTGGTCGACGCCATTTGGTTTGTCTAGATCTTAACATGTGCCACGAGGTATCAGGATCAGTGAGTAATTACAATACCTGATTTTTATAAGCATCTATTGAAGGTCTGTTGCCCTGGGGGATTCTGGATTTCCCCCTGCCCCGTTGTGAGCAATCGCCGGCTTCTTTGCCGAGGTTCCTTTTCTTTACAGTTTCAAGTGCTGTTTGTTGCTTCTGGATTTTTGTGCAGATTGTTTAAATTGCTACTTGTTCCTGCTGGTGAGGTATCTGTTCCACGACAGAACATCCCCAACCTGTAAATAGGTTTTATTTAATATTTTTGGGGGATTTTTGTGATTAAAAAAATTATATATATTTTTGTTAATCGCTCGGCTTATTGAATATTGAATTTAACCTTTTTATAGACTACAACACTGACCAACTTGATCTCCTTCTATGATCAGGTGACTTGTCTGGTCAATGTGGGGAAGGCTGTGGATGTAGCCTACCTGGACTTCAGCAAGGCTTTTGACACCATCCCCCACAGAAAACTCCTGACCAAGTTGTCAGCCCATGGCTTGGACAGGAGCACTCTGCCCTGGGTGTGGTGGTGAATGGTGCCACATCCAGCTGGTGGCCAGTCACTAGTGGTGTGCCCCAAGGATCAGTGCTGGGCCCCAGGCTCTTCAACATCTTTATCGATGATCTGGATGAGGGCGTTGAGTCCATCAACAGTAAATTTGCGGATGACACCAAGCTGGGGGCAGGATTTGATCTGCTGGAGGGTAGACAGGCTTTGCAGAGGGATCTCAACAGGCTGGACAGATGGGCAGAATCCAACGGCATGAGATTGGACACATCCAAGTGCCGGGTTCTACACATTGGCCACAACAACCCCATGCAGTGTTACAGGCTGGGGTCACAGTGGTTGGAGAGTGGCCAGGCAGAGAGGGACGTGGGGGTACTGGTTGATGGGAGGCTGAACATAAGCCTGCAGTGTGCCCAGGCAGCCAAGAGGGCCAATGACATCCTGGCCTTCATCAGGAACAGTGTGGCCAGCAAGAGTAGGGAAGTCATTGTGCCCCTGTACTCAGCACTGGTTAAGCCACACCTAGAGTCCTGTGTCCAGTTCTGGGCCCCTCAGTTTAGGAAAGATGTTGTCTTGCTGGAACATGTCCAGAGAAGGGCAACAAAGTTGGTGAGGGGTTTGGAGCACAAGCCCTATGAGGAAAGGCTGAGTGAGCTGGGGTTGCTTAGCCTGGAGAAGAGGAGACCTTATTGCCATCTACAACTACCTGAAGGGAGGCTGCAGCCAGGTGGGGAATGGTCTCTTCTCCCAGGCAACCAGCACCAAAACAAGAGGACACAGTCTCAACCTGTGCCAGGGGAGGTTTAGGCTGGATGTTAGGAAAAAGTTCTTCACAGAAAGGGTGATTGCCTATTGGAATGGGCTGCCCATGGGGGTGGAGGCGTTGCCATCACTGGATGTGTTTAAGAAGAGACTGAATGGGGTGCTTGGTGTCATGGTTTAGTTGATTAGATAGTGTTAGAAGATGGTTTGGACTCAATGATCTCAAAGGTCTCTTCCAACCTGGTTAATTCCATTCTATTCTATTCTATTCTATTCTATTCTATTCTATTCTATTCTATTCTATTCTATTCTATTCTTTTCTACTTCTGAGGGATCTCTGCCTCAGAAGGAAGGATGGGTGCCTTTTACCTGTCCCCAGGGGAAGGCAATTTCATACCTTTGTCTTTTCCCATTCAAACCTGTGCTGATGGATATGGGGAAAAGGCAGTTTGGCAGCACTCTGTAACAGCAACTTGAGACCATTTGTGGTGGTTTGAGCCTTAACTGGCAGTTAAGAGCTTAGATGGGGGCAAGGCTGAGAATCTCTTCCCCCACTTCCCCCCACTCCTTCCTCCCAACAGAGAGGGGAGAAAAGGAAGGAGCAAATTCACCAAACAATAATCTGGAGTCAGCTTGGAAGTAGAGAGGTAAAGAGTTGTCTTTAAGCAATATATATATATAACAATAACAGAAGAAATGTTCACAAGGGCAAGGAACAACGATGGATGGGAGCGGGACAAAAACAAGAGAGTAATACAAAACCAGCCTTTCTGAGGAAGCGTGGAGGCAGCAGAGAGAAAGATCAGGTCTGACCACGTGGCAGAGGAGCAGGAGGGCAGCTGCAGTAGCTCTCATCCAGCAGAGACAGGAGCCAAAAAGCTGTGCCAACAGCTACAATGTCCTGCTTTTTATACCCTAGCTGGGCAGGGAGGGGGAGTGGAACAGAGTCAGCTTCCCAGGCGAAAAATGCTCTGCAGGGAGTGAAAAGTACCTGCAAGCCCTCCACCCTGCTTTGTTCTTTTGTTTTCAGAAAAGGGCGTTAACCCAGCACACCATTTCCTTTCATCCTATCACCTCGAAAAACAGAGCAACACACACCTCAATACAACATTCTTTCAAGTAATTTTAGAGAGCAAGGTGTCTCCTCAGCCTCTGTTTCTCCAGAATGAACAACTCCAGTTCCTTTAGCCACCTCTCCTAAGACTTGTCCTCCATATCTTTCTCCAGCCTTACCATTCTTCTCTGGACGTGTTCCAGCAGCTCAGTGACCTTGTAGCGAGAGGCCAAAACTGAACACAGTATTCAAGCTGCAGCTTCACAAGTGTGGGGTACCCAATCACTTCCCGAGTCATGCTGGCCACACTGTTTCACATATAGGCCAAGACGAAGTTGTCCTTCTTGGCCACCTGAATACGTTGTTGCTTCATGTTCAATCAGCTGTCAATCAACACCCCCAGGTCCTTCTCTGGCAGGCACTTGTCCAGCCTTTTCTCCTGAAGCTTGTAGTGTTGCATGAGCATATTGTGACCCAAGTGCAGGACACAACACTTGGCTTTGTTGAACCTCATACCATTGTCCTATGTCTGACAATCTGGCCTGTCCAGATCCCTCTGTAGAGCCTTTCTACCCATATGTAGATCAACACTCCAACTCAACTTGGTGTTGACTATAAATTTACAGAGGGTGCTCTCATTTATTTCATCCAGATTATCACTAAAGATATTAAAGAGAACTGGCCCCAACACTGGGCCTTGAAGAAAGCCACTCATGAACAGATGTCAGTTTGATGTGATAGACATAAAGAAGAAGAGAAAGAGGGAAGAAGATCAGACATTAGTTTCAAGAAACTGCACAATGATTTATCTGTGTTCCCACTGATGGAATAAACAGGCCTATTCTTGATGGAAACAGGCAAAGTACTTCAGTCATCTAGAGATGCTGCAAACACAAAAGATGTGTATCCTTGAAGACTGCCTGGGAAACAAAGAGTGCATTTCATTTTATTCTGTTTTGTTCACTGCTATTTGATACTACAAACATAAAAGTAGCCTTCAGTCATCCACAGGAACATCCACTGTACTAAAGATGCTTTTTTTTTCTTTGGCATCCAGTGAAGATGATAGTGAGAAGCAGCAAAAATAAACAGAGGTCCTAACAGACAGCTGGTGCTTAAAAGGCATGCTTATGAAGCATGGCTGGGGAATTTTCTCCAGGGAAGATCCAAAGGACAGACAGGGAATGAATGGACAGATGGGCAGAGTCCAATGGGATGGCATTCAACAAGTCCAAGTGCCGGGTGCTACACTTTGGCCACAACAACCCCATGCAGAGCTACAGGCCGGGGTCGGAGTGGCTGGAGAGCTGCCAAGCAGAGAGGGACCTGGGGGTGCTGATTGACAGCCGCCTAAACATGAGCCAGCAATGTGCCCAGGTGGCCAAGAAGGCCAACCGCATCCTGGTCTACATTAGGAATGGTATGGCCAGCAGGAGCAGGGAGGTCATTGTGCCCCTGTACTCTGCTTTGGTTAGGCCGCACCTTGAGTCCTGTGTCCAGTTCTGGGCCCCTCAGTTTAAGAAGGACATCAAGACACTTGAACATGTCCAGAGAGGGGCAACAAGGCTGGTGAGAGGCCTTGAGCACAAGCACTATGAGGAGAGGCTGAGGGAGCTGGGGCTGTTTAGCCTGGAGAAGAGGAGGCTCAGGGGTGACCTCATTGCTCTCTACAACTACCTGAAAGATGGTTGTAGCCAGGAAGGGGTTGGCCTCTTCTCTGTAGCAACCAGCACCAGAACAAGGGAGACAGTCTCAAGCTACAACAGGGGAGGTTTAGGCTCGAGGTGAGGAGAAAGTTCTTCACGGAGAGAGTGATTCGAAATTGGAATGGGCTGCCTGGGTAAGTGGTTGAGTCACCGTCCCTGGAGGTGTTCAAGAGGGGACTGGACATGGCACTTGGTGCCATGCTCTAGTCGTGGGGTCTGTGGTGACAGGTTGGACTCGATGATCTTCAAGGTCTCTTCCAACCTTAGCAATACTGTGATTCTGTGATACCCATATGTAGATCAACACTAACTCAACTTGGTGTTGACTATAAATTTACAGAGGGTGCTCTCATTTTTTTTCATCCAGATTATCGCTAAAGATATTAAAGAGAACTGGTCCCAATACTGGGTGTTGCAGTTTGGGCTGGGTGCCCCCTGCTTCCTGTGTCCAGCGGTCCAGCCCAGTGGGTGGACACAGAAAATTGGGTATTTCTACCATAATTCTCTGCACCACTATAAGATCCAGTGCGAGGTCTAAGCACCTCCTCTTTCTTCCTCGCCGTCGCCCGGTAATGGGGGAGTTGTTGTCTCCCGGCCATGGGCCTGGCTAGGCCCAAGGCCACGGGGATGGGCAGTCTCAGATCTGGCCAGCTGAGACTAGCCTAGCAGTGGGGAGGGGGAAGAAGGAGCCCTGGAGGTCTTGGATGTACCCCTAGGTGGGGATGGGATTATCTTGGGACTGTTTGGGATTTCTTTTGTCACTCTGCTTTTGGCTTTCTGTAAAGATTCACTGCTTTTCCTTTAAACTTTCCATCACTTTTGCAATCCGTTTTGTCTAGGTGTTTTTATTCTGCCCGTGATGGGGAGGGTTTGGAGGGGGGCTGCCTAAACCCATCACATTATTGGTAGCAGAGGATGGTTGTGGTGGGGAGGGGGTCTACCCTCAACCCCTTTGCATTTCTGGCGAGCCAGGCAGGAGTAGGAGTTTGTTATTGTGGCCACTTTGCAGATCGGATTGCAAAAAACGGAGAGTTTAAATTCAGTTCTGGGCGTCGGTTTGGGTTTTGGAAGTTGGGGGTCAAGTTTTGTTGTTGGGGCGATTGTGTGAATTCTTGTGGATTGCAGGGGGACACCTGGTGCGTGGCCGATGGCACGGAGCCCTCTCCTGCTCTTCCATGCAGGGGTGGTTCCTGACCATCGGAATTGGGGTACCACTTAAGAACGCGGGACCTGCCCTTCCTCCACCCTTTGCTCTCTGAGGGCGGTAGAAGCGGCGGGGGGTGAGGCGGGGGAGGGGCAGCGGCGAGCAGATCAGGATCGGGCCCGTTTTCGCTGCGGGAAAGAGCCAGCCGTGGCGAGCGGGCGAGCTCAGCTCCCGAAACTCAGGAGGGCGAACGGGGACCCCAGCTGCAAAGCCGTTCTCAAGGGCTCTGGGAACGCGTTTATGGCTTTCGCTGGAGAAGCCGTTTGAATGCCCGAGGGGTGGAGGCGATTTTGATTCTGTACCGCGGCGATAGAGGCGGCCGGACCTCTGCTGTATGCTCGGGCTGCGGCGGCGGTGGCCTCGGCCGTGCACTCGGAGTAGCGATGGCGGCGCCCGGCCGGCCACACGGGCTGCGGCGGCGGTGGCCTCGGGTGTGCGCTTGGAGCGGCGACGGCGGTCCTGCCCCTGGCCCCAGCTGTGCGCTCGGGCTGTAGTGGGGCCGGTCTTAGTCTCTTCCCTGATTATTTTTCGGACCAGTTCTGAAAATGGCGCCGAGCACCTGGCTCCACCTCCCTTCTTCTCAGTAGGTTGTGGTGTAGACCCTCCCCTTCCGGGGGGGGAAGTTGTGTAGTTGAATGCTGTCACAGGTCGGTACGCGAACGCCCAGAGGGAGGGGCGGTGTATCATCTGTGACATGCATTTGTATAGCCTCGGGCCGCGGCTGGAAGCGGTCAGCACTGGGCTTGGGATAGGTCCGTGCAGGGTTGAGGAAGGCTCAGTGTGCTATTTTCCTGGAGGGGTGGAGAAGCAGTTAGAGCTTGATTGCTCTGACTGGCTTGCCCCAGGGGTGGAAATATGCCACTGAGTAAATGGAGATGGAAATAGAAGTTAGTTGAGAAGTTGTGAGGCTCTTTTCCAGGTGGCCAGGATGTCCACCGGATCCATGAAGAACTTGCACCGCAGAAGAGTGAACTCTGCATCACTGGGTGGTTCCATTAGATGAGAGAAGAAGAACTGGAATGGACTGACACTTGACCCTGACTGAGAGAGACTGTTTGGGTGGACGCCCAGATGAAGATAAGGACTTCACCAGACATGTCATCGGAAGAGTTCTAATTTGATGATATGTTTGGGGTGCAGAGATTATGGTATGAAATAAGGGGTGGCATGTTGCAGTTTGGGCTGGGTGCCCCCTGCTTCCTGTGTCCAGCGGTCCAGCCCAGTGGGTGGACACAGAAAATTGGGTATTTCTACCATAATTCTCTGCACCACTATAAGATCCAGTGCGAGGTCTAAGCACCTCCTCTTTCTTCCTCGCCGTCGCCCGGTAATGGGGGAGTTGTTGTCTCCCGGCCATGGGCCTGGCTAGGCCCAAGGCCACGGGGGATGGGCAGTCTCAGATCTGGCCAGCTGAGACTAGCCTAGCAGCGGGGAGGGGGAAGAAGGAGCCCTGGGGGTCTTGGATGTACCCCTAGGTGGGGATGGGATTATCTTGGGACTGTTTGGGATTTCTTTTGTCACTCTGCTTTTGGCTTTCTGTAAAGATTCACTGCTTTTCCTTTAAACTTTCCATCACTTTTGCAATCCGTTTTGTCTAGGTGTTTTTATTCTGCCCGTGATGGGGAGGGTTTGGAGGGGGGCTGCCTAAACCCATCACACTGGGCCTTGAAGAAAGCCACTCATGAACAGATGTCAGTTTGATTTAACCACCACTCTTTGGGCCTGGTCACCCAGCTATTTTTTTATGCAGTAAAGAGTATATATGTCCACAACTTGAGGATCCAGTTTCTCCATGAGAAACTGGTAAACAGTGTTGAATGTTTACTAAAGCACAGGTAAACATAAACCACAGCCTGTTACTCATCCACTAAGTGGGTCAACTTGTCATAGAAGGAGATGAGGTTCATCAAGCAGAACCTGCCTTTCATGAATCCCTGCTGTCTGGGCCTGATCCCATGGATGCCCTGCACATTCTGTGTGATTGAACTCGATATAATCTACCCGACAACCTCTCTACCAAGGATCAGGCTGACAGGCCTGTAGTTTCCTGAAACTCCTTGGTTTTTTTGTGGATGGATGTGACATTTGCTAACTTCAGTTCAACTGGAGTCTCCTTGTTTAGCCAGGGCTGCTGATAAATGAGAAAGTGTCTTGGAAAGCCTTTCTGACAGCTCACTCAGTAAACTTGGGTCACACATGTGACAGCCTTCTCCTGTGCCTTTAAGAGTTCCCTCTTGAATAATATCCAGTCTTCTTGGAGTCCTTTCTCCTTTATAACTGCATCCCACAAAAATCTCGCAACCAGACTCTGAAAAAAGCCAAAGTCTGCCCTCTGGGAGTCCAGGGTAGGGACTTTGCTGACTGCCCTCTTCTCCAAGAATCAAAAATTCTGTCATTTCATGGCTATTGTTCCCAAGACAGCCTTCAAGTACTGCGTCACCCAACAGTTCTTCTGTGTTTGTAAAGAGCGGGTCCAGCAGGACATATTTCCTGGTAGGCTCACTTACCGACTGTGTTAGAAATTTATTTTCCACACACTTCAGAAACTTTCTAGACTGTTTCCTCTATGATGTGTCATATTTCCAGCAGATATCTGATGAGTTGAAGACCCCAAAAGAACAAAGACTAGCCATCAGGAGACTTTCACCAATTGGTGTATAATGTTTCTTCTGCCTCTTCACTCTGGTTAAGTAGTCTATAATAGACTCCCACTGGATTATCTGCCTTTTTGAGCCTTTCACCTAATTTTTACTCATGAGCACTTAACTTCATCATTGCCAATATTGGGAAAATATTTTAACTTATATATGTGGTGGGATTTTACTGGTTAAGTGATTGATAAAAAAGAATATATAAACAGCCACTCTGGGCTGCTAGGGACTTAGTCTGTTTGCTACTTCTTCTGGCAAGGGCTTACATGTAGGAATGCACTGAGAGATATGCTTGGGACTTCTGCTAGCTCTTTCATCTGTTAAGGACTTCCAGGATTTCTGCTGTTAAGGACACTCTGAGACTCTGTAATGCTGGGGATTCTACAACATGGTAATAAAGTACTTCTGGGAGGACTTCTGAGATCCTCTGCTCTCTGCATTTCTGGAATCTCATTGCTATATAGCAATGAGATTTGTGCCTTCATTTTTCACCCGATGGCCCCTAAATTGGGGGTACAACAACATCAAGGTGGGTCTTCCTGTTCCTTCCATGTGCCTATTACTGAAGGGATTAAGGAAAACACTACCCGTACTCCTGATCCTTCAATCAATCATCCCAGTGCTCTAAAATCTTTTTTGATCACCTTTGGACTTCTTTCAGCTACCTCATTGCTGCTATCCTGAGCAACCAATAGTGAATATGTAATCAGAGGGTTGTACTAGACTAAAGACTTTCTAGTAATCACTTTGCCCTGGTGCCCTGGGGGGCAGCAATCTTGCCTATGGGATGAGTCATGTTGGTATATCAGGCCTTCTGTTCTGCTCAGAAGGGAGTTGCCTATGATAATTATCTTACTTTGTTTCTTAGCAGACGCAGTCATAATGAATTGGCTTGACTGACTCTCTTCAGGCAGTCCTCTGGATGGACCTTCAGACTCATACCTGTTGTGTTGGACTTGGTGACCCTGAGGGTCTTTTTCAACCTGAAAGTTTCTGTGATTCTGTATAAAGGAACCTAAATAGACAAGGTTGGCTGTGAAAGGATTTGTCTGTTACCTTAAGCAGGGACATTTTTCCATCTCCTCTCTTCCTTCAGCCTGGTGGTGAGAGGATTGGGCGTTTTTGGCTTCTCATAGAATCACAGGAACGTGGAATCATAAGATCACAGAATCATAGAACAATTTTCTCTGACAAAGACCTTTAAGATTATTGAATACAATCCTTGTCTAACTCTACCAAGTCCTGTGTTAAACCATGCTCCTCAGCACCACATCTATTCATCTTTTAAACACCTCCAGAGATGGGGATTCAAGCACCTCCCTTTGGAGCCTGTTCCTGCGTTTAATAACCCTCTCAATGAAGAAGTTCCTCTCAGCCATTTCCTCTCATCCTCTCATGTTTGTTGCATTTGTCTCAGGGATAGTAGAGAGTGGTTCCACCTGTCTATCTCCCTCTCACAGTCTCTGATAATCCTCAACATAATTCCTCTTTCAGCTCTGCCACCAGGCTGAGCAGATCAGGTACCCGGTCATAACTCACATGTGTTATTTCTGCTGTCAAGTGACAGGCTCTGGTACTCTCTGCAGGTGGAGATCTGGATGGCTGTGTGTTTCAGTCTGGGTTACCACATCTCATTTGGATACCTTTCAGCCGAGTGGAAAACAGAGTTAGATCACTTCTTGGAGAGTGATACCTGCTAAACTGAATGTAACCCTTAAATTTGCCAGGAGACTAAGCCCTTCCTACATGTTCTGATGTGTGTGGTGGTTTGGGCTGGGTGCCCTTATGCTGCATGGCACACTTCTTGTGTCCAGAAGTCCAGCCCAGTGGGTGGACACAGGAAACCAGGTATCTCCTACCACAATCCCCTGCACCGCTATAAGATCTTGCATGGGGTCCACCTCTTTCTCTTTCTTCCCTCGCCAGCACCTGGTAACTGGGGGAGACTAGGCCCAAGGCCAGGGGGATGGGCGGTCTCAGGCCTGGCCAGCTGAGACTAGCCTAGCAGTGGGGGGGGGAAGAACGAGCCCTGGGGGTCTTGGGCCCACCCTCAGGTGGGGATGGGGTTCATCCGGGTGTGTTTTGGGGTTTCCTCTTTCACTGTTTCTGGTTCCTTTGTGCACCTTCACTTTTTTCTATTTAGACTTTTCCATCACTTCTGCAGTCCATTTTGTCAGAGTCGTTATTTTGCCTTTGGTGGGGAGGGGGCTGCCTCAACCCACTACACTTTTGGCGCGCTGACGTGGGACTGGCTGGTGTGGCGAACTGCAGATCGGATTGCAAAAGATGGACAGTTTAAATTTAGTTCTGGGCATTGGTTTGGGAAGGTGGGGGGCTCAAGCTTTGCTGCCGGGGCGATGGTGTGAGTTATTGTGGATTGTAGGGGGACACCTGGTGCGTTGGGGGTACCGCTTAAGAACGCGGGACCTGCCCCTCCCCCACCCTTTCCTCTCCGCGGGCGGTGGAAGCAGCGGGGGTGAAGCGGGGGAGGGGCAGTGGAGAGCAGGTCAAATGAGGTCCGTCTTGCTGCAAGGATGGAGCCAGCCGCAGCGGGCGGGCGGGTGGGCGAACTAGCCCCCGAGACCCAGGAGGGGCGAACGGGGACCCCAGCTGGAAAGCCGTTTTCAAAGGCTCTGAGAACGCGCTTGTGGCTTTCGCTGGGGAAGCTGTTGGAGTGCCCGAGGGGTGGAGGTGATTTTGATCCTGTACCTCGGCGGTAGAGGTGGCCGGGCTCTGCTGCGTGCTGAGTGGTGGCGGTAGCGGACGCCGGCCAGCGCTCGGGCTGCAGTGGGCTTGGCTCTAATCTCCCCGATCTTTTTCGGACAGTACCGAAAATGGAACCGAGCACCTGGCTCCGCCTCCCTTCCTCTCAGTTGGGCTGTGGTGCAGCCCCTCCCTCTTCCGGGGGCGGTGTGCAGCCGGATATTGCTACGCCTCGGTACGTGAATGCCCGGTGCGGGGGGGCGAAGTACCCTGATAGGCGTTTGGGTAGCCTGGACCGCGGTCGGAGGCGGTCGGTTTGCAGCACCCTGGGGATCGAAAAAAGCAGTCGTGGAGCTGGATTGTTCCGACTGGCTTGCCCCAGGGGTGGAGGATATGCCGCTGAGCTAAATGCAAGCGAGAATAAGAGCTTGGCTGAGAGGTTGTGAGGCTTTTCCAGGTGGCCAGGATGTCCAACGGATCCATGGAGAACCTGCACTGCAGAAGAGTGAACTCTGCATCGCTGGGAGGTTCCACTGGATGAGAGAGGAAGAACTGGACTGGACTGATGCTTGAGCCTGAGAGAGACTGTTTGGGTGGATGCCCAGAAGAAGATATGGACCTTGCCAGACGCATCATCAGGAATTTCTAATATGATGATGTGTTTGGGTGCAGGGGTTGTGGTATGAGATAAGGGGTGGCGTGTGGTGGTTTGGGCTGGGTGCCCTTATGCTGCATGGCACACTTCCTGTGTCCAGAAGTCCAGCCCAGTGGGTGGACACAGGAAACCAGGTATCTCCTACCACAATCCCCTGCACCGCTATAAGATCTTGCATGGGGTCCGCCTCTTTCTCTTTCTTCCCTCGCCGGCGGCCGGTAACTGGGGGAGACGTCTCCCGGCCTTGGGCCTGGCTAGGCCCAAGGCCAGGGGGATGGGCGGTCTCAGGCCTGGCCAGCTGAGACTAGCCTAGCAGCAGGGGGGGGAAGAACGAGCCCTGGGGTCTTGGGCCCACCCTCAGGTGGGGATGGGGTTCAGCTGGGTGTGTTTTGGGGTTTCTTCTTTCACTGTTTCTGGTTCCTTTGTGCACCTTCACTTTTTTCTATTTAGACTTTTCCATCACTTCTGCAGTCCATTTTGTCAGAGTCGTCATTTTGCCTGTGGTGGGGAGGGGGCTGCCTCAACCGACTACAATGTGCCACATCTTGTTTGACCACTCTGTTCATGAACTTCTTGTGTGGTTCCCTTCTCTCACAGCCCTCCTCTCTGAGTCAGAGGTTCCTCTCATGAGGGAATCAACAAATCCTACTCTAGGAGAGGGCTGGGATACCTTATTTTGCCTGCTCTTTTGCCTTTGTTTTTGCTACTTTCAGAAAGATCACACACACACAGAGAATCTTCTGCTCCAGAACATGCCTGGCATAGCCATTTGCCTTGTGAACTTTCACTTAAAATTACATTTAAAATATACAAATGTGACGTTCCCATTAAGGTAATCAATTGGCAGGAAGCATTTTTTAAGAATACAGATTTGTTCATAGAATCAGTGATTCGTATTAAAATTTCTTTTATTTATGACTGAAAGAAGGACCATCTCCAGAAACAAGTGTATTAAACATTTTTTTCCTAAATAAAAGATAAATCTAATTTCTATGCTGATGATGTCCACTTATATAATGGCTTCCACCTCCAAAGCAAGTTATCAAAACTTCAGTATTTTATTCCTGTTGTACAAATAAGGTATAAAGGTTAATGGCTTTTTTTCAAGGCCATATATTTAGGGATGAGATATTCTTCAGCTCCTCAAAGCTTAATCCACATACTTCTACTAGTGGAAAGTGTGCTGAAACTCTGTTAATTACTGAAATAATTTCTACACAGACATCCATCACTCAGTGTATATCATGAAATGACAGATGCTTTTAAAAACTTTACTTTTTTAGTTCAGGAGATTTTATGATGGCTTCTTTCACTTATGATACTTTGGCCTTATAAATTGTTTGCAATGCACTTCAGCTTTTCAAAACAACAAAAAAAGATCATCAGTTCATAGACCACAGAAAGATTGCACTGGATTTGACTATACTGTTTTTTAAAAGCTATAATGCACAAAGGTTACCAAGTCCTTTTTGGTATCTGATTTTTTCCTAAATATTATGTGCATTATTTTATTTGTTCTTTATATGCTGTTACCACTAGGATCTTGATTCAAATTCATACTTGTGAAATACATTTTCTTGGATTTCAGAAGGATTTTGAGTAGCTTTTTCTTTTCTGCAGATTTATGAGTATTTCACTGTTGGCCACTGTTGGCCACATGTAATCTCTAAAAATAACCCCTGATTCTTCCTAAAAGATAATTAAATGTCTGGGAAAAGTACACCTCAAGTGAATCATCAAAAGATGTTAGATCATTAAAATATTATTAATTGATCAGTGTTTTTCCAAGACATAGACAATAGCTGACATATGCTGTTCAATGCAATAATTTTGTGTGTGTGAGAAATAGCACCTTATTTTCACAGAATTACAAAATGTTAAGATTTTACAGGGACCTCTGGGGATTATGTAGTCCCATCTTCCCATTCAAGTAGGTGTTCCTAGGTCAGACTGCAAAGGAATGCACCTAGGAAAGTCTTCAGAGAAGGAGACTCCACAAATTCTCTCAGAAGTCCGGCTTCCATTGCTGTCAAAATAAAGAAGCTGTTCCTTATGTTTTGGTGGAGCTTTTTGTGTTCTAGTTTGTCCCCATTGTCCTTTGTCTTATCACTGGACAGTACTAAAAAGCATCTGGCCATATCTTCTTTACCCCTGTCCTTTACATATTTATAATAATTGAGAAGATCCCCTCTCAATCTTCTCTTCTGCAGGCTGAACAGCCCTACTTCTCAGCCTTTCCTCATGAAAAAGATGCTCCAGTCCAGGACAGGACACAATACTCACTAAGGTGGAGTAGAAGCACAGGAGAACCCCTCTTGAACCTCTCTGCTGCTCACACTTTCAATACATTCTGGGATACAACTGACCTTGTACATAAGAGCATACTGCTCTTTCATGGTTAACTTGCTGTCAGTTGGGACTTCCAGGACCTTCTCCATAGAGCTGGTCAATGCCTAACCTGTACTGGCACAATTACCCTGTACTGTGAAGTCAATCAGATGACTTCTCAAGCCCTAGATTTAACCACAGGGGAAGAAAAAAGTAATAAATGAATGTACTACAGTGCTGCCTGTATTAGAGATGTTAAAATCTTTTCTCTTACCACCATCAATCTGATTGTATAAAACTTACTGTTCTGCAACATACTGCAAGCTCTAATCCTTTTATTTCCTTGAAAACACATATACCTAGCCCCGCCATAGCGGGAGAAGAGCCACCACATGTGCTGCTCTGAGCCCTGTAAACCTCAGGGAAGACTAAAGCATTGTTTGTGCCTATACTGCACTGAACTCGGGACAATTCTGAGCGTCCCGCTGTTCCTTTAAGCCCAGTGACGAAGAAGCCGCAGCTCAGCACAGCTGCATTCTCTCTCTGAGGCTGTTTACATCAGCCCCGAGACTCACTGCCACGGGGCCAACCCCATAGCTATTGTTTGCTGTCATTGTCCGACTGGGAACCTCTGAGCCCTCCTACCGGCAACCATTGCCCCACCCCATGAAATGCCTTGGGGGAACAGTAGCGTGCCCCTCTAAGAAGGTGACATGGCTAGCAACCGTGGTGCCTCTACACCAATACACACAGCATGGGCAACAAACAGGAGGGGCTAGAAGCTACTCTGCTACAGGAAACCCGCAACATAGTGGCAATTACATAAACTTAGTATGATGAATCCTATGATAGAGTGTGGCTCTCAATGGCTACAGCTGCTCAGAAGGGACCAAAGAGTAAGAAGGAGTGGAGGTATTGCCCTCTATGTAAAGAAGTGGATAGATTGCAAAGAGTTGTTGCTAAAGATTAGCCACAAGCAGGTGAAAAGATGGCGGGTAAGTACTAGGGATCATGACAACAAAGGGAGTCTTGTTTTAGGAATCTACTACTGCCTGACCAAGTAGAGTCTACTGATGAAGCCTTCTTACATAGCTATCACAGGTTCTCATCCTTGTAAGGGATTTTAACCACCCTGACATCCATTAGAAAAGTAGCATTGTTCACAGGATCACAGGATGTTAGAGGTTGGAAGGGACCTCTGGAGATCAGCGAGTCCAAACCCCTGCCAGAGCAAGACCATAAAATCTAGTGCAAGTTGTAAAGAAATGCACCCAGATGGGTCTTGAAAGTCTCCAGAGAATGAGATTTCACAACCACCCTGGGCAGCCTGTTCCAGCACTCTGTAAACCTCACAGTGAAGAAGTGCCTCCTCACATGTAGGTTAAACCTTCTGCGCTGTACTTCACATACATTGCTCCTTGTCTTTTCACAGGGTGCATCTGAGAAGAGCCTGTCCCCTCCTTCTTGGCACCCAGCCCTTGGATATTTACAAATATTTATTAAATCCCCTCTCAGTCTTCTATCAGAGGGTAAGAGAGCTCTGAAGAGGGCTCTTGACAGGCTGGACAGATGAGTAAAGTCCAATATGATGGCATGTTAATAAGTCCATGTGCCGGGTTTTCTGTGATTCTCTTCTCCAGACTAAATGGCCCCAGGTCTCTCAGCCTCTTCTCACAGGTCACATGCTCCAGTGCCTTAAACATTCTTGTACCCTTCCATTGGACACTCTCAAGTAGATCCCTGTCCCTTTTAAACTGGAGAGCACAAAACTGGATGTAATATTACGGTTAACTGTAGACAACGCAGGAGGCTCCTGACAACATTTTAAGACAAGAAATTAACAGTCCTCCATGAGGGGATATATTATTGGACCTGTTGGTCACAAATAGAATAGGAAAGAAGAGAATTAACCAGGTTGGATAAGAGATCATCAAGTCCAACCTCTCACTCAACACAATCTCATCAACTAAACCACAGCATTAAGTGCCTCATCCAGTCTCCCCTTAAACAACTCCAAGGATGGTGACTCCACCACCTCCATGGGAAGCCCATTCTAAAAGCAAGTTCTGTGAAGAACTTCCTAACATCCAGCCTAAACGTCCCCTGTCACAGCTTGAGACTGCGTCCTTTTGTTCTGGTGCTGGTTGCCTGGGAAATGAGACCAACCCCCACCTGGCTACAACCTCCCTTCAGGTAGTTGTAGATGGCAATAAGGTCTTCTCTGAGCATCCTTTTGTCCAGGCTAAGCTACCCCAGCTCCCTCAGCCTCTCCTCATAGGGCTTGTGCTCCAAACCCCTCACCAGCTTTGTTGCCCTTCTCTGGGTGCGTTCCAGCAACTCAACATCTTTCCTAAATGGAGGGGCCCAGAACTGGACACAGGACTCTAGGTGTGGCTTAACCAGTGTTGAGTACAGGGGCACAATGACTTCCCTACTCTTGCTGGCCACACTGTTCTTGATGCAGGTCAGGATGCCACTGGCCTTCTTGGCTGCCTGGGCACATTGCTGGCTCATGTTCAGCCTACTATCAACCAGTACCCCCAGGTCCCTTTCTGTCTGGCTGCTCTCCAGCCACTCCAACCCCAGCCTGTAGCTCTGCATGGGGTTGTTGTGGCCAATGTGCAGAACCCAGCACTTGGATATATTAAATCTCATGCCATTGGATTCTGTCCATCTGTCCAGCCTTTCAAGATCCCTCTGCAGAGCTCTCCTACCCTCTAACAGATCAACACCTGCCCCCAGCTTCTGTCATCAGCAAACTTACTCATGATGGACTCAATCCCCTTGTCCAGATCATCAATAAAGATATTCAACAGGATGGGGCCCAGCCCTGTTCTCTGGGGACACCACTAGTGACTGGCTGCCAGCTGGATGTGGCACCATTCACCACCACTCTCTGGGCTTGACCTTCCAGTCAGTTCCTAATCCAGCACCGAATGCTGCTGTCCAAGCCACGGGTTGATGTCTTGGCCAGGAGTTTGCTGTGGGGGACAGTATCAAAGGCTTTGTTGAAGTCCAGATAGACTACATCCGCGGCCTTCCCCACATCCACCAGGTGGGTCACCTGATCATAGTAGAAGATCAGGTTGGTGTGTGCAGGACCCGCCCTTCCTAAATCCATGCTGGCTGGGCCTGATCCCTTGGCCATCCTGTGTTGTGTGATTACACACAAGATGACCTGTTCCATAATCTTGCCTGGCACCGAGGTCAGGCTAACAGGCCTATAATTCCCTGGCTCCTCCTTCTGGCCCTTCTTGTGGATGGGCATCACCTTGGCCAGCTTCTAGTCATCTGGAACCTCTCCAGTGAGCCAGGACTGTTGAAAAATGATGGAGAGCAACTTGGCAAGCTCATCTGTCAGCTCTCTCAGTTCCCTAGGATGTATCCCATCTGGTCCCATGGACCTGTGGGCATCCAAGTGGCTAAGGAGGTATCTAACTACTTCCTCCTGGATCACAGGGCAACTCTACTGCTCCCTGACTCCATCTGCCAGCTCAGGAGGCCAGTTGTCCAGAAGACAACCTATCCTGCTATTAAAACTTGAGACAAAAAAGGTGTTAAGTACCTCTGCCTTTTCCTCATCTCTTGTTACTATGTTCCCCTCCATGTCCACTAAGGAGTGGAGGTTGTCCTTGGCCCTCCTCTTGCCATTAATATATTTGTAAAAGGATTTTTTGTTGTCCTTCACAGCAGTGGCCAGTCTAAGCTCTAAATGGGTTTTTACCTTTCCAATTTTTTTTCCTGCATGACCTAGCAACATCCTTAAACATTTCATGAGTAACCTCTCTTTCCTTCCAAAGATGATACATCCTCTTTTTTAGCCCTAAATTTGCTCAGAAGTTCATTGCCCATCCAATGCAAGTGAAGTCACCTGGGATGTCAATGTCAATGTCAATGTCAATGTCAATGTCAATGTCAATGTCAATGTCAATGGCAGCCTGGGCTGCAGCCATCATGTGCCGGTGTATTTCACTGTCTTAAGTAGTACAAAGCCCACAAGAAGCACTGTTAGGAGTCTAAAGTTTAGTAAAGAAAAATTCCAGTTCTTCAAGGAATTAGTAAATAAGACTCCATGGGAAAAGGCCCTCAGGGATAAGGGAAAGGAACAGAAGTGACATATCTTTAAGGATGCTTTCCATAGAGCACAAGAGATCTCAACCCCCCCCCCCCCATGTAAGGAATCAGTCAGGGAAGTCAAGAGACCACCTGCTGGTCAGACCCAAAAGTAAGTTGGTACTACACGGGAAATGGAAGAAGGGGCAGGCATCCTGGGAAGAGTATAGGGATGCTGCCTATTTGTGTAGGGACAAGGTCAGGAAAGCCAAGGCACAGCTGGAACTGAACTTGGCAAGGGATGTAAAGAATAACGAGGAAGGCTTCTACAGGTACATTAACCGGAAAAGGAAGGTTAAAGAAAGGGTATGCCCCTTGATGAGTAACAGCAGTGGACTAGTGACAACAGATGAGGAGAAGGCTGAGATTCTCAAGAAGTTTTTGTGCCTCAGTCTTCACTGGCAGCCCTGTTCCTCATGGCTTTCATATTGAGGGCTCATAAGTTGGAGACCAATGTAAGTGAAGACAACTCACGTGATCATCTGAGGAGCCTGAACATATACAAATCCATGGGACCTGATAAGATGCATCCAAGAGTCCTGAGGGAATTAGATGATGTAGCTGCCAAGCCACTCTTCATGATATTTGAAAAGTCCTGACAATCAGATGAAGTCCCTGGTGACTGCAAGAAAGGGAACATTACACCCATTTTTCAAAAGGGTAGAAACTACCAACCTGCCAGCCTTACCTCCATGCCTGGGAATACCATGGGACAGATCCTCCTAGATTACATGCTAGGTCACATTGAGGACAGGGAGGTGATTTGACAGCCAGCATGGCTTTTCTAGGGGCAAATTCTGCCTGACTAGCCTAGTGGCTTACTACTAGGTCAGTGGATAATTGACAGCCTGTAGATATGATCTATCTGGACTCCTGCAACGTCTTTGATATGGTCCTCTACAACATCCTAGCCAGACTGGAGAGATACGGACTTGATGGGTGGACTGTTCAGTGGATAAGGAACTGGCCAGATGATTGCATCCAAAGGGTGCTGCTCAATGTCTTGAAGTCCAGATAGAGAGCAGTTACAAGTGGTGTCCCTTGGTGGTCTGTACTGGGACCTCTGCTGTTTAATGTTGTCACTGATACAGACAGTGGGATGGAGGGCACCATCAGCAAGTTTGCAGATGACACCAAGCTGTGTGGTATTGTCAATACATCAGAGGGACAGGATGTAATTCACAGGGACCTGGACAAGCTGGAGAGATGGGCCCAGGTGAACCTCATGAGGTTCAACAAGAACAAGTGGAGGATTCTGCACCTGGGCTGGAACAATCCTCACTATCAATACAGACTCAGGGATGAGGTGATAGAAAGCAGACCTGAAAAAAAGAACTTGGGGGTGCTGATGGATGAGAAGCTGGACATGAGCAGGCAGTGTGTGCTTTCAGCTCAGAAGGCCAAACACATCCTGGGCTGCATCAACACACACATTGCCAGCGGATCCAGAGAGGTGATTCTATCACTTTAATCTTTTCTGGTGAGTCCTCACCTCGAGTACTGCATCCAGGTCTGGAGCCCTCAATATAGGAAGGATGTGGACCTCATAGAGCCCTCCAGAGGAGGGTCATAGGAATGATCAGGGTATTGGAGCACCTCTGCTATAAGGACAGGGTGTGGAAGCTGGGGTTGCTCAGCCTGGAGAAGAGGAAATTTCCTGGGAGACCTAATAGCAGCCTTCCATGACCTGAAGTGGGCCTACAAGAAGGATGGAGAGAGATTGTTTACAAATATCTGTAGTGAAAGGACGAGTGGAAATGGCTTCAAACTAGCAAAGAGCAGATTTAGATTGGATGTTAGGAACTGATTCTTTACTATGAGGGTGGTGGAACACTGGAACAGGCTGCTCAGGGAGGTGGTTTGGGCCCTATCACTGGAGATATTTGAAGTAAGGCTCAACAGGGCTCTGGGCAGCCTGGCCTAGTTGAGGATGCCCCTGTTTACTGAAGGGAGGTTTCACTAGATGACCTTTGGAGGTGCCTTCCAGACCAGAACAGTCTATGATTCTATGATTCTATGAAAACATCTTGTTATTTACCATTCCTGGGTTCCCACAGGTAGTAAATTAGTTACGTCAGCACTTAATATATCCATAAGAAAACACACTTACCAATAGATTATGAGAACTTCTACATATTTTTACTGTTATTAAAAAAAATCAGTATATTGTTGTAAGTTTTAGTACTTTTAAATATATTTTTTTTAAATAAATCTCACTTTATTTTAAAAAGTGTTTATTAACAGAGAGGTGAAAGGTCAGACACTGGAACAGAAAACAAAAAAATGGATAGCACAATGTTGTATGATGTCTCAGCACACTTTGGTGCTTACATAGAAATGCAGCAAGTAATGGAAAATGCTGCTTCATTGACTATCAACTCATATATTTTTGATTCAGGTGATGAATATATCATCACTTTTCCTATGGATGGAAATGAACATTTGCATTGTAAGGGTGGATTTTTGGATGCTATAAATCTGCAGATAGGTATGCCTTCAACAAAACCAATTTATGTTTTCCCCCTTAGTATCCTTAACATAATAAATAGCCTTTAAAAGGTCTTGAATATAATAATGTGTTACTCAGGCATTTATACTCTCCCCACTCCCCAGTCGCTTTTAAATTAATCTATAAAATTTGCTCAGCTTTTCCCTTCCTGATACTTTAAAGGTTTGAAGGAACAAGGAAATAAAATAATTATGTGTTTGGAAGAAAACAAAGTAAGGGAAGAGACTTTTATCTCCATCAAGAAACAACAAAAATTAGCAAGGAAAGAGAACAAAAAGCAAGTGATTGTGAAACTAGGTTTGCATGCTTCTAATTTTCCCTGGTGTGTGTACCCTTTCAGACACTGTATGGGTAACTCTCATATGAAATAGTCTGTCCTTTATCTTTCAAAGTAAGTGCCCATTTTGGTAATCTAATGTATTATAATCATCACACATGTTCTGTCCCATGTGGTTAGTAAATCTCATATTGTTAAAAATTACCTTGGATTGGGACTTGTCAGTGATGACAGATTTGTTGCTATATGTAACACAAAAAGGTGAATGCAGACATTTCTGTCGTGGGAAGGGAAAGCCTCTTGAGACATGTAAGTAAGTTACAGAGAAGTTTGTAGAAGGAGTCCTGTTCAATTCATTGTAATGTAGGTCAGATTCTTGAAAAGAAGGAGCTGTAATTCTCAGCCCAAAGTAACTATCTATACTGAGAGGATACAAAGTAGCAAATATAATAATTCAAGGTCTTCTCATGACCCATGTGAGGTCTTCATCTCCTGCACTCTCCATCCACAAAGCAGGACATTCTTATCCCTATCACTTATCAGCAACATTCCAGTATTATTCCTTGACCATGTTCTGTCATTTTTAAAGGTGACCTATTGTCATGGACCAAAATATATTATCAAATACACCTCAGCCTGGGTCCTCAGCCTGATTAACCTACCATAGATGCAGGCAGAATTGGAAAAATGAGTGGAACAAGGATGAACTTTATCTTAATCTAAACAATTTCTGATTGAAGAGCCTCAAGGTAGCACAAAAGGAAATAGATTTTTCTTTAAAAAAATAGAAAATAGTTTGTTCCTCCTACAAGAGGAAGAAGAAAAGGAACCATAGAATGCTGAAAATAGAAAGTGAAGATTGGTGGAAAAAAAATAGCTTAAAAAAAAAAAAAAAGGCAATTTCTGCTGGACATTTATATTTACAACTACCAGTAATGTAAATAACTTTACATATTAAAAGTTCTGGCACATCATGTCAGGTTTCTGTGTCTTTATGATGTTCGTGGGTGTCTATGATAAACATTTCCTAAACTTCGTAGTCTAGAGTCTAGCTTTGATCCTTTTCACTGAAAGAGGAGAAAAGCAATGACTGTTATCAGTGCTTTCAATGGGAGCAGATATAAATAAATTCTGAAGGCTGTTTAAACTTTAAACTCGAACTTAAAAGGGCACAGAATGCTTAATTATTTTCTCAGATCCACGCTTTGGGCACATAGTCTCCCTTACAGGAAAAAAACCCACACTAAACAAACAAACAAATCTCTTGTGTGGGGCTTAGTTATCTAAATATTTGTATCCAGTGCTATTTTGAAGTCCTAGGGTATTGTAACTGATTCCCAGATGTCTCTTTCAAAAGACACATACATTCTACAAAAGTTGTAACATTAATACCAAGCCACATGGATATTTCAGATACCCTGTGATGTCTAAAACAACCTTACAATCTCTTTAGACAACTTAAAACTACCTTTCATACCTCATAATTTGTTTACATTAAACATCATAGACAGCTCTCATTTAATGCGTTGGGTTATTAAGGACTTGTTTAATTTTATACAATCAGACCTTAACTTGCAGAGATAAAATAGATACTACTAAGGGTGAAGAACACAAGTGTAGAAGCCATTGCACTAGATTCAATGTCCTACTTCTATTGTCGTAATAATCATAATTTCTGTGATTTAGAGTAACTTAATCTTGAGGTCTGGAGCAGATCATAGATACAATGTTTTCAGAGAATATTTCCCAAATAGCTTACAGAACGTTACTTCTAGACAGAAGAAGCATTGCTATTTTCCAGGCACAATAAAATTTATCATCTTTTGGTGGTTTCAGTCACAATAATTTAACTATTGTAAATATATTATTTGACCTGTCCAAACAAATATCTTGTGATCTGAATTTTATTTAACATACCCAAAAATATGCATGAGTTTTGTTGGTGCCATCACTTGATCATAAGCAAAAACTTATTGCAAAAGAGATTTTACAGAGTTTCAATACACACTGGAGTTTTGTGTCCTGCTAGGTTTCCCTAAAGGAAGGGCTAGCGATGACATTCACTGAATCCTACAGGCAAGATCTAAGCTTGTTTTGGACAGCAATCTCCATGGTTCAAAACCAGATGCTGACACCAGCCAATGGTAGTTCAAAAGGCATTTTTGGTTTGAGGAAGAAAAAGGAATCACTACAGCATAACACAGCAGAATTCTTTTAGTAATAAATTCTCATAATTCACCTTTCACCTTGAACAAAATTTTAAGGAAAAGGATAGGAGTGATAACAGTTTCCCCATTCAAAAATTATAGTCAATATGTATGTTAAGCTTCAGTTGTAGAACGTCACATCAAAACAGTTGGAAACTACTAACAATGAAATTGGTTGCAATATCTAGTTCACTGTTACATAAAATGTATTTACGATATAGCTAAGGAATGCATGTAATTTAAAGAGGCCCCCTGTAGCAATTACTGAGACTGAACATATGCAATATAGTACGTCTCAAATCCACTGCATTTCCTACAGAGTGCAAGAGCTTTTTAGTCCACTGAGAGCCCCTGGCTTAGCAAATAATCCAGACTGTCACATTAATATATTAAATTATATTCTGGTTGCTGATCAGAAGAAGTATTCTTTTTGATTTTCATTGGTTGTGTTTTGCATGCTGAGCTCACTTTTCAGTGCGGATTCACCACTGTCTTCATTTTCATGTCCTTTTGCCTCATTTTTTGAGTATGTGACTTTTTTTATATAAATCCGTATGGCTATGGCAGTGATGCAAAGTATGATGAATATCACGACTGCTATCATGCCTAGAGTAAAAGAGAAAAAAAGTTAAGAGAAAGAATGGACAAATAATAATTATGGGCCATAGAACAGAACAAAGAAGGAATTACTCCATCATGTAATGGGGGAGGTTGATAACTGCTTTCAAACCAGGATCAGCACTGTAGTATAAGTTAGTACCAAAATAAACCCACAAAATAAACAAAACCCAAACAACAAAACAAAACAAAAACCAGAAAAAAACCACCCAAACCAAAACTCTACAGAATATTGCAATTTTTAAAACTTTTGAATGGAAACCCAGTAGAGGCATTTAGGGTATTTTAGATAAGAGGGTGTTTTTTCCTACTTCACCACTAGCCCCTAGCTCTCTCTCAGGCTCAGAACTGAAGCCACAGCAGATTTGTGGAGCTATTCTTCAGGGACTTTCCTGACAGATAATGGGATGACACAAAGGGCACTGCTATGACCTTTGCCTTTTCCTCAACTCTCCTTTTGTTCAGTCATTCTTGTCACTCAGGACTGTTTCTCATGCCATATGTCATCAGGAAGGAAGGGGACACCTGTCCCATCATCAGCTTTCATCTGCCAATCAGCTCTCCTATCATTGTTCCAGTTGTGGGGAAGGAATCTGGATAGCAGAGACAGAGCAAAATAGGGTGAGAACAAAGCTACCAGTCTGGAATTCTGAACCAGGTCCTTTGTTAAGTCTGCCTGCATAAACCTCAAAGTTCAAGCTTCAGACTCTTTGCAGTTAAAATGGCTTCACAGAATTAGTCCCATTCATATTCAGTAACACATGCAAATTAGCTCAGACCATAGATACATGGTTCTGACAAAAGAATGAAGTTAATGAGGAGCACTTATAAAATAAATGGGCCGGTGTTTATAGCCATCTATTGTCAGGTCAAATGGATAGAAATTCTGGCATTTGTTCTGCCTCATGCAAGAAAATCCCAAGTGTATTGACTGATAAAGAGATAAAGAGGTTTTCATGATCTACATTAGCCAGTGATCACATTTCTGTAGCTGCATCACTGTAATGAATAGACACTGGTTATAACAGTACAATACTAAAATCCAGGGTTCCCTGTCTTACATGTGAAATAACACAGATTTGACTTCTTCCTTTCAGGTTTGTGGCACTTGTTTTAATATTCTACGCATATTTTTGCTTTTCATGGCCACATAACCTTGGGTCCATGAGTAAACGAAGTCTTTGCTTATAGAGATGGTAATGAGCAAAATTCCTTTCTCAACAGCTTCAGCAGCCCCATCTGATAGGGTAAAATTTTCATCAGCACATTCACCTGCATTAGGGTGCTCTAGCTGATCAGTTAGAAAGCAAAGGGGCAGGACAATAACCTTTATGTAGTGGACTTGCAAGATCCTGTACATGTTACTAGACTAAATAGAGTGGGTACTTAGTTCTAGAGATGACTACTCAAGATCATTGAACCAGGGCATGCTGCTTCTAGCACAGCAGATTACAAACAGCAAAGAAAGAGACTCTTCCCACATAAATAATTACAACCTTACAGATTTTCAGCAAATCTCCTCTCTTCCTCATTCATCCTGTCATGATGATCTCAAGCCCTCAAGTTCATTAAACACAGGTTGGACAGGAGAGGAATTGAGAAGAAATGAAACAGAAGGGAAGCAGAAAGTGCTCATCAAAGGAGCAGAACACACAACTAAGCTTCAGGAAGAAGAAAAACACTATAGGCAGCCTGGGAAATGTTTGCAAAGTAGTGGCAGCTGCACTAGATGGAGGAACTATCTGACGGATGGCTTGGCCACAACAGCAAGAAAAATAAAAATACGCACTCCTTTAAATCTGTAAATAAAGGCAGGTAATCCATAATCCAGCACTTGTCATCCTTTTTCTTTCTCTAATATGAGCAGCCCTGCTTAATGGTAGAAATACAATCTTTTTTCTGATGCATCTTGTTTGTTTGTTTGTTTTTGTTTGGTTGGGTATATATATATATATATATATATATATATATATATATATATATATATATGGACTAGACCCTATAATCCAAGTAAATCTTATTTATTCCTCTGTTTCACAGTCATAGTATGTGATCTCTGTAAGGGCTTGTCTATAGTCTTGCTTTGTCTGAGGTAGCTGAATTGGTGCAATTCTCTAATACTCACTGAAGGGTACTTTAATTTTTTACTGAGTGCTGTACAACTTGTTTTCTGTTGATCTTTCAAACAACCATAGTTAAGACTCAAAAAAATTGTGAGTGTATATTCCCAAATGTGTTCAATAAAATAGTGAGGCTATTTTTTTAAAAGACTGAAAATACTTTAGCTTGAATTTAAAAAATTATTTTGTTGAAAGTGCACTTGAAAACCCCTATTGACACTAAACTACCTAGTACATAAAGTGATCTTTATGTACAGATACTTATGCAAGATAATACTAATCTTTTGAAACAGTAATTTTTTACTAAGTTAAAAATGTAGAACTCAGAAAATAATTTTCAAAGTTTGTGCATATAACAATATACAAACAAAACTAGACTTTACAAGCAAAGGTGCTTCTATGTTTAGTTACCTCTTATTTCAGTACCTTTAGCACTATTATGTTACATGTCACTATGTAGTGTGCTGTTGGAAGGCACCATTATTTAAATGGCAGACAGATGACTGTAGGTTCTTAATTCTACCTTCCATAGAGCTAAATGGTTTGAAAATTGGTGAGGAGCCACAACAGGTTTATTCTCCCAATTCCTACTATGTAAACTGTCTGCTGAGACTTTGAAAACCCTTATAAAGGACAGTAACTTGTAATTTAAAGGATGGAGGGGGTAACCTTTCCCTCCCTCTGCCTTCTTTCTTTTGGAGTAATAAATGGAAATTAAGACAGTGAATTATACTGCAATAATATAATCTTCATGAGTGAAAGGAAGTTTCTTTTTCTCACCTCATCCCAAGAGTAAATACCAGAAGAAATTCTCACAGAAAAGATTGTCATAAGACAATTTATTATTCTTTGAAGAGAAGAAAAAAAAAAAAAAAAGCTGAACTAAAATAACCATTGACTTGCTCCAATATTGGTGACAGGAACTGAAATTCTCCTGAGGCTCTCTCAGCCCCATGCTCTTCCTGTTAAATCCCTGTTAGTGGCTTCCCCACAAGAACAGATATGGTTCTTGGTTAAAGGAGAGTCAGACAGAGAGACATAGGAATTAAATCTCCATATCCTGACTATCAGCCCTGTATTGTAAGCAGAAGACATCTATCCTTAGCTCTATGCCATAGTTGTTCTGATAAAAATATAAAGATGAATATGTCATGTTCACTTTAGGAACAATTTAATTGCACATGCTTTTGAATGTATTCCTTTGTTAAAAATAAGTGTTCTGAAAAATGTTCATAATGACAATTTTTAGCTGTATTTGAGCCTACAAATATGGCCAAAAGAAATAGTAAGAAAATGGAGGAGAAGTGGCATTTCAAACCAACACTAATCATTTCTTAATTATTTTTATTTTAACATGCATTTTATTTTTAAGCTGTTATTCAACTCAAGTGATAATTTGTTCAAGAGTACATTGCTTTCCATTGCAGAATAAAATTAAAACTTGTCTCAGCCTGTCAAAGGACTGATTCAAGATGCCATTTTCTCAAGAAAAATCTGTTATTCAGGTCTATTAAAGAAGATTTTGAACCTGGTTGTGTAACAAATTGCATTTTTTAGTGTAGTTGAGAAGTAAATATTAGTTTTTGTTAAACATTCACTAGCATTAGGCAGGTTTACAAAATTGGCTTTAGCATTTTGTGTTTTAGTAGAATGTTCCAATGAATAGAAACACTGATGGCATAAATTTATGTAATAAGAAATTATGAGAGCTATTTATTGCATTTTAAATCAGTGCTTCATTTTTGGCTACCATTTGTAATAAATATAATAATTTTGCTAGTTTCATTATGCACACAAAACTAAACTGGCTTCACTTCAGCATAGAAAAATTCAGTTATTAGAAAAAAGATTCCTGTGGAGTTGTTATAGTCCCTATTACCTCCAATAACTGCAGAGTCACTTCTGATTGTATTAGCTAATGGCTCTCCTTCATCTATTGGTCCAGAATGATCTGCAGCAGAAAAAAACGGAGAATGACAGACAAATAGAAGAAGGATTTTCAAGAAATTCTCACATATTTACAGCTCATGTGCAGCCTGGCACAGTGGGAGTAGTGTGGGTCCATAGCATGTCAAGAAGAAGACTGATGTAGAAGACTTTGCAGAGATAAAGAAAACAATGTAAACATTCAGAGGAAAAGAGAGGCTGGACAAAAGAACGTAAGTATATATGAAAGAGAATTATATTTCTAACTATCCCTGAGATGTTAACCTATATGAAAGGGGAAAGAAAAAAAAAAAAAAAGAGAAAAAAAAAAAAAAGAGAGGGAGTTGTGATTCAGGTCAAGTCCTCTATTTAGATTTTGGTTCAGGAATCAGAACAATGATAGCCATATGCTACCTGCAAATGAATGGGTTGTTTCGCTTGACGTTGAGTCATCTCCACTTAAAGTACCACAGTTGGATTCAGTGAAGCGTCCCTTTACAATGACAGGGGATGAGCTTCTGTGATGCAGTGCAGCCTTCAATGGAGCAATGTGGTTGAACTGCACTGAAGAGAGGCATCCAATAAACCCCTGAGAGTTTGCCTTCACAGTCTCCTCATCTACATCACTGTTTTCTGTTAATCAAAAGAAACAGAGAACAATTAGTCATAGTGCCAATGTACAAAATAAAATTACACAAGAAGAAATAAATCATTAACCTGTGCTCCTCTGTGAATATTTGAGTCACAGCAACACATATAGATTTGTACAATCTCTTTCCTTTCTGTCTTACTGAAAAGACAGACAGATACTTTTTTTTTTTTTTTAATAACAGATGAGAGTTGCTAGTCTGCAGAGGCAATAGCTTTTAACTTATTATAGCAAGTTCCAAAGATAAAAAAGTCAAAAATAACTAAAATATTTAAATTAGGATGCAACATTTTTTTCATCCTGCAAAAAGATATGCATGATGCACACTTGCCCACAAATTTATCACGGAGCTGAAGCACCTCCCCTACAATGCAGGCTGAGAGAATTGAGGTTGTTCAGCCTGGAGAATAGAAGGCTCTTGGGAGAACCTGTAGTGGCCTTCCAGTACCTGAAAGGGCCTACAGAAATCTGGGGAGGTACTGTTCATGAGGACAGTGAGAGAAGGGTAGACTTAGACTGGACTTTAGGAAGAATTTCTTTACTCTGAGGGCTTTGGAACACAGGAACAGGTCAGAATTGATGGGAGCTATGAGCAACCTGATCAAGTTGAGGGTATCCCTGCTTACTGCAGAAAATTTTGACTAGATGACTTTTAAAGGTCCTTTTCAACACAATGCACTCTATGATTCATGAAAACTACATATTTATTAGATTTCTTCTCACAAATATGTGAGATTGGATTAAATTATTTGGATTAAATTATTTTCACAGATACATATGTCTGCTCCATCTCATTACTACCATGTCTGTCAATACAAAACCCCTCCGAAGAACTCAGATGCTGGGAATATATCAAGGTATTTTATGTGAAATTTTAGATAATGAATATTGCCTCAATTTACTACATATTTTAAATATGATTTTTTTTTCCACTAAGTGGAAAAGAAAACCAAAAACCAAACCCCCACCACCAGCAGCAAAAAAAACCCCAAAACCCAAACCAAAATTCCCACAAACCCAAAGCAAAAGCTAAATGAAAAACAACCAAAACCAAAACCAGCAACACCAAAAAACCAACAAACTAAAAACAGTGGGAAAAAAAAAACAAACACTCCAAAACCCTCCCCCCAAAAAAAACCCCCAGACTGAACCCCAAAAATCACCAAACCAAACCAAATCCCACCTTTTATTCGCTTTATCTGCCTTTCTGAATATGTACATCCCATTAGAGCTCTCCATTTATTTACTAGCTAATGCTTACTAATGCACTAATTTGGAAATGGAAAACATTTTATTTACTCTAACAGTTCAATTTAAACAAAAGCTCTGAAAGTACTAATTTTTTCAAAGAGGCTTCTTCAGGGAAATAATTTTTCAAGTTTTCACAGACAAAGTGGGATTTTCTTCTTATTCATTTCCACCTTCAACTTATCCCAGAACCCAGGAATGAACTTGTGATCCTTTCATTGTCCACCATAATAATTTTAAATACCAATGTACAATCTGTTCCTCAGTACAATTAGGTGAAAATTAGGTTAAGAGTGAAAAAAGTGTTTTGGCAGAATGTTGCAAAACACAATAGCAGCATTATCCTCATTGCTTATTCATGAAGAAAAAGCAAAAATGTAGATACAATTAAACTTCGCTGGGAACACAAGGGTGAACAAGAAGAAATTCTTCAGGTGCATCAGTGAGAAAAAGGAATCTAGGGAAGATTTGGGGCCTCTCCAGAAGGACAATGAGGACCTGGGCATGATGGGCATGGAGAAGTCTGAAGTGCTCAATGACTACCTGGCTTCAGTGTTCAGTGGCAAAGGCTCTAGGTGCACTGCTCAAGCTCCAGAAAATGAAGCAGGTAAGTGGGAAAAGGAAAAGGAATGGGAAAAGGTTTGAGACCATCTAAAGAACCTGAAGGTGCAGAAGTCCATGGGGCCCAATGAGATCCACCCACAGGTCCTGAGGGAACTGGCAGATGACATTGCCAAATGACCGTCCATCACATTTGAAGATTAATGGCATTCTGGTGAAGTCCCTGACAACTGGAAGAGGGGAAGCATAAACCCCTTCTTCAAAAAGGAAAATGTCCAGAGGAAAGCAATCAAGATAGTGAAAGGTCTCAAGTGCATGACTTATGATGAGAGGCTGAAGTTATTTGCTTTGTTCAGCATGGAGAAGAAAAGGCTACAAGGTGACCTCATTGTGGTCTACCTCTGATGACCAGGAACAAGGCCTAAGAAAATGGAATAATTGCATCAGAGGAAGCTCGTTCACCTTAGGAAAAGATTCTCCACTGATAGGGTAGTTGGTCACTCAAAGAGGCTCCCCAGTAAAGTATTCACAGCTCCATGCCTGTGAGAGCCAGGAGTGTCTGGAAAATGCTCTGACTCATGATTTAGTGTTGGATAGTCCTACAAAGACCAGAGAGCTGGGCTTGATAATTCAGATCAGTTCCTTCCAACTCAAGATACTACATGACTATGATTCTATAAATCTGCTTAGAACAAAATAATGTACATTTGACTTTAACAGGTAGAGTACCATCTGGAGGTACTAATGAGGTACAGTAAATGGATGACTACAAAATCTCACATTGGAATCATGGACTTAAATAATCTCTTTGATTGTGAAGATATCTTTAATATTACTGATCATTACCTAATTCTACCACATCTAGTGCTAAACCATGTCCCTTAGAAACAAATCTGTGCCAACCACCTCCCTGGAGAGTCTATTCCAGTGCTTAATAACCCTTTCAGTAAAGAAGATTCTTCCAATATCTAATCTAAACTTCCCTTGGTACAATTTGAGGCCATTTCCTCTCATTCCATCACCTAATAGTAGAACGTCCTTTCAGGTAGCTGTAGAGAGCAGTGAAGTCTCACCTCAGCCTCCTCTTCTCCAGACTAAACAACCCTAGTTCCTTAAGCTGTTCCTCGTAAGACCTGTTCTCCAGACACTACAGCAGCTTTGTTGTCCTTCTCTAGCAACACACTCTAGCAACTCAAAGTCTTTGTTCTAATTAAAGCCCTAAAACTGAACACAGTACTCAAGGTGTGGCATCACCAGTGCTGAGTACAGGGGAACAATCACTTCTTTAATCCTGCTTGTCACACTATTCCTGATAAAGACCAGGAAGCTGTTGGCCTTCTTGGCCAACTAAGCCCACTATTGGTTCATGTTCAGCCTGCTGCAAATCAACAGCCCCAGGTCCTTCTCCACTGGGCTGCTTTCCAGCCACTCTCTCCAAAGCCTGTAATGGTGTATGGAGATGTTGTGACTTGAGTGCAGAACTTGGCACTTGGCCTTGTTGAATCCTACACAATTGCCCTTGGCTCACCAATCCAACCCATCCAGGTCCCTATATAGAGTCTTTCTATGTTCAAGCACATCGATACTCCCTTTCAACTTAGACTGTGTTCACATGAGAATTTGATTATGGTCAGGCATTTTACACTAAAAGTGCTTATCATATTTAAAACTAAATACATGCATATACCCACTGATTTCATTGAAATCATATATGATTGATTGTTTTTTTTTCCTTGTCATTAATATGTGACTCCATAAATGCCACTATGCTGATATACTTTTAATAGCTTTAAACTAGATTCGGAGCGGGAAAGGCACAAAACTAAGCTCACTAGAAATAAGCCCAAAGACATAACAGGAGCACCTGAGAACAGCCAGACAGGACTTGGGACTTCTTACTACAAAAAGGTGGCAAGATCTTTAGATCAACTGAAGTACATCTACACTAATGAATGCATTATGGGAAACAAACAGGAGGATCTGTGACTCATTGTTTATCACAAAAGTTATGATATATTACCCACCACAGAAATGTGGTGAGATGCTTTACGATACTGGAGTGACACAGTTGATGGCTATAAACTCTTCAGAAGGGAAAGGCAAGTGTGGGGATTGAAGAAAAAGTGTTAATCAGTTTTAAGCATGAAACACAGTGTTCTGATAAAGAAACACATACCCTCACTAAGAGAAGGCTTTGGGAAGTGTTGCTATAGAGAGCAGACAGATAATGGACAATTGGTGTTGACTTCAGTGGTGCAAGAATTTTGGAAATGCTCAGCCAATGACTGTTTACATAAGTTCTACATCTACAGTGTCTAGTCTCTCCTTCATAGATGCCACTCGGGTCTGTGCCTCAGTATGACACAGGCAAGGAAGAAGAGTTCATGGCATATACCAGGGAGTCTTTTCATTATATTGAGATTGATGATGGTGATGACAGAGTTGAGTGTTTATGGGATAGAATAAGGGGGAAGGACAACAAAGCATATAAAGAATCAAAGAATCATAGAATTGTTAGGGTTGGGAGGGACCTCAAAGACCATCTAGCTCCAACCACCCTGCCATGGGCAGGGACGCTCCACATTAGATCAGGTTCCCCAGAGTCACATGCAGCCTGGCCTTAAAAACCTCCAGGGATGGGGCTTCCATCACCTCCCTAGGCAACCTGTTCCAGTTTCTCACCACCTTCATGGTGAAGAACTTCTCCCTAATATCCAATCTGAATCTACCCATTTGTATTTTTTTTTCCATTGCCCCTAGTCCTTTGACTACCTGACACCCTCAAAAGTCCCTGACCAGCTTTCTTGTAGACTTCGTTTGGATACTGGAAGGCCACAAAAAGGTCTCCTTGGAGACTTCTCTTCTCCATACTGACTAGCCCCAGCTCCCTCAGTCTGTCCTTATAGGAGAGATGCTCCAGCCCTCTAAGCATCTTTGTGGCCCCTCTGTGGACACATTCCAGCACCTCCAGATCCTTCTTGTAATAGGGGCCCCAGAACTGGTCACGGTTCTCCAGGTGGAGTCTCATCAGAGCAGAGTAAGGGAAAGAATCACCTTCCTCCACCTGCTGGCTAAGCTTCTCTTGATGCAGCCCAGGATGTGATTTGCTTTCTGGGCTGCACATGTGCAGTGGTGGCTCATGTTGAGCTTCTCATCCACCATCTCCTCCAGGTCCTTTTCTTCAGGGCTGCTCTCAAGCCAGTCACTGCCCAGCCTTTATCGGTGCTTGGGATTGCAGGACCTTGTACTTGGTCTTGTTGAACCTCATGAGGTTGTCATGGGTCCACCTCTTCAGCCTGTCGAGGTCCATCTGGATGGGCTCCCTTCCCTTCAGCATGTCTGCTGCACCACACAGCTTGTTGTCGTCAGCTAAGGGTGCACTCAATACCATTGTCCATGACTCCAACAAAGATGCTAAACAAGACTGGTCCCAGTACTGATCCCTGAGGGACTTCACTTGTCCCTGGCCTCCACTTGGACATGGGCCCATTGACAGCCACCCTTTGGGTGTGGCCATCAAGCCAGTTCTTTATCCACTGAATGGTCCATCCATCAAACCCATTCTGCACTAAGGTGGAGACCAGGATGTGGTGTGGTACAGTGTTGAAGGCTTTGCTCAGGTAGGGTAAATGACATCAGTTGCTTGGTCTTCATCTATTAATGTTGTGACCTTTTCATAGAAGGCCACCAGGTTTGTGAGGCAGGATTTACCCTTGGTGAAGCTGTGTTGATTGTGCCAAATCACCTCTTCATTATTCTTTTGCCTCAGCAGTACCTCCAGGAGGATCTGTTCCATGATCTTACCGGGCACAGAGGTAAGGCTGACTGGCCTGTAGTTCTCTGGGTCATCCCTCTTTCCCTTCTTGAAAATGGGAGTTATGTTTCCCCTTTTACAGTCAGTGGAGACAGTAGTTGCTCAGACCTTTTATACAGTTTTTAGGCACGCATATTCCAGAGCGTATTGATAGCAGTCATCTCTGCCTATTTCCGGGACAGCTGCTGTCTGGTGAGAAATTGTTTTCTATGCACCTTTCCAAGAGTCGTTCCAGTGGCGTCTGCCCAATACACATCAGCTATTGTCTGGGCAAGCAGTGAAGGTGATTTTATCTTTGTTGAGTCATATCAAGAGAGACAAGATTTAGTCTCTCACAGGGGGTTAGTCTCTTCTCTCTATTATCAGCCAACAGAATGACAGGAGATAGCCTCAAATTGTACCAGGGGAGGTTTAGATTACATATTAGGAAAAATATTTTACAGAAAGAGTGGTCAGGAATTGGAATATACTGACCAAAGAGGTGGTGGAAACCCTGTGCCTCCAGGTGTTCATTAAATGTGGGGATAATGGCATGCTGTTTAAAAACCATGGAGGTGTTAGGTCAGTGGTTGGACTTGTTGATCTTAGGGGCCTTTTCCAAACAAAACAAATCTATGATTCTATGATTCTAAATATATTATTTTACTGAAATTTACTTATGAGTCAGATTGAAATGTCCAGGAGGAGATAAATAACTACACAATTATTTTCCTCACTTTTGTTCAGAAAAGAATATACTTGAAAAATACTCCATTTGTCTTGGCTTCTTTTCTTTAGTATTTTTTAATTGTTTCATCAATTTACTGTTGAGAAAATTGCCAATAAGGAAAGCAAAATTGCCAAGAAGGAAGCAATAGATAATTCCATCATTGAGACTATTTGCTGCTTTTTAGCAATACAAAGACAGCAATCAGGAGTCAGAAGTGGGTGTTGTATGTGGAACTGTCATTTGTTACCTTGCTGAGACTAAGTTGAAAAAAAAATAGCTTATAATAATGTATTAGAAGACAAAAATTTTGCCAAGAGAATTTCATCAAGCTGAAGAATCTCCATTAAATCCCTGAATACTGATTTCTTTTAATACTAAGATTCTGTCCAAGATTGCAACACTGCAGGCACTTCTCTTTTTGAAAATATTTATCCTGAAAAGCTTTCATACTAGAAGTAAGCCCTGACTTAATTAACATTTTAATTAGAATAATAAATATTTAATATACAATTTTTGCAGTACAATGGTATGTATTTTAAATTGTAGGAGCTGCACAAAAATGCGTCTTGCACACTGACAGACATATTAAAGGCTTTTCTAAACCAAGTTTAAAATACTGCATTTTACTATTTTATTACAATACAAGCTCCTAAAGTCTTATCACAGAAAAAGCTGCGTAAAGAGAAATGGACATTTTTAAAGTGACTAATATTAAGCATGTAGTTCACTGCAGCATACTTTTTGGATTACCCAGACATTATTGTTTTAAAAGGCTGATTAAAAAAATTGAATTATCACTTTATTTTAAGCTATCAGTGGAATACGGTGAAAGTTTTGAAATTCTAACATTATTTTATTAATAAAGCTACAATAATTGCAGCTGAAATAATCTACAGAGGTAATAATTACCTTCAAATATATTCCCATAAAGATGGACCTAAAACATACAATTATTAATTCAGAGACAAATAAACCAATATAAGAAAGGACACTTTCTCTGCAAAAAGAATGGAAATGCTCGAATACACAAAAATACCGTTTAAAATGTAGCTTAATTTAGGCCTTCTCATTAAGAATCTAGTGAAGATTTGTTTTGAATTATTAATGAAATGAGACATATTGAAGGTGGTAAAAATTTGAATATAAATCAGACCTGAGTATATCTTGCTGATAGTCTTGGCTTTATCACAGGATAGGAAGGTCAGCTACTCTCACTGTAGAAAAAGGTTGCCCACAGCTCCACACCCTCACCCTGGGAAAGGATAGGAGTCTTTGTCCTGGACAAATGTAGCTTTACTCAATGGAAGTATATTAATTCCTCAGAGGGCTGCTGCATATGAGAGGTTTCTACAGGTTTCCCACTGTGTGAGATGCTTAGAGATAAGGTATGTTCTTCAAAGGTAAATAAAAACATGAGTCCTTTGGCTTGTATTCTGTGAACTCCATGGCTGAGTGTGCTGCTGGTTTTTATTGCTTTTTTTTTCCCCTCACAACTAAACCTTCACATACTTTGCTGAGGCCCCAAGTAACCTAGCTCCCCAGAAATTCCATCACAATGTTGAATAACACAAATTCAGAAGTCTAAGGGTCCCTGAAGTAAGGAGCTAACTCAGACTTGCTTTCAACAAAACCTTTCTCCAGATGAAGTTAATTCTTAGAAAATCTATAGTTTTCCTTTCTAGTTTTAAAATTGTGGGGTTTTCCCCAACATTTCAAAGTACAAGACAAAATGCGATTTCATATTCTATAACACCTTCTTCTGATCAGATTTCTTTACTGAACCACACATCCATTATTTTTTTCAACTGCCTTTATAAAGTCTCCGTGTATCTTTAGAAACGGCTTCACAGCAATTGCAACCCAAGGAAGATTTTTTTAAAAAAAATTATTATTATCTGCATGTAGCTGATTCTTTGGAAATGCATAACAGTGTTTTCCACTGTCATAGCCAGGACAATATTTCAGGGTCTGTTACATTGGCAGAAACACTTGCTTACCAAAGCTGTTGTGCTATTTCCAAAGTTACTATACAAAAAGCCCTAGATACATGAATTCTGGAGGAGCATCTCAAGGTATAAAATTACTCTAAATTAACTCGCATACAACAAAATGTGAAGAAAACCCTTCTTTGATATTATGGTTTAGGATAGAGATTATATAAGACATGTAAATATAAGATTAGGACAGCAAGATAAAGTAATATATCGTCTACACTAAGTAGAGATGAAAATTCAATTTATTTTATTTCACATATCACAGCTTTCTGAATTTATTGTTACAAAAAGCTTTTGTGAGCATTTTGGGTTACTTTAAACAATATTTAAAGACTGGGAAACCTTCACTATTTTGTGGGTAATTTACTGGGTAAACTTTCAACCACTACAGTTAGAAAAGGAGGTAGTTCATTGCCTGGATCTTCTTTTGGAACATGGTTCATAATTACTGTTAAAATTTGTTTTATTAAATGATCATTGTAACCTGCATGCCATGGTATCATAAGCATTTAATATCCATAAAATTTGGCATAATGTTTTCAATAATCAATATTTTAGTAAACCTATTTATTCTACACTTGTAGGACAGTGAAAATAGTGAGCTTAACTACAAGATGCTGAAAAGACTATATCATGAACTATATTAGCTCTGTGTTCATACTGTTGTGACAAATTATGCTATTAGGGGGAAAATGCACAAATTGATAGGGGAATGTAGTGTCAGAAACTTTAAATTACTTCAGAGGAAAGAGAAATGTTCTTTAACTTTCCACCAGCACTATACCTTCCTCTATCATTAAATATTTCATTGGTGATGAATATAAAAAAAGTAATGATATATTTAGAATTTTAATTCAGGTATTTAAGAAAATCAACAAAAAGTTAATTACAGATAAGTAAATTCCATTTTGATCATTATTACAAACGAAGAGACAACATCTGCAAATAAAATATTTTCTCATAACCTAAATTGTTTTTAAAAAGTAACTCAAAGTTTTAGCTTACATTACCTTATCCCTAGCTGTATAAAAATCTAAACACAGAAAGTTTTTTCTAGTTATGGTACACAATTTATACTATTCTTTGTTCACGATTTCACAGTGATTGTTTATCTTTGTGACAGCAAAAAAAAAAAAAAAAGTGGTGTTTCATAATGATTTATTGCAAATTAAGAGAGCAAAGTCCAAAAATTGGTCATTTTTTTCAAGAAGTACTTAAGATTATATTTGTATTTCAACAAGACAGAAGACTGTACTTTGATTATGACTCAGTGTCTAATTAAAGACAACAAATGTCTTTCAATGAGACCAAGACTAATTTTTATGTGCTTTGGTGACATTTTGATCTAGAAAATTTTGATTTAGAAATTTTGATTCAGAAAACCTATGGTATGCTTTCACTTACCTAAAATCTTGCCAAGTGTGAGAGCCTTGATTGCATTGAATTCTGTACCCGAAGACAGAGTGAACTTCATTTTTTCATTCTGATTAACCTGCAGAATGGTTTGATGAAAACCAGAGTATAATAATAGGACAAATATTAGTCAAATTTTGCAAAAATGCAGATAAAAATCAGGGTTAAAAAGAAAAGGAAAAGATAAGATAATTTGATATTTATTGCATAAAAACTAATCTGAATTTAGACTTCTCAGATCACTGATTATAGCTGTGATACTTCTCAAGTGTACCGCATAAGCTTTCATTTATTTAATTGATTCGGCTGATTCCTTATTTCTTATCTATATCATGAATAGATATGGTAAACATTGAAAAGGACTTTTTCATTAAAACATTCAGTTCTTAAAGATCAAATATTACACTGCAAGTGCTCTTATACCCAGGATTCCTCTAGACCTACTTCCCGTCAAGCATTCTACCAATAATCAAGCAAATTCTAATATCAAAATGTTAACTTTTAACATCCATTTAAAAAAAATAATTACTATATACAGTTAGGGAATAGAAATTCTTAAATTTCCAATTTCTACAGGAAAGAAATCTCTTTCTAACAGTCACATTCCTTGATGTAGAGGGGACCAATAACAAATTAGACAAATAGTAATATATTTTTACTGTAGTTCAATAGAGAATTTGAAACAAAACCAATATTTAAAATATGCAAGGCCCAAAACAACTGTTAGCAATAATAAACATTTCACAAACTGTGAAAATGTAATTATCATGCAATTAATTTTATTTTGACATGAAGTGATGAGGAATTATCGACTTTTTGAAATAAACAAGATTGTCTACTGTAGACTTCTACTGTGCATCAAGAGTTTGCCCACCTTTAGTTTATTTACTTGAGATATTAAATCATATTTTATTTGGTGGCAATTGTTGTAACTATTTGTGGTGGAGTAGGAAGGTTCCTCCCCACACACAAAAGAATTCCACAGCTAACTCAGCCGGAGAAGCAGATGAAAGCTGTATTTTACAAGCAGATATGGAATGCAATGAATATGTACAAAAATATACAATATTTACAATATATACAGAAGTATACAGCAATGTATGTAATACAGGAAACCTTTCCCCACCCCCTGCGGCCAGGGGGGTTCGGCCTTTCCCTCCCTTCTCCCTCCCTACCTCCCCTTTTTTCCAAAAGGGTTAGAGAGAGAGAGAAAGGAAGGTAATTAAAAGGGGAAAACTTTGTTAAAGCTCAAAGCGAATGCAAAAAGTTAGTTTTCTTATCTGGTTAGCAAGAATCGTAGAGAGAAACGAGCCAGCTCACAGTACAGGGGGAAGAAGAAGACGACTGACTGCCCCCCCCCCAACTGAAAGACTAAACAAGAACCTACAGCCGGGTTCCACCAATGAAATTGGATTAGCATATCATTGTTTTTCATTCATATACCAAAACATTCGGCCAGAGTGTTCAGAAAGTGTCCCTTTCTTAAAGGCACAGCCTAAACAGGTCACAATCCACCCCTGCTAAACAATTTCATTGGCTGTTCATACTGTCCATCCAATCTAAAACAACATCTACAGTTTGTAAGTAAAGTTCATAGTCCATTCCGGCTATCCTCAGGTGTAGATGATTCAGAAGTCCAAGAAACAAGAAAAATGGAAAACAGTTTGTCTCTTCACAGACGAAGCGAAGAAAAGGGAAACAGGGAAACAGGGAAACAGGGACTCTCAGTTGACTCAGGGCTCTCAGGGTTCTCAGGGTTCGTGCACCGTGGATTCCTCAGGGATTCTTCCTTTGGGCACGATGTAGCTGTACAACACTCTGAAATTAAACTCTTTCAGCTAAAGTTAAATTTCTTTGTGGAATACACTGAATTTCACCATTCTCTTGCATTACCCAATAAGTGTGACCCGGACCTTCAGCTGAAACCACCCCTCGGACAGGTTTAGCCTCTCCTGAGGGAGAACATACCCAAACAGTTTTACCTAACAGATTCTTTTCTCTAACAACAGGAACTCTATCACCTTCTACTTTCTGTAGCAGATCTGAATGTGCAGGTCCAGCTCGGTTCACTGAACCTCTATTATTTACCAGCCAGGTTGCTTGTGCTAAATGCTTTTCCCAGTTTTTCAAAGATCCACCCCCATGGCTTTAAGAGTGGTCTTCAACAAACTGTTGTAGCGTTCAATCTTCCCTGCAGCTGGTGCATAGTAGGGAATGTGGAATATCCACTCAATACCGTGCTCTTTGGCCCAGCTCTTTACAAGGTTGTTTTTGAAATGAGTTCCGTTGTCTGACTCAATCCTCTCTGGAGTTCCGTGTCTCCACAGGATCTGTCTCTCTAGACCAAGAATGGTGTTGCGTGCAGTTGCATGTGGTACTGGATAAGTTTCCAACCATCCAGTGTTTGCCTCTACCATAGTAAGCACATACTGCTTACCAGAACGAGAACGTGGTAGAGTGATGTAGTCTACTTGCCAAGCTTCACCATACTTGTACTTGGACCATCTGTCACCATACCATAAGGGCTTAAGTCGTTTTGCCTGCTTAATAGCAGCACAAATGTCACAGTCATGGATGACTTGTGTGATAGCATCCATGGAAATGTCTATGGATCTGTCACGAGCCCACTGGTAGGTTGCATCTCTGCCTTGATGTCCTGACGAATCGTGAGCCCACCGAGCTAAGAATATCTCACCTTGGTGTTTCCAGTTGAGATCAAGATCAGAGTCCATGTCTACTGGAGAAACTCTTGCAGCTAGATCTGCCTGATGGTTGTGTTGCTGTTCCTCAGTAGCTTTGCTCTTAGGAATGTGAGCATCAATGTGTCTCACATTCACTGGAATTCTCTCAATTCGATCAGCAATGTCCTGCCACATGTGAGCTGCCCAAATGGGCTTTCCTTTCCTCTGCCAACCACTCTTTTTCCAGTTCTTTATCCAACCCCACAGAGCATTGGCTACCATCCATGAGTCGGTGTAGAGATAAAGCTTTGGCCATCTCTCACGTTCAGCTACGTCGAGAGCTAACTGGACAGCTTTTACCTCTGCGAACTGACTGGATTCTCCTTCTCCATCCTTCGCCTCCACAACTCGGTGTGTTGGACTCCACACTGCAGACTTCCACCTTCACTTGTTCCCGACAAGACGACAGGAACCATCTGTGAACAAAGCATATTTCTTTTCATCATCAGATAGGTCATTGTAAGGAGGAGCTTCCTCAGCATGAGTTACTCTCTCCTCTGGAGGTTTAGTACCATTGGTACCTTCAGGCCAACTTGAGATCACCTCCACTAGACCAGGTCTTTCAAGATTTCCCATTCGAGCTCTCTGTGTTATCAGAGCCATCCACTTAGACCAGGTGGAATCTGCTGCATGATGTGGTGTAGAACCTTTGCCTTTGAACATCCAACTCAAAACTGGTAATCTGGGAGCTAAGAGAAGTTGTGATTCAGTTCCAATTACTTCAGAAGCTGCTTTCACTCCTTCATAGGCAGCTAGAATCTCTTTCTCCGTTGGAGTATAATTAGCCTCTGAACCTCTGTAACCTCGACTCCAGAAACCAAGAGGTCGTCCACGTGTCTCACCTGGAGCTCTTTGCCACAAGCACCAGGTTGGACCATTGTCGCTTGCAGCCGTGTACAAAATGTTCTTAATGTCTGGACCATCTCAGACAGGTCCCAGACCCATTGCTTGCACTACCTCTTGCTTTATCTGGTCAAAGGCTGCTTGTTGTTCAGGTCCCCAGTGGAAATGATTTCTCTTTCAAGTCACATCATACAGAGGTTTCACAATCTGACTGTATCCAGGAATGTGCAGTCTCCAAAATCCCACTATCCCCAAGAAACGGAGAGTTTCTTGCTTGTTCATGGGATTTGCCATGGTAGAGACTCTATTTACCACATCCACTGGAATGTGTCGGCGTCCATCCTGCCACCGCACTCCCAGAAACTGGATCTCTCTGGTAGGTCCTTTCACCTTGTCTCGCTTGATGGCGAAACCTGCATTCAGAAGAATGTCAATGATTTTGTTACCTTTCTCAAAGACTTCCTCAGCAGTTTTACCCCAGACGATGATGTCATCGATGAACTGGATGTGTTCTGGAGCACCACCTTCCTCCAGAGCATCATGGATCACTGCATGACAGATGCTTGAGCTGTGGATCCAGCCCACTGGCAATCTGTTGAAAGTGTACTGGATTCCTCTCCAGGTGAAAGCAAACTGAGGCCTACATTCCTCTGCTATGGGAATAGAGAAGAAGGCATTAGCAATGTCTATGGTAGCATACCATTTGGCCTCTTTGGATTCCAGCTCATACTGCAGTTCCATCATGTCTGGTACTGCTGCACTCATAGGTGGAGTTACTTCATTCAGGGCTCGATAGTCGACTGTCAGACGCCAGTCTCCATTCGGCTTTCGCACAGGCCACACTGGACTGTTGAAAGGTGAATGAGTTTTGCTGATGACTTTTTGACTCTCCAGCTGACGAATCAGATTCTGAATGGGCAACGAAGAGTCACGGTTGCTTCTGTATTGTCTGTGATGCACAGTCTGAGAAGCAACCGGCAATTTAATGTCCTGAATCTTGTGTTGTCCCACAACTGCAGATTCATCAGAAAGCTCAGGTCTAACAGACAACTTCAGCTTTTGTCCATCAGTTTCTACAGATGCTACTCCAAAAGCCCATTTGTAACCTCTAGGGTCTTTGAAATGCCCTTCTCTCAGAAAATCAATTCCCAGAATACAAGGTGCGTCAGGTCCGGTCACAACTGTAGGCTTCCTCCACTGTTTACCAGTTAAACTTATATCAACCTCCACCTTAGTTAACTCTTGAGATCCACCAGTGACTCCCAGAATAGTTATAGCTTCTGATCCCTGATAATTTGATGGCATTATGGTGCACTGAGCCCCTGTGTCAACCAAGGCCCTGTACTTCTGAAATTGTGAAGTGCCAGGCCACTGGATGTACACATCCCAATAGATTCTGTTATCTCTGTTACCCGTCTCCTCCCCTGGCGGGAGGCAGGGCACCCCTAGTTATGGGGACATGCCCACATGTGCAATGAGCACATGGTGCAGTGTTAGAACTGGAGCCACTGTTGGAGCTATTAGAGTTGTCATGGGAAACTGTAGAAGGAACAGCTACCCTTCTGGTATTGCTATCTTGGGTTCTGCCACTTTGCAGTTCCCTCAGTCTCCTGAACAGATTAGCAGTTGGTTGACCATCCCACCTGTTCATGTTCTCACCAAACTGATCACGCAGAGTTATCCAAATACTCGCACGTGATTGCCTTGGTGGTCTGTTTTGGTTGGATCTGTTTTGGAATTACCTGTTTTGGAATGACCTGTTTTGGAATGACATCCTTGGGGGACGTCTATTCCTCACAGAGGAAACCTGTATCCATCTGGAGGAAGAATTGGAATTATCTCTTTGTGCCAATTGGGAGAATGTATTTTTAAATTCATCCTTCAGCTCTTTCATGCAGTTCTTTATTTCACCAGACAGAGTTTCAATGGCTGAAACCAAAGAAACACGTGTCATGCTATCCTCCAATTGTCTCATTTGATCAGTGAATTGGCCAACCGTAGGAGAAGCTCCACCATAATTTCTTGCCACAATTCTGCTTGCCAGAATATTTGCATAATTAGGAGGAGCAAGTTTGATGAGCTTTTTAGCAAGACCAGTTCCTACAGGAATTTCATCAGGATTCAGAGTCTCATGGCTACCATAGAGTACCTCTCTAACAGCAAATTCTCTCAGATGCTTAATTCCCTCATCTATGGTAGTCCAGGGTTTAGCATTCCATGGAAGATCATCTCGGGAAGGATATCTCATGAGAGTTGCCATTAAAAGGCGTATCCACAGAGTAACCTTACCGAGAGTCCTGCCTAGATGTCTATCTATTCCATTATCCTTCAAGAGAGTTCCTAGTTGAGCTGCTGACTTGTCTCCAACTACCAGAGCTGGAGCACCTGTATCACAGCGTCTACCAAGCCAAGCTAGGATTGGCTCCTTATCTGCTCTGATATAATCTTTACGCACATTACTCAATTCCTCCCTCGGTGACGAACAGCTCTCTATATCATCTGACTCCTCCTCCTCTGCCTCCTCCTCCTGAAGTTCTTGTCCCAATAATCTAACTGTCACTCTCCTAAGAATCTGCTTAAGGTCAGGAGTACCACCTTTAGTTGTTCTGCTATCAGCAATTTGCCCTGCATCTCCATCCAGTGATGATCTCAATAACTCAGCTATATCTTTTCCTCCATCTCAGCAGGGTCTCTTTGAGCAGAAGTTCCCTCACCAGCATCAGCGTCAGCATCTGGGTCAGCTTTGCCCTTTCCACTTCTCGTACTTAGAACAGTTACCTGCTTAACTGGAGCTGTGTTTGGATTTACAGCTGGCTTAATAGAAGCTGACAGGTTTTGAGACGAATCAGCTGCTGTGGAGGACACTTCCGGTCCTGCCGAAGAAGAAGGAGGAAATGGCTTTGCCCCATTAATGGCTGCCGAGGGCGTGGAAGCCATGTTAGGAGCTGCCGCTGCCGCTGGCTGATTGCCAGAGCCACCAACAGCACCGTTCAGAGCAGCCTTTCCGATGGACTTTTTAGCCTTGTTGTTAACTGATACAGATTCTGCATTTTCCTCATCACTAGACACTTCTGGGGTAGAGTTAGAGCTGCGCTTTCTGCGTTTCGATCTATGCTTAATTACAAAGCACGCTTTCGACACTTTTTTTCTCCCGATACAGAGCATATAACAAGAACACATTACTTATCACCAACAGCAGATTTAAACACATCAAATAAATCACCTTTGGATCCCAGCCATCACTTAAAACAACCCTTTCGCCCACCGGGATCTTAAACTCCTTTATCTCTATGGGCAGAGTACTGGAGGTCACATTCCCGTATCTGTTAAGCCAAAAGAATCCCAGGCACCGGTCGTAAAGAAGCTGAATCTTATACTTAAACCATAAATACAATCTATACTTCAAGTATCTGCCTAAGCGATCGAAAATCATTCCCATGAAGTACTTGTAGACCAGTACCGAACAAACTGAAAAGACCAAATGCTCTAAAAGCCAAAATACTTTCATGTTTGCAACTCCGACTCGAGCAGGCAATAAATCAAGCAACCTTTTCACCCAGCTTCTGGACAGCAATTATCCACAAGCCCCACGTTGGGCGCCAATTAAAAATATGTGGTGGAGTAGGAAGGTTCCTCCCCACACACAAAAGAATTCCACAGCTAACTCAGCCGGAGAAGCAGATGAAAGCTATATTTTACAAGCAGATATGGAATGCAATGAATATGTACAAAAATATACAATATTTACAATATATACAGAAGTATACAGCAATGTATGTAATACAGGAAACCTTTCCCCAACCCGCCCCCCCCCGCGGCCAGGGGGTTCAGCTTTCCCTCCCTTCTCCCTCCCTACCTCCCCTTTTTTCCAAAAGGGTTAGAGAGAGAGAGAAAGGAAGGTAATTAAAAGGGGAAAACTTTGTTAAAGCTCAAAGCGAATGCAAAAAGTTAGTTTTCTTATCTGGTTAGCAAGAATCGTAGAGAGAAACGAGCCAGCTCACAGTACAGGGGGAAGAAGAAGACGACTGACTGCCCCCCCCGACTGAAAGACTAAACAAGAACCTACAGCCGGGTTCCACCAGTGAAATTGGATTAGCATATCATTGTTTTTCATTCATATACCAAAACATTCGGCCAGAGTGTTCAGAAAGTGTCCCTTTCTTAAAGGCACAGCCTAAACCAGTCACACTATTTACTTAATTTTATTTTGGATAATGCATTTTTGCAGGTTTTTTTCCCAACTAAATTACCTCCACAAAGAGTGTTTCCTCCTCTCTGTTAATCTTCACCTGTTGCAGATGTCCATCAGCCATGCTTTTGATATTGATATTGAAGACATCAGGATCTTGATGGCTATCTAGCTTATATCTGATCTGTAAACTTCCTGCAGACATAAATAGAGCAAAAGTTCTAGTGCCCTACATACACAGCAGGCAGTGCAGATCATATACAACACTTCTTGTTTCACAGGAATTTGAAGATCATTATTGAGCTAAACAAATGTTTTATTTAATTAAGGGATTAACTACCAGACATTGACATAAATGAGAAATGAAAGGAGGAAAAAGAAAAAAGTAGTATCAATGCCGGACTGATATCTATGAGGTAGTGGCAAAGATAGCCATAAACTTAAAAATCTGAATGCTGACTCAAAATTTGTTCAGAAACTGTACTAAGTTCAGTCTAGTAGCTCATTATCAGTGTGACTTACTATGTAAAAGTCATATGATGGGAGGGGCGGGGGTGCAGAGTATAGTTATGTTATATTCAAATTTGTAGTCAGGCAACCACAGGACCATATTTGAACACAGAACCACTGTATTTGTCTTTGAGACACCCAAAGAGTCAAGTTAATCTGTGTAATTTTTTTCAATTGAAAAAAAAAAATATCAAGACACTGAAGACATAATGAAAAATAAAATGGAAATATCAGTTATGTGTATTTTCAGCGATATACATGTGTGTTTCGGTGGATAGATATTTGGTTTGTGAAATTAGTTGAATTAAATGACCTGGGACTAATTTGGAAAATGTCTAATGCACTTTTAAAAGGTACTTTATTTCATAATTTATCATGACAATTAATAAGCTATACAAATAGCAGACAAATCAGATACATTTTGAGTTTTATTTTAAAGCATTACAAAGGGAAAAAAATTTGCATTATTTTACTACATTTCCCAAGGATTTCCAGAAATAAGTATTTTTGTCAGTATGACAGGAGAAAAGGGGTAAGGTTAGAATAACAATAGTAGAAATGTTTTTCATGTGGAAAACATTGGCTCATGCAGCTGAAAAAATAAATATGCCTTTAAAGAAACAACAGGATAATACCTAGTTTGTTATTCAGGTCTGGAAATCAGAGTGAAACTGAGCTGGCAGCTGTGATAGTCATTAGTGTTTCCAGGTGGCCTATCTGAACACTTACCATTTCTAGTGAGAATGACTGACAGGTATTCCTTGTAGAAGGAGCTGATGTAAAGTAGTAAGCTTGGTGTCCGTGTTGTTCGGAATGCAAATGTAATTGACTCTCTGTCTAGTGTCATGTCAGCATAGAAAGATGAAGCATGAGAACTAGAATTTTTAGGTAAGGTGTAGTATTCTTGAAAATTGTATGTCACAGAGGTACCAGTCACAAAATAGGCAGAGATCTCTGAAAGACAAAATAATTAAGTTTTAAAATATAAAGCAAAAAGACTAAAACTATCTTCTTGTTTCTCTTTTTTTTCCTTTTGTTTCTTTATGCCAAAGAAAAACAAAATAAAATTTATTTTTAGCTACTGTGATTAAGTGGAAAAAGAAATGTGCGAGAAAGTAAAGGGAAAATACATAAATCTTTTGCAAGAATTCAAATAGATCTTTAAAGGGTTGTCAAAAATTATTTTCTGGACTGTATAGTTCTGTTTTCAATAACTGATAAAGCTGAAAGACATGCTTGCCTTTTTTACAGAATGGCCCAGCATAAGCAGAGGAAGTGCAGTCACAGGAGAACCCACTGTATTTCTCTCTACATTTTCCACCGTTGTGACACAAGTTACCATAGCTGCTACAATGTCCAGGACAGCCTGGTCCAACTCCTGGTGTTATCTTCGCTCTCTCTTCTAGGTCAAGAGCTATTCCATTCAACTGCAATGAACGAATGCATCCCAAAAATCCTTTTTGTCTGGATGCTGTCCCACCTGAAATAAATTCATATGAGTTTTTTAATTAAAAGAAAAAGAAAAACAACAAACATTTATTTATGTTTTATTGCCCCTGAGCCCTCTGTTATGAACTTGCAGCCTCTGAAAATTTGTATAAATAGCCGTAAAAGCATAATTGATTCCTTTTTTGTCAAGTACTTACAGTAAAGCCTTGAAGATTTTAATGCCAAACAAAAATTTTGCACAGCAAGATACCAAGCAATGATGCGTATTTCCCTTATTTCATCAAGGAGCAACAATAGGAAACTGTGTGTTTTTCTTTTACCAGGGAGATGATAGGAGCTGTCTTTTGTTGCACAGATTACTCTAGTATTTCTGGTTGTCTATTCTCATTTAAAATGTACAAGCAGCTATAATTATAGTACATCTCCAATTAACTTTTGGTTAAATGACTTTGTCTGATCATCCATTTTCATTCTTGTCTCTTTCAAGATTTGCAAAATTTTTGGTAGTAGATTAAAAATCTTTATATAAATGTTGTTATTTACAGATACGATAGCATAAAACGACCTAATAATATGGCGGTTTTGTGTTCTCTCTGTGAAAATAAGCATTTTGAAGTCAGGTTTAAGTTTTAGTTAGTTGTTTGGATTTTCTTTTTGGTTGGGGTTTGGGTTTCTTTTTTTTGCCTTTTGCCTCTTGCTTTCATTGGAAAACTTTAGCCTGAAGATGTCATAATTCTGATATGTTAGTAACTGACTAATGGGTGACTATGAGATAACACTTAACTAAAAAGTGCCTCTGGTAATATTTTTAAGGCACTTTATATTTCATTTTTCTCTACATCTTTTCACTGGTTTGAACAGGCAAGATTGAGTCTGTGTCAGCAGACTGGCAGCAGAAGTAGTCAAAGAATAAGTCTCATTACCCCTTCCACTAAGAAAAATACATTAAATTGAATAGATTAAAACATCTTATAAGTAGGTGGGAGTTAGTTGCATTATCCAAAGGAGAGGTTTAACTAAAAAAGAAAATAAACCAGATACAAGGTTTACCCACATGACAATATTGCAATTGCAGAGACACATTACACAAAATAACCTTGCTGCAGTCATACCTAACCTTCACAAATTATATTCAGGAAATGCATGAAACAAATTATTCAAAAGAATCACTATAATTTGTCATTTCACACTTCAAAAAACACTGGTTTGTCTAAATGAAATTAAACAAATGCTATTTTTATCAATTGTTCTACATCTCCATTTATTTTTTTCAATAAGGATTGAGTTTCTATAGCTATAGTATCAAAATACTATTCCTCTTAATTCCTACCCAACAGAACAAATCCAACACACATTCATTTTCTACTATGTGTCTCCTCTTTCATTACATCAGGTTTCTGAAATCACCATCCTCACCAACCTGATCTTCTGTGATCAGCTGACCACCTGGCGGATGTGGGGAAGGCTGTGGATACAGTCTATCTGGATTTCTGCAAGCCCTTTGACACCATTCCCCACAGCAAATTCCTGGCCAATCTGTCAGCCAGAGGCTTGGACAGCAGCACTCTTTGCTGGGTTAGGAACTGGCTAGAGGGTCAAGCCCAGAGAGTGGTGGTGAATGGTGCCACATCCAGATGGAGGCCAGTCACTAGTAGTGTCCCCTGAGGATCAGTGTTAGGCCCAATCCTATTCAATAACTTTATTGATGATCTAGATGAGGGGATTGAGTCAACCATTAGTAATTTTCCAGATGACATCAAGTTAGGAGCAGGTATTGATCTGTTAGAGGGTAGGAGAACTCTGCAGAGGGACCTTGACATGCTGGACAGATGGGCACAGTCCAATGTGATGGCATTTAAAAAGTCCAAGTGCTGGGTGATGTACTTTGGCCACAACAACTCCATGCAGTGCTACAGGCTGGGGTCAGAGTGGCTGGAGAGCAGCCAGGCAGAAAGGGACCTGGGGATACTGGTTGACAGCTGTCTGAACATGAGCCAGAAGTGTGCCCAGGTAGCCAAGAAGGCCAATGGCATCCTGGCCTGCATCAGAAATAGTGTGGTCAGCAGGAGTAGGGAAGTCATTGTGCCCCTGTCCTCAGCACTGGTTAGGCCACACCTTGAGTTCTCTGTCCAGTTTATTTAAGAAAAATATTGAGATGCTGGAATGTACCCAGAGAAGGGCAACAAAGCTGGTGAGGGGTTTGGAGCACAAGCCCTATGAGGCTGAGGGAGATGGATTTGTTTAGTCTGGAGAAGAGGAGGCTCAGGGGAGACATTATTGTTCTCTACAGCTACCTGAAAGAAGGTTGTAATCTCTTCTCCCAGGTAACCAGCACCAGAACAAGAGGATACAGTCTCAAGCTGCACGAGGGGAAGTTTAGGCTCAAGGTGAGGAGAAAGTCCTTCACAGAAAAAGTGATTTGCCATTGGAATGGGCTGCCCAGGGAGATGGTGGAGTCACCATCCCTGGAGGTGTTCAAAACAGGATTGGACATGGCACTTGAAGGCATGGTATAGTTAGTCATGAGTTGTTGGGTGACAGGTTGGACCTTTTCCAACCTTGCTGATTCTATGATTCTGTGATCCAATCTGGCTTTAATCACTTCATGTAATGGGACATTCACAGCTTTTCTGCACAAACTGAGGAGCTTTGGATGAAGAAAAACCTCAAAATTTCCTTAAATTTACAGATTTAGTACCTTTTCTTCCCTTTAAAAAAAATGGTGCAAATTGAGATCTTTTTAGTTGTTCTTTGAACAAACCTCAAAAGAAGAAAACTTTGGTTGAAATCCTGCTCAGCAGTAAGTATAGGCCAAGGCATAAAATTTGTAATCCAGTGATCTACATCTCAGTGGATTTTTTCACAAAGGATCTCATATCTTCAGACAAAGAGTTTTCAGAAGACCCTGCTGTTTTCTTTCCCTTCCTTTTATTTTCTTTTTCATCTTTTCATGAAGATAACTATGAAAGATTCTATTAAATTGATGCCTACCTACAAAAAGTTGGCTATTGAGCTGCAAGCGTGTGTGGCCATCAAGTGGAGCACCATGAGACCTTTGAGGAAGCTGATCTACTTGCAAGGATGCCGCTTTGATATTTCGTTCAGCCTTCACAAAATGCCACTGGTCGTCATTTAAAGAACTGGGTGATTGTACTCTAACTTCGCTAGGTCCGTTTCCAACATCGAATGAAAAAATCACTTCAGATGGAGCTAGAAAGAAGACAGTAATACAGGACACAAATTATTTAGCAGTTAATTCAGTCATAAAATCCCTAAGTGGCCAAACAAATTACTTTAAGGCCTAATCTGCTATTTCATGGGCTAAGATTGATTGCTTTAGGGGAAAAGTTTACTTCAGGAGGCCTATCCCCACAATTCGTTCTTCACAGTGAAAACAATGATTTGTCAACAACATGGAAATCAAACATTTTGTAGACATATAGAAAGCATAGTAATTCCACAGAATTTCTACCAATACCACAGCAAAAGTTTTGATGCAGTTTGTAAGACTATGTATACAGTTAATTAAATTGAGACATTTACTAAGCAACTTCATTGCATGGGTTTATAGTTCACACAGAAAATCATAACTCAGTCTTTTCAGACCATGAATATGCCAGAAACTGAAGATCTGCACATTGCAAATATTCTATGATTAAAGGACTATATGTTTGAGAAGATTTCATGAAGCCAAGAAAAATGTTTCCATTTATGTCACTGGACTCTACAGCAAAAGCACAAGAATTAGACATAGTAAAGGGAAATAAATAAGTTTCAAATAAATTTTCAAAGATTAATTTACTGAATTAATAAAACCAATTTCAATTAGTTATTTTTATTTTATTTTCAATTTAAAATATATATTAGACATCTAATAACATATGGATTCACTTTGGCCACCCTTTAGGTTGAGTAATGCCATATGCCTGAAATCCTTAAAACCTTGAACCTGTTTTTTATTAAAAAAAAAAAAAAAAATTAATTCTGAACCAGAGAGAGAAAAGTAAATTGACAAATATAAAGATTTAATTTTCCAGATAAAATAAAGGCATAATTTGCAGTCAATTTTTAAAAGGATGGATTTTTGCAATAAATTATCTCTTCTGCTTAAATATCAACAGTGTTTTATACAATAACAAGAAATCACTAATGCCTAAACCCTGTTCCTCAGTAAAATTAATTTTGGGATAAATTTGTTTCACTTGTTAAGAGCTCAGCCACACCATAGGAGAACAAATGCAACAGAAACTCCATGTTGTTGGATAAGGAATACGTGCTGAATATTATCTTCTATAGGGAGACCTTTTAATCCTTTAGATCCTGTCTGTATGGTGGCTGAAAACACAAATTCGGCATTGCCTGCCAGACAGTGTAACAGAATTACGTGATCTAAATAATGATCTGAAAAGAATGTCATTGTTTAGATCTTAAAGGCAAGAATAACATAATACAGATTTGGAAACAACCACTGAAATAATTAATTAAAATACCACCCCTAAAAAAGTAATGCTATCTTTTAAAAAATTGAAACAGTCCCAGAAGTTCTAAAGATGAAGACCTAGATAGCAAGGGTGATCACACAGAAATTTGTTAAGGTGTCTAACTAAGATGAAAACTATCGTCAGTTAATATTTTAAATCATTCTGCTAAACCCAACTGCATTGTAAATTTGAAAGGTATTTGGCATTTATAAGCACAGTGGTCAAACAATCTGTGGAAGGTGTGCAACAGGACATAGAGAGATGCTGACTTCATTCTAAAATTTATACCTTTGCTAGGAAAGACTGAAGTAAAAAGTGCTTCTGTCATTCTCTGGGAAGCAGAGAAAGGAACATCCAAGAGTTCTCTTGTGGTACAAAAATGCTTTGTTGGCCCTACCTACCTTGGTGTGACTCAAAAATTTTCAAACATCGTGGGGGCTCTTCTGGCCCAAATACATTCAAACAGACAGTGCACAGCTATAGGCTGACAGAGAAGTGCAGTGGCTGACTGCGGCTAATGTACAGAAGCACAGCACAGAATGCAGGGTCATTGAGGACCATTCAGACTATGGAGGCTATCATATGAAGAAATAAGAAGTGATTATCAGGTATCGCTATACCTGAATGCAATACCTGAGCACATTCCTTGAAGGAAACAACTGAATCCCACCCATCAGGGTCAAGTTATGTATACATGAAGAAGAAATCCAGAGGCAGCTGTGTATTGGGCTCTCAGAGCAATTTCCAAAGCAACTGCAGATGGCTCTTCAAATTAATACACCATAGTGTTCCCAACCTGCTATAAATTTCTGCTTAACTAATTGCTTTTAAATAGGAAATAATCCTTGAGTGAGATTCAATAAAAAATAGTTGTTAAGAGTTTCAGTTAGAAGACCAAACTTGTGGTTATGCAAGTATTTAACAGACTGTAGTATTTAGAGCTGTTTCAGCCTTGTTGTTTCAAGAGTACAGGAACTTGGACAGAAATGTGAAGACTATGTGTCTGTTTGTTTGTTTGTTAAATATATATATTTCTGCAAAGAAACCCAGGGAGATCAAGTGTCTTTTTTTAAGAAAATTCACTTTCTCTGTTTTTTAAAACACAACTAGTATATATGCCTCCATTTTTGCAATATCCTTCTAGAATGTTATACACTGGTGTTCCACAGTGTTTATGACTTCATAAAATTAAATAAACAGGACTAAACTTCACATGTCTTGTAAAGATTCTTGATGTGAAAATTTTGCTTTGGCAATGCTGAATCTGAAAGTCTAAAGATCATTATGTACTAAATAAAAGAATTAGATATCAATAAAATGCTAAGAAAAATCATTATGTTTACAAATATGAATGGCAAATGTAAACACTGAGTTTTAAATAATTTATAACACAGCTTCATCTTAAAAACTTACATCTGACAATTTGATTATAGTTATTTACTCTTACACAGATCAAAGAACAATATTAATTTATGTGGAAAAATTAATAGAACATCAAGTGTGCATTGGTGATTTACATTCATACCTATTATAACAGAGTATATGTGGAGAAAAACTAGATGGTCCAAATATACACATTGTACAAGCCTTTCATTTTCTACCTCAGTTGTCACAAGTCATATAAAAAACCCATAAGTATACAGTAGTTTAGATGTTTATGAATGAATGGCACAAGTGATGTGAGTTTATCTGCATAGTATTATTCCAAAGAAACAGATACAGTGTTCTGCCAGCTATATGAATAATTTTGGTTCTCAGAGGCATTCCTTAAATTATTTATCTATTTTAAACATAGCAAATAATTTATCACATAATAATATCAGGGATTTGCTACTAAAGTTCTGACAGAGTACATTTTCTGAATTGTATGACACTGTGACAATGAGGTTATAACAGTATGGTATGTATACTTTCTCACAGAACTTTAACAGGAGATGGTTCATATTCTGGATAAACATGACAAACACACTGTCACAATAGACTGCACTACATTTTGAGAGAATAAACCAAATTTATTAAGCATTACAAAATATGCTATATTTAAAATGCTTAGATAAGAACACAGGAGGTAGTTTCCTATTTATCTCAGTAGCCTCAGATAACAACGTTGACAAAAAAAGTAGAATATTTTACTTATTAATGGAAATTCATATACTTTTCAATGGTAATATTTTACATTATGTGAAATATATTTTTATATGTGTTTTTATTTGTACTCTTCATTGGGAAGTATGTGAATGCGATATCAATCTGGATTTGTGGGAAGGAAAAAAAAATAAAACGAAACAAAAACCTATCAAGAAAAAAACAAACCAAAACAAATAAACAAGCACACACAAATAATAAACCAAAACCAAACAAAAAAAACCCACAAAGCCAGGAGGGAAACAAAAAATCAACTGCATAATACCAAGGTAAAAATCACAGAATTATAGAATGGTTTGGATTGGAAGGGACTTTAAAAATAATCTAATTCCAATATTCTTGCCATGGGTAGGGACACCCTCCACTAGACCAGGTTGCTCAAAGCCTCATCCAACCTGGCCTTGAACATCTCCAGGAAGAGGACATCTATTACCTCCCTGGGTAATCTGTTCTAGTGTCTCACCACTGTTACTGCAGAGAATTTCTTAGTAATATCTATTCTAAATCTACTCTTCTCACATTAAAATCCATTCCCACATGTAATACCTTGCCTAAAAATTTGGACAGAGAATTTGATGGCAGAGGTGAAGCAAGCAAGAAAAGGAGAAACAGTTTGAGCAGACAGAGGCTGATTACTGCACTCAGATTAAGAATTCTCTGGGACAGAAATTAGCTTTGAATGTATATTTTTACAGTCTTAGTGCTGGGATTTAGGTGGGAATAGTAAAGCTAACAATAACAATATTCATAATAATAAAGCTAAAGGATATTTTAAAAATATTCTCCTTTAAATTAATTCTAATTTAGTCAATCTGAAAGTTGTAAAAATAACAACAACAACAATAACAATTGGAACAACAATTAGTTACTTACAGTGTAACTCTATCCTTATAAAGTCTTGAATTCCCAGGTTTTCTAAAAACACTCCTGAAGAAGCAGTAGTTTTGAAGAAAAATGAGATATCAGCACTTAGTTCTCCATGGAAGGTAGGGAAATGAAGGTAGGACGTCTCTGTGTTGAAGGATGCTGAATTCCAAAATGTTCCTGGTCATCAAAATGAAAGATTAAAATATACACAGAGTGTTAACTAGTACTACCAGTATAAGTTTTGCAACCAGTTAAACAAAGGGGCCAGGCCTAGAATAGATTTGATAAGTTCACAGTCTTTTGCAAATACTTGTGCAAAAACTTGTGCAAACCCTTCCTGTTTAGTCTATAAAATATAAAGTGGGGGTTCATGGAGAGACAAAACAATGATTCAACAAAATCAATTAATGTGCTCCATTCAGACAACCAAAAAGCCATTAATAGAAAATAAAATGCCTGGTATCAAAATTAGATAGTCTAATGAAGGCCTGAGTTATCTTTTTATGAAGTAAACAACATATCAGATTTGTGTAAAGTACTACACCTACATTAGCTAGTATAAACTATGACTCTGACAGTTGTTATGTATGTTGCTCACAAACCCAAGAAAACAGCCTTGTTTTCTGCTGCATTCCACTGAAGTTTTACCAGATATTGCAAAGGAGATATGTTCTTAGTAATTATTGTGAAAGAAATTAAAACCTGAAAGTTGAAATAAAAAAAAAAATTCACATACATTCTTAGTTACATGATAAACCCAACACTGAGCCGGTTTTAATAATAAAAAAAAAGTTCAAAGATTGAACATGGATAGTTTGTTGATTTAATTTTTCTTTAAGCTGGCATTTAGTAATAATTTCTTAAATTCTGTTCCTGATAATTAAAAAGCTTATGTAAAATCTCCAGTAATACCCTCTTCTAATAAGAATATAATCTACATTTATGGTGTTCTACTAGAAGTACATTGTTATTACTGCTGACTTCTTACAGGTGTAATTGTTACATGTACATGTTAGATGTATTAAGTTACGTTGTTTTCTAAATCAAATGAGTCTTTCAGTACCCTCCTAGCTAACTGAACAAAGACATTTCATGTCTTCTTGATAGTGATGTGATCAGGACCTAAATGATATATAAAACTGTGATTTTTGGTCCAGGCACTCTCTGTTTTGGTTTATTGGGTTTTCTGGAAGTGAGGGAAGATTTAAAAATTTATTTTCTGCAAAATCCAACTTGATGATACAGTGTATACAGAGGCCCTGTTCACAAACCAGTGAAGTAAAATAATTCACCACTCCTTTTGACCCTTTAGCAGGGTTTTAATGAAGATTCAAATCCTGCAACTAGAAAAACAGCATGGAAGAACATTCATGTATATTCTGGCAATTGCTTTCTGCAACACTCACCACTTGGGAATACTGTCAACCATCACAACTTGGAGCAGCCATCAGGATAACATTCACATGGTAGGGCAGAACTGTGAACAGATGGCTGAGGCTGGGAGAAAAAATCTGCCTGATGGACTCCTCAAAGTTACATCATGTGCAAAATGCTATCTGCAGAAGACAGCAGCCTTGTATATTGTGATAATTTTAAGCCTGTGTTTCTCAAATCTTTCTGTTCACAAGTCCTGGAGAGCAAACTTCACCACAGTTATAACTCAGGTATACTGCTATTTAAAAAAAAAACAATGGCCTGGCTTCTATAAGTAATTGAAACAAAATAGGAAATTTAATACTAGTAATTTATACAAAACTGGTAAAACATTGCTAGCAATTTGAAGTGACAATAATTGCTGTATAGTTCAGTAGAATAACGAAGAATTTTGATGTTATTTGTAAATCAGGATGGAGTCCTAAGAGGAGACCAGGGATAGGATGTTATTCTTCCTCTCTTAATTTCTTGCCTTCTCTTATCTAGTTGTACTTTTTCTTTGCTGGGAAATTGTGTGATTTATGAATGTTAAGCTTAACCTATTTAAACACAGATAACCAAAAGTATATTGCAAAGTGTCTTATGAGGTGGGAAAACAATTTCTTCCTTTACAGTGTGTGGCTCACAGTCTCATACTTACTTTTCTGGAACTACTAAACACCATGTAGGTAGAAAATCAATATTATTCAGCACTTTAGCTGAGTAGCAAAACTGCAGTCACTTATGAGTATTAAAAAAAAATAAATCTGTTTTAAATAAAAGAGATGCAGATTCATGTTGCAAAAACTAGTTTAGTTTTTGGCACACATCAATTTGGCTTACCAAATTGAAACAGCAAAGTGAAAAAAACAGATAAATTAGCCATTTTTTGATGTTACAAAGATAATAAAAGTGATTATCAAAACACTTGCGTAACTGCAAATTACAGCACTCTTCAAATTTTTAATCAAAACTGGAACTTGTCTGTTATTCATATCAATTCTGGATATCTCTAAGTGTTGCATCATTCATTCTTTCAGTGTGAAACTCCAGTAGGCATACTGAGTTGTCAGACAGAGAAAATAAAGACCTTATGAGGCTAAACAGTATTTATGTTGCTAAACATATTTTTTTACTATCCTTCCCTCTGTAATCTCTAATCAACATGATATGTAAAATGCTACCTGTTACAGACTGACACTGTTAAGACACATTACTGTTATTGTGGAGGTGCTGGATGTGTTCTCAGAGAAACAGTAGTCTTTATGAAGATAACGTTTAATGTGATTTGCATCTTTACTATATGTAAGTAAGCAACTAGAACACATTAAGCTTAACCCAGGGCAAGACGATAAAAGTGTTGAAAGCTTATGGGCAGGAGTCAAGGGCCATGCAAATACAAATTATATGGTTTATTTATGACCTAAAGTTTGTGTTTATTTGTTGGGTTTGTTTGGGATTGGTATTTGTTCTATTTTGTTTTGTTTCGTTCTATATGTGTGGAAGAAGTTGTTTCATTTTATTCCTATGCAAAACCAAGCAGCCAAATAATCACTACCTATTATATGTTTTGCTGCATTTAATTCTTTCCATATTTGTTTGGCATTTCTGTCCATTTTGCTGCATGCAAAAATCTCTCTTTGTCCAGCATAATGGAGAGGAAACCAAAATGATTGAAAAGTGCATATTACTTCTTCTGAAGCTGTCCTCCCAGTTTTACAAAGTCTAACCATCTGGCAACTGTTTGCCGCTGCAAATTTGCAGGGTTTAATGCCGCATCTGTATCACTACATCAACTTGCACTACATGGCAACTTATATGATTCATAGATTAAAAGACCAGAAAGGGGAAACAGCAATTATCTAGTTTGACCTCTGTACACCAGAGATCATATAAATTCCCTGAATCAGTTCTCGTTTGAAAAAGAGCATTTATTCTAGGAAAAATATTCAAGAAATTAAATTTAAAATTGACTATTTATATAAAATTCAAAATTGCTCCTACTACCAACTTATATACAAGTTTATTTATACATAGGCACACAGCTTACTGGCCTAGCTTCAAATCCTGATCACTGGTTCTTTTTTTCTGATTTTGTCTCCTTTTTTGAAGAATAAAATTTGAAAGTTCATACTCTATGAAACTCCATTTGGGTAAAATATATAACTTCACATTTCACCTAAGTTAGGCAAAAAGATTGTGGTTAAGAGGCTTTCACTAAAAAATGTATCACTCAACCTTTTTAATGAAATCCTTTACTGTTGCATCCTTTCCTATAGTGTAACATTTCTGCCTAGACATGTACTGAAATTCTTGATTATGCCGATATCAGTTGTAACGGTTTAAAGCAAAACAAAATGGGTCAGACAAAACCAGTGGCTTAACCTGTCTATTTTCCCAACACAAAAGTGAGAGAAAAGTAACTCACCAAAACATGGGATTGGGGTGGGGTGTGGGGGGGTGTGTGGGGAGGGAGGAAAGTGTGATAAGAATAGAGTTTACTGAGCAAAATCATATAAACATAATACAAAATGCATAATTAACCTTAGCCTATTAGCAGAAAAAGCCTATCGCAAAGCAGAAGCAAACAGAAGCAAGCAAGCGAGCCGAAGGACCAAGCCAGAAAACTACTCCCCTTCCCTCCTTGTCCCATTGCCAACCCAATGGAAAAGACAAGTACTCAAGGAACCCAGCACCCAGAAACAGCAACCACATCAGGAAGCCTCCCATATTACAATCTGAGCTTCATGTCCCATAATGGTTTTCTCCAGACAGTACTTTCATTTTTTGAAGCTGGCATGACTGCAGCATGGTATGAGTAACAGCAACAGGTTCAACTCAAACCATGACATTCTTCATCTCTTATTCTATGCCATCTGAATCATGCCTAGCAGCAATCTCCATTGAACAATGTGCATCATACATCAGTTACTGTCCATTCTCGCTCATCGGTCAAAACGAGATTGCTTTGCAGCACCACAGAGGAGTGCTCACTGCAGATGCAAAGGAGCTCCACATTGTTCCAGAACATTCTGGATCAGTCCACGACTAGTCCAAATTGTGAGTCTGCATTTCCACCGCTGGGGCAATCATTGAGTCTAGTGATGAATTCCACCTCTCCAAGTGTAAGCAAACTGTGGCTTGTGTTCCAGTTCCTAGCCCACCACACGTGGGAGTGGAAATCCCTCTGTCACACTGGAAATACAAATGGGTTCCACTTCTTCAACCTGCCAAAACGTCAGTTCCATATAGCCCAATAAACCCAGCTGTTCCTCTCCTCCACTCAGTTGGAAGCAGGGACCCTTTAATTCTGACTAGAATCATGTGCACCTTGTGAAGATGCTTTGGGAGTCATTTCCGAAGAATCAGAAGCACTATCAGCTTGTCTGCTCTTCTTCAGTGATTTTCCACTGGAAACAAGGGAAGCATTTTTGGGGAAGAATTCCCCTGTAATTCTTTGTGCTCATGAAGCCAGGATGGAAGTGGGTTTTCCATTGCACTTCTTCATGTCCTCTCCATAATCATGCAAAAATCCCACAGGCTATGCCATGGTGTGTACCTCCCAGATTCTCTCCTTTGGACAGGGGAACACCTGCTCGTCAAGGCTGAAACACGGGACCATACAGGTGGGGAGCTGAACATATTCTTGCATTGATGGACATGCCAGGACAGTTCCTTCACAGCTGAAACACAGTCCTGGGAAAAGGAGGAGAGATTTTTCTCCCTTGCATGGCCTTCTGTTTGCTTCATTCACTCTTCATCCTTGTCCACCTTCCAAACCCAGATGTAAGAGGTGGGCAACCAGCCCTGGCTCTGTCTCTTATTATCTCCCTTTTCATTATCTCAATCCTTTGTCTCTTGCCAAGAATCTGACAGTCTTAATTAAGACAGCAGCCTTTTGGGCCCCACGTTTGGCTCCAAAAGAATATAATGGTTTGAATCAGAACAAAATGGGTCATACCAAACGAGCATGTTAACCTGTCTATTTTCCCAACACAGAACTGAGGGAAAAGTAACACACAAATGTTGGAGAATAGCTTAAATCTAAGGGACATGACTCTGTGGAACAGCTACTTGAGCAGAATGTGTAGGCCGTACTCCATCTTGTTGTTTACTGCCCATAGTTAGCTGGCATGCTGAGGCAGTGAGGTCACTGTGGCCTTGTAGCTGTTCTTGCAGCTGTGTGTTTGTAAGATAACAGGATGGGAAAGGAAGAGCTAGTGAGAAGGGAGTTTTCTGAGATTGTACGCAGAGCTTTTGATATTGTACACAGACCTAATTGCAGGTGGGTTGGATATTATAATGTTGCCTTCAGTCAGAGACCAATAGAATAGTGACACTTGTGCATATTTAACTGAGATGCTATATAAGCTGTGTATCCGGGCAATAAAGTTGAAGCGTGCTTATCAATCACATTGATTGCTGCCGTCTTCCCTCACCGCTCCCCAATATCTGGCGCCCGAACAGGGATGGACGGTCCAGTGAGGAAACGGGAAAGAACCCCCGACGAGGAATAGGAGGCCTTCGGAGACCCTCTTGCTGTCGGGGTGGTGGCGAGCCGGGAAAAGCATCGATTAGCAGCGAATCGAGGGGCAAAAGTGCGACTCAACGCTGGCGTAGGGAGTTCGTACTGTGCCTGAGCTGGAATTTGGCTCGCCATCCGGGTAAGAGCTGCTGTCGGCTTCCAAGGTTTTAAAGGTTTAAAGGCTGCACAAGGAATGGAAAGCGAAGTAGCTCTTAACTTACTTAAAAGTTTCCTTGAGAAACGCAGTGTAGAGGATGTGGATTTAAAGAAGCATCCTGAATATTTATTGCAGTTTGGTAAAGAAAATGGTCTTTTCAAGTCGTCAGAGGATGTGTTTAATGTTGATGTATTGGAGATAATATGGAAACAAATTGTGGGACTGGGTCGTAGATGGTGACAAAACTGCTATAAAGCTGCAAAAGTGGCTGGGGAGAGGCATGGCAAAGCACTCCGTGAAACAGAAGAGGCTGTGCTAAACGCCCTCCGAACTGTCCTCTCTGTGAGAGGTATTACTGACGATTCTGGGATTTTGAAAGGGCTATTAGCTTGGGCCCGGAGTCATGATTTTATCACCAGAGCAGCCGAAGCTTTCACTTCCGAAGCATGGGACAAAACTGCAGCCCAGCTGTGGGATGAGGTGCTAAATACCAGCCAGCACCCCAAGAGGGAGAAAGCGATAAAAAGGCAGCGAAACTTGTGTTTCAGCGTGTTTGATCCCGTTCATCAAGATCTTCCTCTAATATCGCCAACGACAGCTTGTATTCGGAAGAAGACAACACCGACGCTAAGAAATCAAACAGTGCCAACCTTGTTTCACAGCACCTCTTAGAAAAAATGGAGCGCTTGGAGGCTCGCGGTTACGGCATTCTTGTGACCGCACCCCTCCCGCGAGCCCTGACGGCCCCCGCGGGCACCGACGGCTCCGGCCGAGGCGGCACCGACCGACGCACCACCGACACCGGCAGCACGGACTGTAGCGGCCCCCTCAGCGGCCTCCACAGCAGCGGCCCGGCAGCAGCCAGCACCAGTGGCTTCAGCTGCGCTCACCCCACACCCTCCTCCTACGTCCCAGACACTGTCAGCAGAAAACATCACTGCGACGAAGGCTACAATCGAATTCCGATGGGACGATAGTGTAAGGGATCGGGAGGTGGGAGGGATGGGGAACTGTCCCGCTGCGCCGGTGGAAAGGTATTGCGACAAATGCAGTAATAGAAGGAGAATCTGTAGGTTTTCCTGTACATGCATCTCCTGTGGTATTATTCTGGCATTTGACAATGCTAACGAAAAAGCTAAACAGGTTCTCAGCATTTTACCAACAGGTCACTCTTGAGTCCGCAAAATGTTGTCGAGTCCCATCAGCACGGTCCTCTGGGTCACAAACCCTGTGCTCTGTTAATTGGCAGATCGTCTACCTTTAGACAGGGCATCCTCATAATTCCTGGTTCAATAGATTCTGATTGAGGATGCTGGAGCTGATGTCACTATTGTATCTCGTCATGGGTTTAAAAGGTACCCAAACAACCTGGGTTAGCAAAGAGCCAGTGCAGTTAGCTTTTAGGACGGCAAATCAATGTAAGACCGTACGTGTTAACCCTTTCAGTTGCTCTATTGGGCTGAGATGCCTTAGGTTAGCTAGGAGCAAGACTCGTTACTGTTCCTTTTCTGTAGCGGCTTCTGGTCAGCAACCAACCATCAAATTAAAATGGAAAACAGCTAATCCAGTATGGGTGGAACAGTGGTTGCTCAGACATGATAGGCTGCAAGTTAGGACTCTACTGCAGCAACAATTGCAACTACTGCACACCTTGCTAGTTACACTCTGCCCCCCCCCTCTCTTTTCTGGTATGACTCTAGTCTACCAAAGCTCTGCTCTGATTTAAGCAACAGTGTTAATTTCATTATTTTTGATTGTAGTGTCTTTTAGAATTGTGTTACTTAGAGTTTTGTTAAGTTTTTCTAGTAAGCATAATGAACAGTAAGCATTTGGTATTTATAGGTACTTAGTACATAGTAATTGTAGTAAGGTATAAGCACTTAGTAATGAGTTTATATTGTAAGATTTGTTTTGGTTCAAACCTTCTTAGTTGTGTGCCGGCATTTTAAAGGAGCTCCATGTAATATAGTTAAGGTTTGTAGCAAATAAGTATTCATTTTTAAAAGTATTCTTTAGCTAATGTGCAGAAGAATCAAGACTATGAGGAAACAGCATTTCCTATGAAGTCTAACATCGATCACCGTAACTGCTATGATAATCTGGGAACAAAAGCATTGATCAGAAGAATGCACCACAGTACCATGTGAATTAGGACTGAATATTATGGTTGGTTGATTGTTGTGTGATTAGAGAAAATGTTTATACGAACTTAGAATAGAATAGAATAGAATAGAATAGAATAGAATAGAATAGAATAGAATAGAATAGAATAGAATAGAATAGAATAGAATTACCAAGGTTGGAAGAGACCTCGAAGATCATCGAGTCCAACCTGTAACCATAACCTCACAACTAGACCATGGCACCAAGTGCCACATCCAGTCCCCTCCTGAACGCCTCCAGGGACGGAGACTCAACCACCTCCCCGGGAAGCCCATTCCAATGACAAATCACTCTCTCGGTGAAGAACTTTCTCCTCACCTCCAGCCTAAACTTCCCCTGGTGCAGCTTGAGACTGTGTCCCCTTGTTCTGGTGCTGGTTGCTAGGGAGAAGAGGCCAACCCCTTTCTGGCTACAACCACCCTTCAGGTAGTTGTAGAGAGCAATGAGGTCGCCCCTGAGCCTCCTCTTCTCCAGGCTAAACAGCCCCAGCTCCCTCAGCCTCTCCTCATAGGGCTTGTGCTCAAGGCCTCTCACCAGCCTTGTTGCCCTTCTCTGGACACGTTCAAGTGTCTCAATGTCCTTCTTAAACTGAGGGGCCCAGAACTGGACACAGTACTCAAGGTGCGGCCTAACCAAAGCAGAGTACAGGGGCACAATGACCTCCCTGTTCCTGCTGGCCATACTATTCCTAATGCAGGCCAGGATGCGGTTGGCCCTCTTGGCTGCCTGGGCACACTGCTGGCTCATGTTCAGCTTCCCATCAACCAGCACCACCAGGTCCCTCTCTGCCGGGCCACTCTCCAGCCACTGTGACCCCAGCTTGCAGTACTGCATGGGGTTGTTGTGGCCAAAGTGCAGAACCCAGCACTTGGATGTGTTCAATCTCATGCCATTGGACTCTGCCCATCTGTCCAGCCTGTCGAGGTCTCTCTGCAAAGCCTCTCTGCCCTCCAGCAGATCAACTCCTGCCCCCAGCTTGGTGTCATCTGCAAATTTACTGATGATGGACTCAATGCCCTCATCCAGATCATCAATAAAGATGCTGAAAAGCATGGGGCCCAGCACTGATCCTTGGGGCACACCACTAGTGACAGGCCACCAGCTGGATGTGGCACCATTCACCACCACTCTCTGGGCTCGGCCCTCCAGCCAGTTCCTAACCCAATGCAGTGTGCTCCTGTCCAAGCCATGGACTGCCAGCTTGGCCAGCAGTTTGCTGTGGGGGACGGTGTCAAAGGCCTTGCTGAGGTCCAGGTAGACCACATCCACAGGCCTCCCCACGTCCACCAGACGGGTCACCTGATCATAGAAGGAGATCAGGTTGGAGAGGCAGGACCTGCCCCTCCTAAATCCATGCTGGCTAGGCCTGAGCCCTTGGCCATCCTGTAAGTGCTATGTGATCGCACTCGAGATGACCCGTTCCATAATCTTGCCTGGCACTGAGGTCAGGCTGACAGGCCTATAATTCCCCGGCTCTTCCAACTGGCCCTTCTTGTGGATGGGCACCACGCTGGCCAGCTTCCAGTCCTCTGGGACCTCTCCAGTGAGCCAGGACTGCTGAAAAATGATGGAGAGCGGCCTGGACAGCTCATCCGCCAGCTCCCTCAGCACCCTAGGATGGATCCCATCCGGTCCCATGGACTTGTGGGGGTCCAAGCGGCTGAGAAGATCTCTAACTGCCCCATCCTGGAACAGGGGAAAACTATGCTGCTCCCTGGCTCCTTCTGCCAGCTCTGCAGGCCAGCTGTCTGGAAGCCGTTCTGTCCTGCTAGTAAAAATTGAGGTAAAGAAGGTGTTAAGCACCTCTGCCTTTTCCTCATCCTTTCTTACAATATTCCCCTCCATGCCCACCAAGGAGTGGAGCTTCTCCTTGCCCTTCCTCTTGCTATTAATATATTTATAGAAGGACTTTTTGTTGTCCTTCACAGCAGAGGCCAGTCTGAGCTCCAAATGTGCTTTTGCCTCCCTAATTTTCTTCCTACAAGACCTAGCAACATCCCTAAACATTCCATGGGTTGCCTCCCTTTCTTCCAAAGATAATACACCCTCTTTTTTTTCCCTTAGTTCCTTTAGAAGTTCATTACCCAACCAGGCTGGCCGTCTGCCCCGGCGGCTCATCTTCCGGCACACTGGCACAGCCTGTTCCTGCGCCTTCAAGAGTTCTTTCTTGAAGTAGGTCCAGCTCTCCTGAACCCCTTTGTTTTTAAGGGCTGTTTCCCAAGGAACCTTCTGAGTTAGTTAGCCTGAAGTCCGCCCTCCGGAAGTCCAGAGTGGAGGTCTTCTTGTTCCCCCTCTTGGCTTGGCTGAATACAGAAAACTCAATTATCTCGTGGTCACTGGTGCCTAAACACCCTCCAACCACCACATCACCCACCAGCCCTTCCCTCTTGGTGAAGAGGAGGTCAAGCATAGCCTTACCCCTGGTAGGCTCGCGCAGCACCTGGGATAAGAAGCTGTCCTCCATGCACTCTAAGAACCTCCTAGACTGCCTCCTCTCTGCTATGTTGTGATCCCAGCAGATATCAGGCAGGTTGAAGTCTCCCACGAGAACAAGGTTAGGCGATCTTGAGACAGCCTTAAGCTGCCTATAGAATGCTTCATCAAGATCATCCTCCTGGTTGGGTGGTCTATAACAGACTCCAACCAGAATGTCTGCCCTGCTGGTCTTCCCTCTAATTCTTACCCACACGCACTCAACCCGATCATCCCTGATCTCTAGCTCAATGGCATCAAGAGCCTCCCTGATGTACAGGGCCACCCCTCCACCCCTTCTTTCCTGCCTGTCTCTCCTGAATAGCCTGTAGCCGTCAATTGCAGCGCTCCAGTCATGCGAGTCATCCCACCACGTCTCTGTGATGGCAACTACATCATATCTTTCCTGATGCAACAAGGCTTCCAGCTCCTCATGTTTGTTGCCCATACTTCGTGCATTAGTGTACATGCACTTCAGCTGGGCTGCTGGTTTTGCCCCTGACTCCAGCTTACCACCCTCAGACTCCTGTCTGGGGGGACTGGTTTCAGCCCCTTCCCCCTTCGAAGCTAGTTTAAAGCCCTGTCAATGAGACTTGCTAATTCCCTTCCCAGAATCTTTTTACCTTTGGGGGACAGGCCATTCTCATGTACTGTGACCTTTCCCCTCCTCTGGGACAGATGTACTCCATCTGTTACCAGCTGACCTGGTGCAGTAGAAAGTTTTTCAAGATCACAAAACCCAAAATTCTTCTGACTGCACCAACCTCTAAGCCACTTGTTGACTACAGCTGCTGACCTGTTCCTTCTCATATTCCCTCCTGCAACTAAGGGTATAGACAAAAAAATTATTTGTGCACCTGAGTCCTCCACTAGATCCCCCAGGACCTTGAGGTCATTCTTGAGAGCCCTGGGAGTTCTAGTTGCAACATCGTCATTCCCTAACTGCATAATTATTAATGGATAGTAGTCAGAGGGCTGCACCAGACTAGGCAGCCTTCTGGTAACATCAGCAACTTGAGCTCCTGGAGACAACAAAGTTCCCTGTGAGCAGGGTCTGGCCGACATATGGGGCCCTCTGTTCCCCTCAGTAGGGAATCACCAATAACAATCACCCTCCTCTTTTTTTTAAGGGAGCAAGTCTTGATGCCAGGGGAAGGCTGTTTAACCCCAGGCTTACCCACCCTGGGATGACTCACCCCAGGCTGCCTGACCCCAGGCTGACCCACCCCAGGCCGACCCATCCCAGGCTGACTCTCCCTAGGCTGACCCACCCTAGGCTGACTCACCCCGGGCCGACCCACGCTAGGCTGACTCACCCCGGGCCGACCCACCCTAGGCTGACTTACCCCGGGCCGACCCACCCTAGGCTGACTCACCCCGGGCCGATCCACCCCAGGCTGACTCACCCCGGGCCGACCCACCCTAGGCTGACTCACCCCGGGCCGACCCACCCCAGGCTGACTCACCCCGGGCCGACCCACGCCAGGCTGACTCACCCCGGGCCGACCCACGCCAGGCTGACTCACCCTGGGCTGACTCACCCTGGGCTGACTCACCCTGGGTTGTTTTGCCTCATGGAAAACCCCAGATGGTGTGTCCTCCAGCATCAGAATCACCTCCCCCTCGACCTCCAGTGCCCCATACCTGTTGTCCAAGGGCAGTGGGGGAGGTGAAGGGAGACAGGGAGGTTTTAATTTGTGTCTTTTGAGAGGAATCTTCGTCCATTCCCCTCTGCTTTTTGGATAATCAGCCTCTGCTGGGGAGCCTGCAGAGCCTGGTTACTCAAGTTGGTCTCTCTTCTACAATCCCTGACATCTCTAAGTCTAGTCACCTCATCTTTCAATCTGGCCACCAGGTTAAGCAGATAGTCAATCTGCTCGCATCTGATGCAGGAATTGTCCCCACTACCCTGCATCTCAACTGCCAGGCTCCAGCACTCTCTGCAGCCATAAGCCTGGACACCCACCTCTTGCTTGTGACACTTGCCTACCTGCTTGTATTCCCCCTCAGTCTGAGTCGAGACTGATGTTTTGAAAGAGCGGTTGCGGCGCGTCACCACCATGGTGCCCTGCCCGCGGGACCTGCTGGACAAAATTTAGAAAAAGTGCGGCGGCACGTGCCGAGCGAGAGCAGGCGGCAAGATCCCCGCTGGAACAGGGGCTGCGCGAGCCGCCGATGGCTTTTAAACCAGCCGCCGGCAGTGACGTGGGGAGCCCGAGCGATCCCGAGCAGCAAGCACGTGGAGAAACGGTCGTGCCGAATCTAGCCGAGTGCCGAGAGCCCGGGGTGCCCTGCCGATCCCCGTAGGTTGAAAGGGAAGCAGCTAGTGTTCCCGAGGGTGCCGGTCGCGGTGTGCTCCCGAGCAAGATCCCCGCTGGAACTCATATGTTGTCTCACCAGTTTGCTGTATTTTTACACACTTAGAGGGAAACTCAAAATTTATTTTCATTTTAGGTTGGAGACAACAACACACACATGAATGCCAAAAAGGAAAAAAAAAAAAAAAAGATAAAAAAAAGAAAAAAAGGGGAAAAAAAAAAAAAAAAAAAAAAAAAAGGAAAAAAAAAAAAAAAAAAGGAAAAAAAAAAAAAAAAAAAAGGGGGGAAAAGAGAGAATACCCCATAGGAAAAAAAAAAAAAAAAAAAGAGAGTTAAAAAAAAAAAAAAAAAAAAGAGAGTTTTTTAATGGTACTAACAAGAGATAGTTCATGTGAACACTTAGAAACATCAACTTTGCAAAGTGTTGCAACCCTCTCACCACAAGACACACGAACACGACACAACTGTCATGAAAATGTCAGTCAGCAAACCTGCTTAGCACTGACCTCAGCGACTGTCACGATAATCTAAGATGTCAACAACAGAAAGCATTTAACTTATAACTGAGTGTCATGACTGCTATTGTATTCTATTCTATTGTTTAACTGTTGTGTGTACATTAGGAGATCAGTATTACTAGGATGAGCAAAACCACATTTTTATGTGTAATTTTCTATTGGGCAAAGCAATGAAGCCTTTTTGCTCTTGCTGGTTTGCCTGCAAGTTTTCTGTCTGTGAAGCTAGAGCCTGGCCAGATCTACCTTTACAGATGAAAGAAAACTTGCTACCATTAAACAATTTATGATTTTTGACCATCCTAGAGAAAATAAAGATGCAACATACCCCTAAAGCAGATTGTAAAGGACAGTGCTGAGGATTGCATTTGTGTCTTAATCTCTGTGTATTGTGTTCAGGCATAATCAAGTTTTCTCTGTCAATAAGAAGAGTGAAATGTCAAGATCAGAACTATTAAGATCTGAGTTCTTCTTTACAATGTTTGCTATCTTTGACCATGTATTATGCCAACTCTGTTAGAACATTCTAACTAGCTCAACTTAAGCATTGTGCCTTGTATGGGTTACATCAGTTTGTTAGACATGCTGTGTTTTAGAACTTTTGCTTTTGCTGTATAGCTTAGCTTTAACTTGCTTGCTTCTGTGTTTGTAAGTAGTATCTTGTATGGGATGAGAACAACTCCCATGACCAGATTGCTCCCAAAAACAAAAAGGGGGAATTGTGGCAATGCCAGCACGAGCAGTGTGAGCGATCTGGCAGTGTAGGCTTAGAGCCTGACATGGTGGTAGGCCATGCTCAGCATAAGTGCAGGAGTTGCTAGCAGCATAGCAAAATAGTGCTGTGCCTGCAGCATGTAACTAAAGCAGGACGCTGGTAGCTATAAACACAGCAAGTTATCTGGGAATAACAGGACACGCACCTGCATCAACAACCTGGCGTGTTAGTAGTAGCTTGACCAATAATCTATAATAGTGTGATGTGTGGTCACTTGTGGGGAATCTTTTTGATCTGTGGTGACAGAACACGGCAGGGAATACCAAGAAATGCCTATGGAGGTCTGTGTCATCTGGGTAAGCTTACCCTATTTGCTCCTCGACATCGGGACTGGCTAAACGTCTCTGCTGCACTGCAACGTCGACAAAAGCAATCCTTGCTCCATCTGGATGGAAGCTGCAAAAATTATATAGCTTTATGGTCAGCTACAGCAAATATCTTTGCTTCTCTTTTTATTCCTGGTCTTGCTGCTAAGCAGGCTTTAAAGCAAATTGAGAAATTGGCTTGTTGGTCAGCTAAACAGGCTAATGTTACTACTGATATTTTAAATCAGTTGCTTTTAGATCAAAATAGTTTAAGGCATGCATATTTGTAGAATAGAGCTGCTATAGATTTTTTGCTTTTAGCTAATGGTCATGGCTGTGAGGATTTTGAAGGCATGTGTTGTTTTAATTTGTTTGATCACAGTCAATCAACTTATAAAAGGATTGCTTGTTTGGAAAATCATAATCAATTGTGAAAGATGTAAATCCTTTTGATCGATGGTTTCAATCTTGGTTTGGAAATATGTCTCCTTTGTTGTTAGGTCTGCTTAAGGAAGGTTTACACTGGATTGGTATTGTTTTGTTGATATTGCTTGTTTTGTGTATTGCATATGGATGTATTACATGAAGTGTAAATGAGGTAACATCTCAAGCTTTCCTTGTACAAAAGAAAAAGGGGGAATTGTTGGAGAATGGCTTAAATCTAAGGGACATGACTCTGTGGAACAGCTACTTGAGCAGAATGTGTAGGCCGTACTCCATCTTGTTGTTTACTGCCCATAGTTAGCTGGCATGCTGAGGCAGTAAGGTCACTGTGGCCTTGTAGCTGTTCTTGCAGCTGTGTGTTTGTAAGATAACAGGATGGGAAAGGAAGAGCTAGTGAGAAGGGAGTTTTCTGAGATTGTACGCAGAGCTTTTGATATTGTACACAGACCTAATTGCAGGTGGGTTGGATATTATAATGTTGCCTTCAGTCAGAGACCAATAGAATAGTGACACTTGTGCATATTTAACTGAGATGCTATATAAGCTGTGTATCCGGGCAATAAAGTTGAAGCGTGCTTATCAATCACATTGATTGCTGCCGTCTTCCCTCGCCGCTCCCCAATACACAAACAGTTGGGAGTGAGACAAAAAAAATATTAAGAAGTGAATAGAGTTTACTGTGCAAAATCTGATAAACATAATACAAAATGCATAATTAGCCTTAGCCAATTTGCAGAAAAAGCATGGTGCAAAGCAGTAGCAAGCAGAAGCAATGGAGCCAAAAAAAAAATCAAGCCATGAAACTACTCCCCTATTCCTCCTTGTCCTGCCTCCATCCCAGCAGAAAGAAACACTCAAAAAACCTAGAACCCAGAAGCAGCAAATGAAACATGAAGTCTTCACTATTACAATCTGAACTTCAAGCCCAACAATACCTTGCTTCAGCCAATACTTAATTTTTGAGGCTGGTATGAATGCAGTATAGTATGAATACCAGCAACAGGTTCAACTCAATATGTGACATTCTCCACTCCTTATTCTATACCATCTGCACCATGCCTAGCAGCAATCTACATTGAACAATGTGCATCATACAGCAGTTACTGTCCATTCTCACTCAAAATGAGATCACTTTCAGTACACAGCAGAATGTTCACTGCAGATGCAAAGGAGCTCCACTCTGTTCTAGTACGTTTTGGATCAGTCCATGACCAGTCCAAACCATGTTTTTGTGTTTCCACCCCTAGGGCAGTTAACTTCAGTGACTCCTTCCATCCCCACCAAGTGAAACCATAGTGTGGTGTGAATTCCAATGCGCAGCATCCATGCAGGACTGGAGATCTCTGTCACACCAGATATACAGATGGGTTCCACCCTGTCAGCTTGCTAAACTATCAGGTCCATACAGTCCAATAAACCCAGCTGTCCCTCTCCTTATACCTGGTTGGAGTCAAGGTCCCTCTAATTCTTACTGGAATCACCTGCATCTTGTGAAGATGTCTTAGAAATTCCTTTGGGATGATTAGAAGCAGTATCATCTTGTATGGTTTCTTTGGGTGATTTTCCACTGGAAATTGAGGTAGCCTTCTTCAGAGGAAAATTTCCCTGTAATTCATCTGCTCATGCAGCCAGGACTAATGCAGGTTTTCCATCCCACTTTCTTATGTCATCCCCATGGTCATGCAAGCAAAACCACAGAGTGTGCCAGGGTGTGTACCTTTCAGATTCTCTCCCTTGGACAGGGGAGCACTTGCACCTCATGGTCAATACACAGGACTGTATAAGTAGGGAATAAAACATATTCTTGCTGAGTTGATGGACGTCCAAGGACAGTTCCTTCACAGTTGGAACACAGGCCTAAACAGAAGAAGGGAGATTTTTTTCATCTTGCTAAGGCCTTCTGTTTGTTTCATGAACTGTTTGTCCTTGACCATCTTCCAAACCTAGAGATAAGAAATGAGCAAGCAGCCCTAATTCTCTTGTTCCTGTAATTGCCATGTTTCATCCTTATCTTTTGCAGGACAAGCTGCTTTCCTTCTAGGATTCTTTTTTCCATACAGGTGGAACTGGTACAGACTGATTCTCTGCTGCAGCTGTGTCTGCTGGCCCAGAGACTTCCTCTTGCTCCTGATCACTCTGAACACTGATAAGAAGGGTTCAATACGCATGTGCTAGTCCTTGATTAATCTAATAATCCCCAAGTCATTAATCTAATAATACCATGCATGATTACCTTATCTTAGCCTGTTTGCAGAAGAAATGCACTGAAATACACAAGAAAGAAGAAAACAGCATAAAACAGAAAAACAAAACCAGGAGCTACCTAACTCCCGCTTGTTCCTCCACCATGCCTGCAGGAAAAAGCCAGTGCCCAAGAAACCAGAACAGGAAGCCTCCTATATTGCAGTCTGAACATCAAGCTCCATAATACTTTTCTCCGGTTAGTACTTTTGTTTTTGAAGCTGGAATGACTGCCCCATGGTATGAATAACAGCAGCAGGTTCAACTCAATTCATGACACTACAAAACCCCTTCCCTGCTGGTATCCAACACAGGAGCAACAGAGCTCTAAGCCATTCCCTGAGATAAAACTTGTCACCAGAAGGAGTATATATAAAATGCCAGCACACTGGAACTAGATGCCAACAGAAAGCAAATACTCTAACACAACACAGCACAGAAAAAAGCCAACTGAACAACAACAAAAAAACCAAACAGACAAACCTACATAAAACCCTCTTTACAACTTCAAGCCTTAATTAAATCCTCTTCTTATCTCCTTTTTTTATTATACCAATCCCTTTGTCTCTTCCCAGAAATATGCTGTCTTGATTAAGACAGCTGCTTTTTTTGCCCCACATAAGGGGCCAAAAACTATGTAATGATTTAAATTAGAACAAAAGGGGTCAAACCAATCCAGCACATAAGTGAGGGGAAAACTAGTGCACAAAAACTCAGAATTGAGACAAAGAAAAGTTAAATAAGAGTAGAGTTTACTGAGCCAAATCAGATAAACTAAGTACAAAATGCATAATTACCTTAGCCTGTTTGCAGAAAAGCACACAGTGCAAAGCAGGAGCAAGCAGAAGCAAGGGAGCCAAAAGACCAATGCAGGAAACTACTCCCCTATCCCTCCTTGTCCTGCTGCCATCTGAGTGGAAAGGACAACAGGGAAAAAAACTGGAATCCAGAAACAGCAAGTGGAACATGAAACCTCCCATGTAAGAATATGAAATTCAAGCTCCACAATACTTTGCCCCAACCAATACTTTCATTTTTGAAGCTGGCATGACTGCAGCAGGGTATAAATAGTGGCAGCAGATAACTCAATCAGTGACAGCAGTGAAAAGGACTAAAATAAAGGTTGTTTACACTGAGATTAAGGCAAAATTAAATTAATATGATAAATCTAAATAAGAGAAAGAAGTCAGCATTCAGTGTATAGATACTTCTGCTATTAACAGTCAGATACATCCTGCAGAAACAATTTGGTTTTTTAGAACTTGGAAATGTACTGTGTTACTTCAATGAAGGCATCACTTATCATCAGTTACTGCATTTATTTCCTCTAAAATGGTTATACAACAAGCTCACATTACATTTGTGGATTTCCTCAAATGTGAAACTGGGAGGTTACATTGAATAGATTATCTGTTCTCATTGCCTGCTTGTATTGTCATTTTGCAGCTGAATTGGTACATTTCCTTCTACTTTTATTATTCAATCAAGTGTGTGGTACATTTCCTTCTACTTTTATTATTAAATCAAGTGTGTGACACCCTGTCAAGTCTCTTTCTAGACTTCAAGTATCTAACCTAATCAGTATTGCTTTTACCAGTGAAGTCCTTCAATAATGAAGCCAAAGTTCTTCACTGAGAGAGTCATTGGCCATTGGAATGGGCTGCCCAGGGAGGTGGTGGAGTCACCGTCCCTGGAGGTGTTCAAGAGGGGATTGGATGTGGCACTTGGTGCCATGGTCTAGTCATGGGGTCTGTGGTGACAGGTTGGACTCGATGATCTTCGAGGTCTCTTCCAACCTTAGTGATACTGTTAGACTGTGATAATTTATGTAATGCAAAGTATCGTTAAATGATATATTTACATTGTATTATCCATACATTACCTTTTAGTCAATTAAGATCTACATAATCAATTTTATTTAGGGGCTAAAAATCAGTGTGAATCTGACAGGTTATAATTCCTCATTTATTACACATAATTTTGACACATTAGCTTTTTTTTTCTGTGTTCTGGATGCATTTACATGTTCAAATAAAGATTGGAAGTTCATAGTAATCAATTGGGGTATATTCAGTCAGTTCTTGCAAGAAAAATTAAAAAAAACTAAAACATGAATGACTTTTTTTAAAGGTTTGCTCCTTCTAATTGACTCTGTTAGGATTTAGTCAACTTTTAATTGATTTTGTATTGAATAATTATAAAATCAGTGGAGATTCCATTAATCATTTTTCTTTTATGAAAAAGATATTTCTACATATTAACAAATTAAAGGTTTCTTTTGTCCTCATATGCTTCAGAATCCTTCCTGTTCCCCTGATCAAATGATATATGTTAATTTGAATCTTAACTTTAATTTTATTTATATATATTTTTCAACCTAATACCAGCAGTGCTGGCTCAAAATTTATTTGACATATTGTAGAATAGGAAGGGTAATATAGCTCAAAGGTGACAGAAGTCATAGAATTGTAGAATCATAGAATGATTTAGACTGGAAAGAACCTTGAAGACATCTAGTTCAAATCACCCTGCTATGGGAAGGGACACCTCCTGCTTGACTACATTGCTCAAGGCCCCATTCAATTTTTTTTTAAACAATTTTAGGGCTGAAGCCTCCATAACTTCTCTGGCAACCTGTTTCAGTGCCTCACTATACTTGTGAAAAATATCTTCCTAGTGTTTGATGTAAATCTTACTTTGGTCTGGAGTCATTACCTCCTATTATATCACCACATGCCTTTGTAAAAAAACACTTTCCAGATATCTTGTACATTGTCTATGAATATTGGAAGACTGCAAGACAGTCTCCCCAGAGCTTTGTCTTCTCCAGGCTGAACAACACTAAGTCTCAGCCTGTCTTCACAGCAGAGGTGCTCCAGCTCTCTGATCATCTACGGCCCTTCTCTGGACCAGTTCTACCAGTTCCTTATCCTTCTTGTGTTGGGGACTCCAGAGGTGGACGCAGTAGGTGGCATCTCACAAGAGTAGAACAGTTGAGGAGGCTCACCTTCTTTGACCTATTGGCCATGCTTCTTTTGATGCAACCCAGAATAGAGCTGACTTTCTGGGCTGCAAGCACACATTGTCAGCTCATGGTGAGCTCCTCATCAACCAGCATTCCCATGTTCTGCTCCTCTGATTGCTCTCTATCCGTTTTGTGCCCTGACAGTGTTTGCACTTGTGATCGTACCAATCCAGGTGCAACACCTTACACTTCATTTCATTTAACTTCATATGGTTAGCATTGGCCCATCCCTCAAGCCTTTCAAGATCCCTCCAGATGGCATCCCTTACATCCAGCATGTCAATCACACCACACAGTTTGGTGTCATCAGCAAATTTGTTGAGGGTGTGCTCTATCTCATTGTCTATGTCTATGCTGCTGACAAAGATGTCATAAAGCACCAGTCCTGTTACTGACCACTGAGGACCACCACTGTCACTAGTGTGCACTTAGATATCAAGCCATTCACCATTAGGCTTTGAGTGGGATCATCAAGCCACGGAATGATCTGCCCATAAAATACACTTCTTTCCTATTTAGAGACCAGGGTGTCACAGAGGACAGTGTCAAATGCTTTGCACACGTGCAAGCAGACAACACCAATTGCTTTTCCCTCGGCCTTTGATACTGTTACCGCTTCATAAAAAGCTAACAGATTAGCTAGGTACAGTTGGCCCTTGATGAAGCCATGTCAGGTTCCAGCAATCACAGAGGTGATACTGCATGGTCTGAGTCATAAAATGAGTGAATGTTACCCACACAAGCTCTATGAGGAAAGGCTGAGGGAGCTAGGGTTGCTTAGCCTGGAGAAGAGGAGACTGAGGGGTGACCTTATTGCTCTCTACAACTACCTGAAGGGAGGTTGTAGACAGGCAGAGGTTGGCCTCTTCTCCCAGGCAGCCAGTACCAGAACAAGAGGACACAGTCTCAGGCTGCCCCAGGGCAGGTTTAGGCTGGATGTTAGGAAGAAGTTCTATACAGAGAGAGTGATTGCCCATGGGAATTGGCTACCCGTGGAGGTGGTGGAGTCACCTTCATTGGAGGTGTTCAGGAGGAGACTTGATGGGGTACTTGGCTGCATGGTTTAGTTGTTTGGGTGGGTTGGATTGGTTGATGGGTTGGACGCGATGATCTTGAAGGTCTCTTCCAACCTGGTGTATTGTATTGTACTATATATTGAAATACACAGGTAAAGAGATGACTCTTTTCAAATCCTATGGGCTAATTTCTGTAAGTGGCCATATTACTCTAGAATATCATTACTGCTGTCATTGCACTTCAGTGCATTAGACTTATAGATTGACAGGGCTTTAAACTAGCTTTGAAGGGGGAAGGGGTTGAAACCAGTCCCCTCAGGCAGGAGTCTGGGGGTGATAAGCTAGAGCTAGAGGTGAAACCAGCAGCCCAGTTGCAGTGCATGTACACTAATGCACGAAGCATGGGTAACAAACAAGAGGAGCTGGAAGCCTTGTTGCATCAGGAAAGATATGATGTAGTTGCCATCACAGAGACGTGGTGGGACAACTCACATGACTGGAGCGCTGCAATTGACGGCTACAGGCTCTTCAGGAGAGACAGGCAAGGAAGAAGGGGTGGAGGGGTGGCCCTGTACATCAGGGAGGCACTGGATGCCGTTGAGATGGAGATCAGGGATGATCGGGTTGAGTGCTTGTGGGTGAGAATTAGAGGGAAGACCAGCAGGGCAGACATTCTGGTTGGAGTCTGTTATGGACCACCCAACCAGGAGGATGATCTTGATGAAGCATTCTATAGGCAGCTTAAGGCTTTATCAAGAACGCTTGACCTCGTTCTCCCGGGCAACTTCAACCTGCCTGATATCTGATGGGATCTCAAGACAGCAGAGAGGAGGCAGTCTAGGAGGTTCTTAGAGTGCATGGAGGACAGCTTCTTATCCCAGGTGCTGCGCGAGCCTACCAGGGGTAAGGCTCTGCTTGACCTCCTCTTCACCAAGAGGGAAGGGCTGGTGGGTGATGTGGTGGTTGGAGGGTGTTTAGGGTCCAGTGACCACGAGATAATTGAGTTTTCTGTATTCAGCCAAGCTGAGAGGGGTAGCAAGAAGACCTCCACTCTGGACTTCCGGAGGGCAGACTTCAGGCTACTCAAGGAACTAATTCAGAAGGTTCCTTGGGAAACAGCCCTTAAAACAAAGGGGTCCAGGAGAGCTGGACCTACTTCAAGGAAGAATTCTTGAAGGTGCAGGAACAGGCTGTGCCAGTGTGCCGGAAGATGAGCCGCCGGGGCAGACGGCCAGCCTGGATGGGTAATGAACTTTTAATAGAACTAAGGGAAAAAAAAGAGGGTGTATTATCTTTGGAAGAAAGGGGAGGCAACCCATGGAATGTTTAGGGATGTTGCTAGGACATGCAGGAAGAAAATTAGGGAGGCAAAAGCCCATTTAGAACTTAGACTGGCCTCTGCTGTGAAGGACAACAAAAAGTCCTTCTATAAATATATTAATAGCAAGAAGAAGGGCAAGGACAACCTCCACTCCTTGGTTGACACAAAGGGGAACGTTGTAAGAAAGGATGAGGAAAAGGCAGAGGTACTTAACACCTTCTTTGCCTCAATTTTCACTAGCAGGGCCGAACATCTTCCAGACAGCTGGCCTGCAGAGCTGGCAGAAGGAGCCAGAGAGCTGCATAGTTTCCCGCTGCAACAGGAGGAAGTTAGAGATCTTCTGAGCCGCTTGGACCCCCCACAAGTCCATGGGACCAGATAGGATCCATCCTAGGGTGCTGAGAGAGCTGACAGATGAGCTGGCCAAGCCACTTCATTTTTCAGCAGTCCTGGCTCACTGGAGAGGTCCCAGAAGACTGGAAGCTGGCCAACGTGGTGCCCATCCACAAGAAGGGCCGGTTGGATGAGCCAGGGAATTATAGGCCTGTCAGCCTGAGCTCAGTGCGAAGCAAGATTATGGAGCAGGTCATCTTGAGTGCGATCACACAGCACTTCCAGGATGGCCAAGGGATCAGGCCTAGCCAGCATGGATTTAGGAAGGGCAGGTCCTGCCTCTCCAACCTGATCTCCTTCTATGATCAGTTGACCCACCTGGTGGATGTGGGGAGGCCTGTGGATGTGGTCTACCTGGACCTCAGCAAGGCCTTTGACACCGTCCCCCACAGCAAACTCCTGGCCAAGCTGGCAGCCCATGGCTTGGACAGAATCACACTGCGTTGGGTTAGGAACTGGCTGGAGGGCTGATCCCAGTGAGTGGTGGTGAATGGTGCCACATCCAGCTGGCGGCCAGTCACTAGTGGTGTGCCCCAAGGATCAGGGCTGGGCCCCATGCTCTTCAACACCTTTGTTGATGATCTGGATGAGGGCATTGAGTCCATCATCAGTGAATTTGCAGACGGCACCAAGCTGGGGGCAGGTGTTGATCTGCTGGAGGGTAGACAGGCTTTGCAGAGGGACCTCGACAGGCTGGACAGATGGGCAGAGTCCAATGGCATGAGATTGAACACATCCAAGTGCCGGGTTCTGCACTTTGGCCACAACAACCCCATGCAGTACTGCAAGCTGGGGTCACAGTGGCTGGAGAGTGGCCAGGCAGAGAGGGACCTGGGGGTACTGGTTGATTGTAGGCTGAACATGAGCCTACAGTGTGCCCAGGCAGCCAAGAAGGCCAATGGCATCCTGGCCTGCATCAGGAACAGTGTGGCCAGCAGGAGCAGGGAGGTCATTCTCCCCCTGTACTCAGCACTGGTTAGGCCGCACCTTGAGTCCTGTGTCCAGTTGTGGGCCCCTCAGTTTAGGAAGGATGTTGTCTTGCTGGAGCGTGTCCAGAGGAGGGCAACAAAGCTGGTGAGGGGTTTGGAACACAAGCCCTATGAGGAAAGTCTGAGGGAGCTGGGGTTGCTTAGCCTGGAGAAGAGGAGACTGAGGGGTGACCTTATTGCTCTCTACAACTACCTGAAGGGAGGTTGTAGACAGTCAGAGGTTGGTGTCTTCTCCCAGGCAGCCAGCACCAGAACAAGAGGACACAGTCTCAGGCTGCGCCAGGGCAGGTTTAGGCTGGATGTTAGGAAGAAGTTCTACACAGAGAGAGTGATTGCCCATTGGAATCGGCTACCCGTGGAGGTGGTGGAGTCACCTTCATTGGAGGTGTTCAGGAGAAGACTTGATGGGGTGCTTGGCTGCATGGCTTAGTTGTTGGGTGGGTTGGATTGTTTGATGGGTTGGACGCAATGATCTTGAAGGTCTCTTCCAACCTGGTGTATTGTATTTTATTGTATTGTATTGTATAACTAAATCTATCATGAATGGTGAGAAAAAAAAACACAAACAAACAACAAACTGAAAGAGGGGGAGAAAGGAAAGGGGGAGGGCAGAAAGGAAGGGGGGGGGGAGGAGAAAGGAACGGAGATGGGGAGAAAGAAAGGGAGGGAGGGAAGTAAGGATGTTTAATAAAAATATATTCCCTAAGAAGTAGAATTGTATCATTTAACTTTAGAGAGTAAAAAAAGCAGAAACAAGCGATACCTTTTGGGAGAGTACTCAAATCACACTTGTGAATGTGAGAATATCTATATTTTTCTTGTTTCACAGCACTCCTCAGAAACAGATATTTGGTACAAGATTTTTTTTTTTAAAGTTCTCCACCTATTCAAAGGTGCAGAAGAAAAGAATTTTAATTTTAAAAAAAATCAATCAAACCCACATGAGTGCCTGCAACGTCAGGTTACAAAACATTTTAATACAAGCCCATTTCTTTCCTGCAGCTTCCACGTGTTACTATTATGTTACTGCTTATCTTAGAAGAGAATTTAGAATTGTTGCATCAGTTTTGTCAAAGGCAAAATGTATATAATAATACTGTATTGTAATGGTGTAGATAATATATTATATGATATTTAAGATTAAACATGATACAAAATGAGGTACTGTACTTCATATTTATATATTTTATTTTGGGTTATCATAAATCCATATATTAATCAAAGCATTTTACTTTGTGTTTGTGTTCAAATTCTATGATTTTACACTAACTCTTCTGCATTTTTTCTCAAATTTTAATCCCTACCTCTACAATAACACTACATGTCCAAGAAAATTGCACTTTTACTGCAATTAGTAGGAATGAATACACCTTTTGAAGCTTTTTTACCATCAACTGTTATGTTCCAAAAGGCTTGTTCACTGAGATGATTTCAGCCCCAAACTGTTTCTTTCTGAAATTAAATTCTATAATGCCTGACAACACCAAATTATTTCTCTGAAACTTAGTCTGACTTTTTGTACTTAGCCTCCTGTCAATTTAGAGGTTTCTTGTCTAGAAGTACTGTGAACCATTAACAACACTGTGAAATTTTGCAGAAATTAAATTGCTTAGATTTTGTAAGCATCAAAAAAGGCAGGAAGGTCAATTGGTGTCAGAATTTTCTGTGTGTTTTAATGACTCACCCAGGAATGTTATTCGTCTTCCATGTTTTAACAGTTGGGATAATTGGGGTCAGGTTATGTAACAAATAGTAGCTGGGAACTGGGCAAGTAGTGAAACTGAAATTCTCTCCACTTTTAAAGTACTGCACAAGTTGTAAATCCTTCTGTTTCATTGTTGTAATTGGCCCTGGTTTCATTGTCCCTGGCCACAAGACAGGCCTCCTGCATCATAGACTGTATGAGCATGGCCATTAAGCTGAGGAAAGTTGTTACCCCCAGACTCAACATTTGTATGACAACATGTACATATTACGTCCAGTTTTAGACCCACCACTACACAGAAAACATTGATAAATGTGAGTACATGGGAGACCACAAGGATGTTTAGATATAGAACATGTCTCCTGCCCTTCAGGCCTAGGGATTACAGGTAATTTAGAGTGGGTCATTGTGGCAGCACACTCAAAACCGCTCCCGCAGCCTGTGAAGATGGGATGGGGGGAAAAGGAGAGGCTAGGATGAAGGGAGCCAGAGGACACATCTCCCCCAGCCAGGCCTATGAATCAGTGGATTTCACATGGGCCCTTCCCCTGAGCCACGTGTCCTGCCAGGCATACACCCCATGCAGGGTCAAGTCTGCGAATATTTTGGGTATGTTTAAGCAGAGAACTTTGTCTGGTAGTGTGCAATAAAAAATAGTGGTCTGGATTAAAACACATGAGTGGCAGAGAGCACAATGCTCTTGTCTCTTGGGATTTTGCTCTACACACACATGGATTATAAGCAGCAAGTCAGAAGAATTTTTGATAAAAAGAGAAAAAAGATAAATTCCCATAATCAACAAACAGCATTGTGAGTAATTGATATATTCCTAAGATCTCTGGGAACTACCTACCTTTTGTTAGTAGGGGTAACATACTGCTCTTGGATTTATCTTTTTCCAAATACTGTTCTCAAAAAATTTGCACCCTACCACAATTGTGAAGATAATCCCTCAACCAAATACTGAATGTGTTATAATCCTTATAACTTTCATGCATAATTATGTGGGAGGTGGATCCAAATATTCATAACAGGCACCCAATAGTAGCCCCTGATTCTGCTGTAAGCAAGAGATCAGAGATCTCCCTAGGTCATTTCCACTCTGAATTGCACTGTTATCCTATGCCATAACACCATGATTTAAATGTTCTTTAACAGGTAGGAAAAAAAATCATCCCACAATCAGATGTCAGACAAATAAAAAGGAAGTACCTAACATATTTTTTCCCTGTGTCTTATGAATTTTCATAAGAAACTTAGAATGAACTGCTGCAACATGCATCTGTTAACAAATCTCCCAGGCATGTCCTGAAAAGTCACAGGAATGAAATCAGAGATGACAAAAAAAAAAAAAAAAAAAAAAAAAAAAAAAAAAAAAAAGCTAATTTATATTTATTTTTCTATGCAGTCTCCTGTGCAAGCCTAAAATTACAGGCTGATACTTCTTTACTGGTATTCGTCTCCTCTTATTCATAAAGGCTGAAGAAAGTTGAACAAACATATCATATAATTAATGAGAAAAAATACATAGCAAATTAAAATATCAATTTGTAATTATTGGAAACAACAGAGAATTTTATGAAAACTCATAGGGTAGCATTTGATGTAAAGACATTAAACATCAAGTATTTTAACACCTTATTCAACTGTAAACTAACTCCTGCCTATTCAACTCTTCAGTTAAGATATTTAGGATAATCTCTAAACATTGTTTCTCATGATTCTTGATTATAAACAGCAGCAGCTACAGAATTTTGTGCATAGTTTGCTACTGAACATAAAGCAAATGTGTTTTCTTTGCCAGTGAAGACAGACATTAAGGAAATCAGAAATGTCATCATAGATCTTCAATAAGATACCAGTTTTACTCCAAATGCTGCATTACCTTTAAATGGTTTCTCCGCACATCATCTTTTTCTGGTTACTACTTACAAATTCAGAATATACAAGCTTTCTATTTCAAATCACTGTATAACTTTCTAAATTTTTAAATCTTTTTTTTCAAATTGAAATTTTATGTAGAGATATGACATATACTGGCTGAATCTCCTGTCGTTTGGTTTGACTAGTTACACAGATCCCCAGAGGAATTAATATGCATAAAGTTTGGTGATGGAAGCATGCATATCCAGGGAAGGGCATGTTTCTACTAAGGTGTAGTAACACACTATGAATTGCACATCAGATAGTGCTTTATTCATAACTTAATTCAAATTGCATAAACCTACTAGATTTTTACTCAAAAGATCTGTTTGAAAACTATACAATTTCTGCCTTCACTCTTGATGTGTGTAATCAAAAATATGTCTTTGCAGCTCAATCCTGGTTTTAAATGGCCAATGGTATTTTCTCTTTTTCCTTTCTAATTACTAAAAAGTGTACTATTGGCTGAATAGCAAAAGGCATTTTATTTTATTTTTTTTTTCAGTCGAAAACACGTTTTGATTAACAAAAGTCTACAGTTGTTACTTACTGTCACCACGGCAAAGCAAAGGCCCTAGTTTATATGCTGCTTCAGAATTTGGTCTGTCAGTATCTGTGATCACAAGTTCAGTCACTGGCAGGTGCTCCTTGTAGGAAAGGAAGCCAATATCACTAGCCCTGAAAGTAAAAAATGAAAACCTCAGTTCTCCTAAATCTTTCTGATAAATATTTCATTATGATTGATAAGTTGCTGTGGAAAAGGAAATAATTAAATTCTGAAGAAAAAAAAAGCTGCAGAACTTTACGGGTAATTAAAAGAATAGTGAATACAAACAAATGCTTTAGTGTTGATACTATGATTTTTTGACAAAACAAAACAATTTCATGGGAAGCAGGCACTTCTATCTGCTTGTCAGCATAAGCATGAAAAAGCTCTTTTTCACATAACTGAGCACTGGCTGCCTAAGCTAATGTACTTGCCCACAGCAGTAAACTTTTGTTGCTGAGGATACATTGTATCTATGGTGACCTTTCTCTTAATTATGGAATACTAAATGTCTTAGTATAGCTTTCAAATAAGTTTTCCCCCTTTCACCTTCAAGAAACTTAAAAAGAATAAAATAGGAAAATACAAAGTCATGCTGAATGTATAGGAAAAGCAGCACACACAACAAACATGTAACTCATGGAAAGAGAAATATGCAACTTATAGAAAAAAAAATACATAACCTAGAACTCAGAGCAAGCCGAGTAGTTGTAATCTTAGATCTAAATCTATACAGCAGCACAGTTTTTTCTGCCCTATGGACAGAACTGATTCACCTGACTCAAACAAATTCTTTCTAGGGAATCAAATTTAAGATTGAACACAACTATCAAAGTAAGTGCAAACATAGCCTCTATAAAAATGGAGTTACTGGGATAAGTTTCCACTTAAAATGTCAAAAGAGGATACATGCAAAAATATAAACAAGTCACACCTCGATGTAATATACTCATCAATTTGCAATTTACTGAAAGTGAGGATAGTGAAGACATGCATGTGAACCTATGCCTGCTTTATTTACAAGTATGTTACCAATTTAACTTGTGTATGTGAGCATACATTGAAAAATGACAAAAATGGCAAGAATATATTACATATACCAGAAACTACTCAAAATTCTGTCTCAAATGTGTTCATCTTCTAACACTTATTTTACTGTTGAGACTCAAAAATTCTTCGTATTTTTGCACAGCACAGTAATATGGAAATTTCTAGTGTTCCATGTATTTGTCTAATCTCTTTGTTAGAATGAGCACAGCAACTACAACTCTGTGAGGTTTTTGGGAGATTAAAATTATTTCCCAGCAGAAATTTTTGCAGTCTGTGAATTATTCTTCATCTTTATTATTTTTTTTCATTTCTGTATCAGCTGTGTTCCCTGCTCATGATGAGAGAATAAGCATTTTCCAACCACTAGGAAGGCTGGAGCCTTTGATACAGTACCCTACAACATCTCAGTTGGAGTGGTATGAAACTGGATGGATGTTCACATCCAGAGGGTAGTGGACAATGGCTGAATGTCCAGATGGGTGACAAGAGGTGTCCCTCAGGGGTCTGTAGTGGGAGGCTGACAGAGTACATCTTTCAGAGAAGGGGAGGAACATCTTTGGATTCAAGTTTTCCAATCTAGTGAGGAGGGTTTTAAGCTAGAGTTGCTGGGGGAAGGGGATGAATGATCCATCTCACATCAAAGCCAACAACACCAATAAGCACCCTGGCCTGAAGAAGGACCACAGGCTGTGAAGAGAGCACCTGAAGAACGGGGTAAGGGAACCTTGTTCAGTAAATCAGTTTCAATGGAGCTCCAACATAAATGCCTCTAGAATAATGCACTGAGTATAGGGAACAAGAAAGAAAAGCTATAGACATGCATGTGCCTGCATGGCTATAGTGCCATTGGCATTACTGAGACATGGTGGGATAGCTCCTGTGACTGGAGTGTGGGACCAAGTGGATGAGGTCATCTAAAAGCAGATGAGAACAGCATTGCATTTGCAAACCTTGGTCTTCACGAGAGATTTGAACCACCCAGATACCCATTTCAAAGACAACTCAGCTGGGCACCAGCAACCTAAGATATTCTTGGAATGCTCTTATGACAATTTCCTCCTCCAGGTAGTAAAAACACCTGCAAGAAAAAAAGTCTTATGCTGGATCTTGTCCTCACCACCAAGGAAGGGCTGGTGAGTGACGTGAAACTCAAGGGCAGCCTTTGACAGATTTTTAGATTCTCAATGTGTCAAAGAGGGTGAAAAGTAAGCTCACTACTCTGGATTTTGAGAGAGCAGACTTCATCCACTTCAGGGATATTCCTGGCAGACTGCAATGGCATAAATTCCTGGAGGGAAGAGGGGCCCAAGAAAGATGGTCATTATTCAAGGACCATCTAGTGCAAGCCCAGGAGTAGTGCAATCCAAGAAGGAAAAAGTTAGGTAAGATTGTGAGGAGGCAGGCATGGATGAACAAGGTGCTCCTGGACTTACTTGGGAAAAAAAGAGAAGTCTATAAGCAATAGAACTGACAACAGGCTACAGAAGAACTACAAAGAAATTATCCAAACAGTCATGAATCAAGTTAGGAAAGCAAAAGTATAGACAGAATTTCACTTGGCTAGCGTCATAAAGGTGAATTAGAAGAACATCTTCAGGTACAGCAGAGAAAAAAGGCAGCTGGGGAAGATGTGGGGTCTCTCCAAAAAGACAATGGAAACCTCGGCATGATGGCCATGGGCTGAGGTGCTCAATGACTATGCCTCAGAGTTCACTGGCAAGGACTCTAGCTGCATTGCCCAATTCCAGAAAGCAAAGGTGAGGAGTGGGAAAAAGTAGATCTGCCCACTGTAAACGAAGGTTGGGTTCAAGACAACTGAAGGACCTGAAGATGCACAAGTCCCTGGGGCCCAACGAGATCCACCCACAGGTCCTGAGGGAACTAGCAGATGAAGTTGCCAAACCACTCTCCACTACGTTTGAAAAGTCACATCATTCTGGAAAAGTCACTGATGATTGGAATAGGAGAAACATAACCTCTATTTTCAAAAAGGGAAAAGAGGAAGACCTCAAAAACAACAGGCCAGTCTCAATTCTGTGCCTGGAAAGATAATGCAGCAGATCCTCCTGAAGTCCTTGCTGAGGTACATGGAAATTGAAGAAGAGGTGATTGGTGGTTACCAACATGGCATGACCAAATTACAATCAGGCTTGATGAACTTGATGGCTTTTTATGACAGACTTACAGTATCAGGGGACAAAGGAGGAGCAACTGATGTAATCTACCTGGACTTCTTTAAAGTGCTTTGCACTGTTCAAACTCATTTTTTCTGTAGTTTATTTGAATAGAATTGCAAGTAACATCAATTTCAGGTATAAGTAGAATGTCTACATTCTAGAAATCCCTTAATCCCTTTAGAATAGGATTTCATGTGAATGCTTCTCCTTACTTATAGCAAAGGCGTTACATTTTAAGATTATGAATTGTAGATGACAAAAAGGGAGGTAGGAATTCTGAAATTCAATAAGTATCTTAAAATTGTGTTGAAAATCAACTGACCTTTTAGCAGAACCATTTATTTTAGCACTAATTATTTTCAGTATTGTAAAACTAACAACTGAAATTGTATTAAAGAGCTAATGTCTTAATATATAATATGCAATATGCTACAAAAATAAAAAATACCAATATAAAATTAAATCCTCCTCAGAATTCACACTGAAAGAATTAGCAATAATATACAATTTATATAGTTGTAACCTGTGAGCAAATGTATTCTATCTCTAGGAAGCAGGAGGCATTAAGATAATTTAAATTTAGAGCAGCCTTGCTGTTGTAAATGTGCTAAGGCCTGTATATTTTCTTTATTTACTTTCTAGGAAAATGTATTGTGAATAAACAATGGTAAAAATTTCACCATTCATCTCTGTCTGCATCACAGTTGCAGTAATGCTGTGAATCGATGCAGCTTCCCTCTAATCCACAGGCACATTTTTGTACAGCAGGCAAGGAACCTCCCCAGTAAGTCTGTGTTTCATTGGTTCTTCCAATCCACCAGGTCAGTGGCAACCCATCTAGAAGGTAAGTTAGAGAAAAATCAGTACCCAGTCTTTTCTCCTATTTATCCCAGGTTTTTGTCATCTCAGCAAGTCTCCATCAGGTCAAGCAGAGAATACACTACCCTTCAAATCTACAACTGTTCAACAATTGACAAAAAAAATAATGCTGCTTTACTTCATAAATAGTTATTCATTTAAATACTTCATTATCAGGTATTAAATGATTGTCAAAATTTTTTGCTTGCATTAGTGGAAAAGTCCCCAGCTCAACCAGCCATGATATAAATATAATTTATCTTAAGCATTCCATTTATACACTTCTTTTTAAAACAGTTCATGAGAAAGGAGATACCATCAACCCAAAAATCAGAGTAGTTTATATTCCCAAGCAAAGATCAATTTCAGATCATGAAACTACCAGCAGCACAATGAGAAAAGTTACAAAAAAGCTATGCAGAAACAATCTCATCCTCCTAGCAAGAGTACTCCAAGGATGACACAGAAGACTGTTATCCATATCTGTGGTGAACATTAAACATCTAAATAGTGGCATGATGGCTTCTTAGGTTGCAAGCAACAGATTCAGTGACAGAAGAAATTGTGTTAATGACTCTCCCATAAGCAAGATGATCTATCTGGTGAATAGAAATGAGGTTTCACAGCACTTCTGTATCTCTGTGCGGTGTATCCAGTTAGCATTGTTTGTAGCAAAATAGTAAAACTGGATGTTTCTTTACTGTTACAGTACTGCAGATTAAGTTTAAAGGTGATATCAACCAAGTACAGTGACATAAAATATATGCAGACTAGATAATAGCTAAAAAGACACAAGCATAAAGATATACTATCTTAAATGGTGGAGAAAGAAGGGTAATAGATATAATGTATAAAAGTAAGGGCGTGAGAAGAAATCAAGTATTGTTAAGTTATAATTTCTTATATATTCATTTTTTCTTGCTGTTTTCAGAGCTCAAAATTTTCAGCTCAGTCCTTCATGAAGAAGTTGGAATTTATCGTAATGTCAACATCTCCTACAACTGTCACTGCTTATTAAATCTCACTGTTAGATAAAACCTTTGTTATGCTGACAGTCTCTCAGATCATAAACACATTGACTGCATTCATTACCACACAACTGTTGGCCCAGCAGGCCAAAAAACAGTGTGATATGTGTGATCTGTTTCTGGAAAAGTCAAACTTACATGATGACATCAATGTCCAAAGTCAGTGTTCATGTTTGCAAGCCATCACAGGAGGAAGAAAACTGAGATACTGTTTATAAATAATTTCTCAGATATTCCTACTGTTTCAACAGCATGTCTTAGCTTTGTATTTTCAGACATGAATTAATAGTCTCAGTCTTTCACTCAGGACATTGGGATATGCTTAAAAGCTGGTTTCAGTTATTCATACAGCAGAATCTGGAGAGAATATTATGGACGTGCTTCAAGTTCATACAGATTAGACTAGATCGTTATCCCTTTTTTGGTAGAAAATATTGTTTAAGCAAAATATCAATCAAAATGGCTAGGGGTTTCTTCCTAATGATCACATAAATGTATTAACAAGTGACTTCTTTAATGACATCATTGCAAATGCTGTCCCAACTGATTGAGCGTGATATATTCTTAAGATACAGTCAGTTAAGAATTACTACATGGACTGCATATTGCAAAATATGGCTCATGTGACTGTCATCAAATTTTGTACTTGTCAGACATAACCAGTGAAGGTAATAGCAGAAGTGGCAGGGATTAACTTTCCCATCCAATTTGATAATTGGCATTTCAAATTCAGATATTTCATTGTGCTTGTAACAGATGAAACAGAACACATTTATTTAAGTTAAAATTTATTTTAATTTTTTCAGTATTAAGTATGCTTATTATTATTTTTTAAATAGCAATGTTATTATCTATGTGTGATTAATTTTTTTTTGTATGTAATGCTGCCTATTAAATAATTCAAAGAAACATGCATAAAAATCAGTAAATACATAAAGCTGATCTTAAACAGGAAAACTTTCTAAAGGATAAATGAAGATGCTGAACAGAATAAACAACTAAATTAGCAAATTCAAAATTTCAAATTAGATCACTTTACCTTCTTAAACATCTGTCAAAATTTCTAAGCAGTTGTATCCCAGATTTTTTATTTTATTTTATTTTTTTAACTTTTCTGAGCTCTCCTAATCAGGCTGAGCATCCCATAAATGTAAGTATAATTCACACTTGGATTTGCAACATCCTTACAAAAATTTGTAAAAGAAACTTCTAAAGTTTATGGTATAATATCACACTGAGACACTAAACATTAGACTGCATACCTGCTGGAGCAGGCTGGAAATTATACATTTCACATAAAAATTGGTGATAAATACATTCCCAAATCTCTCAGAAGCATTTAACTAGATTTTTTGGTAACAGGTTTAGATCTTCAGAGAGAATAAATAATATCTTCTGTATTCTCCCTATACTATTCAAATCTTGAAGAAAGACATGAAAACTGAAGGATGAAGGATCCCAAGTTCCTGCACTGCCTTACCCTGACAGCCCCTCCCCACCAACTACCCCCACAGTGATACCTTTCATTTTCTTTTTTCCCCTCAGCCCTCTGATAACCAGGAGATAAAAGAAATCATTATTTCATGGGATGGCATAATCCTATGACAGATTTTTTTCAAAAGATATTAGAATTCTCTTTTTCCATGATATCAGCAAGTTGTAAATTTCTATCTATAGATTAAAAAAAAAAGATACACCAAGGAATATTTGAGTAACTGTTCTAATAAAGGTAAGACCAGGGTTCTACCATTTGTTTCACAAGACTAAAAATATTTTAGCTTATGTTTACTATATACTGACTGAATATATCTGCCCATCCTGAAAACAGGGTGGAGAGCTTGCGAGTGCTTTGCCCTCCCTGCAGGGCATTTTCCCCCTAGGAAACTGAGTCTGTTCCACTCCTCCCTTCCTGCCTAGATAGGGTATAAAAGGGAGGACATTGCAGCCATTAACTCTCCTTTTTGGGTCCTGCCTCTCCTGGATGAGAGCTACTGCAGCTGCCTTCCTGTTCTTCTGCCACATGGTCAGGCCTGATCCTTTTCCCTGCTGCCTCCATGCCTCTTCAAGAGGGACTGGTTTTGTATTCTTTTTTTCCCCCTTCCCATCCATCCTAGTTCCTTGTGAACCTTACCTGTTATATATATATACATATTTTAAAGAAAAGTCTTTACCTCTCTACTTCCAAGCCAACGTCAAATTATTGCTTGGTGGATTTGCTCCTTCCCTTTTTTTTTTTTTCCTCTCTGTTGGGAGGGAGGAGGGGAGAGAGAGGGAGAGATTCTCAGACTTGCCCCCATCTGAGCTCTTAACTCACAGTTAAGGCTCAAACCACTACAATTTTTGGTGCCTCCAATGTGGGGATTGGAAATTAATATTGTATTTGGAAAGCAATACTTTTTCTGAAAGAAAGGGACTGGAAGTAGAGATGTCTATTTTGGAGAATCTGATGGTCCAAGCTTTTGCATGGGTGTTTGGCTGGATCTTTTGGACCCATATCTACAAATTAATAACTTACCATGTGGTGTGGTTAATGATGGAGATGCTGCTCAACTGGATAAAAACGTTACCAATGAAGTTGGGCATGTATATCTTCAATTCTCTGAATTTTACTGACAGTGGTAACTTCTCTAACACAGGAAATTTTCCTTAAACAAGCTATGAAACCAACGATAAAAATGTCTGTGATGGAAAATTGCCTTACATTGTAATATGCTCCATATGCTTAAATATAATGCTTATAGGGGCATTTGCTGTGACCATGTTTGGTGAGGGAAGAGCTAACCCATTAAGAGCTGTTTGGAGGGTGATAACACACTCCTTTGTACTCTTTAACGACTGGGGACATGTCTGCTGTGGATATAGTGAGCATCCTGTAAGCACAAAGAGGGAGTGGTCCGGTTGTAATGAGTGTGCCAGATCTCAGCCTGAGCCCCAGGCACAAGGGTTTGCCCCACTATCAGCAGTTCCACACTTAACCCCCGATGCTCCTGCCAACGCAGTTTCTCTAGCACTAGTCACCACACACTGAAAAAGAAGGCAAAAATCATCCCCAGGCACAGATGGTGAGCAAGGCACATTAGCGGGGCCCAACACCTCACTGAACCCAGAGGTGGATAAAGATGATTCAGATCAGGAAATAATGGTTATATCTCTACCCAGAAAGGAATTAAGGCAAGATTGTCTGGATTATGCAAGGAAAGAGGGTGAGCCAATACTAAGCTATGCCTTGAGATGCCGGGACAAGGGGGTGGACACAGTGGACCTGGCTAAGAGGGAGGTGAAGTTTTTAGGCTCCCTGACTCATGATGCTGGTCTGGACAAAGAGTTAGCCAGACTCGATGGAACACACACTCTCTGGGCCCAGATCCTCAATGCCATAAAGAGCCAGTACCACTCAAGAGATGACCTGCGCTGGTTCCCAGGTAGATGGACAACTATGGAATAGGGCATTCTGTATCTGAGAGAGATGGCTGTGCTGGAAATAATTTATGGGGATGGCCAGCTCCCTTCAGACCCAGATGAGGTGCCCATGAGATGGCCTTTCATAAAGAAACTCACCCAGGGTGCTCCTCAGAAATATGCTCCCACACTAGGAGGGATACTCCTGACTGGACAGGATGGAAGTCCTAAAACTGTCTGTGAGCTTGCCAATGATTTAAGAGAATATGAGGACAGCACAAATCAGAAACCCCTGATCTCAGCCATAGAAACTATGGCTGAAGACATCGTCAAAGAAATCAAGAGCTCCGTGTCTGAACTGAAAAAGGGGAGCGATACCTGCTTTTCCCCTTCTCCTTCAGAATGGGTCCAGGTTTTGGCAATCAGGAACAGGCAACCTACCCCTAGGAGATCACCCCAAGCCAATCAGGGGATGTCAAGGGGGTCTCTGTGGAGGATCCTCTGTCACCATAGAGAGCATAAGGACACCTGGCATGGCCAACCTACCTCTGCCCTCTGGAACAGAGCATGGGAACTGCAAGGTGGGCACAACGGGGATAAATCATGCAGGAGAAGGGCTGCCTCAGTTTCCCAGAGTGGTCCATGTCACTCAAGAGACCCTTCCCCTAGTAACACAGGACCCTGTGACAAGTGTGGGCATCGCCGCCAGCATTAGAGGTGCCCTACCTCCAACCAGGTGAAGGCCAGGGACAACAGAGTGTACTGGAATGTGTATGTAAAATGGCCTGGCACTTCAGAAGCCCAGAAGTACCGAGCCCTGGTGTTCACAGGGGCCCAATGCACCCTGATACAATTGAGGTATAAAGGGGCTGAGCCCATAAGTATTCAGGGAGTCACAGGGTGCTCACAAGACCTGACTGTACTGCAGGCTGAGATAAGACTGACTGGGAATGAATGGGGAAAACATGACATAGTGGCTGGTCCAGATGCACCTTGCATTCTTGGCATTGACTTTCTGCAGGAGGGATGCTTCAAGGACCCTAGAGCACACAAGTGGGCTTTTGGGGTACCAGCTGTAGAGTCTGCAGGGAAAGAACAGTTGTCTACCATGCCTGAGCTGTTGAATGACCCCTCTGTAGTGGGCAGCCATAAGAGGCAGGATTTGAAGTTACCTCTTGCCTCTCACATAGTACATCGCAGGCAATACAGGACCAACTGAGACTCTCTGCACCCCATGCACCAACTGATTCGATGACTGGAGAACCAGAAGGTGATCAGCAAGGCTCACTCCCTCTTCAACAGCCTGATATGGCCAGTGCGGAAGGCAAATAGGGAGTGGAGACTGACTGCAGACTACTGTGGCCTGAATGAAGTGACTCCTCCAATCAGCGCTGCGATCCTGGACATGCTAGAGCTCCAGTACAAGCTGGAATCGAAGGCAGCCAAGTGGTATGCCACAACTGACATTGCTAATGCCTTTTTCTCCATTCCCATTGCAGAAGGATGCAGGCCACAGTTTGTTTTCACCTGGAGGGGAGTACAGTACCAATGGAATCAGTTGCCTCAGGGCTAGGTCCATGGCTCAACCATCTGCCATGAGGTGATCCAGACTGCCTTAGAGAAAGATGGAGCCCCTGACCATCTGCAGTTCATTGATGACATCATTGTATAGGGTGAGACAGCAGAGGAAGTTTACCAGAAGGGTAAGAGAATAATTGATATTCTGTTGGAGGCTGGCATTGCTATAAAGAGAAGGAAGGTAAAAGGACCTGCTAGGGAGATCCAGTTCCTGAGTTTTCAATGGCAAGATGGCCCTCACCACATCCCTCAGGAGGTGGTGAACAGCGTAGCCACTATGGTGCAACCCACGAACATGAAAGAGACACAGTCCTTTTTGGGGCTTGTGGGCTTCTGGAAAATGGGCATTCCTGGGTACAGTCAAATTGTGAAACCTCTCTTCCATGTAACAAGGAATTAAAATTATTTCATATGGGGACCTGAGCAGCAGGTAGCATTTGACCAGATAAAATGAGAGGTGGTCCATGCTAAGGCTCTGGGACCTGTTCGAACTGGACAAGAGATCAAAAATATGCTGTACACTGCAGCCGGTGAGAATGGTGCTACATGGAGCTTGTGGCAGAAGGCTCCTGGTGAAACCAGGGGCAGGCCCCTAGGTTTCTGGGAAAAGGGTACAAAAGCTCCAAGGCCAACTACACTGCAACAGAGAAGGAAATCCTAGCTGCCTATGAGGGTGTCCAGGCTGCCTCTGAGGTCATTGGGACTGAGTCACCTCTATTTCTAGTTCCAAGGCTTCCAGTCCTGACCTGGATGTTCAAAGGGAGACGCTCAACTCCACATCATGCCACAGATGCTACCTGAAGTAAGTGGATGGCCCTGATAACTCAGCGAGCTCGGATAGGGAGCTTCGAAAGCTCTGGCATAGTGGAATTGATCACCAACTGGCCAGAGGGTGCTAACTTTGGAATGCCACCAGAGCAGACAGTGACCTGTGCTGTGGAGGCTCCCACATATAACAATCTCCTGACAATGAGAAGGGCTGAGCTCTATGGCTGTGCTCTATTTACAGATGGGTCCTGCCAGCTTGTAGGAAACAAGCGGAGATGGAAGGCAGCTGTCTGGAGCCCAACAAAGCAAGTGGTAGAAGCAAGAGATGAAGAAAGTGAATGCAGTCAGTACGCAGAGGTAAAAGCTCTCCATCTGGCACTGGTTATAGTGGAACGAGAGAACTGGCCAGTGCTGTACCTCTATACTGCCTCCTGGATGGTAGCCAATGCCTTGTGGGGGTGGCTGAAGGAAAGGAGGAGGAATGGGTGGCAGAGAAAAGGGAAGCCTGTTTGGGCCACTGACCTGTGGCAAGACATCGCTGCCTGCCTGGACAGGCTGCCAATAAAGGTACGGCACATCAATGCACACATCCCCAAGAGCAGAGCCACAGAGGAACACAAGTACAACCACCAAGCAGATCTGGCTGCTAAAATCTCCCAAATAGACTTGGACTGGGAACGCAAGGATGAGCTGTTCTTAGCTTGCTGGGCCCATGACATTTCTGGCCACCAAGGGAGAGATGCCACATACCGGTGGGCTCGGGACAGATCAGTGGACATCTCTATGGAGGCCATCTCACAGGTTATCCATGAGTGTGACATCTGTGCTGCCATCAAGCAGGCCAAGTGCATGAAGCCTCTGTGGTATTGGGGGAGATGGTCGAAATATAAGTACAGAGAGGCCTGCAGGTCGACTACATCATCCTTCCTCGGTCTCACAGCGGCCATCAGTACGTACTGACCATGGTGGAGGGAAGTGCAGGGTGGCTGGAAACCTACCCAGTACCTCATGTCACTGCTTGCAGAGGCATTCTGGGCCTACAGAGGCATGTCCTGTGGAGACAAGGCACCCCCAGGAAGATTAAATCAGAAAATGGAACCCACTTCAAGAACCATCTCATAAGGGACTGGGCAAAAGAACATGGGATTGAGTGGATTTACCACATCCCATACCATTCACCAACTGCCAGGAAGATCGAGCGCTACAATGGCTTGCTAAAGACCACCCTAAAAGCCATGGGGGTTGGAACTTTTAGGAACTGTGAAAAACACTTAGCTCAAGCCAATTGGCTAGTGAACAGCAGAGTATCTGTGAACCGAGCTGGTCCTGCCCAGTCCAACTTGCTGCAAACGGTGGATGGAGATGGAGTTCCTGTGATTGCTGAGAAAAACTTGGTTGGGAAGTCTGTGTGGGATTTTCCTGTTTCTGGTGGGGGTTAACCAACCTGAGGGGTGGTCTCGGCTGAGAGGCCTGGTCACACGTATGGATTCATGTTAGAAACTGGGGACATGCAGTGTGTCCCACAATGGAACGTGACTCTGGCTGAGACGGGATGAACTCAGAGCAGGCAACATACATCAATGTAGTACAGTCACTTTGTGAATAGTTGTAAGTTGTTCCAAGTTTTTCCTTCCTAGCTTAATACCAGCCTAGCGTCCAGGACTCAACATACACATTGTACACCAATCCAGAGAGCTCCTGCATCATCTCACCTGCACCTGTTCCTGCTTCCCAACAGCAACAGACTGTTCCTGATTTTTTCTTTCCCTTTCAAAGACAGACTGATTCCTGATTCTTCTCCACATCCCTGCCCAGTTCAAGCACCACCTACATCGACCAGCACCAGAGAGAGAGACTGCCCTGAGGGAGAGACAGCCAGGATAATGAGGGACTTGCATTGAGGATTACAATACCACGTGTCAAGATTGGATGAAGGGGCTGTGACAGGATAGTGGAAGTAGAACAGAGGGGTGGATTGTGGTGGGTTAACGCCCATCCTGAAAACAGGGTGGAGAGCTTGCGAGTGCTTTGCCCTCCCTGCAGGGCATTTTCCCCCTAGGAAACTGAGTCTGTTCCACTCCTCCCTTCCTGCCTAGATAGGGTATAAAAGGGAGGACATTGCAGCCATTAACTCTCCTTTTTGGGTCCTGCCTCTCCTGGATGAGAGCTACTGCAGCTGCCTTCCTGTTCTTCTGCCACATGGTCAGGCCTGATCCTTCTCTCTGCTGCCTCCATGCCTCTTCAGAGAGAGACTGGTTTTGTATTCCTTTTTTTTTTTTTCCCTTTCCCATCCATCCTTGTTCTTTGTCTTTGTGAACCTTAGCTGTTTTATATATATATATATATATATATACACACACATCACAGTATCACACAGTATAACCAAGGTTGGAAGAGACCCCAAGGATCATCAAGTCCAACCCGTCCCAACAGACCTCACAACTAGACCATGGCACCAAGTGCCATGTCCAGTCTCCTCTTGAACACCTCCAGGGACGGCGACTCCACCACCTCCCGGGCAGCCCATTCCAATGACGAATGACTCGCTCAGTGAAGAACTTCCTCCTCACCTCGAGTCTAAACCTCCCCTGGCACAGCTTGAGACTGTGTCCCCTTGTTCTGGTGCTGGTTGCCTGGGAGAAGAGACCAACCCCCTCCTGTCCACAACCACCCTTCAGGTAGTTGTAGAGGGCAATGAGGTCACCCCTGGTCCTTCTCTTCTCCAGGCTAAACGACCCCAGCTCCCTCAGCCTCTCCTCATAGGGCTTGTGCTCAAGGCCTCTCACCAGCCTTGTTGCCCTTCTCTGGACACGTTCAAGTGTCTCGATGTCCTTCTTAAACTGAGGGGCCCAGAACTGGACACAGTACTCAAGGTGTGGCCTAACCAATGCAGAGTACAGGGGCACAATGACCTCCCTGCTCCTGCTGGCCACACTATTCTTAATACAGGCCAGGATGCCATTGGCCCTCTTGGCTGCCTGGGCACACTGCTGGCTCATGTTTAGGCGGGTGTCGATCAGCACCCCCAGGTCCCTCTCTGTTTGGCAGTTCTCCAGCCACTCTGACCCCAGCCTGTAGCTCTACATATATATATATACACATATATATATATTGCTTAAAGAAAATTCTTTACCTCTCTACTTCCAAGCTGACTCCAAATTATTGCTTGGTGGATTTGCTCGTTCCCTTTTCTTTTTTCCTCTCTGTTGGGAGGGAGGAGGAGGGAGCAGGGGAGAGATTCTCAGCCTTGCTCCCATCTGAGCTCTTAACTCCCATTTAAGGCTCAAACCACTACACTGACTGTAGCCAGTTTAGATGTATCCCAGTTTTAACTGGGCCTTATCTAGGCACTGGCAGTTTTGCTTGACAGTTGATGGCTTGACTGCTTTGAAGACTGTACAGTTGTCTTTCAGAATGCAGTACTGATATGGCTAGTGCTGTAAACAGTTCTGCATTGCTTCACTGTGCTGACCTAGATAACTGGTTACCAGAATTTAAGTGACTCTTAGGTCCTCGTTAATTACAGCCACTACAGGGGTCATTATGTAAATATAAACTTTCATCATTTATCTAATATGTTGGATGTCTATAGGCACCAAGACTTTGGAAGGAGTAGATGACACTCTAGAATGTCATGCTGCCATCCTGAGGGACTTTGACAGGATGAAGATAATGAGCTGACAGGAACCTCATGATATTCATCAAGGCGAATTTCAAAGGCCTGAATCTGGGGAGGAACAGCCACAGGCAGCAATGTATCCTGGGCTGTAAGTACTTGGAAAGAAGTTTGTAGAAGTGGTAGAAGGTACCTGCTTCCTGGTAGAAGACAATCAGGGGATCCAAGCAGATGAAGGGTTGAACATGAGCCATCAATGTGCTCTTGTTGCAAAGAACACTACTGTTATCTTGCACTGCAGTAGGAGGTTGAGGTGTTACCAGCAGCTTGAGAGAAGTTGTTTTTTCCGTCTATTCAGCAGAGGTGAGGCCACATCCAGAGAATTTTGTCCAGTTCTGGGCTCCATGTTACAAAGCAAAGGCTGAGAGAAAAGAAAATCTATAGCCTGGTGTAAGGAGCGGTACGAAGAGGACTGTCTCATCATTGTCATCAGAAATTGGGACTTCCTCACCCAAAGGAGAAGGAGTGAAATTCAGACCAAAACCTTAGAATGATTTTTTGCAGCTGCCTGCTCCATAATAAGCTACTGATTAAGTGACTGAGCCTGTGCATTGGAATGTGGTCTCCGTGGCTTTCCAGGTGCAGGTTCCATGGAAGAGACCTAGATGGTACCAGTGGTCCATACCCGCCAAGTATGATGGACAACCCTGCTGTATGCGGTTATCAATTTGGAATGGAGAAACAGAACTGTAGTCAAGAAAGACTGATGTCCTGGCATTGCCAAGAGAATCATGAACTTTAGTGAATTCTGCTCATTATAATGTCATTATAAGATGAAAACACACCTCCTAGCCTGAGGCTACCTGCCTACAAGGTAGATGACTCCTTGGGCATGCCTCCTTGGGCCCAGACCACACCTTGGTCACTCCTCTTTGGGCATGCAAGGGAGTCTTACTCTTGGGGAGGTGTGACCATTTTAGGCTGTGTCTTTAAGAAAGGGACAGTTGCTGGAACACTCTGGCTGAATGTTTTGTGAAATAATTGAAAACAAAGATAAGGTCTAACTGAATTTCATTGGTAGATTGGTAGATCATTCATTGGTAGATTGGTAGAATGCACCTTTAAGTTTTAGTTCAGTTTGAGTCTCAGTCTCAGTCTATTCTCTCTGTTCCTGTGGGCCTGTCTGTTTCTGTCTCTCTCTGAAGCAACAGCTGCCAGATGGAGTCGACCTTGATTTAACAAAGCTAACCAGATAATAAAACAAATTCTTGCACACGCTTTTTGCTAACAGAGTTTCCTTCCTAATTACCTTTTTCTCTCTAACCCTTTTTGGGAAAAAAGGGAGGTAGGGAGGGAGAGGGGGTACAGGAGGGGAACCCTCCTGGCTGGAGGAGGGGAAAAGGTCTTCTGCATTACGTTCATTGCTGTGTATTCCTGTATATATTGTAAATACTGTATATTGTGTACATATTCACTGCATTTCATTCCTGCTTTGTAAATAAAGCACCTTCATCTGCTTCTCTGACTGAGTCAGCTGTGGTTTCTTTGTGTGTGTGGGGAGAACTTTCTCTCACCACCACAGGAGGCACAAGGGGCAGAAAGAGGCAGAGTTCAGATATCAACAGGTGTGAAGTTAATTATAAAAGATGTCTCCCTAATGACAGGAGGAGTTCTGAAGAGTCCTGAAGAAGTTCTGAGGAGTTTTGAAGAAATAACGGGTTTACAACAAGAAGAGGAAGAAGTGATAAGAATAATTCAAAGGAAAGCTTTCCCCACTAAAATCAAGAAGAACTAGAAGGATTGGACCCAGGACCAGACAGACATCTTTGGACCCTTACATTATTGGTAGCTACAGACCTCTTTCCCTTTCACCTCTTCACTTTACCCTACTTTTCCCCTTTCTTTTCTCACTTTTCTCTACCTGATATGGGTAAACAATGAAGTTTTACTGTTGATTGAAGGGAACCCCTTGGCGTGAGTCACCTGAGTTTTTTGCATTTTGAGATCACAGTAATGAACCATCACAAGCCCACTGTTCAGACCGTGATGCCTGGAAAGCAGAAGATTCAAAGGGATTTTATCAATGTATATAAAAAAAATGAAGGCACGGAGTCAAGGCAACTGAGACAGGCTCTTTCCAGTGGTACTCAATAGCAGGAGAAGACACAGTCAGCACAAATTAATATACGTAACGTTCTTCCTGAACTTCATGAAACACCTTCATTGTAACCTTCAGTGTGACCAAGCACTGGAACAGATTGCCCAGAAGTTGTGGAGAGATTCAAAAGCCATCTGGACATGATTCTAGGTAATCAGCTTTAGGTGGCCCTCCTTAGGATGGGACATTGCTTAAGCCATCCTCTAGGCATCTCTTCAACCTTGGCCACTCAGTGATTCGTGATTCTGTGATTTCTAAGACTGTGCAAACTCATACTTTCAGCTGCTGATGTGGTTCAGATGCTGAAACCAACATCTGTTTCAGTGGTTACCTGCAAAAAAACAGCAGCACAGATATTAAATAATAAAAAAAAAAAAATTCTTCTCCTTGTAGATGAGACTTCAAAACAACGGAACAGTCTGCATTTACAAAGCAGCATCTACCTCTTCTCCCAGGAGCTTCATCTGGTTTTATTGCTACTGGGACTGAATGGGTCAAAAAAGGATCACAGAATCACTGAATGTTAGGGGCTGGAAGGGACCTTGAGCCATCATCTAGTCCAACCCCCCTGCCAAAGCAGGATCACCTATACCAGGCCACACAGGAACTCATCCAGGTGGGTCTTGAATATCTCCAGTGGGGGAGACTGTCCCTATTAAGTCATCTACCATGATCTCTACCCTTGAACTAAAAACCCATGAATGTAAATCCTGCAGTCTGAAAATCTGCATTTTATTTTAAGGAAATAATATAATGAAGAATGCTACAAAAGGTAAGGCAAAGTTAATACATCCTCTAAATGATTAAAAAGGTGTGACTCTGTGCTTTCAAATAGAAAGGGAAAAATAAACCCTGGCTCTCTATGTTAAGTTATTTCATCCCTGTATTGCAAAACAATATTGTCTTTTTTAAGTGGTCACACTGCTGAAGCCAAGACCGACCATAATTAGATCCTAGTGTTCTTTTACCTTGGAGCTCTCTATTTCAGAACAGACTAAACCCCACTATTCAAAGGACTGATAAACTGTGATTGGTACAGTCTGCATCAGAATTAAACCAAAGAACAATTTAGAAAAATCTGTAGAATTTACAAATAAATTTTTCATGCATCCTAGTAGCTAAAATCTCAAACTATGGATGGCTTAGTGAAATGTACTTATTGCACTCTTAGCTTTCTAGAAAAACCTGCATTTCTGTGCAATCTCATTTAATGCAAAATATTTTGAAAAGGAAAAAAAACCCCAAACACATAAAACAAAACACAAAACCAAACAAAGAAGCAAATGCAGAAGGTCCTTCTTGCCTGGGTCTTTCCTCTCTTCTTCTGTTGTGGCAATGCCAGTGACGAGCAGTGTGAGCAATCTGCCAGTGTAGGCTTAGAGCCTGACATGGTGGTAGGCCATGCTCAGCATAAGTGCAAAAGTTGCTAGCAGTGTAGCAAAACAGTGCTGTGCCTGCACCATGTAACTAAAGCAGGACACTGGCAGCTATAAACGCAGCAAGTTATCTGGGAATAACAGGACATGCACCTGTATCAACACCCTTGCGTGTTATTAGTAGTTTGACCAATAATCTATAATAGTGTGATGTGTGGTCACTTGTGGGGAACCAATGAAGCTGTGCCAACGATGCTCCCTGAGTTTATATAAGTTGTAGAAGTTCCCTTAATATGCACCTTCTTTTTCCTTTCCGTTCACTCCACTTTACTGTGCTATACTCACTATGCTCACACTATAGCCGCACAATATTGGAACAATAAAGGAACAATTCTAGATCATATTGGTCATCCGTATTGACTCCAGTCTCCGTCGCCAATATTCTGTGACATAATTTTTTTTTTCATTCTCCAGCTTGATCACTGTTGAAACTAGTGAGTTGACAGGGTGGATTTTTTTGGTGTATTTTTGTTTTTCAACAAGTCTATGTGACCTTTAATAGCCAAAAGACACAAAAATCCTAGACAGTACAATATCAAAGCTCTATTCTTGGTGTAAACCAGGCTTTTGAACATTTAATCATAATTTTGAGTAGAAAGAAGAATAGTGAGACTTCTTAAGCAGTAGGTTCTTATGCTGTGCAGATGTTTTCAAGCAAATATTATGCCAACTGAATTCTAGTATAAGAATCTGCTGATGTTGATGACATAATTTAGAAAAAAATAAAGAGTATGTGAGCAAAGAGCTTGGAAAAAGAACTAGAAACTTGTACTCAGAGGCTTGTTCTCTGATTTGTAGGAAAGAATATTAAGAATTGAGGAGTTTCTGGTGGACAAGTGAAAAAAATGCACTTAGTATTTCAAATGACAGTAAATTATAATTTTACTTCCACATTATATGGAGCAGTTAAAACAGACTTTCACAGTAAAGTTATTAAGAGCTCTCTGCCAGTGTGAATCAAGATTTAAGTAAATTAATCAATGATAAACTGCTGATACCTCTGCACTAATTTGAGTTCTTTAAAGGATATACCTCCTCAGTGATGCCTCATTTAAAACTTAAATGTCCCTGGAATACAGACCAACTGAAGCTATGTTAATAATAATCTTAATTAAATTAAAACATTTATGAATGAAATCAGCTTTCAGAGCACTTAATTCTAAGAAGAACGATCATTATAAACTGACATTTGTGTTTTACTGATTCAGATATCTTCTGGCCACTTATATAATCCATGTAATAAATATTTGAAGTAGTTCAAGCTCTGTAGTAGAACAATGCTATTAACTTGATAAAAATAAATACCTCTAGTAGCCAGCAAGGTCAAATACACTATGCAACATAGTGAGATTTGTCTGTTTACTTACCTGGCTTATCTAAAAGCCTCGACTTCTTGCAGTGGTAAGCAAGTTCCTGTTCGCAGTGCTCTGCATGGTTAATTGTAGCCTGAAGCTGGTCTAAGCTGGCAGAATACTTGAAAAACACAGCGTGGGGTTTCTCTCGCTTAGCATTTTTGACTCTGGTTAGGTTGGTGTTGTTATGCTGTATAATGGTCCATGTTGTATCTTTCAAAACACATGTGAAACACAATACAGAATGAGACGTAGTTGTGTAAATTGTTAATGTGAAAAAATGCATGATGAAATGGAACAAAATTTAAGATTTCTTTGATCACAAAAAATAGTTGTAGGCATATGAAACAGAGACATAAATTACCAAGCAAAAAGGAAAACAATTACTCAGTGTTTATATTTATAAGTAGATTATTGTATTGTGACTATAATAGGTATTGAATTTGTTATTATTATGGAGTAAAGAAATGGTAAGTGATAACATCCAAATAATTTTCTGTGAAATAAGATACAGTTTACTTGCAAAATTGCAATGGAATGATAAAAATAATTAATACTTACTGTTATTACTTTTCCAAGGCTTAAATTTTTATGAAACAGCACTAAATTCTAGCCTTGATTCTAGTTACTTTGCATGCACCAATATAATTTGAAATAATGTATTGTGTGAGCAAATGTCTGTGACCGGTTTAGGCTGTGCCTTTAAGAAAGGGACACTTTCTGAACACTCTGGGCGAATGTTTTGATATTAGAATGAAAACAAGAGATATGCTAATTCAATTTCATTGGTGGGACCCAGCTGTAAATTTTTGTTTAGTCTTTCAGTCGGGGAGTCAGTCGGGCAGTCGTCTTCTTCTTCTCCCTGTGCTGTGAGCTGGCTCGTTTCTCTCTACGATTCCTCTCTAACCAGATAAGAAAACTAACTTTTTGCATTCGCTTTGAGCTTTAACAAAGTTTTCCCCTTTTAATTACCTTCCTTTCTCTCTCTCTCTAACCCTTTTGGGAAAAAGGGGAGGTAGGGAGGGAGAAGGGAGGGGCAGGCCGAACCCCCTGGCCGGGGGGGGGGGTTGGGGAAAGGTTTCCTGTATTACATACATTGCTGTATATTTCTGTATATATTGTAAATATTGTATATTTTTGTACATATTCACTGCATTCCATATCTGCTTGTAAAATACAGCTTTCATCTGCTTCTCCGGCTGAGTTAGCTGTGGAATTCTTTTGTGTGTGGGGGGAACCTTCCTACTCCACCACATATTTTTAATTGGCGCCCAACGTGGGGCTTGTGGATAATTGCTGTCCAGAAGCTGGGCTAAAAGGTTGCTTGATTTATTGCCTGCTCGAGTCGGAGTTGCAAACATGAAAGTGTTTTGGCTTTTAGAACGTTTGGTCTTTTCAGTTTGTTCGGTACTGGTCTACAAGTACTTCATGGGAATGATTTTCGATCGCTTAGGCAGATACTTGATGTATAGATTGTATTTATGGTTTAAGTATAAGATTCAGCTTCTTTACGACCGGTGCCTGGGATTCTTCTGGCTTAACAGATATGGGAATGTGACCTCCAGCACTCTGCCCATAGAGATAAAGGAGTTTAAGATCCCGGTCGGCGAAAGGGTTGTTTTAAGTGATGGCTGGGATCCAAAGGTGATTTATTTGATGTGTTTAAATCTGCTGCTGGTGATGGTGATTGCGTACTTGTTATATGCTCTGTATCGGAAGGAAAAAGTGTCTAAAGCGTGCTTTGTAATTAAGCGTAGATCGAAACACAGAAAGCGCAGCTCTAACTCTACCCCAGAGGTATCTAGTGATGAGGAAAATGCAGAATCTGTATCAGTTAACGACAAGCCTAACAAGTCCATCGGAAAGGCTGCTCTGAACGGTGCTGTTGGTGGCTCTGGCAATCAGCCAGCGGCAGCGGCAGCTCCTAACATGGCTTCCACGCCCTCGGCAGCCATTAATGGGGCAAAGCCATTTCCTCCTTCTTCTTCGGCAGGACCGGAAGTGTCCTCCGCAGCAGCTGATTCGTCTCAAAACCTGTCAGCTTCTATTAAGCCAGCTGTAAATCCAAACACAGCTCCAGTTAAGCAGGTAGCTGTTTTAAGTACGAGAGGAAAAAAGGGCAAAGCTGATCCAGATGCTGATGGGGGAGAGCAGCAGGATCCTGGTGAGGGAACTTCTGCTCAAAGAGACCCTGCTGAGATGGAGGAAAAGGTTTGTCTTAAAGATATAGCTGAGTTATTGAGATCATCACTGGATGGAGATGCAGGGCAAATTGCTGATAGCAGAACAACCAAAGGTGGTACTCCTGACCTTAAGCAGATTCTTAGGAGAGTGACAGTAAGATTATTGGGACAAGAACTTCAGGAAGATGAGGCAGAGGACGAGGAGTCAGATGACATTGAAAGCTGTTCGTCACCCAGGGAAGAATTGAGTAATGTGCGTAAAGATTACATCAGAGCAGATAAGGAGCCAATCCTAGCCTGGCTTGGTAGATGCTATGATACAGGTGCTCCAGCTCTGGTAGTTGGAGACAAGTCAGCAGCCCAACTAGGAACTCTCTCAAAGGATAATGGAATAGATAGACATCTAGGCAGGACTCTCGGTAAGGTTACTCTGTGGATACGCCTTTTAATGGCAACTCTCATGAGATATCCTTCCCGAGATGATCTTCCATGGAATGCTAAACCCTGGACTACCATAGATGAGGGAATCAAGCGTCTGAGAGAATTTGCTGTTAGAGAGGTACTCTATGGTGGCCATGAGACTCTGAATCCTGATGAAATTCCTGTAGGAACTGGGCTTGCTAAGAAGCTAATCAAACTTGCTCCTCCTAATTATGCAAATATTCTGGCAAGCAGAATTGTGGCAAGAAATTATGGTGGTGCTTCTCCTACGGTTGGCCAATTCACTGATCAAATGAGACAATTGGAGGATAGCATGACACGTGTTTCTCTGGTTTCAGCCATTGAAACTCTGTCTGGAAAAATTGAGAATTGCATGAAAGAGCTGAAGGATGAATTTAAAAATACCATCTCCCAATTGGCACAAAGAGATAATTCCAATTCTTCCTCCAGATGGATACAGGTTTCCTCTGTGAGGAATAGACGTCCCCCAAGGATGTCATTCCAAAACAGGTCATTCCAAAACAGGTCATTCCAAAACAGATCCAACCAAAACAGACCACCAAGGCAATCACGTGCGAGTATTTGGATAACTCTGCGTGATCAGTTTGGTGAGAACATGAACAGATGGGATGGTCAACCAACTGCTAATCTTTTCAGGAGACTGAGGGAACTGCAAAGTGGCAGAACCCGAGGTAGCAATACCAGAAGGGTAGCTGTTACTTCTACGGTTCCCCAGGACAACTCTAATAGCTCCAACAGTGGCTCCAGTTCTAACACTGCACACTGTGCTCATTGCACATGTGGGCATGTTCCCCATAACTAGGGGTGCCCTGCCTCCCGCCAGGGGAGGAGAGGGGTAACAGAGATAACAGAATCTATTGGGATGTGTACATCCAGTGGCCTGGCACTTCACAATTTCAGAAGTACAGGGCCTTGGTTGACACAGGGGCTCAGTGCACCATAATGCCATCAAATTATCAGGGATCAGAAGCTATAACTATTCTGGGAGTCACTGGTGGATCTCAAGAGTTAACTAAGGTGGAGGTTGATATAAGTTTAACTGGTAAACAGTGGAGAAAGCATACAGTTGTGACCGGACCTGATGCACCTTGTATTTTGGGAATTGATTTTCTGAGAGAAGGGCATTTCAAAGACCCTAGAGGTTACAAATGGGCTTTTGGAGTAGCATCTGTAGAAACTGATGGACAAAAGCTGAAGCTGTCTGTCAGACCTGAGCTTTCTGATGAACCTGCAGTTGTGGGACAACACAAGATTCAGGACATTAAATTGCCGGTTGCTTCTCAGACTGTGCATCACAGACAATACAGAACCAACCGTGACTCTTTGTTGCCCATTCAGAATCTGATTCGTCAGTTGGAGAGTCAGAAAGTCATCAGCAAAACTCATTCACCTTTCAACAGTCCAGTGTGGCCTGTGCGAAAGCCGAATGGAGACTGGCGTCTGACAGTCGACTATCGAGCCCTGAATGAAGTAACTCCACCTATGAGTGCAGCAGTACCAGACATGATGGAACTGCAGTATGAGCTGGAATCCAAAGAGGCCAAATGGTATGCTACCATAGACATTGCTAATGCCTTCTTCTCTATTCCCATAGCAGAGGAATGCAGGCCTCAGTTTGCTTTCACCTGGAGAGGAATCCAGTACACTTTCAACAGATTGCCCATGGGCTGGATCCACAGCTCAAGCATCTGTCATGCAGTGATCCACGATGCTCTGGAGGAAGGTGGTGCTCCAGAACACATCCAGTTCATCGATGACATCATCGTCTGGGGTAAAACTGCTGAGGAAGTCTTTGAGAAAGGTAACAAAATCATTGACATTCTTCTGAATGCAGGTTTCGCCATCAAGCGAGACAAGGTGAAAGGACCTACCAGAGAGATCCAGTTTCTGGGAGTGCGGTGGCAGGATGGACGCCGACACATTCCAGTGGATGTGGTAAATAGAGTCTCTACCATGGCAAATCCCATGAACAAGCAAGAAACTCTACGTTTCTTGGGGATAGTGGGATTTTGGAGACTGCACATCCCTGGATACAGTCAGATTGTGAAACCTCTGTACGATGTGACTCGAAAGAGAAACCATTTCCACTGGGGACCTGAACAACAAGCAGCCTTTGACCAGATAAAGCAAGAGGTAGTTCAAGCAATGGGTCTGGGACCTGTCCGAGATGGTCTAGACATTAAGAACATTTTGTACACGGCTGCAAGTGACAATGGTCCAACCTGGTGCTTGTGGCAAAGAGCTCCAGGTGAGACGCGTGGACGACCTCTTGGTTTCTGGAGTCGAGGTTACAGAGGTTCAGAGGCTAACTATACTCCAACAGAGAAAGAGATTCTAGCTGCCCATGAAGGAGTAAAAGCAGCTTCTGAAGTAATTGGAACTGAATCACAACTTCTCTTAGCTCCCAGATTACCAGTTTTGAATTGGATGTTCAAAGGCAAAGGTTCCACACCACATCATGCAACAGATTCCACCTGGTCTAAGTGGATGGCTCTGATAACACAGAGAGCTCGAATGGGAAATCTTGAAAGACCTGGTCTAGTGGAGGTGATCTCAAGTTGGCCTGAAGGTACCAACTGTACTAAACCTCCAGAGGAGAGAGTAACTCGTGCCGAGGAAGCTCCTCCTTACAATGACCTATCTGATGATGAAAAGAAATATGCTTTGTTCACAGACGGTTCCTGTCGTCTTGTCGGGAACAAGTGAAGGTGGAAGTCTGCAGTGTGGAGTCCAACACGCCGAGTTGCAGAGGCAAAGGATGGAGAAGGAGAATCCAGTCAGTTCGCAGAGGTAAAAGCTGTCCAGCTAGCTCTCGACGTAGCTGAGCGTGAGAGATGGCCAAAGCTTTATCTCTACACCGACTCATGGATGGTAGCCAATGCTCTGTGGGGTTGGCTAAAGAACTGGAAAAAGAGTGGTTGGCAGAGGAAGGAAAGGCCATTTGGGCAGCTGACCTGTGGCAGGACATTGCTGATCGAATCGAGAGAATTCCAGTGAAGGTGAGACACATTGATGCTCACATTCCTAAGAGCAAAGCTACTGAGGAACAGCAACACAACCATCAAGCAGATCTAGCTGCAAGAGTTTCTCCAGTAGACATGGACTCTGATCTTGATCTCGACTGGAAACACCGAGGTGAGATATTCTTAGCTCGGTGGGCTCACGATTCGTCAGGACATCAAGGCAGAGATGCAACATACCAGTGGGCACGTGACAGATCCATAGACATTTCCATGGATGCTATCACACAAGTCATCCATGACTGTGACATTTGTGCTGCTATTAAGCAGGCAAAACGACTTAAACCCTTATGGTATGGTGACAGATGGTCCAAGTACAAGTATGGTGAAGCTTGGCAAGTTGACTACATCACTCTACCATGTTCTCGTTCTGGTAAGCAATATGTGCTTACTATGGTAGAGGCAAACACTGGATGGTTGGAAACTTATCCAGTACCACATGCAACTGCACGCAACACCATTCTCGGTCTGGAGAGACAAATCCTGTGGAGACACGGAACTCCAGAGAGGATTGAGTCAGACAACGGAACTCACTTCAAAAACAACCTTGTAAAGAGTTGGGCCAAAGAGCACGGCATCGAGTGGATATTCCACATCCCCTACTATGCACCAGCTGCAGGGAAGATTGAACGCTACAACGGTTTGTTGAAGACCACTCTTAAAGCCATGGGGGGTGGATCTTTGAAAAACTGGGAAAAATATTTAGCACAAGCAACCTGGCTGGTAAATAGTAGAGGTTCAGTGAACCGAGCTGGACCTGCACACTCAGATCTGCTACAGAAAGTAGAAGGTGATAGAGTTCCAGTTGTTAAAGAAAAGAATCTGTTAGGTAAAACTGTTTGGGTATTTTCTCCCTCAGGAGAGGCTAAACCTGTCCGAGGGGTGGTTTCAGCTGAAGGTCCGGGTCACACTTATTGGGTAATGAAAGAGAATGGTGAAATTCAGTGTATTCCACAAAGAAGTTTGACTTTAGCTGAAAGAGTTTAATTTCAGAGTGTTGTACAGCTACATAGCGCCCAAAGGAAGAATCCATGAGGAATCCACGGTGCACGAACCCTGAGAACCCTGAGAGCCCTGAGTCAACTGAGAGTCCCTGTTTCCCTGTTTCCCTGTTTTCCCTTTTCTTTGCTTCATCTGCGAAGAGACAAACTGTTTTCCATTTTTCTTGTTTCTTGGACTTCTGAATCATCTACACCTGAGGATAGCCGGAATGGACTATGAACTTTACTTACAAACTGTGGATGTTGTTTTGGATTGGATGGACAGTATGAACAGCCAATGAAATTGTTTAGCAGGGGTGGATTGTGACCGGTTTAGGCTGTGCCTTTAAGAAAGGGACACTTTCTGAACACTCTGGGCGAATGTTTTGATATTAGAATGAAAACAAGAGATATGCTAATTCAATTTCATTGGTGGGACCCAGCTGTAAATTTTTGTTTAGTCTTTCAGTCGGGGAGTCAGTCGGGCAGTCGTCTTCTTCTTCTCCCTGTGCTGTGAGCTGGCTCATTTCTCTCTACGATTCTCTCTAACCAGATAAGAAAACTAACTTTTTGCATTCGCTTTGAGCTTTAACAAAGTTTTCCCCTTTTAATTACCTTCCTTTCTCTTTCTCTCTAACCCTTTTGGGAAAAAGGGGAGGTAGGGAGGGAGAAGGGAGGGGCAGGCCGAAACCCCCCTGGCCGGGGGGGGGTTTGGGAAAGGTTTCCTGTATTACATACATTGCTGTATATTTCTGTATATATTGTAAATATTGTATATTTTTGTACATATTCACTGCATTCCATATCTGCTTGTAAAATACAGCTTTCATCTGCTTCTCTGGCTGAGTTAGCTGTGGAATTCTTTTGTGTGTGGGGGAACCTTCCTACTCCACCACAATGTCCTACAGCCTTTTTATAGCTCTCAATAGAATAGAATAGAATAGAATAGAATAGAATGCATAGAATAGAATAGAATAGAATAGAATAGAATAGAATAGAATAGAATAGACCAGGTTGGAAGATACCTTCAAGATCATTGCGTCCAACCTATCATCCAACACCACCTTATCAACTAAACCATGCAATCAAGCAACCTACCAAGTCTCCTAGTCTGAACACCTCCAATGATGGTGACTCTTCCAGTATCCTCAGGCAGCCCATTCCAATGGGCAATCAGGATCTCAGGTCTGTATAGAAATTCTTCCTAACATCCAGCCTAAACCGCCCCTGGCGCAGCATGAGACTGTCAGCTTGTGTTGGTGCTGGTTGCTGGGGAGAAGAGACGAACCTCTGCCTGTCTACAACCTCCCTTCAGGTAGTTGTAGAGAACAATATGGTCACCCGTGAGATTCTCCTCCAGGCTAATTCAATGCCAGCTGACCCTCAGCCTCATCTCTTAGGGCTTGTCTAAAAGGAAACCCCTCACCAAACTTTCCATTTGCCCTTCTCTGGACACGTTCCAGCAAGACAACATCCTTCCTAAACTGAGGGGCCCAGAAATGGACAGGTTACTCAAGGTGTGGCCTAACCAGTGCAGTAAAACCTACAGGGGCAGAATGACCAGAATGACCTCCCAGCTCAAATTGACCCTTTGAATTCAGGCCTACTCTTTCCTGATGCAGACCAGGATCACAGTATCACAGTATCACAGTATAACCAAGGTTGGAAGAGACCTCGAAGATCATTGAGTCCAACCTGTCCCAACAGACCTCACAACTAGACCATGGCACCAAGTGCCATGTCCAGTCTCCCTTGAACACCTCCAGGGACGGCGACTCCACCACCTCCCTGGGCAGCCCATTCCAATGACGAATGACTCGCTCAGTGAAGAACTTTTTCCTCACCTCGAGTCTAAACCTCCCCTGGCACAGCTTGAGACTGTGTCCCCTTGTTCTGGTGCTGGTTGCCTGGGAGAAGAGGCCAACCCCTTCCTGGCTACAACCACCTTTCAGGTAGTTGTAGAGGGCAATGAGGTCACCCCTGGTCCTTCTCTTCTCCAGGCTAAACAATCCCAGCTCCCTCAGCCTCTCCTCATAGAGCTTGTGCTCAAGGCCTCTCACCAGCCTTGTTGCCTTTCTCTGGACATATTCAAGTGTCTCAATGTCCTTCTTAAACTGAGGGGCCCAGAACTGGACACAGTACTCAAGGTGTGGCCTAACCAAAGCAGAGTACAGGGGCACAATGACCTCCCTGCTCCTGCTGGCCACACTATTCCTAATGCAGGCCAGGATGCCATTGGCCCTCTTGGCCACCTGGGCACACTGCTGGCTCATGTTTAGGCAGGTGTCAATCAGCACCCCCAGGTCCCTTTCTGTTTGGCAGCTCTCCAGCCACTCTGACCCCAGCCTGTAGCTCTGCATGGGGTTGCTGTGGCCAAAGTGCAGCACCCAGCACTTGGACTTGTTAAATGTCATCCCATTGGACTGTGCCCATCTGTCCAGTCGGTTGAGGTCCCTCTGCAGAGCCTTTCCACCCTCTAACTGACTAACATCTATTCCCAACTTGGTGTCATCTGCAAACTTGCTGATGACTGTCTCAACCCCCTCATCCATATCATCAATGAAGATGTTAAAGAGGATGGGGCCCAGCACTGATCCCTGGGGGATGCCACTGGTGACTGGCCGCCAGCTGGATGTGGCACCATTCACCACCACTCTCTGGGCTCGGCCCTCCAGCCAGTTCCTAACCCAGCACAGAGTGTTGCTGTCCAAACCATGAGCTGACAGCTTAGCCAGCAGTTTACTGTGGGGGACGGTGTCAAAGGCCTTGCTGAAGTCCAGGTAGACCACATCCACAGGCCTCCCCACGTCCACCAGATGGGTCACCTGATCATAGAAGGAGATCAGGTCGGAGAGGCAGGACCTGCCCTTCCTGAATCCATGTTGGCTGGACCTGAGCCCTTGGCCATCCTTCAGGTGTGCAGTTATTGCCTCCAGGATAATCTGTTCCATCACTTTCCCTGGCACTGAAGTCAGGCTGACTGGCCTGTAGTTTCCAGGTTCCTCCATCTGTCCCTTTTTGTGGATGGGGACCACATTGGCCAGTTTCCAGTCATCTGGGACCTCTCCAGTGAGCCAGGACTGGAGGAAAATGATGGAGAGTGGCTTGGCCAGCTCATCTGCCAGCTCTCTCAGCACCCTAGGATGGATCCCATCTGGTCCCATGGACTTGTGGATGTCCAAGTGGCTCAGCAGGTCCCGAACTAATTCTTCATGGATTTCTGGGGCATTACACTGCTCCCCAACCCTACTACCCAGCTCAGGAGGCCACTCATCCTGAACTCCTACCTTGCTGTTAAACATCGAGGCAAAGAAGGCGTTCAGGACCTCAGCCTTTTCCTCATCTTCGGTCACCGTGTTCCCCTCCAGGTCCAGTAAGGAGTGGAGACTCTTCTTGCCCTTCTTTTTAGCGTTGATATATTTGTATAATTGCTTTTTATTTTCTTTCACAGAGGTGGCCAGTTTCAGTTCCAACTGGGCCTTTGCCTCTCAAATTTTATTCCTACATAATCTAACCACTTCCTTGAACATACCTCGAGAAGCCTTCCCCTCCTTCCAAAGGTGATACAGCCTCTTTTTTCCCTTAATTCCTCCAGGAGCTGCTTGCTCATCCAGGCCGGTTGCCTTCCCCGCCGGCTCATCTTTCGGCACATGGGAACCGCCAGTTCCTGTGCCTTCAAGAGCTCCTTTTGAAGTAGGTCCAACCCTCCTGGACCCCTCAGTTCATGAGGGTTGGTACCCAGGGAACTTTACAAATAAGTTTCTTAAAGAGGCTGAAGTTTGCCCTCCGGAAGTCCAAGGTGAAGGTTCTGTTGGTGCTCCTCCCTATCTCCCTGCATATTGGAAACTTCACCATCTCATGGTCTCTGCACCCGAGGCGGCCTCCCACAGTCATGTCTTTTACCAGCTCTTCTCTATTGGAGAACAGCAGGTCAAGCAGAGCCTGTCCCCTGGTAGGCTCGCTTAACAGCTGCATCAGGAAGCAGTCCTCTATTCACTGCAGGAATCTTCTGGACTGCCTTCTCTCTGCTGAATTAAGTTCCCAGCAGATATCTGGCAGGTTGAAGTCACCCACGAGGACAAGATCTGATGATCTTGAAACAGCCTCCAGTTGTTTGTAGAATAATTCATCAACCTCCTCATCCTGGTTGGGTGGTCTATAACAGACTCCAACCAGGATGTCAGATTTGTTGGGCTGCCCTCTGATTTTAACCCACAGGCTCTCAATTCCCTCATCTTCCACCTCAAGTTCTGAGGCAGAAAGTGTTTCCCTAATATACAAAGCCACCCCTCGTCTTCTTCTCCCTCGCCTATCCCTCCTAAAGAGCCTGTAACCCCCAGTGTAGCACTCCAATCGTGCCTGTTGTTCCACCATGTTTCTGAGATGGCAACTATATCACAGTTGCCCTGGTGGATTAGGACCTCCAGCTCATCTTGCTTATTGCCCAGGCTGCGTGCATTGGTGTACATGCAATGCAGCTGGGCTCCCGACCTCTCAGTTGACCCTACCTTGTGCCCTACTCTTACCTCTGCAGAGGGACTGATGTCTTCACCCACCCCCTTCACACCTAGTTTAAAGCCCTCCTAATGAGCCCTGCCAACTCTAGTGCTAGGACTCTCTTGCCCCTTCTAGAAAAATGTACCCCATCAGGACATGGCAGGTTAGGTGCCATAAAAGTTGCCCCATGATCAAAGAAACCAAAGTTCCTCCGCTGGCACCATTCCCTGAGCCACTTGTTGATGGTGTGGGTTCTCCTGTTCCTCTCAGTGTACTCCCCTGCCACTGAGGGAACTGAGCAGAACACCACTTGTGCACCTGCCCCATCAATCAACTGTCCAAGGGCCCTGAACTCCTTCTTAATTGCTCTGGTGCCCTTCCTGTCAATCTCATCACTCCCAGCCTGTATCACCAGTAGAGGGTAATAGTCAGAGGGACTGATGAGCTTGGGGATTCCCCTTGCAATGTCCCTTACTCACGCCCCGGGTAGAGAGCAGACCTCCCTGTGGGATGGGTCGGGATGACATATGGGTCCCTCAGCACCCCCAGGAGAGTGTCCCCAACAGCTATAACCCTTCTCCTTTTCTTTGTGGAGCTGGTCGTTATAGCTGTTGGGAACTGCTTGGCTTTAGGCTTGGCCTTTGGCTGCTCTCCGGAGCTGGTCATTACAGCCGGTGGGGACCGCTTGGCCTTGATCTCCCCTCTGGATGGCTGCTCCTCAGCCCTCTCATCCCCACAGCCCTCAGCCTGCAGGGCCTCATACTTATTATGCAAGGGCAGCGGAGGAGGAGGAGAGGGCCGGGGTGGATTTCTCTTGCCACCCTTGGCAGGGACCTGTGTCCATCCCTCTCCATTGGCCTTCTTGGCCACCTGAGCACACTGCAGGCTCATGTTCAGCCTACCATCAACCAGCACCCCCAGGTCCCTCTCTTCCTGGCTGCTCTCCAGCCACTCTGACCCCAGCTTGCAGCACTGCATGGGGTTGTTGTGGCCAATGTGCAGAACCCGGCACTTGGATGTGTTCAATCTCATGCCATTGGACTCTGCCCATCTGTCCAGCCTGTCAAGGTCCCTCTGCAAAGCCTCTCTACGCTCCAGGAGATCAACACCTGCCCCCAGCTTGGTGCCGTCTGCAAATTCACTGATGATGGACTCAATGCCCTCATCCAGATCATCAATAAAGATGTTGAAGAGCATGGGGCCCAGCCCTGATCCTTGGGGCACACCACTAGTGACTGGTCACCAGCTGGATGTGGCACCATTCACCACCACTCACTGGGATCAGCCCTCCAGCCAGTTCCTAACCCAACACAGTGTGATCCTGTCCAAGCCATGGGCTGCCAGCTTGGCCAGGAGTTTGCTGTGGGGGATGGTGTCAAAAGCCTTGCTGAAGTCCAGGTAGACCTCTTCCACAGGCCTTCCCACATCCACCAGGCTGGACCATAGAAGGAGATCAGGTTGGAGAGGCAGGACCTGCCCTTCCTAAATCCATGCTGGCTGGGCCTGATCCCTTGGCCATCCTGGAAGTGCTGTGTGATTGCATTCAAGATGACCTGTTCCATAATCTTGCCTGGCACTGAGGTCAGGCTGACTGGCCTATAATTCCCTGGCTCCTCCAGCTGGCCCTTCTTGTGGATGGGCACCACGTTGGCCAGCTTCCAGTCTTCTGGGACCTCTCCAGTGAGCCAGAACTGCTGAAAAATGATGCAGAGTGGCTTGGCCAGCTCATCTGTCAGCTCTCTCAGCACCCTAGGATGGATCCCATCTGGTCCCATGCACTTGTGGGGATCCAAGTGGCTGAGGAGAGCTCTAACTAGCCCCTCCTCCTGGAACAGAGGGAAATTATTCTGCTCCCTGGCTCCTTCTGCCAGCTCTGCAGGCCAGGTCTCTGGAAGACATTCTGTCCTGCTAGTAAAAATTGAGGCCAAGAAGGTGTTAACTACCTCCACCTTTTCCTCATCTTTTGCTACAACATTCCGCTCCATGTCCACCAAGGAGTGGAGGTTGTCCTTGCCCCTCCTCTTGCTATTAATATATTTATAGAAGGACTTTTTGTTGTTCTTCACAGCAGAGGCCAGTCTAAGCTCCAAATGTGTTTTTGCCTCCCTAATTTTCTTCCTACAAGACTTAGCAACATCCTTAAACATTCTATGGGTTGCCTTGCCTGTCCTCCAAAGATGGTACACTCTCTTTTTTCCCTTATTTCTTTTAGAAGTTCATTGCCCATCCAGGCTGGCCATCTGCCCCGGTGCCTCATCTTCCGGCACATTGGCACAGCCTGTTCCTGTGCCTTCAAGAATTCTTTCTTGAAGTAGGTCCAGCTCTCCTGGACCCCTTTGTTTTTAAGGGCTGCTTCCCAAGGAACCCTCTGAGCCAGTTCCTTGAGTAACCTGAAGTCCGCCCTCTGGAAGTCCAGAGTGAAGGTCTTCTTGCTGCCCCTCTTAGCTTGACTGAATACTGAAAATTCAATTATCTCATGGTCACTGGACCCTAAACACCCTCCGACCACCACATCACCCACCATCCCTTCCCTATTGGTGAAGAGGAGGTCAAGCATAGCTTTATCCCTGGTAAGCTCGCGTAGCAGCTGGGATTAGAAGCTGTCCTCCATGCACTCTAAGAACTTCCTAGACTGCCTCCTCTCTGCTGTGTTGAGATCCCAGCAGATATCAGGCAGGTTGAAGTCACCCATGAGAACAAGGTCAGGTGATCCTGAGACAGCCTTTAGCTGCCTATAGAATGCTTCATCAACATTTTCATCCTGGTTGGGTTGTCTATAACAGACTCCAACCAGGATGTCTGCCCTGCTGGTCTTCCCTCTAATTCTCACCCACAAGCACTCAACTGATCATCCCTGATCTCTAGCTCAATGGCATCTAGTGCCTCCCATATGTGCCACCCCTCCACCCCTTCTTCCTTGCCTGTCACTCCTGAGGAGCCTGTAGCTGTCAATTGCAGCGCTCCAGTCATGTGAGTTGTCCCACCATGTCTCTGTGATGGCAACTACATCATAACTTTCCTGCTGCAACAAGGCTTCCAGCTCCTCTTGTTTATTGCCCATACTTCATGCATTAGTGTACATGCACTTCAGCTGGGCTGCTGGTTTCACCTGTCTCCAGCTTCTTACATAAAGAAGCAACTGTAGATTGTAAATACTGTATTTACTATAAACTTCAGAATATATGTAAGTGAACTACTCTAGTCATCTAAAATCAAATACTAATCATTACTTGAAATACTATTCAAAATCTATACTTAAGAGTCAGAGCTTTCAAAACTTGATAGATAGTTGGTTCCAGACACCTAACACATTCTGCTCTTAAGCTCACTGGTCAGTAAGACATTTACATACTTCATTGCATTGTGTAGACAGACCTTGGAAACTGGGAGCATGCATAATATTCCTAAAACATTTATTCCACAAGCAGTTCAACCAAGTCTGCAAGACAATATTTTCCCATGGATTACCAGTAAATATTCAGTACTTCAAAGATTATTTCCAGAAAAAGACCTGCAAATAAATATAATTTAAATGGTTGAATAATAATATATTGAACGTTCATAAAAGGTATGTGCTAAAGCATGCATCCTGCTCTGAAAAGTGTACAACTTGAAGCATGCTGCTTACAATATGTGACAAAGCAGTGCGATAGCTTTTCAGAAGTATTCAGCATGGATTTGCCAAAAACTCATGTCTGATTAATCTGATAGCCTTCTACCAAGGACATGACTGGATGGATAGATGAGGGCAGGGCAGTGGATGTTGTCTAACTTGACTTCACTGTCTCTTGTGAAAATCAGCAAGGGCAATTGTAAAGTACTGTACCTAGGCAGGGAAAACCCTATGCATCAGTACAGGTTGGGGGCTGGCCTGCTGGAGAGCAGCTCTGTGGAAAAAGTCCTGGGAGTGCTGACAAATGACAGAATGATCACAAGCCAGCTATGTGCTCTTGTGGGCAAGAAGGCAAACAGAATCCTAGGGTACATCAAGAAGAAGGTGGTAAGTGGGTCAAGGGAAGTTACCCTCCCCCTCTACTCTGCCTTGACAAGGCCTCATCTGGATTAACGTGTCCAGTTCTTGGTTTTCTGGCTCAAGAAGGACAGGTAATTCTTTGAGATAGTACAGCAAAGGGCTATGAAGATGATTAAGGGACTAGAACATATCTCTCACAGAGAAAGGATGGGGGATTTGGAGATCTTTAGCATAGCGAAGAGATGACTGAGGAGGGATCTTAACAATGCTTATTATAAATACTGAAAAGTGAGTGTCAGGAGGATGGGGCCAGCCTTTTTCTAAGTGGTGCCCAATGAGAGGACAAGAGGTAATGGGCACAAAGTAGAACACATGAACTTCCGTCTAAACATGAGGAGGAACTTCATTATTTTGAGGGTGGTATAGCACCAGAACAGGCTGCCTGGAGAGGTGGTGGAGTCTCCATCTCTGGAGATATTCAAAACCTACCTGGATGCCATCATGTCAATCCTGCTCTATATGAACCTGCTCTGGTGGGCAGGTTGCACTAGACAATCACCAGAGGTGTATTCCAACCCCAGTCATTCTATAATTCAGTAATATGTTACTTCATTAAGTACTGTGTCTTTACTTTGAGACCAGAAAAGTAAGTTTTCTGTACACTGAGATACAGGAGAGATGAAACTGGCTAATACCACGGCACAGGAATGTATTGCTCATTCTGTCCTATAGTTTGCATTCAAGGAAATGTAACACCAGACACTCTGTTCATATTATTTTGCCTTTTTCTACTTTTGTCAAGCCCCCGCACCTATGAACAGACATGAAATGGGATTTTTCTGTTTTGTCTTCCACTTGCAAAGCCTGTAATAATCTGAACTGCATGACTAGAATACACTTTAAGGCAAGGGTGGAGCAGGCTTTCTTCCAGGTAAAGCTGGTCTACATCAGTCAGGGTTAGATTAATTTTCACTGCATTCTTGTATCTTAATGACCAAAGTAGTTCAACGACATACAAGAAACAAGTACTGATGATAATATTTCTATCACTTCAAACTATTTAACAGTTATGTATTTCATTTTGTTATCTTCCTACAGGCCACATGTGGCTGACATTGTACGATCTTTGTCACTTAAAGGACAAGTATTCATTAGAAAACCTAATGAAAATAGCAAGTTGAGATGCCTATTCAAAATGTATTCTACTAAAAGGAATCTATTTATGCAAGTTTTTAATCATTGTTTACCAGCCTTTGGTGAAATTATATAATTTTGTAAAGATGTGCTCATGGTGTCAAAAAGCAGATAGCTGGAAATAGAGCAGATAGATTCCTTTTTGTACATGCACATAAACACAGATTCAAATCTACCTAAAGGCTACACTAAACATAAAAATTAAAACAATCAGTTCAACCATCAGACTTATTATCACATGTCCAAATTTACAATGAAAATGAAAAGCAGGTCTCTGCATGTTTGTTCATCTTAACCATCAGTGTGGAATGTAAGCTTTTCATTTTGAAACTGACCTCCAAGAATATAAATTGTAAAAGGTGCCTCATTCACAGATGCCTGAAAATTGAGTCCCCTGAATGTGAAACACAAGACAATGTTGTAAGAAATGAAGGCATCTGCCTTCCCTGCCTCCGGTGGGAAAAGGGAATACCAGTCATGAGGAAACTGGGAATAAAACAAATATAGAAGACTCATCCTGTCAGGCTGAGTCTCAAGATGAAGAACTGATCAACGAGATTTCATTAATGTGGTGAAGAAAGAGTGACTGAGGAAAGCAGTGACAGCTGTTCATGGACACACAAGCATGAATCAGATCCTATACTGTACCTTGGAGGGATATGCCTAATTAAAATACCCACTTTAAAAAATTAACAAATTCTGCATTATTCTTTGTCTGTTTTAGTCTCATAGGACACAAGTATATTTCTTTTTAATGGCCTGTGCCAATCTGAATTTTTCCCACCCTGAGCTAGCACAGTTCATCATTGAAGTCAAAGTCAGAAGCAGATATAATGAAAAAAATTGCACAGACTGACTGAAATGATGAGAATTCCAGTAATTCTCATTGATTATTCATATAATCGGTGTTCTTCAAAATTGCTGTGAAAAATCAACAATGTTTGTTACAAGTAGAGTACTATCAGTTTCTCAGTGAAGATATGTCACCACACATTGTTTATATATCAGTATTGAAAGCTTATGGTAAGGTTTCTAAGTTTTTAACACATTGGACATAAACTAAACTCAACTCTAGAATACTCATGTAGATTTTTAAATACCTATAACTATGTTAAAAAAAATGTTTCCATTGTTTTGGCTGAAAAACAAGTAAATAGAGGTCAAATAAAATGAAAAGGAAGGAGACACAAATAAAACAAAAAACAAATTTGTAAATAAATATTTACATATAAGATTTATTTAAAAGATGTATACTATTAGGTATATATAGAAAACATCAATTGATTTTTTGGAAATCAGACTGATGACAAACTCTGATATCTAAAATTTCTAGTAGTATAGATGGTTGAATTCAAAAAACTAAGTGCAGAATAGTAGACAGGGAGCCTGAAACTGAGTCTGCAAGAGTCCCACTCGGTGTATTTGCTTTTTTCAGAAGATATACTTGCAGTTTGAAAAGTTAAGTACATCTGTATTCCTTATAACAAATGCCAGCTCTGAATTACATTTTTTCAAAAGGTTATCAGGAAAAAACAGTTATTTATTCACAAAATATAATTTCTATTTCCTTAAATGTCCTCAAGTGTCTCTAACTTCAATTAAAACAAAGCTGCACCCAAAAATTATTTAATTTGTCATAGTCTCCATATGGAACATTTTTGCAGCACAACAGAAACTTTGTTTTAGCTTCACAGCTTGAATCCCATTACTATACTAATTTCTCTGCTTAATTCTTTACCCAGTATTATAAGCTAAGGAGTCACCTTCATTTTGTTGTGTGTGTATGCATTAAACTTATGAGCTACAGAGGCTTCTTACTCAGTAACTCGTGTTTTAATATCATAAGCAAGCACACAGACCTAGCTGCCAGTTAAGGAAGTTTATCATCTCACCTGTCATATTACAGTAAACAAGAAACGGTCCCAAGGGGCCACTTCCATCTGAATCAATATTGTAAAAGCCTGAGGTGTTCCCTTTATGCTTGTAGGCTTCACATGATCTCTCATAGATGGCTGTAAAAGAACACATTCCATCAGAAAAATAATGGTACAATTTTACATTTTATCCAAGTAAGTTCTTAAAAAAACCATGGATCCTGTCAGTGTGAAAAACGTTGTGTGTGTGTGTTTACTGACAAAGAATACAGAAAAAAAAAACCCCATAATTAAAATGACACTTTCTTTTGGATTTGTAAAGCGTGTTTGGTTTTATTTATAGGGGAGATCACAAAGGGCATTTTCAAGCATTTCCATATTTCAGACTTGGAACTTCAGGGAGGAAACTGAAATGTGGGTGAGTAAATGGTTCTAAAAGCCACTAAATAATAGGATGCCAAGGGTAGTACTTAGATAAGTAATCAAATTTTGATACTACCTACCTCAACCAAACCAAGATTATAGTTGTTAAATAAGAAAAGAAAAAATTGTGTCTGTTGGATCCCATGTCACGTACTCTTTAATTCAGTCAAGACCTAAAGAAAAGTCTATAATGACTTCATTATGATCAAAAATATGAGAACAAGGATTTTTGAGTATGCCTCTGTAATTAAACAGGAATCACTGAGGATAATGCCATAGCTGGATCACATTAACTTAATGTGGCAGTTTCAGTCTATGCCTTTAAAAGTTAGCTGCAGATTTTCGAGCAGAAGAGTGAAGAAGTATAACCAATTCACAATTGGGTGTAAAAAAGAAGACAAGAGATTATTCTAAATTAATTTAATTGTCCAGATGTTAGATGTACCCCTAGCAATATCTCACATCCCATTTCATTCCTTTCTTCCTTCACTGGCTGCTGTTTTCTGCTCTGCTCAACTGGAAGGATCTTATTGCTACTAGCTGACCTTGCAGATAAGACTAACATAACTCTCATAACTTTTCTTTCTCTTTTCTTCTAATTAAACAGAGGAAGGGTGTGGGTGGGATAGTTTAAGGGAGAAGCAGAGCAGTTACCCCCACTTCTTTTGGGGTCCCAGAAGGTTCAGAGGGGTTTCTGTGATGTTTTCCACCTGTAAATACCTGTACAATGTTGTCAATACCTGTGTATTTGTACATATTCATTGCATTCCATTGTAGAGTGTAGTTATTTCTTGTAAATATAGCTTTCCTGACTGAGTGAGCCAAGTCTTTTGTTAATGTGGTGGTAAAATTCCAAAACCATTGCACCTCACTACCCCTTTAACTGTTACATTGCTTTGGAGTAGTCATACTGCTCTGGCCTTTCTTTTCAAAATTAGTCTATGTGCTCTCTCACTTATTATCAAAAACTGAAAACCCTCTGCCATGAAGAAAGAGCCATTGCATTCAGAAGAAAATAAAAATTAAAAAATCCCCAAATGTAACTCCACAATCATTAACATTCTACAAGATTTTGATCTGCATCAATTTTATTCAGTTATATTCTACAAAAAATATCTATAGAGCACTAGTAAAATAATACCAAAATGTGGTGTTTTTTAAAAAGAAAACATTTTTCAGAAGTGTGATCTCTGTATGATTTGCCTGATGTTTACTACCATTATATGGAAACCTGTCAAAAAGGCACAAAATTCATTCAGAGTGCTTACCTGCAAAATAAACAGAATGCACAATTAATGTAATTTTCTGATTAAATTTTATGTTTATTTACTGTATAAATGTCTTAGTTAAATTTAAATGTGACAGAAGAGATTCAATTATTCATTAATTGTTTTATGAACATTTTAGGCTGCATACTAATATTTCATGGTCATTAAATTTCCATTCTTTATAACAAAAAGATTGCTTTTTTGAAAATTCAAGTGGCATCTTTTTCTTTAGAAATTACAGAGTAGTGTGATAACATGGCCAAAAATTATCCTAGATTCTTGGAATAGTTATAAAAATAACTGAAATTAACTAGTAAAGAAAAGCAAGTCTTTGTTTTTATATCCATAGACACATTTTGTTAGTCATAAACAGACATATTCCACTAAATCACTTTGGAAAATGAATTGGAGCTCAGTAAGTCTCATCATATTATTGCACTTCTTATGGACTCTTAATCACTAGGAAACCATGGCCTCCACATCTGCCCTCATAAAAATCGTCAGTTCATTCACCATTTGATTTTCCAAGTTATAACAAACCAAATTTCTTTAAACTTCATATTGGATAAATGACAGTTTTATGTCATACACTGTGATATTTAAAATAAACTGTACTATTGATATCCTTTCACAGAATCATAGAATCAATAAGATTGGAAAAGACCTCAGAGATCATCAAGTCCAACCTATTACCCATGATTAATTAAATCATGGCTTCAAGTGCCATATCCAATCCTTTCTAAAAACTGCCAGATATGGTGACTCCACCACCTCTCTGGGCAGCACATTCCAATGGCCAGTCACTCTTCCTCTGAAGAAGTTCCTCCTCACCTCAAGCCTAAACTAACCCTGGCATAGCTTGAGACTATGTCCTCTTATTCTGTTACTGGTTGCCTCTAGGCTACAACCTCCCTTCAGGTAGTTGTAGACAGCAATAAGGTCTTCCCTGAGCCTCTTGTTCTCCAGGATGAACAATCCTAGCTCCCTTAGCTTCCCCCCATAGGGCTTGTGCTTGAGACATCTAACCAGCCTTGTTGCCCTTCTCTGAACACATTCAAGTATCTCAATGTCCTTCTTAAACTGAGGGTCCCAAAACTGGACACAATACTCAAGGTGTGGCTTAACCAGTGCTGAATACAGGGCCAGAATTACTTCCCTGCTCCTGCTGGCCACACTATTCCTAATGCAGGCCAGGATGCCACTGGCCTTCTTGGCCACCTGGGCACACTGCTGGCTCATGTTCAGACAGCTGTCAACCAGAACCCCCAGGTCCCTTTCTGTCTGGTTGTTCTCCAGCTATTCTGTCCCCATCCTCTAGTGCTGCATGGGGTTTTTGTGGTCAAAGTGCATCATTCAGCACTTGGACTTGTTAAATGCCATCCTGTTGGACTCTGCCCATCTGTCCAGCCTGTCAAGGTCCCTCTGCAGAACAGCTCTCCTACCCTTTAATAGATCAACACCTGCTCCCAACTTGATGTCGTCTAGAAACTTACTAATAATGGACTCAATCCCCTCATCCAGATCATCAATAAAGATTTTGAATAGAATTGGGGCCCAACACTGGTCCCTGGGGGACACCACTAGTGACTGGCTGCCAGCTAGATGTGGCACCATTCACCACCACTCTCTGGGCTCAGCCCTCCAGCCAGTTCTTAACCCAGCGTGGAGTTCTGCTGTCCAAGCCACAGGCTGACAGCTTGGCCAGGAATTTGCAGTGGGTGACAGTGTCGAAGGCCTTGCTGAAGTTCAGATAGATCACACCCACAGCCTTCCCCACATCCACCAGGAGGGTCACCTGATCATAGAAGGAGATCAGGTTGGTCAGGCAGGACCTGCGCCTCCTAAATCCATGCTAGCTGGGCCTGAACCCTTGGACATCCTGCAGGTGCTCTGTGATTGCCCCCAGGATGATCTGCTCCATAATCTTGCTTGGCACTGAGGTCAGCCTATAGTTTCCAGGTTCCTTGTTCCAGCCCATCTTCTGGATGGGCCTCACACTGGCCAGTTTCCAGTCATCTGGGACCTCTCTGGTGAGCCAGGGCTGGTGGTAAATGATGGAGACTGGCTTGGCCAGCTCATCTGCCAGCTCTCTCAGCACCCTAGGATGGATTCCATCTGGTCCCATGGACTTGTGAAGATTCAAGTGGCTCAGCAAGTCCCTAATTAATTCCTCATGGATTTCAGGGGGATTATACTACTCCCTGACCCCATCTACTGGCTCAGGAGGTTCTCCTGCCTTACTGTTGAAAACTGAGGCAAAGAAGTTATTTAGTACCTCAGCCTTTTCCTTTAGTTACAATATTCCCCTGCCAGTCCAATGAAGAGTGGAGGTTCTTCTTGGCCCTCTTTGTAATATTAATATGTTTATAAAAATGCTTTTTATTGTCTTTCACAGAAGTGGCCAGTGTAAGTTCTAACTGGGCTTTTGCCTTTCCAATTTTTCACCTACATGACCTAACGGCATCCTTAAATGTATCATGAGTTGCCTCCCCGCCTTTCCAAAGGTGATGCATCCTCTTTTTTCCCCTTAATTCCTGCAAGAGCTGCTTGCCCATCCAGGCTGGTCGCATTCCCCACCAGCTCATCTTTTGGCACATGGGCACAGCCTGTTCCTGTGCCTTCAAGAGCTCCTGTTTGAAGTAGGACCAACCATACTGGACCCCTTTGTTCTTAAGGTCTGCTGCTTAAATAAGATGAAGTCTGCCCTCCAGAAGTCATAGAATCATAGAATCAGTCAGGGTTCGAAGGACAGGGACACCCCACACTACATCAGGCTGACCAGAGCCTCGTCCAGCCTGGTCTTCAACACCTCCAGGGACGGGGCCTCAACCACCTCCCTGGATAACCCATTCCAGGGCTTCACCACTCTCATGGTGAAGAACTTCTTCCTCACATCTAGCATGAATCTCCCCACCTCCAGCTTCATTCTATTCCCCCTAGTCCTATCACTACCTGAGATCCTGAGAAGTCCCTCCCCAGCCTTCCTGTAGGCCCCCTTCAGATACTGGAAGGCCACAATGAGGTGACCTCGAAGCCTTCTCTTCTCCAGACTGAATAGCCCCAACTCCTTCAGTCTGTCCTCATAGGAGAGGTGCTCCAGCCTTCTGATCATCCTCGTGGCCCTTCTCTGGACATGCTCCAGCATGTCCACATCCCTCCTGTAATAGGGGCTCCACAACTGGATGCAGTACTCCAGGTGGGGTCTCACCAGAGCTGAGTAGAGGGGAAGAAGCACCTCCCTTGACCTGCTGGTCACACTTCTCCTGAGGCAGCCCAGGATCTGATTGGCTTTCCAGGCTGCAAGGGCACATTGAGAGCTCCTGTTGAGCTTCTCGTCCACCAGCACCCCCAAGTCTCTCTCCTCAGGGCTGCTCTCCAGCCAGTCACTTCCCAGCCTGTATTTGTGCCTGGGATTGCCTCGACCCAGATGCAGGACCCTGCACTTGGTCTTGTTGAAGCTCATGAGGTTGGCTTGTGCCCACCTCTCCAGCCTGTCCAGATCCCTCTGGATGGCATCCCTTCCCTCCAGCGTGTCCACTGCACCACACAGCTTGGTGTCATCAGCAAACTTGCTGAAGGTGCACTCGATGCCACTGTCCATGTCACCCACAAAGATGTTGAACAAGACTGGTCCCAGGACTGATCCCTGAGGGACTCCACTTGTCACTGGCCTCCCCTGGGACATGGACCCATTGACAGCCACTCTTTGGGTGCGGCCATCAAGCCAGTTCTTTATCCATCTAGTGGTCTATCCATCAAACCCATGTGTCACCAGTTTGGAGACCAGGAGGTGGTGCGGGACAGTGTCGAAGGCTTTGCTCAAGTCCAGGTAAACGACATCAGTTGCTCGCCCCTCATCTATTAATGCTGTCACCTGATCATAGAAGGCCACCAGGTTTGTCAGGCAGGATTTGCCCTTGGCAAAGCCATGCTGACTATTCCCAATCACCTCTTCACTGTTCTTCTGAGTCATTAGTGCCTCCAGGAGGATCTGCTCCATGATCTTTCCGGGCACAGAGGTGAGACTGACTGGCCTGTAGTTCCCTGGTTCCTCCTTCTTGCCCTTTTTGAAAATGGGAGTAATGTTTCCCCTTTTCCAGTCTGTGGGGACTTCCCCATTCTGCCATGACTGTTGGAATAGAATAGAGAGGGGTTTGGCAACCTCATCTGCCAGTTCTCTCAGCACCCGTGGGTGTATCTCGTCGGGTCCCATGGACTTGGACACTTTCAGGTTCTTCAGGTGATCACCAACCTGAGCTTCACTTAACATGGGCAGTTCTTGCTCCCCGTCCCTGGCATTGTCTGCCATGACACCAGGAGTGTGGCTGGAGGCCCTTGCAGTGAAGATTGAGGTAAAGAAGTGATTGAGTACCTCAGCCTTTTCCACATCACTTGTGACTAATTCACCACTTTCCTTTCTGAGGGGGCCCACACCTTCCCTAGTCTTCTTCTTGCCATTAACATACCTATAGAAATTCTTAGTGCTCCCTTTAACCTCCCTGGCTAGATTCAGTTCAAACTCTGCTTTGGCAGTTACTCAAAGTAAGGGTTCTGTTATTACTCCTCCTTGTTTTCCTGAATACTGAAAACTCCACTATCTCATGGTCACTGCACCCTGGACAGCCTCCTACCATGAAATCTTCCACCAGCCCTTCTCTATTTGAAAACAGCAGGCCAAGCAGAGCCTGACCCCTGGTAGGCTCACTTAACAGCTGCATCAAGAAGCTGTCCTCCATACACTCTAAGAACCTTCTGGACTGCCTTTTCTCTGCTGAGTTAAGATCCCAGCAGATGTCTGGTAGGTTAAAGTCACCCACAAGGAAAAGGTCTGATGATCTTGAGAAAGACTTCAGCTGCTTATAGAATAATTCATCACCTTCTTCATCCTGGTTGTGCGGTCTATAACAGACTCCAACAAGGATGTCAGTTTTGTTAGCCCTCCCTCTTATTTTAACCCACAGGCACTCAATCCTTTCATCCTGAACCTGAAGTTCTGTGACATCAATTGATTCCCTTATATACAGGGCTATCCCTCCTCCTCTTTTCCCTCACCTGTCTCACCTAAAGAGATTGTAACCATCCAGTGCAGTACTCCAATTATGTGAATCATCCCACCATATTTCTGTAATGGCAACTACATCATAGTTTTTCTGGTGAACCAAGACTTTCAGTTCCTCTTGTTTGTTACCCATACTGTGTGCATTGGTGTACATGCATGTCAGCTGAGCTGCTGATTTCTCCAGTAACTCTAGTTTATGTCCCTCTTTCTCCTCTCCAGAGAGACTGGTTTCATCACCCACCCCCTTCAAACCTAGTTTAAAGCCCTCTCAATGAGCTCTGCCAGCTCTTGTGCTAGAGCCCTCTTGCCCTTTCTAGATAGATTTATCCCATCTAGGTCCACTAGGTCTGGTGTGGTAAAATTTGCCCCTTGAACAAAGAACCCAAAATTCTGCTGCTAGCACCATCCTTTGAGCTATTTGTTAATTACATGGCTTCTCCTGTTCCTTTCAGTATACACCCCTGCCACTGAGGGAACTGAGCAGAACACCACTTGAGATCCTGGCCCATCAATACATTGTCCAAGGGCCTTGAATTACTTTTTGATTGTCCTGTGCCTTTCTTATCAATCTCATTGCTGCCAGTTTGGATTGCCAGCAATGGGTAACAGTGGGCTGGATTAGCTTTGGTAGTCTCTCGGTAATGTCCCTTACCTGGGCCCCAGGTAGGCAGCAGATGTCCTTGTGGGATGGGTCAGGATGACGTATGGGACCCTCTGTTCCCCTTAGGAGAGAGTCACCAACAACAGTTACCCTCCTCTTTTTCTGTATGGTACTAGTCCTGGTGGTTGGTAGGGACTGATTTGCTTTAGGCATCCCCTCAGATGGTTCCTCCTCTGTCTTCTCATCCATTTTGCCTTCAACCTGCAGGGTCTCATACTTATTGTGCAAGGGCAATGGGGGATGTGAAGCAGGCCAGGATGGATTCCCTGGAGGTGTTCAAGAGGGGATTGGACGTGGCACTTGGTGCCATGGTCTAATCATGAGGTTTGTGGTGACAGATTCGACTTGATGATCCTTGAGGGCTCTTCCAACCTTGGTGATACTGTGATACTGTGATTCCCCATGCTTCTCCTAAGAGGGACCTGTACCAAATCCCCCTGTTTCTGGGGTCACCTCCCTCAACTGGGGGTGTGTGTGTGTGTCTGCAAAGCCTGCTTCTACATGTCTAACTCCCTTTTGCAATCCCTTATAATCCTGAGTCTTAATAATTTCTTTGCTACGCAACATTTCTTAAAATCCTTACTACATGCTCTTTGCAACTAAGACACCACTGTTGCTGACTTTGTACAAGTGAGATTTAACAGGCAGTCTTCTAAATTTAGTAATTTCTCAACAAATTTGTGTAGATACATATTCTTTTCTTAGGATCAAACATATTATTAATTTCATAAGGACAACTTATAATGACAAAATTATTTCTCTTATATCTAGGGAGGTATTTGGATTTGTATTTTTTTATTTCTGTAAAGTTTCATAAAGATTTTTATCTATTAGGAACATATGGGACCGGATGGGATCCATCCTAGGGTGCTGAGAGAGCTGGCAGATGAGCTGGCCAAGCCACTCTCCATCATTTTCCTCCAGTCCTGGCTCACTGGAGAGGTCCCAGATGACTGGAAACTGGCCAATGTGGTCCCCATCCACAAAAAGGGACAGATGGAGGAACCTGGAAACTACAGGCCAGTCAGCCTGACCTCAGTGCCAGGGAAAGTGATGGAACAGATTATCCTGGAGGCAATAACTGCACACCTGAAGGACGGCCAAGGGCTCAGGTCCAGCCAACATGGATTTAGGAAGGGCAGGTCCTGCCTCTCCGACCTGATCTCCTTCTATGATCAGGTGACCCATCTGGTGGACGTGGGGAGGCCTGTGGATGTAGTCTACCTGGACTTCAGCAAGGCCTTTGACACCGTCCCCACAGTAAACTGCTGGCTAAGCTGTCAGCTCGTGGTTTGGACAGCAACACTCTGTGCTGGGTTAGGAACTGGCTGGAGGGCCGAGCCCAGAGAGTGGTGGTGAATGGTGCCACATCCAGCTGGCGGCCAGTCACCAGTGGCATCCCCCAGGGATCAGTGCTGGGCCCCATCCTCTTTAACATCTTCATTGATGATATGGATGAGGGGGTTGAGACAGTCATCAGCAAGGTTGCAGATGACACCAAGTTGGGAACAGATGTTAGTCAGTTAGAGGGTGGAAAGGCTCTGCAGAGGGACCTCAACCGACTGGACAGATGGGCACAATCTAATGGCATGGGATTTAACAAGTCCAAGTGCTGGGTGCTGCACTTTGGCCACGGCAACCCCATGCAGAGCTACAGGCTGGGGTCAGAGTGGCTGGAGAGCTGCCAAACAGAAAGGGACCTGGGGGTGCTGATTGACAGCTGCCTAAACATGAGCCAGCAGTGTGCCCAGGTGGCCAAGAAGGCCAATGGCATCCTGGCCTGCATTAGGAATAGTGTGGCCAGCAGGAGCAGGGAGGTCATTGTGCCCCTGTACTCTGCTTTGGTTAGGCCACACCTTGAGTACTGTGTCCAGTTCTGGGCCCCTCAGTTTAAGAAGGACATTGAGACACTTGAATATGTCCAGAGAAGGGCAACAAGGCTGGTGAGAGGCCTTGAGCACAAGCTCTATGAGGAGAGGCTGAGGGAGCTGGGATTGTTTAGCCTGGAGAAGAGAAGGATCAGGGGTGACCTCATTGCCCTCTACAACTACCTGAAAGGTGGTTGTAGCCAGGAAGGGGTTGGCCTCTTCTCCCTAGCAACCAGCACCAGAACAAGGGGATACAGTCTCAAGCTGTGCCAGGGGAGGTTTAGACTCGAGGTGAGGAAAAAGTTCTTCACTGAGCGAGTCATTCGTCATTGGAATGGGCTGCCCAGGGAAGTGGTGGAGTCGCCGTCCCTGGAGGTGTTCAAGGGAGATTGGACATGGCACTTGGTGCCATGGTCTAGTTGTGAGGTCTGTTGGGACAGGTTGGACTTGATGATCCTTGGGGTCTCTTCCAACCTTGGTTATACTGTGATACTGTGATACTGTGATACTGTGATATAATGAAGGCCAGAGCAATTACTTGCTCTGCTTCCCAGAACATGCTTAAAGCAGTATACAATAGAGATTCTCCTGTGAAAAGCTTAGTAACTTTCATCTTTTTTTTTTTTTTAATCTCTTTTTTCTTTCTAATTTCTCCTAAGGTACTCTTTCATTCAGCAAACTGCAGAAATGTGTATAGGACTTAGCATGTGATAACCTTTGTACATAAATGTAATCCCAGAAACATGTCTCGGGAAAAAAAAAAAGTAATATTAGCTGTTGTGATGAATAAAGATTAAGAAAACACATTTCTAAATTATTTAATGATTTAGAAAGTGAAGTTACGTGGATGGAAGAGGATATTACTGGGCATCGCATGTAAACTACAAAAAATGCAAAACAGATAAAGTTAGAACTTCCAATGAGTTTTTACCACTAGATATTTTGAATTCTTTAACCAACTTATGAATATTTACTTGGCTAAAAAAATTTCTAACGCGAATAACCAATGCAAATGTAAAATTTTTGTGATGAAAAAGTTCAACCAGAATGAAATGCACAGTCAGAAGACATCAGAGACTTACGAGAGTGGCAAGTGGCTCCCCTGTAACCAGTATTGGTACAGTTGCAATAGAAGCTGTTCCAGGACTGTGAGCACTCACCATCATGTTCACAGTAATTAGGCAAGCACCTAAAACAAAGCCAAATAATGTTTCCACTGTATTGTACATTAATTTCCATGTCACATGTACTTATCAAGAGTTTACAAATAATGAAAAATATATAATATCGTGAAGGAAATCTTCAAGCTCAATAGGGAAGATGTTAATTTAATTACTAAAAAACTAAGAGAATTTTCCTTCATCTTCCCCCTATTCCTGTTGCCTATAATATGGACATTAGTTATGCAATAAACCTGTGAGAACAAAACTAAATGTAAGTTGCATAATTGTTATTTATTACCACACAACTATTTCAAATTCAGTATGGACTGATGAAGCAGTGGAATATTTAAATGTGAATAATTCACTGAATATTCACATGTTAATAACTTCACAGAAAGTTTTGCAGCTGAGAGGATTTCTCCAACATAGTATATCATAATGAAGCAACAACACAACAAATTTCTTTCTATTCCTCAAACAAACAAACACCCAGGATTTTTGTAGTTGTTTAAATCACAAAACAAACAAAACCCAACCAAACAAAAATCTCGGACCTTGGTATCTAAGAGCTATTTCTTCTTCTAAAATAATTTGCTATTCTAGACAGAGTATTCATCATGTCAGTTCCATTACCAGAGGTCACTACTAGTAAAGCTAGTTTTCATTGTGGTAATATGAGCAGAAACCTAAAGAATTTTGGTGGTTTTCTTGTAGATTTACAATGGCTGACTGTAAAGGACTGTTGCCTGTAACTGCTTAGTGATTGAGACTGCCTTTTATACCTAAGTATAAAATGTTACACAAGATAAAATAAACATTTGAAAAAATATTTTATACACAACTGAAAATATATTCAACTAGACTGACACACTAGAATTATTTTCTATTTTTTCACCTTAGAAATAATTCTAATTGCACTATGCATACATGTGTAAATGTGATTCAGCTAAAATGATCTTAAGAGAGTATTAAATTAGAATTGTAGAAAGTCCAGCAGAGAAAAAGAAAGAAAGAATTAACAAGCAAAGTGTCAGCAAAATAAGGAATGTGATAGCAAAGTGATACAGGTCACCTAAGGAAAGAAGCTATATTTTTTCCAGTGAAAGTGCTGGTCTTGTATCTATAATTTCCCTCACAGAATGTATTTCTAAGACAAGTCTGTAGATGATGTATACCTCACTAAGCCCTAATTTTGAACATGAAATTTAGTCCCTGGGCTTAAAGTTATTCCAATACTTTGTTTGAAGGAATTTTACAAATGCTGATAGCAATAATCCTTAGGATAAATGCTTAATTTTGCTTTTTTTGAGTACAACTAGACATAAATAATTATATATATGCATAGCCTCTAATATAACTGCTATTCAGGACTTCTAATCCATCCTTTAACATCTGCTCTATTGCATATGTCTCAGTCATATTTTTTCTTCTCTTACTTCTTTTAGTTAAAGATGCAATTTTCTAAAAATTGTAAGTAATTTACATGATCTTCACTCGTATTGACTCCATGCCCATATTAATTAATCTTCCAAATAGTGTTTGTAAGACAAAAAACTTTGATATAATTGATGATTCTTGAACCAACTTCAAAAGAAGTGAAAGCAATTTAGAGGATAATTCAAATCTTTTAATGTTACACTTTCAATCTTCCCTCTCTTTCAGAGTGTGTAATGGAAAGCAACCACTACCAGCATCAAAGTGATGCTATTATTACATTATGTGTTCTCACCCTATGCAAAATAAGGTCTAGAGCAGTGGTGGTTTTATTTGTTTTCCTAAGGAAGTGAATCTTCTGACAAAATAATTCCAAAATTAGAAGAAGTATTTCTAATATTTCTCCTGTAGTATGCACTTCACAAATGTACCACCATGTCTTCTTAAACCAGAAAAAAAACTCTCTGGTTAAGCATTAACAAAATATTTTATATTAAGCTGTTAAGTGTATGACATTTGAAAATAATATATTACTTAAAACCTAGGCAGCAGGCTAATAATAATCATAAGCTAATATGTCACTCATCCAGAAAAGGAATGCATTTTTTATAAAGAAGGATAATATAATAACTTCCTATACAAGTTATCTGCTTGTGGAAATTTAGGCTGGGTGCCTCCAAAAAAGAAGCCACACAGTTGAGACCTCCAGTGTCTAGAGTGTCCAGCGCAGTGTGTGACCAGAGGAAATACGGGTGTACTACCCATAAATCCTGCACCCTTATAAATCTGGCTACAAAGTTATTGCCTCTCTACTCCCATGGGAGGAAGACACTCTTATCTGGTAACAATGTCTACTAATATGTACATCTTTATATATTTTTCTACTTAATATTTTGAGCAGTGGTATCTTCAGACACTGCTGTTAAGTCAATTGCAAAGTATATTTACATGTTCTGCTATTCGGTTATGAGCAATACATTCCACATGTGAAGACAGGTAAACAATTCAAGCACAAATCTGGGGATTTCCAATACAGTGATTTAAATTGGAAATAAAGGTGCTGTGATTTGCAGCTTCCCACAAGGGACATTCTGTAGCAAATTAGCTGGGTACTCAGTGCTTGCTTTTTCTGTAGCTTCCCAGACACTGTAACTACAATTCAAGAGTCTCAAAGCTCAGAGAGGGCTAAGGGGCCTCTCTTTTCTCCTGCCCAGTTCACGGTCTGGAATGACCTTGGCTTGTAGGTGGCTAAGGGGCCTCTCCGTTGTGCTCTGTCACTGGGCTGTGGGAGTGTTGGTTGCCTTGGTCCAGATTCAAGGCCCAGGTGTGATTTGCCGGTTAGGACAAGCTCTTCAGCTGCAACTGTGGCAGTATATGGCTCTTCTTGTTTTCCGGGTGAGAACAAGACAAATTGCCTTCCTTCTCAGATGGTTTAAATACTATCCAAAAATAATGAATGCCCTTTGGTAACAGAGAAACCTGACAACTGAACCTATAGGATGGGGCATATCCAAACATAGCCAGGGGCAGACACAGTTCACAGGTGTGGTACAAGGTTAATTAAACAAGATACATGTTTATCTGAACCATTTGGACCCCAAGAATTGTCCAGCTTTGCAAATTCACAGGTGCTTAAGTCATTGTCTGGGTCAGGCCATATTTTGGGGTTTGTCCCTTCAGCACACAATGGGGGAATATCACAGGCGTTTTTGGCCTGAGTAACTTTTTTCACTGTGCAATCTTGGCTTGTTCAGGCCTAATGTCAGGGTAAAAACTGGGGGCAATTCAGGCCTGGCCATCCTGAAACCAGCCTAGTAATGGGGTGGCAGGTGTGTGTGGGGAATGGGCACAAAGAAAGAGCCCTGGGTTTTTGGTGAACCCCAGGTGGGGAGAAGACAAGCACTGGGTTGGGTTTTTTGGTCTGGTGTAAAGCAATATTACTATGCTTTGTTATGCTCACCACTATGCTTTGCAGCTTTTGTAGTATATGAATTGCTTTTCCATTAAAACTTCCCATTGTTGTCCAATCTATCTGTGTGAACATTACTCTTTTGCCCATTTTGGAGCAACAGACCAACCTATCCTGCTCTAAACTAGGACACTGTTAAGTACATAATTTGTATGCTGTGTGATTATCATGTTCTCAAACTATGGCTAAAAGATATTTTGGTGAAACCCCAAACCAAACCAAACCAAAAACACACAAAAAAAAACCCAAAACCAAACCCAACCCAAACCAAAAAGGTAATTCCTACAATTTTCATTAATTTTCTTTCTGACTTCAATTTTTTAAAAAATTTTAAAAAGACAAAAGTATTCTAAAAGTTTCCCATCATCAATGCCTCTGTACTTTTTTTTTTTTTCTTGCTAGAACACACCAAATGTATTCTTACTTCTATGTGGAGTAATGAAATTACAACAAATTAATTTGTACTCTCACCTTAGAGTCTCAATATAGTTTGTAAGACATTTAGAATAACACTGTGTCCTTTAGATCATTCACATAAAATTAGCAGAAGCTATCACACAGGCTGAATGAAGGCACTTAGGGTAACCAAAGACAATTAGAAATAATTGCAGTAAGAAAGTATTCTCCTTCAAATGCTGTAGTGCACAAGTTACTTATTAGATATTGTTCAATAAATGTAAGCAGCTTTAATATTGGTAAAAATGTATCTCACCAAATGGCATTTATGGCAATATGTAGAATTAATCTGATAAAAAGAAACATGAGGTTTATTCCTTATGATGAGAAATGAGACAAAACTTAGTATCAGTTACGTGGTGAGACAGTCTCGTGGTGTTTTCCATTCATAATCTTACTTAGATCTCTTTTAATGTGTCTGACTAAAAAATGCACACATTTTCACATTTTTTTATGTTTAGATGATTATGTTCCTGTTTCTGTTTCTTTTCTACAAGGAAAGAAGTTCAAGTGGTGTAAGTGGAGTAAGCAATAAGGGTTTTAGAAGCTAGAAGGAAGTGTCATGAGGTCAATCAGGGATGAGAGGTAGGTGATGTTGAAAGAAGCTTGAAAAGTGAGAAAATTAGTCAAAAGAAGTAGGGTGAAAGAAAGATAAAAAGAAATGTAAATGTATACTCTAAATGTATACCTGAAATACAAATCCTTAGCACATTATATATTCAGCTATTAACTGAGTTCAAAATCTATTCTGTTGTAGGTCTATCACACTTAGTCCAACTGCAAAGTCAGGACTGACTCAGTAAGGGATAAATAGTACTGTATTTATACAACTGTATATGTTCTTAAATGTGATAGAAAAATAAACGAGAACATACTAATGGAACTGATCACATTATAAGCATGTTTTTTAGTCTCTTTACAGAGATTTCTCTGTAAATTGTCCTGAAAAATTAGGTAAAGAACTAGAATTAATTTTTATCTTTGATCCACAAGACATTGTTAACTTCTTTAAAATTATAACCCAGAGAGATGTGTGCTGCATTATCTTTATGAATGGAAAGCAGGCCACAGAAATGTGTGTGCGTTTGAACCTGAAATTTTGATCTGTATCCTGGAAAGTCTTTCATCCCTACAGAGGGAGCCACTTCATTAATCACTGTCCTGTCAGAGTATGCTAATAATGTTTATGGCAAGATATGAGATTGGTTCTGACCAGAGCTTAAAACGATTCCTCATTCACTGTGAAGAATACTACCTGCTGTTTTTCTGAATGAGTAGCATATAGAAAACAGCAATAACTTTAAAAGAACATAGTATTTTAAAGTGCAAATAAATGTAATAGGAGGAGATTTATTTACTTAAAAACAAATGTGTCAGAAATGCAAACTAATTTTAGCTTCAGTTACTCTAATTTTATTTGAAGTGCATGGAAATCTAATTGTTATACTATTCATTCTAGACTGAATTCTTACAAAAGAATCAGCATGCCATTTTTTCAGCACTTTGTTTCTTGTTATCAAGTAAATATTGCAAACAAGACATTAAAATAAATAAATTAATTGCTATTTTTTTCCTCACCTGTCTGTAATGCCACATAGATCTATCTGAAGATCACTGAAGTTGCCAAAAATATTTTGCTGAACTGAGATCATATCTACAGTTTTGTTACCAATTGAAATGAGTCGCATGCATCCTTGAAATCCACCAAGTGAAGTGTTACATTCAGAAACGTTTCCACTGATAGGGCAGCCTGAAAGAAGCATAAAAACTGGAGCTGAAAAAAAATGTTGTATTGAAAAATTTATATATATGTATATTGAAAGTTGATCATCTTCAATTGTTGCAAAATTTATAGTTTGAAGACCTTAGCCAGATGCTTTTCTTAATAATTATGGTTGGTGAAACTCTAAAGAAATATTTCAGTGCAGTTTTACTGCTTTTAAAGCATACACAAAAGCATCACTGGAAATTTGGGTAAATCATAACCCAAGCACCAATCCCAACTCAATGAATAGAATCAAAATGTGGACTGACTGACTGACTGACTGACCTAAGACAGAAACTGTTAGGTTAAAATACAATGCGCACATGACTTTATTTTGCCATGTTTTAAGTCACAGATGAAGTAAAATAAGGCAAAAAAAACAGTTTCTAAGTACAGTTATTTTAATTTATCAAGCTTTCTAGAAGATTCTGGCAAGTACTGAAGACAATTTCTTGATGCAGGTCATCAATGACTCAATTAGAAGAGATGGTCTGTTGCACCTGCTACTTTTAGTCAGGGAAGAAGTAGTTAAAAATGTGAAGCTCAAGGACAGTCTTGGTTACATCAAACATGCCAGTGTAGAGTTTATGATCCATATAGAAGAGAGCAATAAGAAAACCCCAAACAAAACAGAATTACAAGCCTGGACTTCAGAGGAACATATATTGGTTTGTTAAGAACCTATTTTGAACATGCCATGTAAAATTGCCTTGGATATCAAAAAGGATGGTTATTTTTCAAGAAAAGCTTCTTTGGAGCATAAGAAAAGTCCCTACAGATATCAAAATAGTTAAGCAAATGTGGCAGAAGGTCTGCAAATATGAATATGGGACCTGTGAATGAGTGCAAAACAAAACATGGAAATAGGGCATGCAGTTTTGAAGGGAATACAAAGACATGACCTTCATGTCTAGGACATCCAGATCTCAGATGTAATTAAAATAATCAAGAAAAGTAAAATTAAAAAAAAAAAAAAAAAAAAGAGGTTTGTATATGCACACAACACTAGCAAAAGGAAGGTTATAGAAATTATAAGTGCACAACTCTATGAGACAAGCAACCTAGTGACATAAGTCTTGGGAAGAACTGATATGTGTGAGGTCTTTTTCTTCACTCTTCACTAGTAAAGCTAATTTTTAGGCTTCCTGTGTCCTAGTAGAGTATGAAGAAGAGAAGCAATATCCACATAAAAGGAAGAAAGGAATCAAGGGGCACCTGAGGGTGCTGCAGGAGCTGGCCAATGTCCTTGCAACAATTGTCATTGTGAATCTATTATTGTTTCAGTCCTCAAAATGTCTTGTCAGTTTAGTCAACCTCTTGGTGGCCAGAAAAGGCAGGTATCATACCCATCTTCAAGAATGGCAAGAATGAGAGCACAGGAAAATAGAAGACAGCCTTACTGCCGTCTCTGTCAAGCTCATGGGGAAGATATCAGAAACTGTTTCTAAATGTATGAAAGACATGAATATAACTGGGTAACTTCAGCTTTCAACCTAAACCACACCTAACAAAGCTATTGGCAATGGGAGAGCAGTGAGCATTACATACCTTGACTTTTGCAAAACCTGTAACAATTTTATATAATTTTCCTATCACCATATTAATGAGGTACACACAGGATGAATACACAGTGTCTGCCTCATAGTCAGTGAATAAAGGGTCATTCACAGATCAGTACTGAGAGCTATGCTGTTTAATGCCATTAATGATATGGAAATGGGACAGAGTGAACTTTGAGCAAAGTTGTGTCTCATTCTGAATTTGGGGCAGGGTTCAAACGATGGAGGAAAGGGGTGTAAATCAGAGGAATCTGGACAGGCTGGAAACATAAGCTGACAGGAATACCATGGAGTTTAGTGAGAACTATTCAAGCTGGAGGATGACTGCTTAGACCCACAGAATATGCCAGCAATGTTTCCTTGCAGCAGAGGTGGCCGATGGCATTCTGGGCTGTGTTATCAAGTGCACAGCCAGCATATGTGGGGAAGTGACCTTTCCTATGTCCACTTGTGAGACCACATCTGGAGTGCTGCAGCTCTGAACTCTCAAGTACAGGAATGACATCAACATCCTGGAGGGATGGTCAGGTACTCAAATACACAGGCTGTATCAGAAGAAGCTGAGAGAGCTGGGCTTGCTCAGTCTTTAAAAGAGAAGATAAAGCTACCTGACAAGAGAAGATGAAATCAGACCTTTTCAAGAAGTGAACAGTGATGGAATAAAGCCAAAAGCCAAAAGTTAAAATGAAAAATTCTGACAAGATGTTATCCGTGAGTGTTTTATACTATGAGGGTGGTCAGTTTGAGAACAGTTTGCCCACAGAAGTTACGAGATTTTGTCCTTGGAGCTGTCAAAAATTTGTGTGGTCACAGCCCTGTATGATCTGAACTAATCAGATGCTAGAAGAGAGGTTCTTCTTCAACCTATAAGCGTCACCCTTAAAATATCTAATATTGTGGTTTGTCTATTATGTACTGATTCCAAAATGCCTTAATCACTGATTGTTAATTAATTAAATAATATTAATGAATCAATAAACAACTTTGATGCTAAATTGATTTAAACCATGTCCACTGAGCAGCTCTTTCCCAGTGGCAGCTGAACACTGTGTGAAAAAGTACACACAATTAATTTTTTTCCTCTGGCTTTGTTCCAGAGGACAATATTTCTTCTGGAATGATCTTAGTCAAACAACACTACATTCTGTCTCACAGAATTCAAACACTTTCTTCTTGTTTCATGTTGTATAGAATCAATGACTCAAGAAACTTCTTTATTCTACACAGCCAATGAATTATTTCTGAAGTCTTGTAAAGACAGTTCAGAAGTTTACTGAAATAGAAAGCAAAATTACTGTGGAAACTAGCAAATTTATTCAAATGACTGTACAATAGCATAAATAGCATAGACATGTTTTTAAGAAGTACACAGTAGAAACTGAAAATTAAATAAGTCAGTAAATTCTCAGTGTGTTTTACACACTGGTGAAACAAATTGTTCAAAACTCTAACTGCATTTCTGAAGCAAAATATTTACTATCTACTTCAAGTATTGCTTTAAGAACAGCAAATCCATAGACTTGCAAAAGCACACACACAGTTAGACAAAGCAATTACAGCTCTAGCCACATTCTTTACAGCATTCTACAATAAAATGCAAAAATATACTCTCATTTCTCATGAAAAATCTGATAGCCATTTTAGAAATAAATACTTCCAAATAAGTTCTTACATAAAAAAAAAAGGCAGAAAACATTTATGTCTTTTGCACTTATCTATTTTACAAAATTGTGTCTCAGATTATTTTCTTGGTATATACTTTTAAAATTTTTGTTCTACTTCTCTTGCATAAAAGACCACAACATAAATATTCATGAAATTGAGTTTCCTTATAATTATGGTCAGATATTAAAGATAGGGAAAAAATTATTAATAATGAAATATGCCTAGTAAGCTCTAAAATTATTTTTTAAAAAATAAACTATTTTTGCCCTTATTATTACAATGAGTTATTATACAAATAACTGAAAGGTAGTATATCCTTGATGATAGCATGACTAGAAATTCTGCTGACATAATGCTAGAGCATATTCAAGTTTACTACAGTTTCCTGGCTAAGCGTACACATTTCCTGCATAGTTTTATTCATTAAAACAGGCATAGTAGCCGCCATGTCTCCAGGAAATCACTCCTGAAAGGCTGAAGTTCATGTTTTAATAAACAATATATAAGAACACAGCAAGTATCCATATAAACTTATCAAGAAAGTAAAAATGCATTGTGTGCATTTTGACAGTGGCGTATGATATAAAAATTTAATGAATAATTTTCTAAATTTATAAACCCCCTAGTAGTTTTTCCCCAAGTTTTTATTACACACACGACCTGCTGATTTCAGCTATACAGCTTTATGGTAAAATCAGAGAAGATAAGGGATGGTTATGCAGTTAGTACTTTCAGTGTGCTTGGAATCAGGAAGATAAATAGAAATGTCCTTGACAACTTAATTGAATATTCTGCTTTTTTTCAGCTGCTCACATCACTCCTGATGTGTTCAGGATGATGCCATCTACCCTGTAACTGTGTAAATCACCTAACCAGCAAAGTGGGAGTAAGAATCAACATAGAAGAAAACTAATTAAAAAGGTTTATAGAAGACTAGATGACAAATGTGAAAAGTCAGATGGATGTTAATGTGACAGTTTTGATATTTGCAGTCTGCTTGTAAATATGAAATCTATTTACAGGTTATTGCTTCAAGGGAACTGATCTGTGCACAGCCACTTGGTCTATAGAGCTTTCGGGTTTTGTATTAATTTTTCAGTTTTCTCACAAATCTGAGGATGTCAATAAACAGTCTGGTCATTAATTCTCAAACTGCTAAGAGATGAAGCACTAGTCTAATGCTAAATAATGCATTCAGATATGTTTTAACATTGATATTACATAATCCATTCCCAAGTGATTTAGACATCCTATCAGTACCTATTGTTACCTATCAGTAATGATGTATGTGTTTGATGACAAAATCTCTTACTATCATGAAATTATCAATATTCCTAGGGAAATGAATACATTTAAATGTAGCTTTTACTCACAAGTTATATTCTCCAAACACAGGAATTTTGTGTAATAAAAGGTGACAAAACTACTAGCTTCTTTCATGCAAAGAGGAAATTTGCACAAGTAAGCAAGTGTTCAATTAAGGTGAGAACTTGATTTCATCCCTGTAGAAGATTCTCACAAAAAGAATTAATTTAGCCTAATAAGCATTTGAGAGACTTTGTGTGTCTGTCTATCAGCCAGACTATACTAATTTATCGGACCATGATGCCAGAAAATGCAGTTCTAAAAAAGTGACACAATTTCAAACGCATGATAGTGGCAACTGAAAAACAGATCCTTTGAGAGATGTCAAAGGTAGCCAAAGGAGACTTGAGAAAAGTCAAATAATTCTCACCATTTAACTGTGAGTTATTTTGAGGATAAATAAACAATATATTTCACCTCCAAAGTAGAAAGCATCTCCTGAATAAATTTGCAGAGATAGGGAGGCATGAGCAGATGAGGTCACGTCATTGTCCACTATCACACTGATACGATTCCTTTTGACAGAGAAGGATACAGAATGCCACTGGCCATTATTTAATCCAGTACCTGGAAGGAAAATAAAAAACAGTATGAAGTATAAACACCCATGATTTGTTATACTATCTGAATGTTACAGACTTGAAAGGATGAGAGACAGAGCAATCATAGCCCAAACAAAAACTCTGAGTTGTAATGAAAAGAAAAAATAATTAGTAAAAAACACAGATGTTTTGTGAACACAGAACCTTTGTCCATTCCCTTGATCCACATCTGATAAAGTAGAAGTACTTCAGTGAATAAGAATTACTGTTGTAATCCTCCTAATAATCAGTAATACATTCATTTAATACAGTGAATGTGAATCTCAGGAAATTACCATTAAGACATCATTGTGATGGATGATATAGTATTTTATACATAATTCATGTTTACTACACCATTACAAAGGGTTTCTTCACCTTCTAAAATCAAAGGTAATCATTGTATTACAACCTAGTAAAATAGCAAAATTCTGTAGATGTTAAAAACTTCATCAATTGTCATCTCAGTATCAAAACATTATTTTTATTGCTGTTGTCTCTTCTATTGGAAATCTACAGGAAAATTTTCTGAGTCTTTAACCACTAGCACCAATTTGCGTTACCTCTGAATGTGTAGGTGTAAGTTGTCACAAAGCAATTAATACTAAAGCCCTGATTTTGTGAAGTGCTCACATATATATGCTTAAATAATCTTTTTTATCAGGCAATATGGAAGAACATTCTTCTTTTTAAGAACTTTTTTAAGTGAAACATGTTCTTGATTGTTCTTCAGAACAGAGATACCTCTTTAAGTGCAGAACAAAGAATACATCCTTTGAAATAAATTATTTTATTGCCTCTAGAATGTGTTGCATATTCTAGATAAATAATCCAATGATTGAAAGATTAGTTAAAAAAGAAATAAAGATATAAAAAACCCAAGGTTTAAAGGCAGTTCAAGGACAACAGACAGGACTTCTTCAAATACATTGCAGGAAAAACTAACACCAGAGGCAATGTGGGCCCTACTGAATAAGGTGGGTGCCTTGGTGACAGAGGACACAAAGGAGGTGGAGTTACTAATTGCCTTCTTTGTCTCCATCTCTGTTGCTGGAGGCTGTCCTCAGGAGCCCCAGATCCCTGTGGCAGCAGATGAAGACATGTCAAAGAAGAAATTTTCCTTACTTGATGAGGACTGGTTTAAAGAACAGCTAAGCAATCTGGACATCCATGAATCCATAGGTCCTGATGGGATGTACCCACGGGTGTTGGGGGAGCTAGCAGAGGTCATTGCCAGACAACTCTCCACTATGTTTGGTAAGTCGTGCAGGACAAGAGAGATGCCTGAGGACTGAAGGAAGGCAAATGTCACTCCAGTCTTCAAAAAGGGTAAGAAGGAGGATGCAGGTAACTACAGACTGGTCATCCTTACCTCCATCCCTGGAAATGTAATGCAACAACTTATCCTCAACACTGTCCTCAGGCATATCAAGGACAAGAAGGTCATAAGGAGCAGTCAGCATGGTTTTACCAGTGGGAAGTCATGTTTGACCAACTTGATAGCCTTTTATGAGGACATAAACAGATGGATGGATGATGGTATAGCAGTGGATGTGATTTATCACGATTTTTGCACAGCATTTGATGCTGTCTCCCACAGTATCCTATCCTTGCAGTTAAACTGAGGCAGTGTGGTCTGGAAGATCATGTAGCGAGATGGATTGTGAACTGGTTGAAGGAAAGAAGTCAGAGAGTTGTGGTCAGTGGGACAGTCGAGTTGGAGACATGTATCTAGTGGAGTCCCTCAGCAGTCAATACTGGAACCAGGACTATTCTTCAACAACCTGGATGAGGGCACAGGGTGCATTCTGAGCAAGTTTGCTGAAGACACAAACCTGGGTGGAGTGGGTGACACATCAGAAGGTTGTGCTGCCATTCAGCAAGACATAGGCTGGAGAGTTGGACAGGGAGAAATTTAATGAAATTCAATGAGGGCAAGTGTAGAGCCTTGTAACTGGGAAAGAACAACCCCATGTATCAGTGTAGATTGGGGACTTACATGATGGAGAGCAATGAAGGGGAAAAGAATCTGTCGGTCCTAGTGGATGGGGGTTGACCATGAGCCAGCAATGTGCTTTTATGGCCAAAAAGGCCAATGTCATTCTGTGGTGTATTATAAGGGGTGTGGCTAGTACATTGAGAGAGATTCTCTTGCCCCTCTACTCTGTGCTGGTGAGGCCACTTCTGGAGTATTGTGTCCAGTTCTGGGCCTCTCAGTTCAGGAAGGACAGGGAACTGCTTGAAATAGTCCAGCAAGGAGCCACAGTGATTAGAGAAGTGGAACATCACCCTTATGAGAACAGACTGAGGGATCTGGGTCTCTTTAACTTGAAGAGGAGACTAAGAGGTGACCTCATTAATGTTTATAAATATGTAAAGAGTGAGTGACAAGAGTATGGAATCAGGCTTTTCTTGGTGATGCCCAATGACAGAACAAGGGGCAATGGGTGGAAGCTGAGACATAGTAAGTTCCATGGGAACATGAGGAGACATTTTTTTCACTGGGAAGGTGCCCAGGAGGGTTGTGGATTCTCCCTCCCTAGAGATATTCAAAACCCACCAGGATGCATATATAATATAGAATTATATTATAAATTCAGATAAATTATCTAGAAAATATTTAATATTTAATGTAATATTAGTGTTAGAACTTTTTTACTATTTCTATTCTCTTACTTCAGCCACTGTATTTATTAGGGGTGGTGTTAACAAGAAACCTAAGCCTCAGTGGAATTATATAAAACATATGGCTAGCATATCTTCTCGTCTTTGTGTTGCACTTTCAGTAACAATTTGCCTTTTTTGCCTTTCTCATAAAATATCAGAAAGCCAAGAGACGCAGCCAAGAGTTTTCTGATACTGCTCTGGTCATTAGTTATTTTGTTTGCAGCCTTTAATAAGGACTGATATTTGAGTTTGCTAATAAGAATAGTACAATTAGAGTCAGAGTAAACAATTAGCATTAAATTATTAAACTGATCACCAATTTTCTGTGTAGACGTATTTTCCACCTCCATAAAACTCCGTGATATTTATAAAGGTGAACTTTTACTGAAATTTAAATTCAAAACTTGATTGCAGACAATCTAAAATAATATTAATGAAGTTACATCTGGCTACAAAATGTCACCTTAGGTAACTTTTTTTTTTTAATAAGGATTTACACATCCCTACAGACAATGCAAGTTTAAGTGACTTGAGATTCTTCATTACCAGTATTTATTTCTCCCATATTTTTAGTGCTATTTTACAGTTCATCAAATTATTTAATAACTTCAACAAAGACTCGACAAAGAATAACAAACACAAAGCATCCTTAGGTCTTTTATACTACTGTGAATCCAAATGAAGAATACTCTTTCATCAAAGAGATAACAGATATGCTAAAACAAAGAATATGAAAAATGTGCAGATTAAGTCCAAGAAAGTTTTATTTTCCCAATTCCCAGTAACATAATTAATTTTCATCAATTAATGTTTGTAGAGTTATCTTTCAATAAGAACTTAAATTGTAAAATATATGTAGTCTATAACACCACTTGTCACACTATGCTTTTAAGATTATCCATTTCAGAACTTTTTTGAAGGAATTATTTCCCATTTTATGCATTTCCCTCTCTCTAGCCTCCATTCCCAGCTACCAAAAGCTCCTGATTTTTCACCTTACATCTAAGATTAAATAAGGAGTTTATTTATTGGTAGAGGTGCTTCAGGTGAATTATGTTCTCCTCCATCAGATCTTTGCAATATTGTATCTTTTCCTTTAGTAACAATACAATCAGAAAATCAGAGAATCGTAGAATATTTTGGGCTTGAAAGAACCTTTAAAGCTCATCTAGACCAGTCCTTTTGCCATGGGCAGACACCACAGTATTGCAGTATCACAGTACATTAGGGGCTGGAAGGGACCTCAAGAGATCATTGAGTCCAGCCCCACTGCAAAGCAGGACCCTGATGCAGATCTTTGACTTGGTGTTTTTGAACCTCATGTCATTTGCACAGGCCTACTCCTCAAGCCTGCCAAGGACCCCTGGCATAACTGCTTTTAATTTAGTTTTGAGTCACAAGAAAAATCTATTTCAAATATTTCAATATTTGACTGTGAAGTAAAACAGGTTAGAGATTGCCCAAGCATAAGAAGATTGAATGAATGACTGAAGGAGATAATGTATATAGATTATCAGGGGATCAATGAGAAATAATGATAAAAAAAACCACCCTAGTTTAGAAAAAGTAATATATAGATTAGTCTGAAGTATAACCACCAAATGCAATGATTGTTAGCATCACTTAATTGAAAACTGTATAGAAATTAAAAGCGGCATAGAAAGACAGGGTTATTTGAATAAAGCTGCTTGAGCAGCTTGCAAAAGAGGCTACAAAAGGGTGACATTAAACAACCATTCTGTAAAAGGATATGGCTGATAAAACATAATCACTCATGAATTTACATGCCAATCTCCTTTTTTTTTTTTTTAATAGGGTTTAAGAATTTTGTTTAAAAATTACATGAACATAAATTGCAGAACTGTGCATAACAAAACCAAGACTAACTAAACAAATACTTTGTGCGTGTGTGTGAAAGTGAGGTCATAAGCCTTTGCCTGTAGGGGAACAAACTTATCCAGCCATCCATGATTTAATTATTCAATCTCCAAATGCATTGCATCACTTCAGAGTAACAATCAACACTTAAAAAGATCAAGAAAATATTCCCTAAATGATTTTGTTAGAAAACAACTAGGAGTAGAGTAAGTTGCTTTTGCAGTAGTTTCTGTCTTGATAAAGTTTATTTTGAGGTGTTTTAAATAATACATTATACAGTGCGTTGCAATCTTAAAAATTGAATAAACTGGTCTACATATAAGTCTACAGTTGTAAAAACATGCCACCACCATCAGGTCATCTGTTAAAATGATGCTACATAACAATATTTTCTTTAATATGCAGCATCTAATTGAAATGAAATTGAAATAGCTCCTACAAATCCAAATTCATCATTGTTGACAACATACCACTGGTATTCCTTACTAAGTATTCAGCATTATCAATTAATGAGCATAGGGAAACCCCTTGTCATTAAAATGTTGTTCTTAGGGCATTATAAAAAATACCAGGGCTGATAAGATTATTAACCTTAGGCACAGGATCAAAGTATTTATTTAAATTTCAACATTATCTATGGTCTTTATTGGCTTACAAACTTTTCTTGAATTAAAAGATACTGTTTCAAATATTACTTTTAATCATTGCACATTTGGAGAGACATAATGTGCTTCAGATTATATTTAGGTTTTCTTTTTGCCTTTTTTTTTTTTTTTTCCTTCAAAGGTAGTTTTGTTTCACAAGAAGGAATTATATAAAGAATCAGTCACAGAACTACCACTCAGGAGGCCTCATCTTCAAATCCTGTGGCTGTTTCTTTGCTCTGCTTTGCTTTCTTTGTCTTACACTGCCAAGCACGAGTTGTAAATATTTTAGGTATGTGCTTCTTATTTGGTGATTTTGCCAATTAATCTTTTTTTTGAGAAAATTTTCCCAGATTTAGAGGGTATAAACAGATTTAGGGGGTATAATTGTTATGATATTATTATTATTATTATTATTATTATTATTATTATTATTATTATTATTATTATTATTATTATTAATAATAATAATAATAATAATTTCAGTAATTCCTTAGTTTACTTATTGTACTTGCTATTGCTCAAGCCAAACTAGCATAAACAGTATTATTAAGCTCTCTATATTCTGACTTTGAAAATCCCTTGGAAGATGCTTTTGGCTTGGTTCCTATCACTAATAAACATACTCTATACAAGAGTAAATTATTCACACATTCAAATCCTTAACTTGTTTTCTAAATACCAATGCAAAACTAAAGTTTTTCTACTTCTTATTCACCTATTAATTCAGTTTACATTGCTATAACTAATTTGGCTTCTTTTTCACTGGTAATGTTTGTCTTTATGAATATGAAATATGAAACATTCAATTGTGTACCATTCACAATAAATATATAATCAGCTAATGTGTTTGATATCGTTAGTGTGTTTTCTGCAGACAAACTAACCATAACTTCCATGGCATTTTCCTCCAACTAGTAATTTCTGGTTATCTTTTCTTAAGCATACATGAACTATTCCAATACTAATCTCATTTCCTCATCTTCATAAATTCTTTTGAATCCCATTTATCTGCCTAAACTCTTTAATCCTGTTTTCTGTTTCTGAGAATTCATTCTGCAATGGTCATTTTAACCTTCCACTGGAAATAAATAACATTCAATTTGCTTACAGAGAGGATGAGAAACTCTGAGGCTGCTGTGATGCGTGGAGTGTCACAGCACTTTATACTGCTGATTAAGTGTATTATCACATTGAGGGTATTATCACATTGAAGGTATTATCACATTTTTTAGAATGTTGTGGGAAATGGAGATCTTTTTGCCTCTCTCCTGCTCTCATATTTCATGAATTAAAGAAATTCCTCTTTTGTCCTAAAAAGATGAGAGCTTGTTCTCAGAATCCTAGCTGGGTACTGTATTTGTCTCATCCTCTTGTCCTTAAGTATTAGAAGAAGACTAGAGGACATACTTTCTGGAAATCTTATTGCCACTCTGAGGGTTGCCAGCAGTGCACACTACCAAAACTATATGACCTAGATTCACTTCAGTGATTAACTACAAAATTGACCTTTTATATCTCAATTATTATGTCTCCTCAAGTTCTTAATTTCTTTTGCCTCAATTTTCTGGAGAATAACCTGGTACTGGACATTCACTGTCCAAATTTAATGAACAGCTCTGTAAATGAGACATCTACAAAATAACAAACACAATATAATTTTATGGAACACAATAGCTACTTAATGCCTTGTGAAGGCACTAACAACTGTTGAAAAACATCTTAATGGATTAGATAGAATAAGTAGCTAGACTCTTTACATTTCAGAACTGAAAAATTTGCTTAGATACCCCAATTTTCCGAGATTAGACACATAAACTTTACACGCTATATGTACGTAAAGCCAAAACTTCAGCTTTACAGGTTATATTATTGCAAGAAATCTGCACATAATTGTGGGGGAAAGCACATAGACATGTATTTGTAAAAAAAAAAAAAAAAAGTATTTAGAAATGTCTGTGATTAAAATCACAGAAGGAAAGTGTAGTTACATACAGAGTAGTTATAAAACTTAGTCAATAATGTAGGTACTATTTAAATTACTTTACATTACTCAACTTCTTATGCATAAGAATCTCAGATATTTTCTTAATTTCTGTTACCTGCAGTGATATCACTTAGTACTTTTCCTGGCTTGTGAAGACTGAATTTAATTTTCCCATCACTCAGATATAAGAGGAAACCTTCTGAAGCCTGGTGGAGTTTGCTAGATAATAGAAGTCCCTCCTTGTTCCAGGTGCGAAACTCAAAACTCATGAATATTTCATCTTGCCCTGCTATGCCTGGAAGTGCCAGGTAACTACTGGAGCTCAGAAATGTAACAGGAACCATCTGTGGCTCTAAACATGAGAAGGATGCATTGCCCTAGAAAGAAATGAAACAAATATGGCATTACAAACATTTGGAGGTAAACAGTCATGAGAAATTTTGCAGGGTTTCAAAATATTTTGCATAGAACCTAAGATTTGTAATACTTGCAGGTTAGTCCAAAAATGAAGTATGAATATGTGCGATCATCAGCTTATTAAATGTTTACCAAGTTGTTTCACCAAACCAGACCTATCTGCCTGACAAAAGAGTTTCAAGGACCTTTGAATGAGTGAGGTAAAATCCAAAATTATGAGTGATTTAACGGTATTTCAGAAGTTAGACAGACATGATTTGTTTCCGTTTTGGCTCAGCCTCAGGAAGTATTAGGGACTTGGCAAATTTCTGAATTTCAGGTTAAATGCCACTGAATGCAAAGTTTGGTACAAATATTTGCAGAGAAAAATGTTGTGTGGTTATTGATTGCTTAAGACAGCATTGAATTCAAAAGAAAAACATTTTTGCCAGACCAAGGAGCAATCTTTCTGAATCAATGAAATCGGAGATGTGCACTAGCTCAAGTATTTATCAAAGGAAATCCCACACGTAAATGCATAGTAGTTACAAATGTAAAACAAATACTTCATAAATTGGAAGAAAATATTTTCAAGCAGGCCCATATGGACCAGACCATGAGTTGTATTTAGATACCTAGTGGGTTTTTTGTGCCTGGCTTCTTCTGAAATCACTGGTTCCTATTTAGATATATAACTTGCAGATCAATCAACTGACAAATTCTCAATTTAAGCTGTATCAGTTGTATTAATATAGATAAGATTGGAATTAGAATAACACATTATTTGATCTAGTATCAGAGTTAGTTAATACTTTATGACTCTTAATAATGATGCAATATGTGCTTTGACAGGCTGACACCATTTGAATGTTACACACTCTATGGACTGTATCCAGTTTGAACTACAACTGTCTTTAAAATTTAAAGCACATTTAACTTCAGTTCAACATAAAGAGCTTTGTAGCTTTTTAACGTACTTAGAACTTTGACCTTATTGTAAAAATTTAACAAAACCCACAACTTAAGAATAATACTCACTAGCCCCTGGCATGGCAAGACATAAAAGTGTGTCTGTTTCAATTTTCTTCAAGGAAAATATATAAATAAATAAAAGTTCTGTCTTACGAACTTATCTGCAGAGAAATGAGTAGTCAGCTGAACTGATTTACAGTGAAAAGAGAGTCATCAGATTAATAAACCTTGCAAAAGTCAAATGCTTAACATGTGCTGATTCCCCTTCCCTGTCATCTGAACATCTACCTAATACTGTATCAGACCAGCAAAGTGGTTATTTAAGATTCCATGGTAACAGAAATACTTTCTGGCACATATATATTATAAAATGCTTCCTATGTAGATCTGAAAGCAGCACAGACATTTAAATCATGTGAGGTGATGATGTTTCCTATGACAATAATTTCATGTTTCCCTTTTCACTATAGAAGGTCCTCACAGAACCTTCTAGAATTGCCCTCTCCTCGGCATCCATCAGCATCATGGACAGGATATTATACAGAGGCATCAGTTTGGTTAGTTTTGCAATGTTTCATATGAGCTTCACATAAGAAGAGATGCTTGTCATACATTGTTTTGGAACAGAGCATCAAATTTGATTGTTCATATTCTGAACTGAAATCCAAATCAAAAGGTTCAGATGAAAGCATTTTATATTTTGTTAATTATTTTTAACTGATTGTTTCCATCACCTTTCTGCATTTCTTGCTGCTTAAATAAACAATTATTGCAAATGTAGATGACTCTTGCACTATTGGGAAAAAAAAAAAGGAATTAGTAAAGTTTTTGACTAATTTCTGTAATACTGAAGAAAGTTGATACATTGCAGGAAACATTTCTGTTCTGTCTAACACTGCTCTTGGCCATTTTACAATAACTACATTAAACCCACTAACCTAAGCTACAGCTTTCCAGGACAGTACAAATTAACAAACAGAACTCATCTACAAAAATTATAACGGTCTGCAGAAAACAGAGTGAAACTGCACCCTTAATAACAGAAGTCTTTTCAAATGGGCTGCATATGTACATCCATAGAAGTCAAAGCCAGAGCTTTGATGACTTCAGGTATATCTTGTATTGCTTTTTTTTTTTTTTTAATATCCAGAACAGTAGATAGCATACAAGTGAGATACCACATATATGCAAACATCAGCTAAATAGCTGAATAAAATGCATCCCACATTGTCTATGGATGAGTCTGTATTGCAGCAGACATAAAATAGCCAAATCAGATGATTTCTCTATTTATCTTTAATTAAACAGTATAGATTTCAACAGAACTTCACATTAAAAGATTGTATAAGAAAGTTCTTATGATCTTTTACTTTTATCTATTTCACTTATTTATTCTTTCTTAACTATGAATCTCTTACCACAAAGTAGATCTGAGATTTATGCCTCCTGGCCAGGTCAATAATGTTCACTCCATTATAATAAATATTTTCAAAACACCCATGAAAGTTCCTGCGTGAAAATGCCCCTGATTTTCCAGGCACTGGGATCCCTCCAAAGCTGAGCTTAGAAAGAGAAGAGAAATCAATGATACTATTAAATGATTTTCTAAGGAAAGACATTGCCAATAGTGTAAGAGCAGAAGTCAAAAACTGGCCAAGAGGGAATCTGATACTTTTTGGCTATGTCTTTGTATCAAATCTATGTATTAAAAGAACAAACTAACCAAAATAAGGCTACATCAAGTCATATGTGTGCATTAAAATTTTCTGAAATGTTGACCTTTTGTTTCCTCCTCAGCATGCTTCTTCACAGGTGCTGACTGATTTTCAGAGTCCTTTAGATCATGAAACCAAGGAAGACGAGAAGCAGCACATGAAGCTGATCTCTCTGCTGTGCGCAAATCATAACTACCATAACAGAGAGCAATAGTATATTAAATTGTTCTTGGGTGGATTCAAAACAAATGAAAGGAGACACTTATTCTCTCTAAAAATGTTTATGCTATGCAGCTCCTTGATGTAATACTGCAGGTCAGCTAGGGTTCAGAAAGGGTTTGGAAGATTTAATAAAAAATAAAAATCCATTGAAAGCTATTAAATAAAAAATATCACTCTCTTCTGGTAAGTCCTTAAGGCAATAACTGTATCAAAGCAGTAGTTTATTTTAATAAAGATTCTCACAGGACTGACCTGGTTTATATTTCCACTTGTGGGCACCATCAGAAATAGGATGTCAGTTTAAGATATCTTTTGAACTCAACCCTTTCTATGTATTCTGGTTGATATTGTAGAAAAAGCTAGTTCAATCTATTTATCTATTAATGTTTAAATTTCACCTCATATTTAAAATTATTTCCTGAGGAAAAAAAAAAAAAGTAGTAGATATAGAATGCTTTTTACGTTATGAAACTGAGACATTTTATAGTCAGAAATTAAATTCTAGTAATTCTAAACATAGTGGTTCATACTTTTGGGTAAGTTTTTAGACTTTCACACACCTTTGCTTTCCTTTGGAATTTGTGTGGGTAATACATATATAAAATTTCGCTATGTCGAAGAAAGGAAAAATTAATTTGCAATGTTAATTGAACTAGTATAGTAAGTCTATTTGCCAATTGGTTAAAACTATGGTTTGTTTTTTGGTTTGTGGTTTGTTTTGTTTTGTTTTGTTTTTATGATCCTACACCCTTGGTATTGTGACTTATATTCAGAAGTGTAAAGTGGAATCATGAATTCAATCTCAGAAATGGCATTTTTAAAATGGAATCTTGAAGACGTGAAACATCATGAAACCTTCCTCTAAACTGCTAAAAAACTTTGATAAGTAAAATGAAGTAATTCAGAACTGTGGGTATGAGGTATTCTGTTCCATCACTCATTGTCTCAACTAACAAACAGGAGAGGGGCAAACGTAAAGCAGCCATTCATCACATTAAAATAGTGCAACAGTGGTATTTTTAACTATACTTCAGAAATTGACACAGCAAACTATGTCTACTCTTTTTCAGGAATCTAGCATTTGCTATGCAAGATTTTTCTCGCAGTACATTTGCTAGATTTATCAGGAAATTAAAAATGGGTTTATATTGATTTATTATAATTTTCATACAGGCATTAAATCATAACATTGAGTTGGAGATCATTTGTTTATATAGTTTTTATCACATTCACTGCACTACTAAAACAAAGATACTAAAATAAGGGGGCAAGAAATATGGTCTTTTGAAAAATTTAAGTTACATATCAAATTGAGCATTGGTACTTTTATTTACATGATAGTTTTCTTTTTTCGCCCCCTTCAATTTATTCATTTAGGAGACAGAAAAACCCTGAAGTCTTAATCACTACAAACTTCCTCAAATTCTGCCTCCTTTGCTTTCACTACATTTACATAACAAAGGCAATAAATGTAAAAAAGGAAAGGTAATTTTCACACCTCATAATCAAGATCCAAAGAATTGAACTCTCCTTTTGCGTGAAAGTGATGAATGTGTTTATCCACTGTAAAGTTTACTTGATTGTTAAAGTGCTCAATGAGAACAGAATGCCAGTGCTGATCATCCAAAAGGCTGCCCAGTGTAATATTAATTTGGGCATTAGAAGGGTGAGTTTTAGTATCACCTTGAAAGAAGAAAGATAAAAAACTATTAATTCAATCAAATTATATAATTATTAAAATATATTCTTGTGGTTCATTATACTCTATATATTAAAATCCACTTAACAAATCAAAGGGAGTTTCAGTCAAACAATACCTAATAACTATATTAGAGTTTATGAGCTGTAGCTGGTTACCTAAATTAATAAGTAAGGACAGCTTCCCTTTAATTAATTCCAGGGTGATATGGTCTCCATTTTGTCCTTCTCTGTGGAGGAGAATTCCATCACTTTGCATTGTCTTAAACTCCAGAGAAATCACGTCTTTCAGTTCACTCATGGGTTGTTGATTAAATGTGTAAATTAGACAACTTTTCCCATCAAAGCCAACCACCTCGGACCCTAGAAGCAAGGAAATGAAAGATAATGTATAATGCTATGTCTAAAAGAAACAGTTTTGTGTTACTTCAATGTGATATGTCTCACCACTAACATCCCTAGATTCACCTGTGCCCAATAAATTGCAGCTTGTTTCTGCTGTTCTTGTCTTTCCCAAAATGTTGACTGTCCTGCTTTAATGATGATGCTTTCACTAAACAGTAAAGTGAGGTGAGCAGAAGAGATCTGACTTTTATTTCAATCTAGAACTACAATCATATGATCATAGAATCATAGACTGGTTTTGGTTGGAAAGGACCTTAAAGATCATCTAGTTCCAGCCCCCCTGCCATGGGCAGGGATAATATCCTACCAGACCAGGTTGCTCAAGGCTCCATCCAACCTGGTTTTGAACGCTGCCAGAGCCTCCACAACTTCTCTGGGCAACCTATGCCAGTGCCTCACCACCCTCACATCCTATGTCACCCTCATGTCTCATCCAAATCTATCTTGCTCCAATTTGACGCCATTATTCTCCATCCTGTCACTCCATGCTTTTATCGAAAGACCCTCCCCAGCTCTCCTGTAGCCCCCTTCAAATCCTGGAAGGTCTAAGGTCTTGCTGAAGGCTCCTCTTCTCTAAGCTGAATCCCTGCTCTTAGCTTGCCAGTTATTGCAGCTATTACTGCAGCAACCATCAAAGGTCTCACTTGCCCTGGAGCCATGAAGTACTTTGACATTTCTGTTCTTATTGTATTCTTAGGGTAAAAATCTCTGTTAATTTATCTGCAATTGACTCCAGTTAACAAAATTAAGAAGAGAAAAATCACTTTCATTACACTTAACTGCTTTTCAGGGCTTTTATGCAGCCCACACATTTATACCACTGTTAAAACCAATCTGGGTATCTGTACAGAAATTCAAAAAAATGTCATGGTATACTATTCTTGAAAAAGAAAAAAATAAACTGACAACTTGTCGTCTCTATACATGGCCTAGCTCTCTCTATTGTAAGGTTTTGGTTGGTTGGCTGTTTTTTTTTTTTGGTGGTTGGTTTGGTGGGTTGTTTTTTTTGTTTGTTTGGTTTTTTTTTTCTTTTGCTGGCATCACAAATTATGACTTTAATTAACCTGAATTGCAGCTTGGGTATTGAAATACAGGACTTTGTATCATCACTTTTTTTAGTATGGGTATCACAGAATCACAGAGTGGTTGAGGTTGCCATGTATCTGAAGATCATCCTGTCCAATTTCCCTACTCAAAGTAGGGCAGCTCCAGCAGGATTTTTAGGGCTATGTTTAGACAATTTTTGAATATTTCCAGAGAGAAATGAATCTCTCTGAACCATGTTCAACCATTCTCACAGTATGTCAGTTCATGCCCAGTGCTCCTTGTCCTTTCATTTGACACCACTGAAAACATCCTGGCTCTGTCTCCTTTACATTCTACAATCAGATATTAATGCACCTAGCTAAGCCTCTTGCTGAGCTTTCTGTTTTCTAGACCCAGCTCTCTGAATCTCTGATCATGTGGCAAGACACTCCTGTGCTTTAATGATATTTGTGCCCTTTTGTTTAATTCACTCCTGTATGTCTGTGTCTTTCTTGCAGTAGCTAGACTCAGCAATTTAGACAAGTCACATTAGAATAGAGTGGAAAGATAACCTTCCTTGAGCTACTGGCAACAGTCTTCTTAAAACAGCCCAGGATGCTCTTGGCTTCCTGTGTTACAAGGGCATATTGCCAGCTCATGTGTAACGGTGTTTATCAGAATCCTCATGTCTCTTTGTTCAAAGCCACAGTCAGCCTCCATAGTGTGTACTGGAAAAAACCTTCGCCACAGGTGCAAGTCATTCCCTTTCTTGAACAGCTTGAAATACCTGTAAGCCTATTTCTCCAGCATGGCTGGATCCATCTAAATGACATAATACAACTCTAGCAGGTCAATTAGTCTCCCATATTTTTATTAGCTTCAAACTTGCTGAATGTACACTCTATCTTATCATCCAGGGCAGTAATAAAGATGTTAAACAGCTTTAAAGAAGTAGCAATCCAAGGAATACACCACAAATTAATAGATTTAGCTTGACTTGTACCATTGATCACAAATCTTTCAATCAGCTGTTCAGCTTTATTGGCTCAGTCCTGGGTAGTGGCAGGTGTGACTTGGAGCTGAGAAAGTTTTTCAAAGCTTTTTACAGGAGCCATACCAGTAGCACATGTAATTTATAAGGTTAATAATTAATTAATTATGGAAAAATTATTTTATCATTTATTAATATAAATTAATTAATAACCTTTAAACAACATTTAGATGCAGATACTAGTGCACAGTCATGGAACATATCCCATAAACTGATACAGTATAACAATTTTGAGCCAAATTAGAAAAAAACAAAAATAGTTATTCAACTATAGAACCACAGGTGTAATTCTGGTACTTGTCCAACAGATGGTGACTTGACAAGATGCTTGCATCGGCTAAAGAGCTAGAAAGACAATGTATCAGGCACATACAATCAAAGGAAACTTTCAGAGACTTAAATCAATTTATGATCACAAATTATGACTCCAGGCATAAGCAGGGTGCTGCTTATAAACCATAGGTTAGAATACCATGTAGACTAAAGCATGAAGATTTAAAACAGAACCATAACTGGTGTTAAACATGTTGCTATGCAGGTTGCTAAGCTACTTCTACGCTGGCTGCTGAGGATAAGAGAGTTCGCAGGGACTTGGCTGGGGCCGCTGTGGCAGCTGCTGAGGCTCCAAGGCTCACAAGGATCTGATGGTGCTGTAGCTGGTCACTGCCAAAGCTCAGGGACTTGTGGAGACCCAGCGCTGGCTCTGAGGGACAGTCCCTTCTGGACATGTGGAGGCAGCTTTCTCCTGTGTCTGTGGGTGTGTGGTATAGACTTTTGATGACAGGCAGATTCACCTGGATTGGCTTTCTTGAGTGGCTTCCTTGGCGCTGAAATCCTGTGGAATCAGCAAGGCGTTCTGAGGGGCAGTTGTCCTTCCAAGGATGCTGGAGAAAATAGAGGGGGCAGTGTGGAGTGGCATGGCTTTTGCCTGGTTTGGCTCAAAGTGACCTAGCAGCAGATTCCTCTGGCGACTGCTTTCCTGTTTCTAGGATTATGGGGCAGTCCTTTGTGAAGCGGTATGGGGCACTTTCAGGCTGCCCCAGCAGAGCATGGTGCTCTGAATCACTCTAGGTCAGCTTTGACTTACAGGGCTGTGGAGTGACAGTGGCAGTTCCTTCTTCTGTGACTCAACAGCTGGCACACATGATACAGCTCAGCATGGTTCTTGCTTTGCAAGCTGGCACACAGAGGCTTTGGCTTGCAAGTCTGACTGTCTGTAGTTGCAGAGCAGCTTGTGAAGTACTCTTTGCAGATTTCTGGGTAAACTAAGGCACGCTGACACTTCCCAGGTAGCAGGCTTCTCTCCAGATTGCAAACAAAGGCAGAGCACGTAGAAAAGAGCAGAGCACGTAGAAAAGAGCAGAGCACGTAGAAAAGAGCAGAGCACGTGCATGGAGCAAAACAGCACAAAAGAGTTTAATAGCAAAGAGCTTAAGCAAAGACCAAGTTGTTTACAATTTGAGGAATATTTATAATATGCTCAAGGCTTAGATTTAGCCAATAGTCACCCTTGGTAAGCGCCTTCAGCCAATAACAAAGCATGTGGCTAGAATTGTGCCCAAACATGGAAGAAGCACAAGCATCCCACAAGGTGGGTTAATGATCTTGTTTAGCCCAAAAAAGGCAGGTTGGGTTGTTTAACCCAGCTTGGTGATGCCTAGCCTTTCGTTTACTCAGCTCTGGGAGCTGAACACCCATTCCAGAAGGAGAGGGAAGCAGGGGGGATGTGAGCAAAACATGTTGGCACACATTTTGACAATATTTGAGGCATAATTCTGGGCAGAGGCTGCCTTTATGACAGTCACTCAGCTCACCAAAATTGCACCAGACACAAACCCATTATCATCATCCTGTTATTTTCTTGATCACTTGTGTGGGGAAGTCATCATCAAAGAAGTACAAAACACTCCTAGATTCCTTTGCCCTGATATCCCATCATCAAATATCAGGGTCATTAAAGTCTCCAATAGAGACCAAGGCCTGTGAACCTAAGGCTTCTTCCAGTTGTGTGAAAAGGGCTTCATACATTTCTCCCATACCAGGTAGTCTACATCAGGCATTCACCATTGAGTCACTACCTTTGGTCTGTCTGTTAACTAAACTCTAAGCTGTCTCATCACCTGTCTCCAGGCAAAGCTATATGAATCCCTGCTTCTTGTTTACATAAATGTTAACTGTCTTTTCACTGTCCTGGATATCTCACCATGTCACTGGTTGTGAGGACATGTAGTCTTTTAAATATATTAAGAACTTGATTTCTTCTGTGTGATCCCCGTGGTGTGCATAGCACCCAGGCAGTTCAGAAAGGCATCCACTCATACCGATTTCTCAGAAAAGCTATGAGAAATTCCCTCACATTTCCCTCATAGCAACATCTCCCTATTTATGAGTTTTCACTTGAGATAGTTTGATGTTTCCATGGTCTCTCTTATTCACACTGCCCTGTAGACTGTTTTTGTTGTTTTTGTTTTGCAAACCAGTCCTCCACTTCCACATTTTATTTTGGTCCATCATCTCCCTCACCCATCATTCCTAGCTTAGCGGTCTCCTCACCAGGTTGCCCAGACTGTTGGAAAAGATGCATTGGCTCTACATGATAAGATTGATTCTGTCCCATCCTAATACTCCCAATATCGAAAGAGTAATTAATTAATTGAATAATTGATGTAAACATTTGCTATGCAACAAGTTTTTGATCCTAAGAATCCATCCAGTCTTTTCAAGCATTCCTCTTCTATTATTAGGAACAAGGAAAATGCTATGTAAGACTCTATATTTTTTCCCCTCTCCCCTAGAGTACTGTACCCATTTTGATACACATGAGGTTTCCCTTGGCAGTACTGTAGGCTCCCAAATGGAAAAGCAGCAGAGGGAGGCAATCTGAAGACTGCACAAGCTTCACACATCTCTCTGCAGTATCTTGGATAAGCATTGATAGTAAAAAGCAAATCTCTCTAGAAAGGAGGTCAGACAGGCAGAATGGTTTCTAATACATGCAATGGGGCAAGTTGGGGAGACACCTAAAAAGACATCTTCATAGCACAAAATCATAAAATAGTTTGGATTTGAAGAGATTCTTCAAAGATCATCCAGTTTCAATGGGCAGGGACATTATTTGCTAAGCTGACCTTGAACATTTCCAATGAGGGGACATCTCCAAGTTCTGAGGGGAATTTGTTTCAGTGTCTCATCATCAAAAAAAATGAACAAACAAACAAACAAACAAAAACCCAAACCAACCAACAAACAATCAAACCCCCCAAACCAAACAAACAAACAAACAAACAAACAAACAAACAAACAATAAATAAATAATGTTAATAATAAAAGCAAAACACAAAACAAACAAAAATACCACCCCACAAAACCTTCAAAAAACCAACAACTCTTCCTTTGGTTTTATCTAAAACTATCATCTTTCAATCCAAGAGCACCAGTCAGGTCTGAAAAAACCTTCTCTATCTTCCTTAATATCTTCTTTTGAGTATTGAAAGACCACAACAAAGTCTCCTAAGAGCCTTCTCCAGGCTAAACAACCTTAGCTCTCTCAGCCTTTTTTCCTAGGAGAGGTGTTTCAGCCCTCTGGCCACTTCGGTAGTCCTCATCTGGACCTAATATATCAGGTCCATGTCTATCTTGTGCTGAGGCTCTCAGAGCCAGATGCAGTACTCTGTTTGAGGCCTCATAAAAGAGGAGCAGAGGAGAATCACTTCCCTTGACCTGCTTGATGAGAATCACTTCCCTTGACCTGCTTGATGGCATATTGTAATAGATAAAATAATAAACACCTAAGCTTTACATATGATGAAAATAGTTATACTGATAAATTATCATTATTTCATTATGTATATGTTCTTTCTGACTTACTCACATTCTCACTTCTCATGGCTATGCTAAAAGGTAGGTATCCTGTTACAGCTCCATGGCAGTGCTCCAGAAAAATCTACTTTCTATTTATGACAATGTTTTACAAGGAAAGGGAAAAGGGAAAGAGAGAAGGAAAGAGAAAGTGACAGGGAAAGTGACAGGGAAAGGGAAAAAGGGAAAGGGAAAAGGAAAGGGAAAGGGAAAGGGAAAGGGAAAGGGAAAGGGAAAGGGAAAGGGAAAGGGAAAGGGAAAGGGAAAGGGAAAGGAAATGCAGTAATGTTAAATTTAAATAATGAATGAAAAGGTTAAAAGTCTCAATAAAAACTGCAGTAAAAGATCTTGCAGATTGTTATGTACTTATCAAATCAACTGACCAACTATATTCTTAGTAGGTAGCAATAACAGCAGATTTCTTTGATTGGGAACAAACTCTTCTTGCTATTCATCAAGACAACAGCATAAACCAAATTTGTCACCGTTCTCCAAAATCCCTTTCATTCTTCTGCAATACTAACTTCCAAGAAGCAAAACCTAGTCTCTCCAAATTTTGAAAATAAACATGCATGAATGAAGATTATGAAAGGGCTGCAGATGTTAATCAACATTCTTATAACATTTCTCAGATATTTTTGTCTTCACCATCTATGTGTTAACACTACATAAATTGAAAGCTGTGCAAGATAAAACTTGGGTTTTTCACAAATTAGCAGGATAGAAAGAATGAGATGAAGCATGCAGGTTGCTCTAACATTTTCTTTTTTTTTTTTTTTTTTTTTTCCCCCAATATTTACCAGCTACTCTCAAATTCTAATAGTCTTGGACTTGAACAGCCTCCATGGATATTCTCTTCTCCACTCTTATAAATAAGGAAAATAAAAAAGGCTGATTTTCATTGTGACCACTCATCTTTTGTTTTCACAATGTGGCTTTCACAACTTAATGTGAGCTAAATCTGCTAGCATACTGTGAAAATACCTTGGAAAGTGATGAAATGCATCTGAGAAAATGGAAGTTCTCATACATGAGAGGAACAAGAGTTCTTGTGATCTGAGTGCGTTTTAGTAACAATGTATTTGGAAAATTGTTTGATTCTTGTTGATATTTAAATTATCAGAGATTAATGCTCTACGAGAAAACAAAATTAAAACAAATTGTTCGACCTTTTTAATTAATTTTAGATATCTTTTTACTTGAATAATTGTATTAAAATGATACAAACGTTCTCTGGCCATTTCTAGTTTTTGGGATGCAAACTTTAAAAGATGCACATTGCTTAGAAAAGCTAGCTATGTCATGAATCAGATATTACTTTAAACAGAACCACTGTGAAAAACAAAACAAAACAAAACATGTTTTTGTTTATAATCAACCACACTTAAAATAAGGTTTTAACAATCATTCAATTAAAGCTCTCCAAAGTTAATTATCCAAGTCAAGAACTCTGCCATTGATTTTGTTTATTCTGTGCAGGAATCCTCAACACAGTGTTAGAGGATCTGGAAGATCAGTTCACATACAGCCAGGCATAATTACTGTAACAATATATCCTACACATGTCTAATAAATGAAGGAAAAGACTGGAAAGGGGACATTAATCATTGAAATTATTAAGTATATTTTAGGACTATAAGCATGTGGTTTTATTTCAGCATTAAACACTTAATTAAATTACTAAAAACACACGGTAATTGTAGATATTCAAGATAAATAAAGAGATGATAAACTGTCTGCAATTAATTTGAAATCAAAACATGTATATATAGAAAAAAATAAGCATTTCAGAAACTCATATTTCCATTAACACAGGCAAAATCTTCACCAGCTTAAAAATACTTCCTCTGTTTTTAACAGTATCATGTTCTTCATGTAATATGTTACAGTGAAAAATGGATAGAATAAACATCTCTTTTAAATTTATCCGAATCTTAGAAGATTGTTACCATTGTTTTTGTGTTTTTTTTTTCCATAAGTCATCTGTGCAATCCTGTACCAAATAAATAAAATATGGGAAAAAAGACATAATCATCTACAATAGAAGTTATTAACCACCTACAGAATATTTTAACTATGTAACTGTTTATTCTATGTGTTTTAGTATTTTTTGTAATATGGGCACTGCCCTCTCTGTGCTTTGGATTCATAGATTTTCTATTATCAGTGTAGCAATATGAGTATCATAAGAGAGCTATAAGATACAAGGTGTGAAAGGGAAAATTACAGTAGCAACTATAGATAATCAAAATCTAGATTTTAGGCATGTACAAAAGAGATCTCTTCAGTTTGGAAATTTTGAGAGCATGACTTTGATTAAGGACTTAAACACTGTCAAATGCATAAGGTAAAGGACTGGAGAGAAGCAAAGCTTTCAAGTGGGATATTCTGATGACCTTTCAGCTGAGAAGAATAAAGCTATGAATTTCAACTTTTAAAAGTCCTGGTATTTTAAACAATAAAGAGTAAGTTGATACTGACTACATTTCCTGGTTACATAAGTGTCATCGGATTGTTCTAGAAATTGTAAGTCATGTTGCGAGGCAGGTATCACACAGGAATTCTGTGTGTTTAGCTTCTCACACCCCTCTCCTGGCATCTCTGAGATAAGGCAGTTTGCCTAATTTCTGAGGTAACCTAACCTCCAGCAACCAAGACAAAATTGTAAACATTCTTAGTTCATGATCTTTCATTTATTTTACAAAGACAAGTGTAAGACAGAAAGCACAGAGATGTGCTTTATTGGTGCTCAGTTTAAAGACAGATACTAATGGATGGAAATAGAAGAGAGATATATGGAGACCATTCAGAAGAGATCAGCTGTGCTTAAAATCAGAGAATCATTAAGGTTGGAAGACCTTCAAGACGGAATCAAACCACTAACCTAGCACTGCCGAGTCCACCACTGGATCAAGTCTCTAGGTGACTACACACAGAAGCTGAAAAAATATCCTAAATAAACACCAATACATGAAAGTACTTAAAATAAGCAGTTAAAGAGGTTTCCTAAAATAAATTCTACTCCCTCAAGGAGCAAAGATGTGGAGAATAAAAAAGCAGTAAACAACTTGTTAAAAGAAATGTGGGTGTTGTTTTTTTTTTCAAATCCAGGGATGCAGAACTGCAACAAGAATGAAACAGGAATGTGACAGGAAGATTTACATAGTTCAGCAGTCCAATACAAAGATAACACTTATCCATTTGTCTTCCAATTTCTTATATGAGTTATTGTTTTATTAATGATACTGCTTTTTAAAAATGTACCCATTAGACAAATAAAAACTTTAAAGTAATTTTCAGCTCTGTATCTGTGGGTCATATAAATTGCACTCTTATTGGCTTGAACCATATATATTTAACACTGCAGAAATTTCCACATATTCTCTTCAGGTAGAAAGCCCATCATGTTAGATGTAGTTCTTAAGATTATAAAAAAATTAATTTCATAATTATTGGATTACATCCACATCATTCACCCCAACACTGAAAGAACTTAAAAATAAGCATTGAATACTGTTAGATGACACAGAACTAGTCAAGTCTTTGCATAAACTTATTGAATCAGTTGTATTCAGGATTAATTTTAACCTTAGAAATGTAATTTGAAGTATAAAATAGGTAGCAAAACCCAATGATGAACAGTCATTTAATTAGCTGATTTAGCAAAAGACTTACTATATGTGCATCCATACACTTCAATGCGCATTCCAATTCTACCATTTGAATTCCAGTCCAAAGGCACAAAACGGAGAAATCTTGCTTTAATGGCATGCTGAAGCTTATAGTATACGACACTGTCCGCATTTGTGTTTCCAGAAAAGGCCTAGAAGAAAATGAAAACAAAATCAGCAACATCCATACTGAAATCTGAAATATATTAAGTATTGATGATTTTTTTATTTAAAACCTCATCTGGCAAACAGTCAAGCACAGGAATAAAATGTGATTTTCAATTAATTCAATAGGAACAACCGCCAAGTAAACCTTGATAATTCTTCAGGGTTAAGTTAAATCATCCGTATATGTAGTCCTGACACGACGCTCACTGAACGATCTCACACCTTCAAAAATTTCAGTAAATGAAACATTTCCAAAATAAACATTCCTTTCACAAAAGATGTGAGTTTGGTGTCTCAGTGTATTGTACCATCAATTTTTTTCATAAGGCAACAGAGTGGGCTCTCTTACCGAAAGGCTTGTTAAGTGTAATTGCAAACCCTGTTTAGATAGGTAGCATGATGAATCCAGGTTCATATGCTGACAGATCATCGTGTTGAAAGACTCTGATTTCCAACTAAAGAAATCAGAGCATTAAAAAAATAAATAAGAATTCTGTGTTCTTATGAAAAAAAGCAACAAACCAAAACCAAATAAACACAAAAACCCTTGTAAATTTCCCTACTTTCCCTCTGAAAACAGATTCAAAAAATAAAGTTTTGTAATAGAAAGTGGGTTTTGTCAGTGTTGAACTGATAAAATTACTTTTCCTTTTTGTAACATGAATTAAATATAAAGAAACATTAAAATATTAAAGAAAAATGTAAAAAAATAGAAAGTGAAGAGATGTAAATATGAACTTTAGCATCATTATGTTGATATTATTTTCTGGTCCTGATTTCTAAATTTGATCTTCTGAATTTGATTTTATTGCCATAAGCTAACTATATAGAAACCAACAGCTTCAGGCATGTGTCTCCTACTTTCTTTTTTTTTTTTTTAAATCAGATGTGCGCTTATTACACTCATAGCAGGTACTACCCTTGCCTCTTATGTACTAGCAAAATTTTAATAAATTCTCATCTCATGATGGGGGGAAGGGGAAAAAAGAGAAAGAATATTGAATGTTTTCATTGCAGCTAACCTATTAAGCTAGAAAAGAAAGAGGGTTAGTGCCTTGGAACATTCACATTGCTTTCAGCTTCATGTTTCATAATGTAACAGTCACAGTGAGTGAAGGTGGAAACATGCTGAAACAAACACTTGAGAATGACTACTATTTGGAGAATGAGGTCCTTCCAAATTTCCTGTCCCGTGAAATCTTTACTTTCAGATAGAGCTGCCAATGAAAGAAACAGTTAGTTTATTGACTGAACTAGAAACAAGGACCCAAAAGTTGAAATATTGTAAGCAAATGAATAATTCAGTTAAGGTTTGGGTTTTTTTTTTCTCCCCAGATCATTTTCAAAGGGCAGCCATCATGATAATTAGTATAGAATGCACATTGGTTTTTGGTTTTTGTGGGTTTTGCTGGTTTTTGTTTTTTTTTTACTGCAAGGTGTACTTAGCCATGCATTCTAAACTTGGGTGTTGACTTCATTTAACTTTTTTAAAAGTAACTAAAATTACTCCTTAAATAATTTGGAATGGTCATTTTGTAAAGAATATTTTAACCTATCATTCTGCAAAGAATTTATCTAAGATGAATATACTTTAAAGTCTATCAAGAGGAGTGTTAAATGGGTCTTTACCACAATTTCAACACTCAAAAGGTTAAAATACATAGTTTGAGGGATTTTTTAGTTTTACTACTTTTTGGGTTTGGGTTTTGCGGAGTTTTGTTCTTTTTTCTTTTTTTTTTTTAACTGCAAGGTATGCATAGCCATGCATTCTACATTTGAGGGCTGACTTCATTTAACTTCTTTTTAAGTAACTAAAACTACTCCTTAAATCATTTGGAATGGTTAGTTTGTAAACAATATTTAAAGCTGTCATTCTGCAAAGATTTTATCTAATATGAATATATTTTAAAGACTATCAAGAGGAGTATTAAATGTGTCTTTACCACTTTATTTCAACACTCAGAGGGTTAAAATACATAGTTTGAGGACTTTTTTAGTTTTACTATTTTTCACAAGAAACAGAAGGTGAACAAGTAGCTTCTCCTCAAGATTACGAGTGGTTATGGAACACCTAAACCCTGTAGTAGTAGATAGTAGCCTGTAGGCTTTTTGGGGAAAAGGCATATTCAGCATGACACAGACACTCTTTGCATTACAGTAGAATGCAATTTCTGTTTCCCGGTCAATCCAGCAATCGTTTAAACACAGAACAACTATAACCAGATGATAAGTTTCCTTCCTCCCACTCCTGATAAGTTCACTCATGTGCCAAATCACTGTAAGGAAACATGCCGTTTTTCTAGATAATACAGTACCCTCAAAACATACACAGGCATCTGATGATTAAAAAGGACTCAATATAACCCTTAGTTAACATGAGTGTTATGCATAATAAGTATTGTTTCCATAAATATTAATAGGGCTTTAAAGCTATCCCCTCAAATATACCTGCCCACTGAATTTAAGTTGATGTTCTTAGAGATGCTGTATTATACTGTGTTTTAAATATTATGAAGACATACATTTTCTCAATGAATGATAGTTTTGAAACAGGGAAACATTACACTGCAGTTTAGCCTTATATAGAAGCAGGAGAGCTGAGCAGCATAGACACCTAAGCAGATAGCTCTTCACAGCCTAGTTTATTCCACAAAAGATAAATACCCTGATATGAACTAAAGCCTGAAATGAGGGCCTACACTCAAACTTGTTTTAACACTCAGTTTCTACCTGTTGTTTCTTTACCTCAAGTTATTCTAACCCTGTTTTGAAGACAGAATTGCTCAGTTCATTATGGCATCAGAAATCACATATGTACTCTAAACTGTATTAGAGAAAATGCATCTCCAAGCTCAGAACAATTTTGAAGGTAAGCTTACTTCAAGACAAGGTAAACGAGAAGTTCTTCTTTTTCCTTTTCATCCTCTATCTAGGAACAAAAAATGTCTTTCAGAATAGGGATATGATTGACATCAGGTCCAAAGCTTTGTCAGTTACTCAAAAACTCCAACACAGGTAAAGCTGTGTATGACCCACGTACTGTGTATACTGAGCTAGAAATTAATCACCTGTAACAGACTATTTATAAATGAAGCTTTTATTTTATTTTATATATATATATATATATATATATACACACACACACACTGTAAAACATACTATAAGACTAAACAACATGCACAATGTTTTTGCACGTATTGTGTACTTATTGTAATAAATATTTATTTCAAACATTGTTTCATATGAAATATATGTTAAATCAGTACAGTCACAAGCAAATTTTAATTCCATTTTAATGTTCTCTTACATTGAGTTGAACCTGCCTCTGTTATTCATACCATGCTGTAGTCATGGCAGGAGAAAAGTATTAGGAGGTTTGAAGTTCAGATTGCAACATGGGAGGCTTCTTGTTGCAGGCACTGCTTCTGGTTCTGGGTTCTTGGGTGTTGATTTTTTTTCACTGGGATGGCGGTGGTATGAGCAGGGATGGGGGAATAGATTGGCTTGAGCTTTATGGATCTCTTGCTTCTGCTTACTGATGCTTTGCACCATGCTTTTTCTGCAAATTTGCTAAGGTAATTATGAATTTGCATTATGCTTATCAGATTTTGCTCAGTAAAGACCATTCCTATCTCCCTTCCCCACCCCAGTCCCAAGTGTTTGTGTGTTACTTTTCCCTCACTTCTGTTTTGGGAAAATATACAGGTTAGCCTACTGGTTTGGTTTGACCCACTTCGTTCTGATTCAAACCATTACATTGTTCTGGCACCCAACACAGGACACACAAAGCTGCTGTCTTAATTAAGACTGTCAGATCCTTGGCAAGAGACAAAGGGATTGCGATAATGAGAAGGAGATAACAAGAGACAGAGCCAGGGCTGATTGCCCACTTTTTATCTCCGGGTTTGGAGAATGGCAAGGGACAAAGAGTGAATGAAGCAAACAGAAGGCCTCAGCAATGCAAGGGAGAAAAATCCCGGAATGTGCCAGAAGATGAGCTGCCAGGGCAGATGGCCAGCCTGGATGGTCAATGAACTTCTAAAGGAACTAAGGGAAAAAAAAGAAGGTGTATCATCTTTGGAAAAAGGGGAGGCAACCCATGGAATGTTTAGGGATGTTGCTAGGTATTGTAGGAAGAAAATTAGGGAGGCAGAAGCACATTTGGAGCTCAGACTGGCCTCTGCTGTGAAGGACAGCAAAAAGTCCTTCTATAAATATATTAATTGCAAGAGGAAGGGCAAGGACAACCTCCACTCCTTGGTGGGCATGGAGGGGAACGTTGTAACAAAGGATGAAGAAAAAGCAGAGGTCCTTAACAGCTTCTTTACCTCAATTTTTACTAGCAGGACAGAACGTCTTCCAGACAGCTGGCCTGCAGAGGTGGCAGAAGGAGCCAGGGAGCAGCATAGTAGTCCTCTGTTCCAGGATGGGATAATTAGAGATCTCCTCAGCCACTTGGACCCCCAAAAGGCCATGGGACCAGATGGGATCCATCCTAGGGTGCTGAGAGAACTGGCAGATGAGCTGTCCAAGCTGCTCTCCATCATTTTTCAGCAGTCCTGGCTCACTGGAGAGGTCCCAGAAGACTGGAAGCTGGCCAACGTGGTGGCCATCCACAAGAAGGGCCAGTTGGAAGAGCCAGGGAATTATAGGCCAGTCAGCCTGACCTCAGTGCCACGCAAGATTATGGAACAGGTCATCTTGAGTGCGTTCACACAGCACTTCCAGGATGGCCAAGGGATCAGGCCCAGCCAGCATGGATTTAGGAAGGGCAGGTCCTGCCTGACCAACCTGATCTCCTTCTATGATCAGGTGACCTGCCTGGTGGATGTGGGGAGGCCTGTGGATGTGGTCAACCTGGACCTCAGCAAGGCCTTTGACACCATCCCCCACAACAAACTCCTGGCCAAGCTGGCAGCCCATGGCTTGGACAGGATCACACTGTGTTGGGTTAGGAACTGGCTGGAGGTCTGATCCCAGTGAGTGGGGTGAATGGTGCCACATCCAGCTGGTGGCCAGTAACTAGTGGTGTGCCCCAAGGATCAGTGCTGGGCCCCATGCTCTTCAACATCTTTATTGATGATCTGGATGAGGGCATTGAGTCCATCATCAGTGAATTTGCAGATGACACCAAGCTGGGGGCAGGTGTTGATCTGCTGGAGCATAGAGAGGCTTTGCAGAGAGACCTCGACAGGCTGGACAGATTGGCAGAATCCAACAGCATGAGATTGAACACATCCAAGTGCCGGGTTCTGCACATTGTCCACAGCAACCCCATGCAGTGCTACAGGCTGGGGTCAGAGTGGCTGGAGAGCAGCCAGGTAGAGAGGGACCTGGGGGTGCTGGTTGGTGGCAAGCTGAACATGAGCCTGCAGTGTGCTCAAGTGGCCAAGAAGGCCAATGGCATCCTGGCCTGCATCAGGAGCAGTGTGGCCAGCAGGAGCAGGGAGGTCATTCTGCCCCTATACACTGCACTGGTTAGGCTGCACCTCAACTACTGTGTCCAGTTGTGGGCCCCTCAGTTTAGGAAGGATATTGACTTGCTGCAAGGTGTCCAGAAAAGGGCAACATTGTTGGTGAGGGGTTCGGAACACAAGCTCTGTGAGGAGAGGCTGAGGGAGCTGGGCTTGCTTTGCCTGGAGAAGAGGAGACTCAGGGGTGACTTTATTGCTCTCTACAACTACCTGAAGGGAGGTTGTAGGCAGGCAGAGGTTGGCCTCTTCTCCCCGGCAACCAGCACCAACACAAGAGGAAAGTCTCAGGCTGCAACAGGGGAAGTTTAGGCTGGAGGTTAGGAAGAAGTTCTACACAGAGAAAGTGATTGCCCATTGGAATGAGCTGCCTGAGGAGGTGGTGGAGTCGCCATCATTGGAGGTGTTCAGTAGGAGACTTGATGGGGTGCTTGGTGCCATGATCTAGTTGTTTAGGTGGGTTGAATTGGTTGATAGGTTGGATGCGATGATCTTGAAGGTCTCTTCCAACCTGGTTTATTGTATTGTATTGTCTATAATCTCTCCTCCTTTTTCAAGGACTGTGTTTCAGCTGTGAAGAAACTGTTCCGAGACGTCCATCAACTCAAGAAGAACATGTCCTACTCCCCACCTGTATGGTACCATGTTTCAGCCTTGAGGAGCAGGTGTTCCCCTGTCTGAGGGAGAGAATCTGGGATGTACACACCACAACATACCCTGTGCTTTTACTTGTGTGACAACAGGGAGGACTTGAGGAAGTGGGACAGAAAACCCACTTCAGTCCTGGATGCATGAGCATATGAATTACAGGGGAATTCTTCACTGAAGAAGGCTGCCTCAGTTTCCATTGAAAATCACCCAAAGTAACCAGACAAGCCAATACTGCTTCTACTTTTCCTGATGGGATTTCTAAAACATTTTCTCAAGATACAGGTGATTCCAGTCAGAAAGCTCCAACCAGATGGAGGATAGGGATAACTAGTTTTACAGAACTATATGGAACTGACAGCTTTGCTGGTTGCAGAGGTAGAACTTGTCTGTATTTCTGGTGTGACAGAGGGATCTTCACTCCTGCATGCATTGGAAGCCAAGCACCAGAATGCATCCCACAGTTTGTGTTCACTTGGAGGGGTGGAAGGAGTCACTGGACTCAGCTGCCCCAGCAGTGGAAACACAGCCCCATGATTTGGAATGGTCATGGACTGATCCAAAACGTACTAGAACAGAGCGGAGCTCCTTTGCACCTGCAGTGAGCAGTCCTCTGTGTACTGCAAAGTGATCACATTTTGAGAGAGAATAGACAGTGACTGATGCATAATGCACAATTGTTCAATGTTGATTGCTGCAAGGCATGGTGCAGGTGGTATAGAATAAGGGGTGGAGAATGTCATGGGTTGAGTTGAACCTGTTTCTGTTATTTATACCATGCTGCAGTCACGACAGCTTTGAATAATGAGATTTTCCTCTGGGATGGTGGTGGGACAAAGAGAAATGTGGAAGTATCTTCCTGGCTTGGTCTTTTGGCTCTCTTGCTTCTGCTTGCTGCTGCTTTATGCTATGGTTTTTTTGCAAATAGGTGTTATGATCATAAAAGTTATTTATATTCAATAGGCAGAACTATTATTTTTTAAAAAAATATTAATCATAAAAATCCTGTGAAAAATATTAATAAAACCTGTTTACTGGTTCAAAATATTCAGTTGTGGAACAGATATCTCACCAGCAGGAACAAGTAACAATTTAAGCAATATGTACAAAAATCCATAAACAACAAACAGCACTTTAAACTGTAAATTAAAAAAGGGAATATCAGCAACAAAGCCAGAGATTGCCCACAATGGGGGGAAACTCCAGGATTTCCTAGGGCAACAGACCAATAGATGCTTATAACAATCAGATTTCATAATTACTCACTGATCTTGATATCCTGCAGCACACATGGGAATTTAAACAAAACCAAAATGGCGTTGACCACATGGAAGTTACAGGAGCACAGTTTCACTTTCTGGTGTCTGCAGCTGGTTGCTGAGACACAGGATTTATTCCCAAAGACTTTATAGCTGAAAGCTTTGTAGAAAAGAGGTTCTTCTGCTGCAGTCCTCCACAGTGGCACTCGTTCCTTCTTCTAATAAAATGAAACTGTCCCGAGGACTCAGCTCCTCTGGGGGTTTGCCTCGTGGCCTGGTAAGATGTGTCTTCTATGCCCCTGAGCTTTACAACACACAGTATCACAGTATCACAGTATTACCAAGGTTGGAAGAGACCTTGAAGATCATTGAGTGCAACCTGTAACCACAAACCTCACGACTAGACCATGGTACCAAGTGCCACATCCAGTCACCTCTTGAACGCCTCCAGGGACGGCGACTCAACCACCTCCCGGGCAGCCCATTCCAATGACGAATCACTCTCTCAGTGAAGAACTTTCTCCTCACCTCCAGCCTAAACTTCCTGGTGCAGCTTGAGACTGTGTCCCCTTGTTCTGGTGCTGGTTGCTAGAGAGAAGAGGCCAACCCCTTCCTGGCTACAACCACCTTTCAGGTAGTTGTAGAGAGCAATGAGGACGCCCCTGAGCCTCCTCTTCTCCAGGCTAAACAACCCCAGCTCCGTCAGCCTCCCCTCATAGGGCATGTGCTCAAGGCCTCTCACCAGCCTTGATGCCCTTCTCTGGACACGTTCAAGTGTCTCAATGTCCTTCTTAAACTGAGGGGCCCAGAACTGGACACAGTACTCAAGGTGCGGCCTAACCAAAGCAGAGTACGGGGGCACAATGACCTCCCTGCTCCTGCTGGCCACACTATTCCTAATGCAGGCCAGGATGTCGTTGGCCTTCTTGGTCACCTGGGCACACTGCTGGCTCATGTTCAGGCAGCTGTCAATCAGCACCTCCAGGTCCCTCTCCGTCCAGCCGCTCTCCAGCCACTGTGACCCCAGCTTGCAGTACTGCATGGGGTTGTTGTGGCCAAAGTGCAGCACCTGGCACTTGGACTTGTTGAATTCCATTCCAGGAATACAAAACACAATACAGTGAGGGGTCTTTGCAGTCCTGTCTGGGTAAACTGAAACACAGCTTGGCTTCCAAGTGAGGCTTGTGCTTCCTCCCAGAGCTTGGACAATTGCAAGGCAAGGCTCTGGCTCTTTGGACTGGTACTTAGAGATTTCCCGAGACAGTAATGGCCAGTGACAACACAGATTGAGAGATAAAAACCTGACACCATAACCTATAGAAAGGGTTTTCTCCAAGCGTGGCCAAAGGCACACACACCTGTCCTTCTTGGTCTCCAAAATATGTTCAGGCAAGCCTGGCGATGTGGGCATTTTCCTGAAAAACCAGACTTGCTGGCTCCTGCCCCATTGTCTGGTTCAGAGCATTTTTGAGGCTTTTTGTCCCTTTGGGACAACAGGCTAAGGTAAATATGCATTTTGTATTGTGTTTATCTGATTTTGTTCAGTAAAGTCTACTCTTACCTCACTTTGTGTGTGTGTGTGTGTGTGTGTGTGTGTGTGTATATGTGTGAATCAATTTTGTGTTTATGTGTTCCTTTTCCCTGAATTCTGTGTTGGGAAAATAGAGAGGTTAAGCCACTGTCTTGTTTTGACCTGTTTTGTTCTGATTCAAACCATTACGAATGCCTAGAACAGTAATAAGACTTTAATTTGGATAATTTCTTCTCAGAAAAGGAAGCCTAGTATGAAGGCTGTGTTTCATGTGTTTTGTGAGTTGTGCTGCCAAAATCATCCAAAAAGGTTGACAAAATCTGCATGAGGTAACTGTAGTTTCCATAAAATACCATCTGCTCATGTGTGATTATGGTTATGTGTTGGAAACACTGTCAAGCCAAACTACTTGTACAAGTCTTTCTGCTTATGGCACACACCAAAACTGTATTTGGTGTTAGTGAAAGGGTTATCAGGAAGGGAATGGAAATCCCAGTACTCTACTGGCAATTTACTGTCCTTAGACTATCATTCAAACTACTTTAACAAGGCTTTAGGATTAACCCATCTTGAACTCATCCAAGAACTAAGAAAATTCAAAATTATTTTCACCCATAACTTCTAAGATGTATTCAGGTTCATACAGTAGTTTAAATGCTTACACCTCAGCAACAGGAGTGTGTATTCAAGTTAACACAGCACATAGTACAATTAACAACAATGTCAAGAAAATATTTGATGCATGAGAACCCAGACATTCAGAGTCCTCATTCTCATTATATTACTACTATGCAAAGTTATTGCTAGGCTTTTGAAGTCAGTTCTGAAATTCAGTAGATATGAACTGTTTGGTTAAAGTGAAAAAATTAGTAGAAAATCTTTCACTTTGACCAAGAAACACTGTAATAAACAACTGACTCCTTTACTTGATTTTCAGATTGGAATTATGGATTGGACAAAATTATTTTTGTAGATAAAATAATCATAGATTGTTAGGGCTATATTAATCATAAGCAATTATATCTGCAAAAACTAATGGATCTTTTTGCTATAAAATATTAGCAGTGGCATCTTGGTGAAGACTCTGTACCATGTTATTTGCTGTATTTTTAATCAGGTCTTCTCTTTGAATTCTTTTAAATATAGTTAAATTAGAGTAATCTTAAATTGACAAAACTACACATCAGTTCCTCATATGTACAACTCTTACTGACCGTAGCCTATATTGTAAAGAAGGTGGTGTGTATTAATGACTACATGAATAATACAGACAAGATAGAAAAAGCCTGGCTAGGAAATCATAAAATCTTGTTCAAGTTAATGTCCACTGTCTGTAACAACTTCCATTATTTCCATAGAAACATACTCCATCTGATAAATTTTGATGTGTTTAAATCATCTTCAAGTTGCACACCTCATCTGTGTAATGGTATGGTCAAAAGAAAAATATCTGACTAGCTACAGTAATAAAATGATTTTCTGGCAAAACAGTAGGGAGACCTTAGAGTCATTGCCATGCTGCAATCATGACTAATTAGTGTCAGATACACTGATGTCATGCTCATAATATTACATTTTTCCATTCATTCAATGGTTTCTTCAAGCTATTATCTTCCTAGTTACTGTCTTACACTGAGCAGACAGAGGATATTTTACCCCTCCCCAAAGGAGTAAAGGGCTACAAAGGAGTAAAGGAATAAAGGGCTACAGACACTGAATTGGAAAGTTAAATGGAAATACTGTTCACAAACATATACAACAACACAAAATACATAAATTTCATATTCAGCCTTAGCCCAGTTCTTCATCCTGGGCTTACCAAAACCTCACTAGGCCAGAACCTTCCAAAAACCTCCCACTCCCATACGAGGCCAAATATCAAAATGCAATGCCCCCCCATACTTCCCTACTTTCCCCCGACTAGTCCTGAAATGTAGTAGCTAAAAATTGACTTTTCCAAGGACATAGAAGGCCACAAACCTCCCCACACTGCAAGAGATAAGGGTCCGATAAGGGTCCGTGCTGGTAGCAGGGAGAAAGAGAAAAAGGAACAGAACAGATAGAAATGTCCATTTATAAATAAGTTGCAGGATTATGGAAATGAATAACAAAAATTATGTTTTCTGGTCCATCTCCTGGACTACCTGGTCCTTCTGGTAGTCTTTTTATTTTTTATCCTCTATGGTTCTTAAACCCATAACAGTTACATGGAAATTTGAGACCATTTGTATTTCTTATTTGTTACATTTTTATTATTATTTAAGTATTTATAGTATGCTTGCTTAGAAAATTTAAAATGTTTCCAGTATACTAATTTCATCATTTGGTATTGCAAATTTGAGCAATATGGTTCTCAGTGAACAATTACATTTGAAGACAGTTATTGGAAAATGAAAAACAAACAAAAATAATCTAAAAACTCCTCTAAAATAAGTGATTTCAAAGAGTACACCTTCTATAACTGTATTTTTTCACATAGTGTTTTCATAGTTCATTCAGAGTTTTTTAAGGAATACTGTTCAGCATTATATTTTAAATGCTTCTTAATTCCTTGAACTGTAGAATCTGTCATTAATCCACTTTTACATCAAGAGTTCAGAATTAGAATCTTACAGCTGTTAGGACTGAAAATACTGTGTTTTTCCTTATAGAAAATTATTCCACTTACCAAGAGGACTTCAAATCTCTCATTTAGTTACTACCCATCTCTGAGTATTATTAAAATCACAGATCAAAAAAACAGACAAATGTCTTTCAGAATATTTCAGAACATTATTGATTTTGCAACTGCATTAATAGTTTTAAACACAATGAACAACAAATGTAAAAAAAGGAAATTATTTAAGATTGCGCAGCATAGTTCCCTTACATTGCAGAGTTCCCTTCATAAGAAATTACTGAACTCTGTCTCTGCTCGTTGTAGAACACCCCAAGATGACTTATTCTCTTTTACTGAAATGAAATGCAGGAAGAGAGCAGGTATCTTCTGAAAAAAATAAAACTTGATAGTACATGAAGCTAACTATTGCAAATTATTCAGTATTCAAAACAATTCTCTAAATCACTTGAGAACAAGGTCACCAGTTTCCACCTGTATCTTTTACTATTTGTGGTAGCACATTAGGGTGAATGCTGTACTTATTAAACAGGTTGGTTGACCAGTAGATCCATGGCCTAATCCTCTGTGCTGTCAGCTGACATTTCTGCTTGGATTTCACTGCTCTGAAGGACATCAAAAAATACTTTTACAAATATATTAATGGCAAGAGGAGGGAGAAGGACAACCTCCACTCCTTAGTGGACATGGAGGGGAATATAGTAGCTAAAAATGAGGAAAAGGCAGAGGTACTTAATACCTTCTTTGCCTCAATTTTTAATAGCAGAAAAGGTTGTCTTGCAGAAAACTGGCCTCCTGAGCTGGCAGATTGAGCCAGGGAGCAGTATAGTTCCCCTGCAATCCAGGAGGAAGTGATTAGAGACCTCCTTAGCCACTTGGATCCCCACAAGTCCATGGGACTGTATGGGATCCATCCAAGGGTGATGAAAGAGTTGTCAGATGAGCTGGCCAAGCTGCTTTCCATCATTTTTCAACAGTCCTGGCTCACTGGAGAGGTCCCAGATGACTGGCCAATGTGATGCCCATCCACAAGAAGGGCCTGAAGGAGAAGCCAGGGAATTATAGGCCAGTCAGCCTTACCTCAGTGCCAGACAAGAGTATAGAACAGATCATCTTGAGTGCAATCACTCAGCACTTCCAGGATGGCCAAGGGATCAGGTCCAGCCAGCATGGAATTAGGAAGGGCAGGTCCTGCCTGACCAACCTGATCTCCTTCTATGATCAGGTGACCCACCAGGTAGATGTGGGTAAGGATGTGGATGGAGTCTATCTGGACTTCAACAAGGCCTTTGACACTGTCCCCCACAGCAAACTCCTTACCAAGTTGTCAGCCCATGGCTTGGACAGCAGCGCTCTGCACTGGGTTAGGAACTGGCTGGGGGCCTAGCCCAGAGAGTGGTGGTGAATGATGCCACATCCAGCTGGCATCCAGTCACTAACGGTGTCCCCAGAGAACAGGGCTGGGCCCCATCCTGTTCAATATCTTTATTGGTGATCTGGACAAGGGGATTGAGTCCATCATCAGTAAATTTGCAGCTGACACCAGGTTGGGAGCAGGTGTTGATATGTTTAGACAGTAGGATAGCTGCTCTGCAGAGGTACCTTGGCAGGCTGGACAGATGGGCAGAGTCCAACAGCATGAGATCTAACACATCCAAGTGCCAGGTTCTGCACATTGGCTACAACAACCCCACGCAGTGCTATGGGCTGGAGTCAGAGTGGCTGGAGAGCAGCCAGGCAGAAATTGAACTGAGGGTACTGGTTGATAGTAGGCTGAGTATGAGCCAGCAGCATGCCCACATGGCCATGAAGGCCAATGGCATCCTGGCCTGCATCAGGAATTATGTGGCCAGCAAGAGTAGGGAAGTCATTCTGTCCCTGTACTCAGCTCTGGGTAGGCCAAGCCTTGAGTCCTGTGTCCAGTTCTGGGCCGCTCAGTTTAGAAAAGATGTTGAATTGCTGGAATGTGTCCACGGAAGAGCAAAGCTGGTGAGGCGTTTGGAGCACAAGCCTTATGAGGAGAGGCTGAGGGAGCTGGGGTTGCTTAGCCTGGAGAAGAGGAGGATCAGGGGAGACCTCATTGCTCTCTATAACTACCTGAAAGGTGGTTGTAGCCAGGTGGGGATTCGTCTCTTCTCCTTTGTAACCAGTACCAGAACAAGAGGACACAGTCTCAAGATGTGCTGGGGGAGGTTTATGCTGGATGTTAGGAAGAAGTTGTTTATATAAAGAGTGATTGGCCCCTGGAATGGGCTGCCCAGGGAGGTGGTGGAGTCACCGTCACTGGAGGTGTTTAGGAAGAGACTGGATGGGGTGCTGCATGCTATGGTTTAGTTGATTAAATAGTGTTGGGTGATAGGTTGGACTGGATGATCTCAAAGTTCTTTTCCAAACTGGTTAATTCTATCCTATTCCATTGTATGTGGGTGTAGTGGGTTGAGGCAGCCCCCCTGCCCACCACAGGCAGAAATAACAACTCTGACAAAAAAGAAACCCCAAAACAGACCCAGAAGCATCCCATTCCCACCTAAGGGTGGGCCCAAGACCCCAGGGCTCGTTCTTCCTCCCTCCCCACTGCTAGGCTAGTCTCGGCTGGCCAGGCCTGAGACTGCCCATCCCCTGGCTTTGGGCCTAGTCAGGCCCAAGGCTGGGAGATGTCTCCCCCAGTTACCAGGTGCCATTGAGGGAAGAAAGAGGAAGTGCCAGACCCTGCGTTAGATTTTATAGTGGTGCAGGGGATTGTGGTAGGAGATACCTGGTTTCCTGTGTCCACCCACTGGGCTGGACTTCTGGACACAGGAAGCACACCACGTAGCAGAGGGCACCCAGCCCAAACCACCACATGCCACCCCTTACATCACAATCCCTGCACCCAAACATATCATCAAATTAAAAATCTTCTGATGACATGTCCGGCGAGGTCCATATCTTCATCTGGGCGGCCACACTTACCAGGTAGTTTATCAAGGGCACCTGCTGAATTTTGTGAATCAACCAGTACCAGAATTTTTTTTTCTGTCTCTGCTGTTTTGTTATTTGGTTTCCTTTTTTTTTTCTTTTTTCTTTTGATAACTGAAAAAGCTTGCTTTCATATTAATACAGAATAGGACGAGTTTAGCATCTGAAAAAACCCCGAAGCTAGCAACAAGCTTGTGGGTTTGTTTCTTTCTGCAACAGTACAGCTGGATATTCCATTTACTTGATGGCATTACAGTGGTGTGTATATTGAGTATGGAATTGGTTTTGCTAGGCAGCAGAGGTCTATCACTAGTTAGCCTTGCTGCCTTGGAAATGTGTTTAGTTTAATAAAAGACTTGTGTGTGTGGTTTTTTATTGTTTGGGTTTGGTTTGGTGTTTTTTTATGTTTTGTTTTTTGTTGTCTTTTTTCATGTTCAGCAGATCTGAAATGAAAAAAAATACATCATAGTCTTGATGTCAGGATGTAGGGTCTGATATATGCATCAAAAATTCTTAATGTAAAATATGACAAGGAACTACTTTTTTTGTCATCTACCTTCCAAATAGCTGATTTCCTGTTTCATTCATCCATATGTAGCAATAAATTGAATGTGAAGTAACTTGTTGCCATTGGAGGGAGCCCTTTACTTAACACAACTGGATACAAAACAGGTTTGTTAAGCCTCTCTTAAAGAATTATTACTGTAACTCTTTTTAATTATTTCCTGGTATGTAAGTATGAAACTTCTGAAACATATTTTCTAGCTAAAATTTATAAAACTCTGGGGGATGTTATAGTCCTCATTATGTGAAATTTAGGTAGGAATCAGGATTTATCATTTCATTTCCACAGCACATTACATAGCACAGACATAATCACTAAATAAAGGTAAATTATAACTAAAATAGCAATGATGCAAAAGCAATGTGTATACTGAAATATCAAAAGAATACTGAAATGTCAAAACAGTATGTGGGCCTCCTGTTTGTTCAAAGAAAAATAAATTTTTAAAAAATCAGTATTACGCTCTCACATTCCTTTGCATACAATTTCACACTTTGCTTTGAAATGAAATTAAATGACGAGAAAGAAAGGAAGGAAACCTCATCAACTATGCAACATAGAAATGGTATAATAAATGCTTTGTACCTACTATATTCTGAGGGTCATAAGCAATGAAAGGATTCCTACTAAATTTATTACTGTGATTTTCATATATGAAATATTTTTTAACTTCAGAGAAATTATTGTATATAAATTCTCTGTAATTCATAATTAAGGACTCACAATGTCATGTAATACATTGAGTTAATACAACGAAAATCAGTTTCTCAAGTTGTTATAGTTTCCAAATGAGTTCAGTATTTCAGCCATCTCACCAACAATTTCAGTGGTAAATTATAATTTTTTGGTTTTATTTACTACTTTACATTGTGCTCATAAGAACATCTTTCACAAGTAAGAAGCTTCTATGTTGTTTTCTTTATTCTGTTAAAAGACATTGTGAAATGAAATGCCAGAGAAACTCATTGATGAAATATTTTCAGAGGAACTACAAGCTGTAAGGCCCAACGACCTTTTACTATACTAATACCAGCTCTGAATTAAATTTTAACAAAGGTCTGTAAATGTCTCTTAAGATTACATTCAGTACTTATTATCAGTGACTAGGAAAAATTAATTCTAATGTGTAAAATGTTTCCTATTAAGAACATTTGGACCACAAAATCAGAGGTTCAGTTTTCCAGAAATGTCAACGTTGATGGTAGCCACACTGAAAGCAGATGAGACAACAGGATAACCCCCTATTATTCAAGTCTCTTGATGACATTCTCTAACTATGTTTAATTCAGTTAAACAGAATTCCATCTGGTTGCTTTTTTCTTCAGTTGCAAAACTGCTTTGAAACAGGTTAGGACTACTTAAGAGACTTTTATAGAAATTAAAGGCAAATTGAGATCAGGGGAACACCTTGCTGATATAAGTATGGAAGTGATCCAACAATAATAAAAGTAAAAACTTATCACCTGCCAAATTTCACAAAGGATTAAGCAGATGCACATAGAAATTTAGAATCATAGAATGGCTTGAGTTGGAAAGGAACTCAAAGATCACCTGGTTACAAACTCCCTGCCATAAGCAGGGACACTTCAACTAGAAGAGGTTGCTCAAATCCTCATCCACTCTGGTCTGAAATAATTCCAGGGACAACATGTCCACAGCTTCTCTGGGCAAGCTGTTCCACTGTCTCACCACCCTCATAGTAAATAACTTCCACATGGCTTATTTGAATCTACCCTGCTCTAGTTTAAAAAGAGTGCCCCTTGTCCTGTCACCATATGCCCTTATAAAAAGCTCCTCTTTAGCTTTCCTGTAGGCCCCCTTAGGTGCCAGAGGCCACTATAAGGTCTTCCTGGATCTTTCTCTTCTCCAGGCTGAACTGACCAGCTCTCTCTGCCAGTCCTCATGGAAGAGGTGCTCCAGCCCTCTGCTAATCTTTGTGGCCATGATTATATTCTCCCCCACACGACTTAGTTATTTTTTTTTTTTAACTTATTTTCTTCTTTCAACAGGTATACTATGCAAGGCTTGCATTGGCAAGGGCATAGTCATGCAGGATTCCCATGTAGTGAAAGGATCACAGTGATACTATTGCATTTCTGAGAACCTTGAAATTGTGTGTGTGTCTGAGATGTACTCTGAGTACAAAGTAAGTGAGGAGTTTGGATCCGCATTTCCACTCTCCCAAGAGGGAAGTGGCCAGAAAAGGACATAACAAAAGTTTGTGGAGAGAGTGTGTGGGAGTTCTCAAAACTTTAAATGGGTGTGCTTTCCCTGGGAAGATTAACTGGGGTACAAATGTTAATTTAATAGTGTGACCTCCCCAAGAATTCTCAGTACCCTGTTGTAGCAGAAAAATTGAGAATATTTAGTAAACTGTGTCCTCCTGGGGAAGTAATGTGACCTTACTGAGAAGCCCAGTATTGAAACAAAAATTGAGAAGCTTTTGCAAGTCACTCTATTTCCCCCGGTGACCTCCCACAAGAAATCTATTGCGTATTTTACTGGGAAAGATTATTTTGGTGTAAACCTTTTTAAAGTGTATGTTTCCCTGGGGAAGATTTTTTGGGTACAAATAGTGGTTTTGATTTGACTTCCATGTGAAAGTTAGTGCCCTATTAAAACAGAAACAATGCCACTGACTAAAATGCTTTTGAAGCAAAAGAAATGGCCCCGAGTCAGGGGATTTTTTTCCTTTATAGAAGTTCATGGTGCCTGCCCATCTGTACAGGTACTTGATTGGGCCCATGAAAACTGGAATAATTTCCAGAGTGTGTCTGATCAGGTAGTTGCCCTACAGAAAGATGCAAGAGTGAAGACCGGTAATGGCAAAGATTTTGTCTGTGCAGTTTTAGGTGCCTGCTTAGCAACTTCTGGGGAAGAGAAAGAGAAATGGCACAAATGAGAGAATAAAATTATCTCATCTCTGCAGAACTTAGTGGAATCACTACAAGGACATGTTGCCACTTTGAAAGATGTAGTGGCAGACCTTAAAATTCAATTAGAAGAGGAGAGAAGGCAAAATTTACATTTGGAGTCAAAACAGAATGTGAATTACCCTGATTCTGTCCCCACATACCTTTGGGCAGAATTGGCAGCAGCTAAAGAAGGTGCCATTCATATAAGGCTTCTTGTTAAAACAAAATTTTATGTGAGGATGGGGAAGCTATTTCCACCACCACAACTAAAGAGACACCTTTCTCTTTCGCTGAGCCACACAAAATCCACAAACAATTTGCACACTCTCCCCAGGAATATGGGGAAACCCAGGTGTTACCAAAATATGTTGCCCATGGAGATGGTAGAAGTCCCATTGGTGGAGGTTTTTAAGGCCAGGCTGGATGTGGCTCTGGGCAACATGATCTAGTGTTCTCTTGAACATGTCCAGAGAAGGACAACGAGGCTGGGGAGAAGCCTGGAGCACAAGCCCTGTGAGGAGAAGCTGAAGGAGCTGGGATTGCTTAGCCTGGAGAAGAGAAGCCTCAGGGGAGACCTTCTTGCTCTCTACAAGTATCTAGACTTGTCTCTAGCTGCACCAGGGGAAGTTTAGGCTCAAGGTGAGGAGAAAGTTCTTCACTGAGGGAGTTATTAGCCATTGGAGTGGGCTGCCCAGGGAGGTGGTGGAGATGCTGTCCCTGAAGGTGTTCAAGAGGGGATTAGACATGGCACTTGGTGCCATGGCCTAGTAGGCATGAGGTGTTGGGTGACAGGTTGGACTTGATAATCTTTGAGGTTTCTTCCAACCTTATTGATTCTATGATTCTATGAATCTATAGTGTGAGGGGTCCCTGATGATGGTAGGGCGGGTGGAACTAGATGATACTTGAGGTCCCTTCCAACCCTAACAATTCTATGATTCTCTGTAATTGATTCAATATGTAGTATCCAATATGCAGTTTGTAGTCAATGACAGTGTAAAGTAGATTCATGCCCCCAGCCGATCAAAACTAAAGTTTATTGAAAAAATTGTTTAAAACTTCTTTCCTTTCTTTTTTCCTGCGATTGGTAGGGTGTTGTAAGAGAATAAATCTTGTCTCTCTAGATGTGAATCAACAAAGATGACATAACTTTTGCTCCTCATCCAGACAGCAGCTGCACAGGAATGGGATAGTGAAAATACCTTCTGGCTACAGAAGCGTGTAATGGGTGGATGCCACTGGTACTGACTCCCAGAATATGCACAGAAAAGATCATATCTACCCCGGAAAGGGATGACGGTGAAAAGGCTGGGCTATAAAATGGCTTTACCACCTGGCATGATAAGCCTGATGTGCATTGTGTGTATGGACAGGTAAAAGATGAAGGAGGAGGAGGAGGCCTCCCTCCACAGGAACCCCTGTAAGCACACAAGGAATACTGGGCAGATTCCCTGGGGACAATACCCAGACACATACCTAAAAAAACTATGACAAAAAACATGTGTGAAAGACCTGAGTGATGCCTGCTCAGGAGGAGAGAAAAAAAGACAAACAGAGAAGAAAAAGAAAGCTGAGGGGGGAGGGTGGTAATATAATTCCTCTCTGTCTCTCTTTTCTGTCCCTCTCTCTCTCTCTCTTTCTCTTTCTCCCTCTATCTTCCTCTGTTCTGTTCACTTTATTCTGTTAATAAGTAGCTTCACTTTGATATTTGGCATTGTTTGTGTCTCTAGTTTCATAACATGGGAATGTTCAAAGAGAACCAAGTCTCTCTTCCCCTCTGGACTGAGACGACTGGTCATGTGAGAGTTTCAGCTGCCTACATGTATTCATTAGCCAAATAAAGTAGACTTCTGGTTTTTTATAGTTTCACCAAAAGAATTAAAACATGTTTAGACCTGCCTTCATTATCTTCATAGCCTAATTTAGAAGTTGTGAAATTATCACATTGAATTGAAAGCATTCTTATTTCATTCTCAGAGGATTTAAACAAAATAACAAACCAAAACCAGAACAAAAGTTAAATTGAGGCTATGACAACTTCTTTCTGATTATAAATAAAAAAGTATATTGAGTGAAAGAAAATACTTCATATTCAAAATCCATAACCAGAGGTCATGGTAGGGCCAAACAGGCCCAGCATAAAACCCAGACAGACCCTAATGTGTCGAGACATGGTCCCCCTCTCACCCCTCCTTCCTGCAGAAAGCTGGGGTAATGAGGGAAAAGGAAAACAGACAGGACCATGCATGTCAGGTAAACAGCTCATCTTCTGGGATAAGAGCACATGTACTGGCCACTGCTCCTGCCTGACCAGGCCTATGTTTCTCCCTTTTATGGCCACAGCCTGGCAGAACCCCTTCTCATTGGGTAACTATGTGTTGGCTTCAGCTGCCCTATTGGCCCAATCAAATCTCAAGCGAGATTTATACGCAGGATGATTTCTAGTCACCTTGCCTTGCTTAAGCCTTGCCTTTCTTGGACCTGTTTGGTTTGAAGTTTCCTTGAGTTGCATTGCCTCGAGTACCTGGTCCAGAGCTTGGGATAAAGCCACAAGCCTACATACCGCAAGCTACAAGAGAAGCCATGAGCTCAGGAGTCAGAGCCAAGGCTGCTTCCCCTTGCAACAAGGATTTTTGCTGTGCCTCAGTTTCCCCAGGACAAAGCCCATTGTGAGAAGTGTCATAAACAGCCCACTGTCCACTGAAGCCAGACCAGTTATCGAAGACTGAGTGGCCTTCTTGCTGGCAACCAGCGGTGCCTGGCACATGATAGGGCCCCAAAGCCTCAACAGCTAATAGCAGCAGCACTCCCCACTGGGGTGGAACCAGCTGTGAGTACTTAATTCATTGCCTCTTTGGCTTAACAGTTCTTGTCAAGTCTCCCTCCATGTGGTCAAGTGCCATTTCACTCTCGGGGATCATCTTTTTCTGATATTCCTACCAGTTTGCATAAAATTGTTATAATTGTTATAGTTGCTTAAATACTGTACATTCCCATTGGAAATATATAGTCTAACCATACACTGAACCTATGTAACATATTTCTGGCAAATTTTCATATTAATAAAAAGTTATTAACAATTTTATTAATATTTTCCATATTGTTTATACATTAAAAAATATGTTCTTAACACTGGATATCTGCAAAACATGCACAGTGAACAGGCTTGATGATTCAGGAAAAGCTAGTGGATTAAATAATACCAATTGCCTAGGTATCTGTCAAATGGAAATTTTGTGTAATATGTAGCACCCAGGATAGAAGCAAGAGATTTGGGCACCCTTGGGATCATCATCATCAGGTCCAACCATTGACCCTACTCTACAAAGTCCCCAAGCACCACATCCAAACCACCTTTGAACACATCCAGGGTTGGTGACTCAGCCATCTCCCTGGGCAGCTCAGACTTTCTTATACTCCTATGCATTTAAATACAAACAAATGACTAGCATGTACAAGTAACTAACAAGTATGGAATTTAGTGAAAGCAATAAAAAATATAGTATGGACAGAGAACAGAAAGAACACATATGGAAATCTCATTAAATGTGGAATTTTGTGGAAGAGAAAGGAGAAATGACTGAGAAGTTTGCACCCATCAACTGTGTAAAGGCTAGGCAGAGAGTGAGTGGCTGCCCACATGTTATGGAAAGAAGATAAAGAGGAAGGTCTCTGCTGAAATGTCATTAAATTAGATCTCCATATAGAGATGGTAGAAGGCTATTTTAATCTTTGTGGCTACCTGTATGAGTTGTCCACTGTGCAGATAGATATATGCAGGTCAAACCTGTTTTATTAAGTATGCATTGGTTACTTTTGACTGTGACACCGTTTCTTTGCAGATATAAAGTCACATAACTCCATCAACCACAGGGAAAATATGACATATGATTCATGGTCTGAAGATACATAAGTGATTATCACCAGTTTTATTCATAACAGGCTATCTGGTGGAAAGTAGAAGTGTAAGATATGAGTGTGGTATTAACAATAATTTGATACATTATTTTCTGTAGAAAATCTAAAACAGATCAGCCTCATTGAACACTCCTGCCATCTCTTCCACAAAACATTTTACTTCATCTTCTCTGCAAAGGAAAAAAAAAGAAAGAAAGAACAGCCAACAAACAAATTGCAGCAGATGATATCTTGACTTCAAATGTTTCAAATGTATCTCAAGTTTAAAAATACATAATCCATCAAGTGAAATGACATACTACTCTGAGTCCAGCTTATATTAGTATTGATTTATCTGAAAGGTAGGCACTTAAGTATTTGATTCATAGTCCTAAACATTAATGCAAATATTACTCAAATCCATTCTAAAAGTATTGTAGTAAAAAAAAAGAAAATTAATTGCAAACAAGTTCAGAGTGAATATCTCATAGCTACAAAATAATGGACATAGCACTCAATCGGCTATTTCAGCTGAGCTTTCAACTCTAATAATCAAGAATCAAATATTAGGTGGGGTAAATGGAAATAAAATTTGCTTTAAGGTACATGACATGAGCAACCATTACTCTCTATCTTCAGTGGAGGTGAGTGAATAAATGAGGATAGTGCTGGCACCTGCCATGCCAACCTCTTTAATTTATGTAATCATAATAAGCATTTAATTGCATCTCCATGTGTACATCTGTCAGCCTGGGTTAAACCTAAATACAGACCCATGAGAAAAATGTTTGTAACGGGTGGTGTCTTTTATAGATTACAAAGATGACACTACAAGACTCCTAGATATTTAATGATTTTTCTTTCAATAATTAACAGTCTACTGGATAAAGTGTCACTGAAGATGCATGATCAATTCAAAATACAGTTCTTTCTATTAAAAATTATCCTCTTCAAATGAAAGAGCCAACAATTTCACTTTTCTCTTGCTCAGCATGGTGCCCCTAGAGTGGGGTTCTCACAACTGTGAGACAAAATCAAAGCCTCACAGCTCTGCTGAAGTACAAGTGTTGCCAGCTTCTGTTACCATAATTTCTAGAATATGTAATAACTTTTATGTCTAACATTTGTGAAAACCTTAGAAGATGAAAGGTTCCGAGAGTTATCTGTGTGTTGCAAAACTGTGATTAAATGAATACAGGTACAAGGATGAACATCTATATCCATCCAGATATTTATTCACTCAAGTTCAGTCTTAATATTTATTTTTGTTTCATTAATTTACATATGTGGGAACAGTTTTTCTAAGAGTAACAGTACCATTCCACGGTGCACAGAAACTGCTCCTCAACCCATTATTTAAATCAGAACTGTGGATGAATGACATCTTACAGTCTTGTGTAGGATAGGAAAAGAATGCTGTAACTAAATATCAAGAAAAAATATAATTTTACTTTTCTTGTTTATTATAATTATTGTAGACATTATTTGCAGAACTTAGAGCTCTGTGAAACCCAACATGAATTTTGTAGATGCTAAGTAATTTCTTCCTGTAACTCCTAAATTATTTCCCATTTTAATGATATTTCATTGCTTTAAAATACATATAAAATGTGGTTTTTCTTAGTACATATGTGTGTATTCTATGTTTCTGTATTTGTTCTAAAATATTGTTAAACTGAGAACTGAAAAATCATACAAAGGAAACTGAATTTTTCAGACTCTGCTTTTAATACATACATTAACTTGGGTTTTTTATTAAATATATGTAAAGTTTTATCAGTCTAATCTGTCATTAGAGCCATATGAAGCCTTATCCTAAGGGGAATATTAGTTCTTCTGAAGTCTGTCACAGCTATAAAGGCTTAGATAATTATGCTGTCTTCCAGTCTGCCTGGGATTTTTTGTTGTTTGGTTTCATTGACCTTTTTTTTTTTTTCCATTAGTTTGTAAAGAACATGATTCAAGTTTTCTTGTGTCATACAAGGAAAGTCATTCTAGAAGCTGGAATAGAATAGAATAGAATAGAATAGAATAGAATAGAATAGAATAGAATAGAATAGAATAGAATAGAATAGAAGAATAGAATAGAATAGAATTAACCAGGTTGGAAAAGACCTTCAAGAACATCAAGTCCAACCCATCACCCAACACTATCTAATCAACTAAACCATGGCACCAAGTGTCACCTCTCAACCACCTCCAGTGATGGTGACTCCACCATCTCAATAGGAAGCCCATTCTCATCTTTCTGTGAAGAACTTCTTCCCAAAATCCAGCATAAACCTCCCCCAGCATAGCTTAAGACTGCGTCCCCTTGTTCTGGTGCTGGCTGCCTGGGAGAAGAGACCAATCCCCACCTGGCTGCAACCTCCCTTCAGGTAGCTGTAGATAACAATGAGGTCTCCCTTGAGCCTCCTCTTCTCCAAGTTAAGCAACCCCAGCTGCCTCAGCCTCCACTCAAAGGGCTTGTGCTCCAAACCCCTCACCAGCTTTGTTGCCCTTCTGTGGACACATTCCAACAACTCAACATCTTTTCTAAACTGAGGGGCTCAGAACTGGACACAGGACTCAAGGCTTGGCCTAACCAAGTAGTAGCTGAGTACAGGGGCACAATGACTTCCCTGCTCCTACTTGCCATACTGTACAGGCCAGGATGGCATTGGCCCTCCTGGCCACCTGGCCACACTGCTGGCTCATGTTCAGCCTACTATCAACCAGTACCTCCAGCTCCCTTTCTGCCTGGCTGCTCTCCAGCCACTCTGATCCTAGCCTGTAGCACTGCATGGGGCTGTTGTGGCCAATGTGCATAACCCAACACTTAGATGTGTCCAATCTCATGCCATTAGACTCTGCCCATCTGTCCAGCCTGTTAATGTCCCTTGTCTAGTATTGATCAGCTCATCTAGTACTGATCCCTCATCTAGTACTGAAGTCTAGTACTGATGAGCTTTCAGAATATACCTAACTGTAAAACACTTATCTTACCAAAGATTTATCTTACCAAAAATTTTATGAAACATAAAGGAAATTGAGGAAAAAATAATTCTGCCACAAAATTGAAACCTGAGATGACAAAAGCTGATAAATGAACACGAAGACTAAAAATACAGAATTCATTATTCTGCAGTTTATCTGTTATTTATTTAGCCTTTCACAGTGTTTGTAGCTAGTTCCTTTGCACAACAGGGGAAGCTACAGTTCTACTATAGGTAGGGATATAAAAGAAAAGAAAGGTTTTTAGAAAGGTTTATTCTATGAATAAAATATCTATCCTTTAACAAAGAGCTGCTCCCATTTGAAGTTGCAGCCTCAGAAGGATAGGCTTCTACCTGACTTTTATGACATGCATGTTTTTTCCATGCTTTTTTCTCTGATGAGGATAATCTCTGGGCAGTTTATATTCTTATTAAGTTACCTTCTAGATTTCACTACATTGAGGATCCTCATTCAGAAATTGCAGCTTTCTTAAAATTCTGTTATTTTGGGTTCTATTTTATGTTTTTCCAGAATGGAATTAAAGAATCACAGAATGATAAGAGTTGGAATGGACCATGATAAAGCAGGTATGCCTAAAGCAGATTGGACAGGAACATATCCTGAAAGATTTCTCCAGAGAAGGAAACTCTACAACATTTTTGGCAGTTCACCATTGTGGAGCAGAGTAGAAGGACCTCCGTCAAACTGCTGGCCACACTTTTCCTTAATGCACCCTAGAACACCATTGGCTTTCTTGGCCATGAGGGCATGTCACTGCCTCATGGTGAACTTGTTCACCTGCACCTGGGGGTCCTTCTCTGCAGAACTGTTTTCCAGCAGCTAATGTGTATTGACGCACAGGGTTATTCCTCCCCACGTGCAGGACTCTGTGCTCACCCTTATTGAACTTCGTGTTTGCCCAGATTTTCAGTTTATATAATTTTCACAAAAGAGTGAACTATCTTATGCAGCTTGTTCTGAGCTGTCTGACGGAAATCATTGAGCACAATAAAAAACAGAACCACTGGTTTCCATTTAGTCCCACTCTTAACTTTTTTAACCCCTTAACCAAACGTACAAGAAGTATTATGAATTTAAAGATTAATTTGATTATAGAGATTTCTGTAGGTTTGATCAACTGTCACCCTACAAAAACTGAAATTTGTCTTCAGCTAAGCAAAGATAGATTAAAAGAATCTCATCAGAGATATGTAAAGAGAAAAACAAATTGCAAGGCTTTCAGCTGCTTATGGAGGGATCCTTGCTGGTTGCCCCAAGTTATATGAATACATCTTCAGCTTGTATGGTGGTCAGTGTGTCAGAGTGGGAGAACACTGAATTTCTAATAACAATTTCAGTAAATAATTTCAGAGAGTTTGTCTTCATGAGTCTGTTTGTCTGATACGCTGGAATGCTCTACATCCATCTAACAAGATCTAAACATGCTGGAGAGGTTGGTGAAAACAAATCTCATTAAGTTAAAAAAAGACAAGGGTACAATCCTGCATCTGTAGGACTACCACCAGGCATCAGTACAGACTGGGGATGGTCCTGCTGGAAAGCAGCTCCATAGAGGAGGACCTTGGAATCCCAGTGAGAAGCAAGCAATCCATGAGACAGCAATAGACCTTATGATCAAGGAGGCAAATAGCATACTGGGGTACCAAAAAATATGTTCAGCAGGAGGTTCTCCTGCCCTTCTACTCTGCCCTGCTGTGACCACACCTGGGATACTGTGTCCCATTTTGGGGTCCCTAATTCAAGAAAGACAGGTGCCCACTGTAGAGACTTCAAAGGAGATCTACAAGGATGACTGAGGGACTTGAACATCTCTCCTGTGAAGAAAGACTGAGAGAAACAGGGCTGTTGAGTCTTGAGAAGGGGTCTTGTTAATGTCTATAAATGTCTGAGGCATGGTGTGGTGAAGGCACATTCTGCCCAGATGCTAGATCTTGTCCCAGCATGTGGACAGGTTTCCCCTCCTTCAGGAGGAAGACAAAAGCCAAGGCATTAGCCAGGCCAGCATGCACTCAGCGCATGCAGTGCTTGTGCAATTACCAAGTATGGGCATAATTCCAGCTTCACGCTTTCTATAGGCTGAAGCCAGTTGTCTATGAGAGTGCCCCTTGGTCAAACCCAGCCTCGACGAATCTGTAAGTATTACCCCTGTTGGTAAACAAGTTGCCCCCTCTTTCACTTTGTCTCTGCACTTGCTCGAGAGAGCAGCTCTCGAGCTATAGCCTCTGCCATTGAGCTTGTTGTTGTTAGCTTCTATTATACATGAACGCATACTGAAACCTCTGCATCGTGAGGAGCAATTGTGAGGATCACCCCAGAGGGAGGACCTTCACTGAGCCCGAGAAGCCAGCGTCGCCACAGCCAGTCGTACCGACTGGGAGAGCCCACCGTGCTACCGGAGGACTGGACCAGTCCCCGAGGGTAAGATCTGCCCAGCTGTCGGGGAGAAGGGACTTGATAGAGACCGAGTCCGCATATGCCAAGCCCCACCGTAGCGGGAGGAGAGCCGCCACATGTGCCGCTCTGAGCCCTTTAAACCTCAGGGAAGACTAAAGCATTGTTCGTGCCTATACTGCACTGAACCCGGGACCATTCCGAGCGTCCTGGTGTTCCTTTAAGGCCAGTAACTGGCAACCGTCGCCCCGCCCTGCCGTGCAAGCTGACTCCCGGGCCGACCCCATGGGCCGAACCTGACCAGGACCTAGCCCTATTGTCTGGAGGGAACCGACCGAGTCCTGAAGGGAACCTGCTACCGAGCTAAGCCCAGGTTCCAGTATTCCCTCTCCACTGCTGCGGAGAGAGGAGACAGTAACCTAGCACCACCATCTAACTCAACTAGGAACCGGTCCAGTGGCAGAAGTCGGCCGGACCTCAAACTTGCAACAAACAACAGCTACAGAGTATCTTCCACGTGCTTTCCATCCACTAGGAATCAGTTCAAAGTATCCGCATCCAGCAGAGTAATCGCTGACACACAGAAAGATTGTAATATTGCTGTATATAGCCAGAAGCCGCCCGCGTTCCGCTGAGTCGCCATCTAGTGGCCAAGCCGTGGAACTGTACCCTTCATTATATAAAATGTAGAAATAGTCTGTAGATAGTTTAATTAAGTTCTAATCATAACACTAAGCCACTTATGGAATGTATTTTACGAACGTGCACTAGAACATGTTTATAAGTTGTTGATTCACTGGTTATTAATAATTTGATAATAAAAATTAATATTTTCATAAATCATATTAAGAAATTTAATAACCTCTTCACAACACATGGGCATCAAGATGAAGGTGACAGCCTCTTTGTAGTAGTGCCCAGTAACTGGCAAAGGAACAATAGATTTAAGCTGGAACACAGAAAGTTCCATCTCAATACATGGAGAAACTTTTTACGGCGGGGGTGTTGCAGCACAGGAGCAGGCTACCCAGAGAGGGTGCAGAGTTTCCTTCTCTGGAGGCCTTCAAAACCTGACTAGATGTGTTCCTGTGCAGCCTGCCCTATGTGACCCTGCTTTTGCAGGGGGGTTAGACTAGATGATGTCTGAGGTCCCTCCCAACCCCTAACATTATGTGATTCGTTGATTCTGTGTACACCTTACAAAATCAAGTCCAAAAATTAACAATCAGCACTGTCAGGACAAATGGAAGTTTTATTTGAAGCTACATTGCTTCTGAAGTGTTAAAATGGGAAAGCACCAGTAAAAACCTACTTATTAAATCCAGAATGCTTAAAATGCTAACACATACTAAAGTGATAATTTTTGCTTAGTGGAAAGATCACTTCACAGTCTCACTGATTTCACTTGATTTGACTGTTCTTTAACAAACTGAGTCTGAACTCATACGGAGAAAGGGCTAACACAACATTTTTGAAAAATTCTTTTGAGGACAGTATTTTCAGTTAAAATTTTGAAATATTTTTTTTTTAATTACAGAAAGAAAAAAATAAAGGAAAACATGTTAAATAAAAGAACAAAGTATATCAAATATGTGCTGTAATAAATAATGTAAGTTAGAATAACTATGGTGTACAGATTAACCAACTATTCAATTCCTCCTTAAACCCTATTTGGGAGTAAATTGACTATGAATACTTAATCCAATTAGTGACATACCTTTTTCTTATTGCTTCATTCCAGCAAACTAGAATACGGCATTCTTAATTGTTTCCCATCTTCAGATTGACAGAAAGTTAGCTTGTGCTTTTGGAGGTTGAGATTTTGTTTCCTCGATTTTCTTATGATCTCTTCTAGTCTTTCTTTTACTTTTCCCTTTTTAATTTTTTTTTAAATTAAGTGCATTTACTTATAGTTTTTATTTTTAAAGTCTTTCCTAATGGCATACACTTTTGTTATATTTCCAAAAATTATGCACTATTAACAAATTAAAAGTCTTAACACACGATTGTCAAGTAAACACTACACAGCAACTACATTTGTGTTTTGTCTATCAATTTAATTAAAAAATAAATTATTTCAAATCATCTGCCTTTGAGAACTTTTTGAAAATATGAGTGTGAAAGAATGGAATCTAAGATAAAGTCACCCATGCAAATATTCATATTTTTCCTGGTAATTTTATATGTATTAAAATATGGGATAGCTCAATCATAGACAAAAGGTACATGACTATTTTTCCTTTTACAGTGGCCAGATAGCAACTATTTCTCTACATTGAAGATGCTTGTATATGAACATGAGGTTAGCTAACTTGGTTGAGCCATTCTTAACAAAAAACTTAAACACATGAATAATTCAACTTCTTGTCATTAAAAAACTTACATGTTAACCCAATGTACAACTTCACTACATTGTTAAGATTGTCCTACCTTCAACACCATAAAAAGAAAATTAGCATTATTGCCTTGTAATTTATTTAGACTATATATATTGCATTTATGTATACAATTAAGTTTTTATATTTATTTTCATCATTGCCTTATTATTATCAGTCACCTGAGACCACAGAGATTTTCCAGTCTTGCAGAAGCTACCATTACAAGCTCCAACTTTTCTTGCTGGTATTCATGAAAATCTCTTTAAAACATTCAGCTTCTCCTGTCTACATTACCAAAAGCAACAGTTGTGTTCAAGGCTCACTATCACAAATGGAATTGGAAGGTTCAATGCTGTTAAAAAAAAATTAGATTCTATACTAAAATAATTCTGACAGTTGATTTTTATTCTTAATTTTTAAAATGTTTTAAAATCTTGCCTCTTGTTACAGGGAAGATCATAACTGTGCCACATATAACAAAAAGTACATCTATTTTCTCAAGACTATGATCTTCTGCCCTTACTAAACATAATTTACTCCTGTTACTGTCTGAAAATAATTGTTTTCTATATATTTTCTATGCAAGATTTTTGAGCTTGAATAGTATTTGCCTTCTGAATATGACACAGTGGAATGCAAATGTACTTTCAACTCCACACATTTATTAACCACTCTGTAATGCAGATTCCATACGATTAACTAAATCTGTCTTCAAACAAATTATACTAGCATTATAAGAAGTATTGTCTGAACAGATAAGAGCTATAGAAAATATCACACTGTGATTATCTATTATTCAAACATCCAGAACTATGTATCAAGAGTGGTTCTACCACAGAATACAAATCCTCCGTACAATCAGTTGAAAGTAAGAATAAACTATGCTTTCTGTATTCAGAAACACCATAAAATATAGAATGTTTGTTTTGTTATAGCCAGCATTTCTAATTATTTGAACTATCAAGGTGTTTTTTATTCTTTGATATAACAGGTACATGATCTTTGATATAATTTTTATTCTTTTTTTTAAGTGATGTACTTTATCCATACAAAGATAGTTCTATAATGATCATGTTGAGTTAATTCCTGAATGTATTATATGTAATGAATAATCAGACATGCTACTGTGTAAGATGTATGCCTTATTTAGTATTCAAAGGACAGGTTTAAGCAACCTACTCAGAACAAACATCCCAAAAGGGCTGAGCTTAGTTGAATCATGAGCAGGGTACATGATACCCATTTTCCTGTACTGCAATGAGACAGAAACCAATTCACCCTTGTTTCTTTTCATGCTGCTATGCTTACATATTTCTGTTGCTTCTGTACTCTGTTTCTCTCTGTCAAGCTAAAGAAAGATAGAATATTCAGGCATTTCTTTCATACGAGATTCTCCCTCTTCAATATTTCAGAATACCACTCTTTGAATCTTTCCCAGCTCTCTTATATAACTTTTCAAATGGGGGATGAGGTCTGAAGTGAGAACATGAACAAAAGCGCTTCTTTGCACAGCAAGATAATGAGTATTTGATTCATTTTCTAACAATTTCTTAATTGATTAATTTTAACATTCCATTTATTTGTTCCCAAGGACTAAACTGCTGATTACTAAAAGTGATTTATAACATCAGAGTCTCAGAATTAAAGAATCACAAAATGGTAGGGGTTGGAAGTGACCTCTGGAGATCATCTATCTAGTCCAATGCCCATGGCTAAAAGCAGGTACGTCTAGATCAGGTTGCACAGGAACACATACTGATGGGTATGGGTATTTCCAGAGAGGGAGACTCCACAACATTTCTGGGCAGCTGTTACAGTGCTCCATCACACTCAAAGTAAAAGTGAAGTTCATGTGAAACCTGGGTTCCAGTTTGCACCTGTTGCCTTCTGTCTTATCATGGGCCATCACTAAGACTTTCATGACCTCCACTCTTTAGGCATTCATATATATTGATAAGATCCCCTTTCAGTTTCCACTTTTACACTTTTTCACTCTCAGCTTCTCCTTGTAAGAGAGATGCTCCAGTCCCCCAGTCGTCTTTGAAGCCCTCTGTTGGACTCTCTGCAGTAGTTCCCTCTCTTGAGCTGGGGAGCCCCTAACTAGTCACAATACTGCAGGTGCAGCCTCACCAAGGAGGACTGGGGGGAGGGGGAGGGGAGAAGAAACTTCCCCTGCCAAAGGCCTTGTAGAAGTCCAGATAGATGACATCCATAGCTTGTCTCTTGTTCACTGATGTGGTCACTCCATCATAGAAAGCCACTAGGTATGTCAGACAGTATTTGCCCTTAACAAAGCCATGTTGGTTGTATTTGGTCACACCCCTGTCTTCCATGAGCCTTCTCAGAATTTCTAGGAGAATCTGCACCATGATCTTTGCAAACATGGAGGAGAGGCTGACCAGTTGGTTGTTTCCAAGGTCCTCTTTTCTACTGTTTTTAAAAATGGGTGTAATATTTCCCTTCTTCCAGTCACCAGGACCTTCAGCTGACTGCCAGGATTTTTCAAATATGGAAAATGGCCTGGTGACTATATCAGGCAAGTCTCTCAGGACTCTGGGATCCATCTCATCAGGTCCCATAGACTTATGTATGTTCCTCTTGTGGTCATGAACTTGATCTTCACACACAGTGAGGGGGAATTTGCCACCCTTATCCCCACTGTGTGGTTTTTAACTAAGGTGTTGGGAAAAAAAAATTGTTAAGAATCTCAGTCTTGTCCTTGTTCTGTTGTTACTAGCTCACCATTCTTGGTCTTCAGGCCGAAATAAGTTTTCTTCCTTTGTTTCAGTGATGTATCTGTAGAAGCCTTTCTTGCTATTCTTAGCTCCCTTGTGAAGTTCGATTCCAGCTGTGCTCTGCCTTTTCTGACCTCATCCGCACACAATCAAGCAACATCTTTATGCTTTTCCCAAGATACCTGTCTCTGCTTCCACTGTCTGTGAAGCTCCTTCCTGCCTTTTGGCTTGAGCAGCGGGGCTCACCTCAGCCAAGATTTCTTGCATTCAAGATCTCTTGCCTTCTATGAAACATGTCTTTCAAGATCTGCCAGCTCTATTCTACTCCCTTGTCCCTGAGGACTGTTTCCCAGTTGTGTCCTATTGACTAACTCACTGATGACCTGGAATTTTACTTTTCTGAAATTGAGGGTCCTGATGATTCATGACCCTTAAGACTGTAACTTCCACGTGTGCATGATAACTACAGCCCAGTTTGCTTCCAATCTTGAAGTCCCTGGTGAGCTTGCTTCAGTGATGGCCAGTAGATCCAGTGTTGCTTTGTCTTGCACAAGGGCATTATTTCTTGTTCCAAGAAGTTACTCAAGGCAGTCCAGAGGCCTCCTGGATTACCTACAGCTCACTGTGTTATCTCTCCAGCAAATGTCAGGGTGGCTGAAATTCCCCATCAGGATGAAAGCCTGTGATGCCCTCTGTAGCTGAAGCAGGAATGTTTCATCAATAGTCTCCTTATGACCAGGAGGGCTGTAGGACACTCAGATCAGAAGATTCCCCTTGTTGCCTTGATCTCTAATTCCTACCCATAAGCTTTTGACTTGCTCCTGGCTATTTGTTAGGGACAACTCTTCGTGTATAAATCAATTTCTTAACATAGAGGACAACCCCTTCACCCTTCCTTCCCTTCCTTCCTATTGCAGCCTACGAGCAGTCATTTATCATGGAAGGTTGGGTTTTTTGCCATGTAAATTTTCATTGTTTAATTGTTTTCAGATACATGTCTAATCCAAAGAAAAATCTCTATTAATTCATATGATATTTGAAGATGAACTCATGATGGTTCAGCTTTGGAAATGTAGGCAAGGAACAAGAATTTTGTAAGAGCTCAACAGTTTGTTGAATACTATTCATCCTGCTTCCACTGAAACTAAATCAAATATTGTTGTATTTTTATTTCTTTTCACATCCTGCTAATATTTTTCCTTTTCCGTTTTGTAAACTAGTATAAGCACAGAGATATGGAAACTAAAAAGAAGGTGAATTGGTGAAGTAAATTTCATGAGTCATTAAAGAGAATACAGTCTTGTCAGATTATACAGAGAGAGTGGTTGCCCATTGGAATCGGCTACCCATGGAGGTGGTGGAGTCACCTTCATTGGAGGTGTTCAGGAGGAGACTTGATAGGGTGCTTGGCTGTATGGTTTAGTTGTTGGGTGGGTTGGACTGGTTGATGGGTTGGATGCGATGATCTTGAAGGTCTCGTATTGTATTGTATTATAAGAAAATATGCATTCATTTTTTTTTTACTAAGGCTACTGCAGAGATTCAGAATTACTTTTCAAAGATACAACAATCAGAAGTCAGCAGAGTAATGTAACTTCACGTTATAGAAAATCCATTTGAAGATAAATAAACCATAGGTATTACATGACCTGTATAATCATATGCATGTTTGAGGGTTCTATTTTTAAGAGATTATCATACTATTTCTCTGTTACGAGCTAAGCAGCTTGGGTATTCTATTCCCATTATATTTGTCAGCCTCATAGAAACAAAAATGAGTTATTAATCCATTTTTTTTCAGAAATATGAACTTCAGTTCATACAGGGAATGAAAAAAATAAACAATGAAAAAAACAAAGAAAATAAACCTAACACAACAAAAAGGGCATTTACTTCTGCTTGATTAATTATATTTAAGTAACATAAAAAGAGTAATAAATTATATCATCTTTCTAATTTTAAGATTTTATAAATATTGGATAATGACATCTAAAATAACCTGTAAAATACATCCACTCACAATTTTCTGCCTTATTTTTAGGTTTGTTTTATTACCTGTCACTATATGCCCACAAAATACAGGTAACAGGACCAGCTCATATAATTGACAGCAGAATAAGTATTTCTTAAACCTCTACCAGATTCACTGAACCTGAAGAGTTTTTATGTCTGGGGAATGGAGACATTGAATGGAGACATGGCATTGCATCAGGTATCCACAGAATAGCATGACAGGCTCCAGCAGAAACACTGTTAATGAAATATAAAGGAATACCCCAAAGTTAATAAATTGTATATATAAACATACAGACTTGCAACCTGTTACAAGCTGAAATGCCTAGGACATGGTTAAGCCACAGAAAAATGTTGTCATTAATCACGTCACAAATCACCACAGTGAACAAAAATCGACTACATACGTTAACTATATGCTTTTTCTACTGGATTTATCTGACTGGTGAGCTGGTGCACTGCTTAACAGCAAATCAAGAAGCAGGAGCTCAGGAAAAAAATATGGCATATTCTTTTCATCACTATAGAATCAAGTTTTGAAACATCAATGCCAAAACAAGAATCAATACCCTCCACTCACAAATTGCTGACATTTGTAGTGGCTGAGCACAGAATGCAATATGCAGCATCCAGCACTATTATTCAATTTGCTTGATGTTTTTTGTGTAAAATTTGGAGGTGAGAGCTCTCTAATCAGTATAATATCACTCTAACAATGTCAGGTGAAGTTTTAAAATCATGTAAATTAAATGGGAACTTAATCAAGCTAAAAAAAAAAAAATAATGGAAATTTGATGTGTAGATCCTGATAATGCTTTTCAATATCTTTACAATTTTTTGTATTGTTCCCCTAATATGTCTAAGACTAGCATCCTATACAGATAGTATAAGATAGATAATATAATCATGTTTTTGTATAATTATTCATTACATAGATTGTATATAGCATAACATATGTGTATAGATATAATGTATAAATATCTATGCTTATATATGTATAATGTTATGTTACTCATAGTACATTCAGTGACTATTGTTGACAATCATCTTTACCTCATTTGACAGCTTTACTATCTCATTAATTGTAGAAAACATCAAGAAAGATACTAAAATAAAATAGAATAGAATTTACCATGTTGGAGGAGACCTTCAAGATCATCGTGTCCAACCTATCGTCCAACATCACCTAATCAACTAAACCATGTAACCAAGCACTCCATCCAGTCTCCTCCTAAACACCTCTGATGCTGGTGACTCCTCATAATTTCTAACACAAATTTTCAAAATACTCTGTTTAAAAAAAAATTACTGTTTTCTCACCACTTTATCAATTCTGTTTTAGTTACTGTGGCGGTTTAAGCCTTAACTGGGAGTTAAGAGCTCAGATGGGGGCAAGGCTGAGAATTTCTCCCCTGCTTCCCACTCCTCCATCCCAACAGAGAGGGGAAAAAAAAGGAAAGGAGCAAATCCACCAAACAATAATTTGGAGTCGGCTTGGAAGTAGAGAGGTAAAGAGTTTTCTTTAATATATATATATATATATATATATATATATAACAATAGCAGGTAAGGTTCACAAGGGCAAGGAACAAGGATGGATGGGAGGGGGACAAAGAATACAAAACCAGTCTGTCTCTGAAGAGGTGGGGAGGCAGCGGGAGAAGAATCAGACCCAACCACATGGCAGAGGAGCAGGAAGGCAGCTGCAGTAACTCTCATCCAGGAGAGGCAGAAGCCAAAAGGAGAGCTAATGGCTGCAATGTCCTGCCTTTTATACCTTAGCTGGGCAGGGAGCGCGGAGTGGAACAGTTTCCCAGGGGGAAAATGTCCTGCAGGGGGGGCAAATCAATCGCAAGCCCTTCCCCCTGATTTTTTTTTTTAGGATGGGCATTAACCCACCACAGCTACTAAGATTCATTTATTCGTAAAATGAAAAGTAACTGCAACATAATTATTTTAAGCATTCTTCTCAATGACTGCCTTAAGCATTTTAAGTAAGTCAAGCAGTATTTTTTTCTCAGAATCCCTGAAGATCCCTGTAGTCATGATAATAAACTAAGAATTATTGATATTAAAATTCATCAATTATATATATGAGAATGGCCTATCCCTCAAAGGGAAAAAGATTCTAGGAAGGGAATTGGCAGGTCTTATTGATAGGGCTTTAAACTAGAATCGAAGGGGGAAGGGGCTGAAACCCATCCACCCAGGTGGGAGTCTGGGGGTGATAAGCTGGAGTCAGTGGTGAAACCAGCAGCCCAGCTAAAGTGCATGAACACTAATGCACAAAGCATAGACAACAAACTAGATGAGCTGGAAGCCTTGTTGCAGCAGGAAAGCTATGATGTAGTTGCCATCACAGAGACATGGTGGGACAGCTCACATGACTGGAGCACTGCAATTGACAGCTACAGGCAAGGGAGAAGGGGTGGAGGAGTGGCCCTGTACATCAGGGAGGCACTAGATGCCATTCAGCTGGAGATCAGGGACAATGTGCTTGTGGGTGAGAATTAGAGGGAAGACCAACAGGGCAGATATCCTGGTTGGAGTCTGTTATAGACCACTCAACCAGGAGGAAGGTGTTGATGAGTCATTCTATAGGCAGCTAAAGGCTGTCTCAAGAGCACCAGACCTTGTTCTCCTGGGTGACTTCAACCTGCTTGATATCTGCTGGGATCTCAACACAGCAGAGAGGAGGCAATCTAGGAGGTTCTTAGAGTGCATGGAGGACATCTTCTTATCCCAGGTGCTGCGTGAGCCTACCAGGGGTAAGGCTATGCTCGACCTCCTCTTAAGAAATAGGGAAGGGCTGGTGGGTGATGTGGTGGTTGGAGGATGTTTAGGGGCCAGTGACCATGAAATAGTTGAATTTTCAGTATTCAGTCAAGCTAAGAGGGGCAGCAAGAAAACCTCCACTCTGGACTTCCAGAAGGCGGACTTCGGGTTACTCAAGAAACTAGCTCAGAAGGTTTTGGGGAAAAAGCTCTTAAAAACAAAGGGGTCCAGGAGAGCTGGACCTACTTCATGGCAGAACTCTTGAAGGCACAGGAACAGGCTGTGCCAATGTGCTGGAAGATGAGCTGCCAGGGCAGACAGTCAGCCTGGATAGGCAATGAACTTCTAAAAGATCTAAGGGAAAAAAAGAGGGTGTACCGTCTTTGGAAGAAAGGTGAAGCAACCCATTAAATGTTTAAGGATGTTGCTGGGTCTTGTAGGAAGAAAAGGGAGGCAAAAGCACATTTGGAGCTTAGACTGGTCTCTGCTGTGAAAGACAACGAAAAGTCCTTCTACAAATATATTAATAGCAAGAGGAGGGGCAAGGACAACCTCCACTCCTTGGTGGACATGGAGGGGAACATAGTAACAAAAGATGAGGAAAAGGCAGAGGTCCTTAACACCTTTTTTGCCTCAATTTTTACTAGCAGGACAGAATGTCTCCCAGACAGCTGGCCTGCAGAGCTGGCAGATGGAGCCAGGGAGCAGCATAGTTTCCCTGTGTTCCAGGAGGAGGCAGAGATCTTCTCAGCTGGATGGATCCCCTCGAGTCCATGAGACCAGACGGGATCCATCCTAGGGTGCTGAGAGAGATGCCAGATGAGCTGGCTGAACCACTCTCCATCATTTTTCATCAGTCCTGGCTCACTGGAGAGGTCCTAGAAGACTGGAAGCTGGCCAACATGGTGCTCATCCATAAGAAGGGCCACTTGGATGAGCCAGGGAATTATAGACCTGTCAGCCTGACCTCAGTGCCAAGAGGGCTGATGGCATCCTGGCCTGCATCAGGAACAGTGTGGCCAGCAGGAGCAGGAAGGTCATTCTACCCCTGTACATTGCACTGGTTAGGTCACACCTTGAGTCCTGTGTCCAGTTCTGGGCTCCTCAGTTTAGGAAGGATGTTGACTTGCTGGAAGGTGTCCAGAGAATGGCAAAAAAGTTGGTGAGGGGTTTGGAACACAAGCCCTATGAGGAGAGACTGAGGGAGCTGGGCTTGCTAAGCCTGGAAAAGAGGAGGCTCCGGGGAGAACTTCTTACTGTCTGCAACTACCTGAAGGGAGGTTTTAGCCAGGCGGGGGCTGGTCTCTTCTCCCAGGCAACCAGCACCAGAACAAGATGTCACAGTCTCAAGCTGTGCCAGGAGAGCTTTAGGCTGGAGGTTCGGAAGAAATTCTACACAGTGAGAATGATTGCCCATTGGAATGGTCTGCCCAGGGAGGTGGTGGAGTCACCATCATTGAAGGTGTTTAGGAGGAGACTTGATAGGGTGCTTGGTTGCATGGTTTAGTTGATTAGATGGGTTGGATGATAGGTTGGATGTGATAATCTCAAAGGTCTTTTCCAACCTGGTTTATCCTACTCTATTCTATTTCCAACTTCTAGCTATTTCAGGGTTTTAAAAGAATGACTGTTACCATTCTAGTATATCTCAGGCTTGTTCTAGTGGTCAGGTAGTGGTTCACTGTGGAAAGATGACTGAATGACAGAAGATAAAAACACTCTTTTTGAAGAACTGAAATATATGGGCAGTGTAAATTACTGTAATAAATGTCAGGAAGAAAGTAATGTCTTATGTAATGAAATTCAAACAAAGGCAGCAGGAAAGGCAAATATAATGAAAAATGTAATTTATTATAAAATAAATAATAATTTATCTTTTACAAAATAAAAATATTAGGAACTCAATGGAAGAAAACATCTCTGTTTTTTATGAGGAAGTATCTGTTACTTTTTCCAAAATGATCAATAAATCACAACCTACTGTGGCTAAATCTTCTGGTAGCTTTGATATCTGAACTTTCTAAGAACTCCATTCTGTAAAATGGATTAAAATGTTGTTATTACACGACCTTATTGAGCATATTTTTACAGTTTGGGTAGAAAGACAGATTCTCAGTGTCCCTATCAAAAAATGATGGAATACAGATATTTACTTTCTCCTATGAAGAAGAATATCTCTTTCCACAGCAGTGAGTTAAGTAAAGACCTCAGGGCAGACAGAGAAGCAGAGAAACAAGAGGGAAATAATGAATAATGAAGAGTAAATGTAAGATATAGTAGCTCTGTACTTTCAGTCATGAGGAAATACTTCTGAAATTTTCAGGCCTCTTATGTGAAGTTTATGTGGAACGTTGTTGAATATAATTAAATCCTAAATAAAACACTTGTGTTATTCTATTTCTATTTAATAAATAGAAAATAAATCCATTTTAAATTAAGAAAACTATTCCTCATGATTGTTTAATTTAAAAAAAAATAATTCTCCATACTTACTCTAAGATATATTTTCAATATTCCAGAAAGGCTTTGTGGCTAGTCACAACTAATATTGGTTCTAAAGTGCTAATTCCTTCCAATAAATCAAAGGTATAATGTTAAGGTAAACCCAAGCATGTAGAGACTAAATAGCACCACATCCAGCTGGCGGCCTGTCACTAGTGGTGTGCCCCAGGGATCAGTACTGGGCCCCATGCTCTTCAACATCTTTATTGATGATCTGGATGAGGGCATTGAGTCCATCATCAGTAAATTTGCAGATGACACCAAGCTGGGGGCAGCAGTTGATTTGCTGGAGGGCAGAGAGGCTTTGCAGAGGGACCTCGACAGGCTGGACAGATGGGCAGAGTCCAATGGCATGAGATTTAACACATCCAAGTGCCGGATTCTGCACATTGGCCACAACAACCCCAGGCAGTGCTACAGGCTGGGGTCAGAGTGGCTGGAGAGTGGCCAGGCAGAGAGGGACCTGGGGGTACTGGTTGATTGTAGGCTGAACATGAGCCTGCAGTGTGCCCAGGCAGCCAAGAAGGCTAATGGCATCCTGGCTTGCATCAGGAACAGTGTGGCCAGCAGGAGCAGGGAGGTCATTGTGCCCCTGTACACTGCACTGGTTAGGCCGCACCTTGAGTACTGTGTCCAGTTCTGGGCCCCTCAGTTTAGGAAGGATGTTGACTTGCTGGAACGTGTCCAGAGAAGGGCAACAAAGCTGGTGAGGGGTTTGGAACACAAGCCCTATGAGGAAAGGCTGAGGGAGCTGGGGTTGCTTAGCCTGGAGAAGAGGAGACTGAGGGGTGACCTTATTGCTCTCTACAACTACCTGAAGGGAGGTTGTAGCCAGGCAGAGGTTGGCCTCTTCTCCCAGGCATCCAGCACCAGAACAAGAGGACACAGCCTCAGGCTGCGCCAGGGCAGGTTTAGGCTGGATGTTAGGAAGAAGTTCTACACGGAGAGAGTGATTGGCCATTGGAATCGGCTGCCCGTGGAGGTGGTGGAGTCACCTTCACAGGAGGTGTTCAGGAGAAGACTTGATGGGGTGCTTGGCTGTATGGTCTAGTTGTTGGGTGGGTTGGATTGTTTGATGGGTTGGACGCGATGATCTTGAAGGTCTCTTCCAACCTGGTGTATTGTATTGTATTGTATTGTAATTGTTATTCTGTGTTTGCAAAATACATGCATTTCATAGACACTTCATAGAATCATAGAATCATAGAGTAGAATCAATGAGGTTGGTAAAGACCTCAAAGATCAAATCCAACCTGTCACCCAACACCTTATGACTATTAGACCATGGCACCAAGTGCCACGTCCAATCCCCTCTTGAACACCTCCAGGGACAGTGACTGCACCACCTCCCTCGGCAGTCCATTCCAATGGCTAATAACTCTCTCTGTGAAGAACTTTCTCCTCACTTTGAGTCTAAACTTCCCCTGCCACAACTTGAGACTGTGTCCTCTTGTTCTGGTGCTGGTTGTCTGGGAGAACAAACCAACCCCCTCCTGGCTACAACCACCTTTCAGGAAGCTGTAGAAAGCAATAACGTCTGCCCTGAGCCTCCTCTTCTCCAGGCTACACAATCCCAGCTCCTTCAACTTATCCTCATAGGGCTTGTGCTCGAGGCCTCTCAACAGCCTTGTTGCCCTTCTCTGGACATGTTCAAGAGTCTCAATGTCCTTCTTAAATTGAGGGGCCCAGAAATGGACACAGTACTCACAGTGTGGCCTAACCAGTGCTGAGTACAGGGGCACAATGACTTCCCTTCTCCTGCTGCCCACACTATTCTTGATGCATGCCAGGATGCCATTGGCCTTCTTGGTCACCTGGGCACACTGCTACCTCATGTTCAACCAGCTGTCAATCAGTACCCCCAGGTCCCTTTCTGCTTGGCAGCTCTCCAGCCACTCCAACCCCAGCCTGTAGATCTGCATGGGGTTGCTGTGACCAAAGTGCAGCACCGTGCACTTGGACTTGTTGAATGCCATCATGTTGGACTCTTCATATCTGTCCAGCCTGGCAAGGTCCTTCTGCAGGGCCCTTCTACCCTCTAAGTGATCAACACCTACTCCCAATTTGGTGTCATCTGCAAATTTATTGATGACTGACTCAACCCCCTCATCCAGATCATCAATAAAGATATTAAACAGGATGGGGCCCAGCACTGATCCCTGGGGGACACCACTAGTGACTGGCCGCCAGCTGGATGTGGCACCATTCACCACACGTCTCTGGGCTCAGCCCTCCAGCCAGTTCCTAATCCAGTGCAGAGTGCTGCTGTCCAAGCCATGGGCTGACATCTTGGCCAGGAGTTTGCTGTGGGGGACAGTGTCAAAGGCCATGCTGAAGTCCAGATAGACTACATCCATAGCCTTCCCCACATCCACCAGTCATGTCACCTGATCATTGAAGGAGATCAGGGTGGAAAGGCAGGACCTGCCCTTCCTAAATCCATGCTGGCTGGACCTGATCCCTTGGCCATCCTTCAGATGACCAAGATGATCTGCTCCATCATTTTCCCTGGCACTGAGGTCAGGCTGACTGGCCTATAGTTTCCAGGTTCCTCCATCTGACCCTTCTTGTGGGTGGGGATCACATTGGCCAGTTTTCAGCCATCTAGGACCTCTCCGGTGAGCCAGGACTGGTGGAAAATGTTGGAGAGAGGCTTGGCCTGTTCATCTGTCAACTATCTCAGCATTGTAGGATGGATCACATCCGGTCCATGGACTTGTGGGTATCCAAGTGGCTGAGAAAGTGCTGAACTCATAAGAGCTCCTGTTTGAAGTAGGTCCAACCATTCTAGACCCATTTGTTCTAAAGGGCTGCTGCCCAGAGTACTTTCTGAATAAGTTGTTTGAACGAGTTGAAGTTTGCCCTCTGGAAGTCCAAGGTGAGGCTTCTGTTACTGCTCCTCCCTATTTCCCTGCATATTGAAAACTTCACTATCTCATGATCCCTGCACCCTAGACAGCCTCCTACCATCACATCTCCCACCAGCCCTTCTCTATTGGAGAACAGCAGGTCAAGCAGAGCCTGAACCCTGGTAGGCTCACTTAACAGCTGTATGAGGAAGCCATCTTCCATGAACTCTAGGAACCTTTTGGACTGCTTCCTCTCTGCTGAATGAAGTTCCCAGCAGATGTCTGACAGGTTAGTCACCCAGAAGGACAAGATCTCATGATCTTGAGACAGCCTCCAGTTGCTCGTAAAATATTTCATCTGTCTCCTCATCCTGGTTGGGTGGTCTATAACAGACTCCAATCAGATCTCCCTCTGATTTTAACCCACAGACACTCAATCCTTTCATCCGCAACCTGAAGTTCTGCAGCATCTAGTGATTCCCTAATATACAGAACTACCACTCCTCCTCTTCTCCCTTGCCTGTCTCTCCTAAAGAGCCTGTAACCCCCAGTGCAGTACTCCAATTATGTGAATCCTCCCACCATGTTTCTGTAATAGCAGCTATATCACAATTTTCCTGGTGGACCAAGACCTCCAGTTTTCTTTTTTGGTCCCTGTACTGTGTCCATTGGTGTACATGCACTTCAGCTGGGCTGTTGATTTCTCAATTAACCCTAATTTGTGCTCCACTCTCTCCTCCCCGGAGAGACAGATTTCCTCACCCACCCCCTTTAGACCTAGTTTAAAGCCCTGCCAATGAGCCCTGCCAACTTCAATGCTAGTACCCTCTTGCCCTTTACTAGATAATTTCACCCCATCAAGGTCCAGCAGGTCAGGTGTAGTAAAAGTTGCCCCTTGATATAAGAACCCAAAATTCCATTGCTGGCACCATCCCTTGAGCCAATTGTTGATGGCATGGGTTCTCCTGTTCCTCTCAGTGTATACCCCTTCCACTGAGGGAACTGAGCAGAACACCACCTGCACTCCTTCCCCATCAACCATCTGAGGTGCCCTTTTTACCAATTTCATTGTTTCCAGCTTGTATTACCAGCAATGGGTAATAGAGGGCTGGATTAGATTTGGGAGTCTCCTTGTGATGTCCCTTATAAAGGCCCCTGGCAGGCAGCAGACTTCCCTATTGGATGGGTTGGGACAACATATAGGTCCCTCAGTACCTCTCAGGAGAGAGTCTCCAACAACTATAACCCTTCTCTTTTTCTTTATGGTGTTGGTCCTTATAGTTGGTGGGGACTGCTTTGCCGTAGACATCTCCTTAGATGGCTCCTCATCAGCCCTCTCATCCATGTTGCCCACAGCCTGCAGGGCTTATTGTGCAATGGCAATGGGGGGGTGGGGGTGGAGGGGGAGAGGGCTGGGATGGATTCCCCTTGCTTCCCCTAACAGAGAGCTGGATGCCTCCCTCAACAGGGGAGGTCTGCAAAGCCTTCTCCCACATATCTAGCTCCCGTTCACATTCCTGTATAGTCCTAAGGCTAGATTCTTCATCCTTTAGCTCAGTGATTGATCCTTAAGATCAGTGACTTCATCCTTAAGCTCAGCCACCAGGTTGAGGAGAAAATTCACCTGGTCACACCTGACACCGGTGTTGTCTCCTTCCCCCTCCATTCCAAGTGCTTGGCTCCTACACTCTCTGAAGCTAGCAGCCTGGACACCTGTGTGTTTATGCACCAAATCTGGCTGGGTACCTGCTGATTTTGTAATAGTCTTTGGCCGAGTTATTACCATGGTTCAGGGGATTTATTGTTAGCTGTTGAAAAAAAAAAAAAAAACCAAAGTAAAATAGAAAAAGAAAAAATAAAAAACATATATTCCACCTAAATACTATATTTTTTATATATATATATGTATATATATATATATATGCTATAAATTACTTGTCACCTAAATACTATAATTTTTCTGAGCTACCACAGAGGCTTCTGTACTCTGTCAGCTGTCCCAGCACATGGAGTCAGGCAAGAAGGCTTTCTAGCCAAAATTGCATCACATGCTCAGCCTCACTGGGTTTTAAAATACCCGCAGTTGACGTCATGATCCTGAGCAGGTGTGTGAGAAGTCAGCCCTGCCTGACCTTGCTGTCTGCCAGGGGTTCTTCCAACCCGCAAAGCCCCGAAAAGAAACCAAAAGAGAAAGATCTCAGCTTAAGCATGCCAGTGCCGGTGCTGGTCCCAGTCAGCTCTCCAGCCAAAATGGGAAGTTAAAATTAGACTAGTGAGGAAATGGTAGGTGACATTTTATATTAAAGATCTAGGCTTATATATAGACTACCAATTTTATTTTGCTGCCTGTTAAAGTAAGGACAATCCTTTTCCTGTGGAGGAACACTGTCCCTGATAAGTCGTTTCTGGTAGTGTCACTTCAGAAAGAACTTACCTGAAATCCTTTCTGTCCTGATTTATAGTTTTGTGGTTTGGATTTCATATGAAAACAAAGTTAATTATACACTGATGCTTTAGCTGTTTCTAAGTGGTGTTTATCCTAAGCTAAGGACTTTTTCATGTTCTGTGCTCTCTCAGCAAAGAGGTGTAAAAGAAGCTGAGAGAAGCACAGACAGAACAGCCGACTTGAACATATAATTTCTCAGCATGTAAACTGTATGAAGTTTTCTGGGAGGGGCTGATCAGTTTGGTGAAACTGGCTGGGCACTGGTAAGGAGGGGATAAGCAAATTATGATTATGATTATGATTATGATTATGATTATGATTATGATTATGATTATGATTATGATTATTTCTCTCTGGTTTTGTTATTTCACTTTTTATTACTATTATTAATATTACTACTATTATTATATTACATTTTATTCCCATGACTAAACTTTTCTTACCACATGAGGCTTTTTTCTTTCTTTTTTTTTATCTTCCAATTCTCCTCATGCCACCAAGGTTAGGGGGAGTCAGTGAACAGCTGAATAGTACTTAGTTACCAGCTGGGGTTAAAACACAATGCAAACACCTTAACTCTTCATATATGACAACTACTTACTATTTATCAGTAAAAAAGAGTTTCTATTAATGACTAGGACTTGAGGCTTTACGAGGTGCAATGTGTTCTGATGTTGAACTCTGTAAATCCTGAAACAGCAATTCGCATGTGTGACTTGTTTTGGCTTGTGAAGTTTTGTGTCCAAGATGAATAATCCCAGTAACACTTCCTAATTCTCGCAACACTTCTTATAAATAATTCTGTGACTACATATAAGCCCCAAATGTTGGAACACATAATTCTATTTTGGGTACTAGATACAATATCTTGAATATAGACATAACTATGTATATGTAGAAAACATACAATATTTTAGGAGGGATTTCTACTGTCACTGAAAAAATGAGGAGCCTAAATTGCAGTCTCCAATAAAGTATCTCTAGTTAAGTGGGATGATCTCTAGCAGGCACAACAGAAAGTCTTATTTGTTTCCAGAATTTATATCCAGATAATGGAGATATAATTTCTAAAAAAAAAAAAAAAAAAAAAAAAAAAAAAAAAAGTGAAAAGCAAACACACTTATAGGTAGAAGTTATAATTTTTTTTTAATCAGAAATTGACAGGTTTATTTGAAAATATTCTTCCATTCCCAGCCTCAGACGGAAACAATTGTCTGGCACACTGTAGTGGCTGAAATTGCCCCCCAAAATAAAATTGCCTGACTAGCTCAGATGGAAACAAATTAAGCTATATTTGCAAGCAAGACTACAATCTAAAATGTGAAATGCAATGAATATGTACAAAATATACAGTATTTACTTTTATATACCATTAATAAACAGCACAAGAACTCCCCTGGACAAAACCAGGGCATTACCAACAAATTCTTCTTCCCCCTCTCCCCCTGAACAAGGCACAACAGAAAAAAGGAGGAAAGCAGAGAGTCACTTGTTAGTACTTGGCTACATTTCTTTGTTGTGACTAAGGTCACCAAGCCAGCAGAAGCATTAGCTAGTATCTGCCAGAGTGAAGGATCACAAAACCAGAGTTAGGTTATACAACTAAGTTTATGATAGATATCAGTCCAATGGGATTATTTAGAACTTACCATTATTTTCCTTTTGCATTCAATGGTAATTTATTTATATTCTACCACTTTCTATTCAAGATCTGTAGAAAATTTCCTAGGCACAGCCTAAAACTGCCATACCCAGAAAATTTTAGACAAGTTCAAAAAAAACCTTAATGAACACATTTTTTTCTAATGGTATTGTATTTACAGCTCACAACACAAGCATGGTCAGTGTTTTATAGAAGGGAAAAAAAAAGTATTAAATGTCTAAGTAATTTTGCCTAGGATACAAAGCATACTGCAGCATATGATCTCAGAAAACAAAGAAGCAGTATCAGAAGTTTCCCAGTAGAATTCTAGAGACAAACTGTTCCTATAATATAAGATGCAAACTGCAGTGCAAAACAATTTCCATCTTAACTGTAGCTGAAGAATAGCTGATATTTCATAGTATATCACTTTTATTGTAAAATCCTCTCAGCTTCTAGGATATCTTTGAAGAATAACTTCAACAAATACTCAAGAAAATCAAGGAAAATTAACTGAAACTATAAAAATGTGCCTTTTAGGGATTTACAATTATTTCCATATCATTTAAGTCATTGCCATCATTGCAATTGTGTCTGCCAGGGGTCCAATTAATGCATATATTGAAATCATCAACCTTTGGTACACCTAACCCAGGACAGACACATTAAACCTGTTTATGAATTGAGGTACTCGAGAGAGCAAGGAATGTGAAAATCAGCTTTGCATTTCTAGGTGACATGTTAAAATTCATTTTAACTCAGCAGCAGGCGAATATCACTATCTAAGGACTGCCCAATGACTTATATTAATGTTTTGCGTTATCTAATGCCAGTTCCTTGTGGAAAAGTCTGGCATTCTGTACACCACAAAACAGTTCTGCAATATTAATTGGTGTGGCAGTTTTAGGCTATGCCTTTAAAATTAGCTGCAGATTTTGAGCAGAAAAAGTAGAAAAAATATAAATAATTCACTGTTGGGTGTAAAAGGGTAAACAAAGGTTATTCTAAACAAATTCATTGGATAAAATGTGTGGGATGGATGCAGAAGTATCCTAACAATCTTTCACATTTCACTTCACTCCCATTCCTTTTCTTCCTTTCTGGTCTTAGCTGTTCTGATGGGGAGACAATAATTGCTTCTGGCTGGCCTTGAGAAAAGATAACACTAAACATTGCTTCTTTAAACTAACATTCCTTCTTCTGAACTCTTTTCTTCTGTTACCAGCAGGGGAGGATGCTTTGTGGGGGGCAGTGGGGAAGCTTCCCTTCTCTCTGGGAAAACCAGAGGGAGTACAGGGGCATTTCTGTGTTATTTTCAAATTGTAAATATCTGCATAATATTGTGAATACTGTTTATTTTGTACATATTCACTGCATTCCATTGTAGAGTGTAGTTTTTGCTTGTAAATACAGCTTCCATTTGCTTCCAACTGAGTTAGTCTTGCTTAGTTAATGTGAATAGGAAATTTCAACCCACCACAACTGGGCTTTAAATCTCATCAATTTTCATCTCAGACTGGAAATTGGAATAAAATGTCCTTTCAAGGAAGTGACTCTTTTAAATTAAGAATAAGTTCTGGTAGAACAGAAGCAGTTTCTCTACTTAATCTGTACTGTATAGCATCTCAGTTAGCAAAAAAGGAATTGTTAGGTATATTAATGTTTTTCATTCTTTCTTTCTTTTCTTTTTTTTTTTTTTTTTTTAGCCAATTTAACAGTATACTTTTCCTTTGTTTTTTCTTTCCTCTTAGGTTAGTGAAGTTCAGTTAACTAGAACCTGCAAAATCTACACTAGAACTCACTGTTGGAGGCTGAGGGTAGTATGGCTGGTAAACAAATGAGAGATGCTTTGCATTAATCCCTCTTCTTTCCCAGGAAGGGATGGGAATAAAGGGAGAGACATTTATAGGTTGGGTGGAAAACAAAAACAAAGCCAAACCAACACCACCACCAACAACAACAAAAACCAAAACCAAACAACCCTCCCCCCAAAAAAAACAACAAAACACAAACAAAAAAACCCACAACCAAACACAAACTTAAACAACTTTGATGAAACAGTAGCAACTTTTTTTAACCTATTTATGACCCTTTGACTTACAGCATTCCAGCAAGGTATACAAAAATTAGCAGAGACCTTGGCTCCTATAGGAGTAACTATATGCAAAAGTCTTTTTTACATACCAACCCTTAGTAGAAACTGCAAACTATGACGTCGAGAAGCAGATACAGTTAATTTCAGAAAGTGCTGTCATTTAGAAGAGACTGAGATAAATACTAAAATCACTGAACAGAGAACTGATCCAGTTCTAACTCATACTGTGACAGTCACATAGAATAATTCTCTGTCATTAGAAAAATAAAACAAAATGTAGAAAACCTGAAACAAAATATTGGGGGGTTCTTTTGTTTTTAATCTAAACATCACTAAGACAAATTTATCAATCCAGATGAGCACTTCATTATTGGTCTATCCAACACAAGAAGCTTTCTCAAGTTGAAAGCATGCTCTGCTTCACTATATAATTGAAAAAAACCCTCCCTTCACGATGCAGCATAATTATTGTCTTAAGAAGATTATCACTTTATTACTGTTTACAGAAGTTACATCCTAAGAACAACTTCCGTTACAGCTTTCGACCAATTTTTTGCTTAGTTTGGAATATTTGTATATTCCATTCCTCATGTCAGTATATATTGGATACATATTATGAAGCTTATTATAAAGAGAAACATACTTTAATGAAAATCAAGAGAAGGATCTCTTTAGATATTATCAATAACATCTTTAATATTATTAGCCTGTGGAAGGGACTTCGGGTATATTGTGATTAGCTCAAGCTTAATTTCATTTTCCTCCATATTACAGTTCCTGAACTAAATACTTTTATTACCCCATAGATACTATTTTTTTTCAGTCTGCTTTTAATCTTTTTTCTTCTAAGTGAGTTTCAGGATTTGGTAAAATTTATCTTGCTTTGTAACACAGCAGAAGCAGAAAAATATGACACCCCACAGTATCAGTTATTCCAATGCTATTATAAAAAGTAATAAATACAACTTAAATGCTAACCCAATCAAAACAAATTTAAGTGGTTCATAAAACTCTTGAACAGTGGAATGATGTTTATAGCAAAACTTTCCATTTGCCCTTCTCATAAGACCTTTTTGTTCCTTGAACGTCCTTTGAGAATTAAAACGGTTTCACTAAGAAGAGTTTTACTGCAGTTCTTTTATAAATAGCACTTGATAGGATGGTGGATTTATGTGGTAATTTGGTAATCTTGATAATTTATTACCAGGAATTAAGTTTAATAATTTACATTATCTTCCAAGAGCATAACAGTAATAAAACAGTAATTTCTTCCTTCCCCCTCCTCAATTCCGTATTATGAGGCATTAAATCTGCTAAGAAGGCAGTGGACTGATTTATAGAAAGTCTCAAAAGAGGAGGATTATGTCCTTAAATATGAGAATGTAACTAGGATAGTCATCTTTTCTAATGTGAGACTTGTATTTGTTTCTTTTTCATTCTTAACTGGTCGAGATAAAGATGTTTAACTTCACTGTCAAATCTGTAACATTGCTGCACTAAATAGAAGCTTGACTTTGGTGAAAAAACATAACATTATACAAACAATTTATGAATGCACAGTAATTGAATCTGTTTAAAAGAGGTGGGAGAATTCAAAAGTGATCCTAAAAGATGTACACATTCATCACAGAATCAGAGGTCATACTCAGGCTGATCAGGGCTGAACAGAGTTACCTCAGGCATTAATTTAGTTTTTAGTAACTTAATGAAAATACTTAAGTTTCACTTCAGGTTCAGAAAATATTTATAACTATACGTAGCTGCTAATAGAATCATTGCTGATGCTACAATGTATATTCCTTGCAAGAATACCAGAGGGGGAAAATGCCATCAATGCCATCAATATCAAATATTTCAGAACTGAAACGCTGAAAATTTTTCTAACCATACTGTTTATTTCAAATAAATTTAACATCTGGAAATATGTCACATCTTCTTTAAGGACAAGAAAATATTCTTTATTATTTATCAGTTACTAAACATCTTTCTGCTGTTCAGGCTGAAATGTGTAAATCTCCTTTAATGGAATGTTTCTTTGGAAAAAAAACTCCCCTGTTAATTTGACCTTATATCATGTATAAAACATTTGTATGCTGCATTTTTTCCCAACCTTTTCATTTATTCAAGTTAATTTAAATTGCACTTTTGCTAAACATTTACTGAGCTTGAGTGCATTTGAGATCAATAGAGTCAACATATTTATCTAGTCATAAATGCATACAAGTGTCAGCACTCTCATAGAGAAACAGTTTAATACTAAAGAGGGTTTGAGCTCTTCACAGAAACTGACCTTTTTTCTTTCTGAGAGATCTGAAGTAAAAGAATACATTAATAATCTAGGAGTAAATAAAATTCCTAGTCTGTCTCAAGATCACACATACACATATGCTGCCTGCATGATGATCAAATTTTAGACTTTATTTATTGCTTTCCAAAATGTAATTTCTGGAATCACTGGCATCTATTTTGTTGTTCCATTCAAGATTTTTTTGTCTAGTAGCCTAAATCTCATAAAGATTTACAAAATGATAGATGAATCCATAGATTTGTATATAACTTGAGTAGGCATACTTCATTCACAATTCCCAAGAAACATACAAACAGAGATTCCCTACTGAATTTGTCTCTCTTCTCCCTGAAAATCATAGGAAGATCACCTATAAATAGGTGAAAACACCTTTTAAGTTTTTATTTTTATTTTCACCAGAGATACACACGACAAAAATGACTCTTCATTTTTTTCCTCTTTCAATACTGTTTTGGACTTCTTTTTTTCCTAGTTTAGAATATCTAGAGCTTAATGGTGGTGACAATAAGGTCAAGTGTTTATGGGTAAGAATAAGCAGGAAGGTTAACGAAGTAAATACCATGACAGGAGTCTGTTACAGACCTTTCAACTAGATTCAAGAGACAGATGAATTATTCTATAAGCAGCTGGAAGAAGTCTACCATAACCACCACTTGTTCTCCTGGGGGGACTTGAATTTATGAGATATCTGCTGGAAATACAATACAGTAGGGAGGAAACCCTCTAGAAGATTCATAGATGACAAATTTTTGACTTAGGTAGTGAAGGATGGACCTATGTTAATGACCAAATTTTATTTGGTTAGAGGAAGCCTAAGTTGCAGTGAACATGAGATGGTGGAGTTCAGAATCATGTGAGGAAGTATCCTGGTAATAAGTAGGATCACAACCCTGAACTTCAGGAGCACTTACTTTGACTTCTTCTGTGACTTACTTGGAGGAATCCCATGGGTTATGGCACTGGAAGGTAGGGGAGTCAAAGAGCTGGTTAATATTCAAGCAACTCCTCTTCCAAGCTCAAGATTGATGCATCCCTATGAGTACAAAACTAAGCAAGGGAGGCAAGTAATATGAATGGATGAGCAAAGACCTTCTGGAAAAAAACTCATATTGAAGACTAAATTTCACAGTATGTGGGGAAAAGGGACTGGGCACTTAGGAGGAATATAGGAATGTTACCAGAAAAAGAAGGAATGCAACAAGAAAAGGCACTCTTGAAATTAAATCTGCCAAAGGTTGTGGAAAATAGCAGGAAGAGCTTCTTAAAACACATCAATACAAAAAGTAACTGAGAAAAATTTGGCCTGTTGCTGAATGAAGTGGGTGTTCTGATGGTAGAGGATACAGAGAAGGTGGAGTTACTGAATGCCTTACTGAATGCATTAGTCTTTACCGCTAAAGTCAGCCCAGAGGAATCCCACACCCTGGAGGTAAGAGAGAAAGCCTGGAGGAAGGATGAATCTATACTGCTCAGTGATAATTGGGTTAGAGATCATTTGGGTAAACTGAACACGTACAAATACATGGGTCCTGACAGGATGCACCTGCAAGTGTTGAGAGAGCTGGGAATGATGTTGCTGTGGCACTCTCCATCATATTTCAAAGGTCATGGGGAACAGGGGAGGTGCTTGAGGATTGGAGAATTGCTCACTATGAAACTATCAAATGTACAGTAAAGACTATGGAAGAAGAGTAAGTTTGTATGTTTGACAGCAATTTTTTTTTCCTATTAAATTGGTATTCATTTACAGGTTGAATGGAGTATAAAGCTACATTAATTTTTCAAAACAGCTCTGAAAACAAATATGGCATAACTGACTTTAGATAGGACAGGGTGAAATGATGTTTTGTGTTTTTTTTTCAGTTTTAAGGTTGATTACTTAAGTGATCTGATCTGAAGATGCTAATGATTAATGTGGGCATGACTGATACTTCTGCTTTGCTCAACAGTAAATCTAAAATTCTTGTTAGAGAGACCCAAGATAATTTCTCTAGTTTACCTGACCTCATTATAAGCTCTAGCAGCTTGTTTTATTATGTACTGAGAAGTCAAGAATATCTTTGGAATATGGATTTGAATCAATTAACTACTAAAACATCAACTAGATTATGCTGTTCTGAAAGATTTTCTAATGCAGATTTCACCTGGATTCCTGGATACTTTGGAATTTCTCACTAACTGAACTGTAGATTATTCCATATTTTGTATTCTCCGTTTGATATAGCAGGTCTTGATTGTCTCTTTTTGCTGTTCACTGGCAGTTAACTTGGATCATGCACTGTTGATACTGGGTCATGAATGCTGGTTCTACTGGAGTTAGCTGACACCTGGAATCTTAAAAGCTATCATAGAACCAAATGAAACACATGCTCAGTACTAATGTCGATCTTCTTCAACAATGAATGTTTTTACAGTCTGAGCTACATAAATTTATTCTTACCTGTATTTTTGCTTTAACTATGATATCCTGGATCACCAGTTTAACCTGGAAGGATTTAGTGTAATTTTTATTCTTTTATGACCTTGTAAATTACAAATATTTGTTTTGTTCTAAACATCTACCACAGTTCTATTAAAATGAGCATTCCATACAGAAAGTTAACATCATAAAAGTGTATTAATTATGTCTCTATATAAATATATTGCACTATTTATCTATTTTCATGCCATTTTGAGTACCTGAAATTATAACTCTGTAATATCATGGCTGAAACTGGGTTTTGGCAGTGGAGATGGAACAAACTGGAAGTATTATGGGATTCCTTATGTCAATAATTTTCAGAACAGCTCTTCATTTGATATTTATTGTTTATTGATAGTTATACTCCCTTGATAAAATCTTATCTCTCAGAAAAGTCATGCAGTTCAATTTACTTTATAAAAATTTGATGTGTCTAATTTTTAAATACCCTCATTTACGATCAAAACTACTTTTTAAATCCTATTGAAAACTCTACTTCTTTTCTCATGTGAGAGTCTTTAGCATACTCCTATTAGAAGCAATTCTTAGTGTCTTGAAACAAAAAGTCTGTGTTTGTGGTGGGTTGAAATTTCCCCCAACATTACCTTTGCCAGACCAGCTCAGTTGGAAGCAAATGGAAGATGTATTTACAAGCAAAACTACAATCTCCGATGGAATGCAGTGAAAATGTACAAGATATACAGGATTTACAATATTTGCAATTAACAAACAACACTAAAATCCCTCTGGTCAGAGACCAAGGAAACTGTCCCTGTGACCCCCACCCCTCACCCCCCCATGACAAAGGAAGAAAGGAGCAGAGAGAAAGAAGTGGTTAGACTTAACCAAAATAATGCAGCCAAGGTCAGCCAGAAGCAGGTTAATCTCTCCCAAGCAAAGCAAGCAGAGAAGAGATCAGACAGAGTTGTTTCCACAGTATTTCACAGTATCACAGTATCACCAAGGTTGGAAGAGACCTCAAAGAACATCAAGTCCAACCTGTCACCACAGACCTCATGACTAGACCATGGCACCAAGTGCCACATCCAATCCCCTCTTGAACACCTCCAGGGACAGTGACTTCACCATCTCCCTGGGCAGCCCATTCCAATGGCTAATAACTCTCTCAGTGAAGAACTTTCTCCTCACCTCAAGCATAAACTTCCTCTGGCACAGCTTGAGACTGTGTCCTCTCATTCTGGTGCTGGTTGCCTGAGAGAAGAGACCAACTCCCTCCTGGTTACAACCCCCCTTCAGGTAGCTGTAGAGAGCAATGAGGTGTCCCCTGAGCCTTCTCTTCTCTAGGCTAAACAATCCCAGCTCCCTCAGCCTCTCCTCATAGGGAGTGTGCTCCAAACCCCTCACCAGATTTGTTTCCTTCTCTGGACACCTTCCAGCAAGTCAACATCCTTCCTAAACTGAGGGGCCCAGAACTGGACACAATACTCAAGGTGTGGCCTAACCAGTGCTGAGTACAGGGGCACAATGACTTCCCTGCTCCTGCTGGCCACACTATTCTTGATACAGGCCAGGATGCCATTGGCCTTCTTGGCCATCTTATAGGAGGTATTTCTCCAATGAATTTGTTTAGAATTATCTTTCATTTTACTTGTTACACCCAATAGTGATTTATTTATATTTTTCTACTTTTCTGCTCAAAATCTGCAATGAAATTTTAAAGGCATAGCCTAAAATCACCCAAAAATTCTTTCTGTCTAACTGAATGCACAGTCTTAGCTACCATGGCACAGGATCTGCAGCACCAGAATCAATTATTTTTAACTTAATGACAGAAAGCCAAACCCCCAACAACAAAAAAACCCCAAACCTGACAGGTGACATGGAATCTGGCACTTATAATACACAACTTTTCTGCCTGTTTGTGGTAAGGAACAGAAAGAAAATTGAATAGGAAAATTGGTTTATAATGAAGCTTAATTGTAATAACTACAGTCTTAACAGATGTGTCATATTATGCTTCCTGTGGGATATTTACAGTCCCAAGTACACCTAGTTACTGATTTCTGTTTTATATTGAGCTCTTTCACTAAGTAATTACCCGTTCAGTGAAAAAATACTTCAGTCTTTTTCTGACTCTAGAATTGTAATTCTGACATTATTCAAATAATCATTCTAACCAATGGACAATCAGCTATGAAGGCAAGTATTGGAGTTAAATGAGGTATTCATGTGACTGATGACAAGATGTTGGATGATGATTCTTGTAGGTGACATGTCACAGCTTCTTTTTTTGTATTGCACTTTCATCAGTTCCAAAGTTACTATTGTCTATAAAAAAAAAAAGTAAAACAGAAAAAATAAGATTCAGAAAAATATATAAAAATTAGCATTATATTTAATATTAGAAGTATACACAAATGTTAATGTTCATGGAAGGAAATGCACTTAGCTCTTATATTTCAATATAACCCTGCTAAAACTGTCAAAAGTTACTAAATTCACAAATGTATGTATTAAAGAAGGGTAACACCTTCATCAGCTCCCTGAGAAGGTTAATTCTTTAATATGAATTGCCAGTTGTTTTCTGAAACACCAAGAGAATAAGAGAGGGAGAGAGGGAGAAAGGGAGTAAGGCAGAAAGAGAGGGAGAAAAGTCATTTCATGCTAGGTTTGAGAATAGCCCAGAAAATGACCTTTAGCTTTAGAAACATGAACATTTCTGTATGCTTATGAATTTGTGTTTTTATATTTTCAATAAGTATGCAACAGGACTTCAGTCTTGAGCATCCAGTTGACCAGGCCAAGTGCTTGAAAAGTTACTAGCTACCCATCATCTCTACATGTAAAAGGCAATGGCATCTTCCAGTCACTGACTCAGTTCTGAGGGGAGAAAATATTTATGTCAAGAATTGTAATTTTCATCCTCCTGAAGGAACAAATTACTCCTGCAATAGGAAAAAATACTGGCATAATACATAATGAAACAGAAAAAAAAGAAAAAAAAAGAGAATGCTTTCATGACTGTATTAATGTCCCTGCCCATGGCAGGGGGGTTGGAACTAGATGATCCTTGTGGTCCCTTCCAACCTGACTGATACTATGATACTAATGACCTTAATGGCCAAAAAGCTTCCTGCCCATATCATGTGAATGAACTCCATCACTCAAATCATGTTGCATTTTCAGCAAAGCCACTGAGGTAAAGGGCTCCAGAGTGGAGGATCATGCAGGTGCACCTTTTCTAAAGCAGCAAAACCTTGGTAAAATCAGAAAGGCAAAAGCACAGGGAGAGAGGGGGTGCCCCAGCCCCTCCTCAGAGTGGGAAGCATGAGCTCCTGATCAAGCACAGCTCTGACACAGCCTGGGTGGAGACAAGACTGACAGCAGCCAAGCCCCTTTACAGACAAGGGTATCCCCTAGGGAGTTCAAGTGACTGGCGCATGGCACAGCAATTGTGGCAGTTAGAACAGGCAGGCTGTGCTAAGAAGGCAATTCACTTAGTGGTCATCCTCCTCCCAGGAAAGGATCCTGTTATGGTTTCCACTCATCCAAAAGCCAACTTCAGAAGGAAAGTGGTGACCCAGAGGGATGTTGTGCACAAGCCTGATCAGTTCAGGTCTCTGGATACAGAGAGTGCCTGTTACTCACACCAGAGGGCAGCAGATACACCTATATGCAATGTGACCAGGTGGAGGATCTATTCAGCCTAGTGGCACAGCTGAAAGAGGAAGTGGAAAGTGTGAGGTACACCAGTGAGACTTCACTTGGAGTACTACCTACAGCTCTGGAGCCATCAGTACAGGAAGGACATGGACCTGATGGAACTGGTCCAGAGGAGGGCCACAAAAATAATCAGGGGGTTGCAACACCTCTGCTATGAAGACAGAGTGACAGAGCTGGGGTTGTCCAGGCTGGAGAACAGAAGGCTCCAGGAACACCTAATAGGAGCCTCTAGTACATGAAGGGCGCATGGAGGAAGGATGGAGAGAGACTCTTTATAAAAGCCTGTTGTGATAGGACAATGGACAACAGCTTCAAACTAGAGAAGATTGTATTTAGATTGATTTTAGGAACAAGTTTGCTACCATGAGGGAAGCAGAACACTGAAACAGGTTGCCCAGGGAGGTAGTTGAGGCCCCATTCATGGAGATGTTCAAGGTGAACCTAGACAGGGCTCTGGGCAACCTGATCTAGTTAAGGATGCCCCTGCTTACTGCAGAGGTTTTGGACTAGATGACCTATGACTTTCAGAGGTCTCTTCCAACCCAGACCATTCTCACTCGATTGCAGCAAGCATGGCACTTGGTTTTTGGGTGTTAATTCTCTTTTTTTTTTTTTTTTTTAAATTCTTCCCATAGGTCACGTGGCCAGGGATAGGGGTGGTTGCAACTCTCAGCAAAGCTGTTTTCTAAAGATCAGTGTTGACCCAGACTGAGGTCGAACATAAGCAGGTAGATGTCCAGGCAACTGGCTGCAGAGAGTGCTGGAGCCTGGCACTTGAAATGGAGGGTAGTGGAGATAACACCTGCATTAGGTGTGAGCAGATCAACTATCTGCTTAACCTAGTGGCTGAATGGAAGGATGAAGTTACTAGACTTAGGACTGTAAGGGAATGTAAAAGGGAGTTGAACTTGAGTAGCCAGGCTCTGCAGGGTCCCCTAGCAGCGGGAGGTGAGCCAAAAATCAGCTGGGAATGGATACAGGTCCCTGTTAGGAGACGTAAAGCAAAACCTTTACTGTTCCCCTTGCCTTCCCAGCTGCCCTTGCAAAACAACTATGCTATGGGGCACTGGAAGTTGAGGGTGAAGACAGAGGAGACACCATCCAAGGTGTTGCCTAAGGCAAAACAGCCTGCCCCCCGCATCAGGACTTGTTCCCAAAAAAAAAAAAAAAAAAAAAAAAAAAAAAAAAAAAAGAGGAGGGTAATTGTCATTCATGATTCCCTCCTGAGGGGAACAGAGGGCCCCATATGTCAGCCGGATCCTTCCCACAGAGAAGTCTGCTGCCTCCTTGGGGCCCTGGTCAGGGATGTTACCAGAAGGCTAACTAGCTTGGTACAGTTCTCAGATTACTATATCTTAATAGTTATGCAGTTATGAAGTGATGATGTCACAACCGGAGATCCCAAGGCAATCAAAAAGGACTTCAAGGCACTGGCAGAACTGGTTGAGGGGTCAGGGGTACAGGCAATTTTTTCATCAATACCCTTAGTTGCAGGAAGGAATACTGAAAGGAACAGATCAGCAGCAAGTGGCTCAAAGGCTGGTGCTACCAAAAGAATTTTGGGGTTTTTGATCTTGGGGAACTTTCTATGACACCAGGTCCACTAGCAACAGATGGAGTACATCTGTCCCAGAGGAGGGGAAAGATCTTAGTGCATGAGAATGGCCTATGCCCCCAAGGGAAAAAGGTTCTAGGAAGGGAGTTGGCAGGTCTCATTGACAGGGCTTTGAACTAGATTGGAAGGGGGAAGGGGCTGAAACCAATCTCCCAGACAGGAGTCTGAGGGTGGTAAGCTGGAGTCAGGGGTGAAGCCAGCAGCCCAGCTGAAGTGCATGTACACTAATGCACGAAGTATGGGAAACAAAAAAGAGGAGCTGGAAGTCTTGTTACAGCAGGAAAGTTATGATGTAGTTACCATCACAGAAATGTAGTGGGATGACTCACATGACTGGAACACTGTAATTGATGGCTACAGGCTCTTCAGGAGAGACAGGTGAGGGAGAAGGGGTGGAGGGGTGGCCCTGTACATCAAGAAAGCTCTAAATACCATGGAACTAGAGACCTAGGATGATCAAGTTGAGTGCCTGTGGGTGAAAATTAGAGGGAAGGCCAACAAGGCTGACATCCTGGTTGGAGTCTGTAATAGACCACCCAACCAGGATGAAGATGCGGATGAATTTTTCTATAGGCAGTTAGAGTCTGTCTCAAGATTACCAGATCTTCTTCTCATGGGCAACTTTAACCTGCCTGATATCTGCTGGGAACTTGACACGGCTGAGAGGAGGCAGTCCAGGAGGTTCTTAGAGTGCATGGAGGATAGCTTCTTATACCAGATGCTCTGTGAGCCTACCAGGAGTAAGGCTTTGCTTGACCTTCTTTTTACACACAGAGAAGGGCTGATGGGAGATGTGGTGGTTGGAGGCTGCCTGGTGTCCAGTGACCATGAGATAATTGAATTTTCAATATGCAGTCTAGCTAAGAGGGGCAGTAACAAAACCTCCACTCTGGACTTCTGGAGGGCAAACTTTAGGTTACTTAAGGAACTGACTCAGAAGGTCCCATGGGAAAGAGCCCTTCAAAACGAAAGGGTCCAGGAGGGCTGGACCTACTTCAAGAAAGAATTCTTGACTGTGCAGGAACAGGCTGTGCCAGTGTGCCAGAACATGAGCTGCCAGGGCAGACAGCCAGCCTCATTGGGCAATGAATTTCTGCGTGAACTAAGGGAAAAAAAGAGGGTGTATCATCTTTGGAAGAAAGGGGAGGTAACCCATGGAATGTTTAAGGATGTTGCTAGGTCATACAAGAAAAAATTAGGAAAGCAAAAGCCCATTTAGAGCTTAGACTGAGCATTGCTGTGAGGGACAACAAAAAAACCTTCTACAAATATATTAATGTCAAGAGGAGGGGCAAGGACAGCCTCCACACCTTGTTGGCATGGAGGGGAACATAGTAACAAAAGATGAGGAAAAGGCAGAGATACTTAACACCTTCTTTGCCTGAATTTTTAGTAGCAAGATAGGCAGCCTTGCAGAAAACTGGCCTCCTGAGCTGGCAGATGGAGTCAGGGAGCAGTATCGTTCCCCTGTGATCCAGGAGAAAGCAGCTAGAGACATGCTGTGAGAGACATAAAGCTTGTCTCTCCTGTGACTCAACACAGATAAAATCAATGACCGAGGCCACCTTTGGGAATATGCATAATACAAGATAATCACCACCCATCAAGTACCCCAGAAAGGGAGGGTGGTGAGACAATGGATTCACCACCTGGCCCCTGATTTCCTGAAGGGCGATACTTGGACACATACCTAAGGACTAAAAACTATATAAAAGACTTGAGCAACTATTGACTCAGTAGAAGAAAAACAGAGAACCAAAACACAGAAGGATAATGCTGCTGAGAAGGAAAACGGAGAGAATATCAGGAGAGGAAAAATGACAGAGACATCATCATGGAACCTGTAAGAAGCAGAGCCCTCTCTTCATGCCCTAAGTTCTGCCTGCTGCAACTCATGGAGCTGAAGAGGCTGCTCAGAGGACCACATCTCTTCTACAGCCAAAACCTCAGCACCCTTTCTCTACAGATCCAACACCTCCTGCAGCACCTTTCCTCCACAGACTCAAACTGTCTTGGGGGGCGAGGGGTATGGTAATATAATTCCTTTCCTCTTCTCTCTCTAACTATCTATTTTCTCTCTCTCTCTTTCTGGTCCATCCACTTTATTTATGTAATAAATAGTCTAGCTATTGATATTTTGGCCTCGTTTGTGCCTCTCAATTCACAACACGGGAATATTCAAAAGAACTGAGTCTCTTTCCCTTTCCAGACTGAGACACTCGCTTAGCCACTTGGAGCCCCACAGGTCATGGGACTGGCCAACGTGGTGCCCATCCACAAGAAGGGCCGGTTGGACGAGCCAGGGAATTATAGGCCTGTCAGCCTGAGCTCAGTGCCAGGCAAGATTATGGAACAGGTCCTCTTGAGTGCAATCACACAGCACTTCCAGGATGGCCAAGGGATCAGGCCCAGCCAGCATGGATTTAGGAAGGGCAGGTCCTGCCTCACCAACCTGATTTCCTTCTATGATCAGGTGACCCTTCTAGTAGATGCGGGGAAGGCTGTGGATGTAGTCTATCTGGACTTCAGCAAGGCCTTTGACACCGTCCCCCACAGCAAACTCCTGGCCAAGCTGGCAGCCCATGGCTTGGAAAGCAGCACTTTTTGCTGGGTTAGGAACCAGCTGGAGGGCCAAGCCCAGAGAGTGGTGGTGAATGGTGCCACATCCAGCTGGTGGCCAGTCACTAGTGGCGTCCCCCAGGCATCAGTACTGGGCCCCATTCTCTTTAATATCTTTATCAATGATCTGGATGAGGGGATTGAGTCGATCATCAGTAAGTTTGCAGATGGCACCAAGCTGGGGGCAGGTGTTGATCTGTCAGAGGGTAGGAGAGCACTGCAGAGGGACCTCGACAGGCTGGACAGGTGGGCAGTCCTATGGCATGAGATTTAATACATCTAAGTGCCAGGTTCTACACATGCAGTGCTACAGGCTGGCATCAGAGTGGCTGGAGAGTGGCTAGGCAGAAAGGGACCTGGGGGTACTGGTTGATAGCAGGCTGAACATGAGCCAACAGTGTGGCCAGGTGGCCAAGAAGGCAAATGGCATCCTGGCCTGTGTCAGGAATAGTGTGGCCAGCAGGAGCAGGGAAGTCATTCTGCCCCTGTACTCAGCACTGGTTAGGCCACACCTTGTGTCCTGTATCCAGTTCTGGGCCCCTCAGTTTAGGAAAGATGTTGAGTTGCCAGAACATGTCCAGAGAAGGGCAACAAAGCTGTTGAGGGGTTTGGAGCACAATCGGATGAGGAGAGGCTGAGTGAACTGGAGTTGCTTAGGCTGGAGAAGAGGAGGCTCAGGGAAGATCTTATTGATGCCTACAACTACCTGAAGAGAAGTTGTAGACAGGTGCGGTTGGTCTCTTCTCCCAGGCAGCCAGTACCAGAACAAGAGGACACAGTCTCAAGCTGTGCCAGGGGAGGTTTAGGCTGGATGTTAGGAAGAAGTTCTTCATAGAAAGGTTGATTTGCCATTGGAATGGGCTGCCCAGGGTGGTGTTGGAGTCACTATCACTGGAAGTGTTTAAGAAGAGACTGGATGAGGTGCTTATTGCCATAGTTTAGTTGATTAGATGGTGTTGGATGGATAGGTTGGACCTGATTATCTTGAAGGTCGTTTCCAACCTAGTTAATTCTATTCTATTCTATTCTATTCTATTCTATTCTATTCTATTCTATTCTATTCTATTCTATTCTATTCTATTCTTTTCTATTTCTATTTCTATTTCTATTTCTATTTCTATTTTATGATTCTAAGGTGTATCAGAGAATGTAAATGTGAGATCAGTTGGCGGAGTCATACCTTGTCGTCCCTAACACAAAGACAGCAGACTGAGGCTCCACAAGAAGCAGTTGATTCCCTACCCTCTTGCCAGCAGGCAGAAGGAGGGGACCTAAGGGATTGGGGGAATTGAAACAGGGCTCTTGCATGAGTAGGCAGCAAAATATCCTCCTTGCCTATCTCGCCTTCCCAGCACAACCCACTGATTATTATCTGCTACTGGTTGTTCATGTTGACAGCATTGAGGCTGGGGAGAGAAGTCCTAGAGCAGTCATAAGGAACTACAGGGTACTGGGGCTATTGGTTGAAAGATCATAAGTACAAGCAGTGCTTTCCAATGATATGGAAGGCTGAAGTACTCAATGACTTCTTTTCTTCAGTCTTCACTGGTAACCACTTGAGCCATGCCACACAACCCACAGAGTGTAATGACTGGGTCTGGGAAAGTGGAGAACAACCCACTGTAAGTACAGATCATGTCTAGTAACACTTAGAGAACATGAAGGTGAGTAATTCCACGAGACCTGATGAGATACATCCACAGGTTGTAAAGGTGGATGAGGTTGCAAGGCCACTAGCCTTCATACTAGAGAAGTCATGGAGTCTGGTGAAGTTCCCAGAGATTAGAAAAGGGGAAACAACTCCCATTTTTAAAAACAGGAGCAAAGAGAACCCAGGGAACTACTCTCACCTCTGTGCCAGGTAAGATTCAGCTATCTTAAAGGGAGAAAAAGTTTCTCACCCAGGAGTTGGAAAGGCTCATCAAGAGACCTTTAAGCTAGGTTTGAAGGGGGAAGGGGATAGAGAAAGGCTCACTAGAGATAACCCTAAGAAAGGCATGATAGTACTGGGGATGAAATCAATAGCCCAGCTCAAATGCATCCATACTGTGCTTGCAGCATGGGCAACCAACAGGAGGCGCTGGAAGCCATTGTGCAGCAGGATAGCTATGACTTATTCTCCATCACAAAAATGTGGTGAGATGATTGTCTTGACTGGAATGTTGAAATGGATGACTACAGCCCCTTCAGAAGGGATAGGAAAGGATGTGGGGTGGCTCTCTGTGTTATAGGGAGAGTTGTGATTGTATACTAGATTTCAATAATTGTGGTGATGAGGTCAAATGCTTATGGGTAAGGATGAGGAGAAAGTTCAGCAAAGGAGTTACATAGCCTGCTGGAATTCTGTTATAGACCGCCCAAACAGGATCAGCAAATTTGAGGATGATACCAAGCTGGGAGCAGGTGTTGATCAGTTAGAGGGTAGAAAGGGTTCTCTAGAGGCATCTTGACAGGCTGGACAGATGGGCAGAGTCCAACATAATGTCCTTTAACAAGTCCAAGTGTCGGGTGCTGCACTTTGGCCACAACAACCCCATGCAGTGCTACAGGCTTGGGTCGGAGTGGCTGGAGAGCTGCCAAACAGAAAAGGACCTGGGGGTGCTGATTGGCAGCCGGCTGAACATGAGCCAGCAGTGTGCCCAGGTGGCCAAGAAGGCCAGTGGCATCCTCACCTGCAGGAGCAGGGGAGTCATTCTGCTCCTGTATTCAGCACTGGTTAAGCCACACCTTGAGTCCTGTGTCCAGTTCTGGGCCCCTCAGTTTAAGAAGGACATTGAGACACTTGAACATGTCCAGAGAAGGTCAATGAGGCTGGTGAGATGCCTCGAGCACAAGCCCTATGAGGAGAGGCTGAGGGAGCTGGGATTGTTTAGCCTGGAGAATAGGAGGCTCAGGTTCCAAACCCCTCACCAACTTCCTTGCCCTTCTCTGGACACATTCCAGCAAGTCAACATCCTTCCTAAACTGAGGGGCCCAGAACTGGACACAGTACTCGAGGTGAGAGGAATCTGGACAGGCTGGATCAATGGGTCAAGGTCAGTTGCATGAGGTTTAACAAAGCCTAGTGTCATGGCCTGCAACTGGGTCACACCAATTTGATGCAACCATACAGGCTTGGAGAATATTGGCTGGAAATGTGTGTGGCAGAAAAGAGCCTGGGGATGGTGGTTGACAGCCATCTGAATATGAGCCCGCAGTGTGCTCAGGTGTCCAAGAAGCATGTAATCACAGCAGCAGGGAAGCAACCATACCTGTGTGCTGGTGAGGCTGCACCTTGAGTACTTGGTTCAGTTTTGGGACCCTCACTACAGGGAGGACATTGAATTGCTGGAGCATGGGAATGGTAGGGAAGTTGATGAAGGGTCTGGAGAGCAAGTCTTATGAGAAGCAGCAGAGGCAGCTGGGGTTGTTAATCTGGAGAAATGGAGACTTAGAGAAGACCTTCTTCCTCTGTACAACTACCTCAAGGGAGGCGGTAGTGAGAGGGGAGTCAGACTTTTCTCCCAGGTAACTTGTAATAGAATGAGAAGAAATGATGTCATGCTGCACCAAGGGAAGTTTTGATTATTTATTATGAAAAATTTCTTTACTGAAAGAGGTGCTCGAGCATTGGGACAGGCTACCTGGAGAGGTGGTGGAATCACCATCCCTGGAGGTGTTAAAAGACCATGTAAACATGGCACGTGGGGACATGAGTTAGTGGGCATGGTGACATCTGGTAGACAATTGGACTTGATGATTTTAGGTGTTTTTTCCAGCCTTAATGATTAGAATAGAATAGAATAGAATAGAATAGAATAGAATAGAATAGAATAGAATAGAATAGAATAGAATAACCAAGGTTGGAAGAGACCTTGAAGATCATCGAGTCCAACCTGTAACCACAACCTCACAACTAGACCATGGCACCAAGTGCCACATCCAGCCCCTCTTGAACGCCTCCAGGGACGGAAACTCAACCACCTCCCCGGGCAGCCCATTCCAATGACGAATGACTCTCTCGGTGAAGAACTTTCTCCTCACCTCCAGCCTAAACTTCCCCTGGTGCAGCTTGAGACTGTGTCCCCTTGTTCTGGTGCTGGTTGCTAGGGAGAAGAGGCCAACCCCTCCCTGGCTACAACCACCCTTCAGGTAGTTGTAGAGAGCAATGAGGTCACCCATGAGCCTCTTCTTCTCCAGGCTAAACAGCCCCAGCTCCCTCAGCCTCTCCTCCTAGGGCTTGTGCTCAAGGCCTCTCACCAGCCTTGTGGCCCTTCTCTGGACACCTTCAAGTGTCTCAATGTCCTTCTTAAACTGAGGGGCCCAGAACTGGACACAGTAGTCAAGGTGCGGTCTAACCAAAGCAGAGTACAGGGGCACAATGACCTCCCTGCTCCTGCTGGCCATACTATTCCTAATGCAGGCCAGGATGCGGTTGGCCCTCTTGGCTGCCTGGGTACACTGCAGGCTCATGTTCAGCTTCCCATCAACCAGCACCCCCAGGTCCCTCTCTGCCAGACCGCTCTCCAGCCACTCTGACCCCAGCCTGTAGCGCTGCCTGGGGTTGTTGTGGCCAATGTGCAGAACCCGGCACTTGGATGTGTTAAATCTCATGCCATTGGACTCTGCCCATCTGTCCAGCCTGTCGAGGTCTCTCTGCAAAGCCTCTCTACCCTCCAGCAGAACAACTGCTGCCCCCAGCTTGGTGTCATCCGCAAATTTACTACTGATGGACTCAATGCCCTCATCCAGATCATCAATAAAGATGTTGAAGAGCATAGAACCCAGCACTGATCCTTGGGGCACACCACTAGTGACAGGCCGCCAGCTGGATGTGGCACCATTCACCACCACTCTCTGGGTTCGACCCTCCAGCCAGTTCCTAACCCAACGCAGTGTGCTCCTGTCCAAGCCTTGGGCTGCCAGCTTGGCCAGGAGTTTGCTGTGGGGGACTGTGTCAAAGGCCTTGCTGAGGTCCAGATAGACCACATCCACAGGTTTCCCCACATCCACCAGGCGGGTCACCTGATCATAGAAGGAGATCAGGTTGGTCAGGCTGTACCTGCCCCTCCTAAATCTGTGCTGGCTAGGCCTGAGCCCCTGGTCATCCTGTAAGTGCTGTGTGATCGCACTCGAGATGACCTGCTCCATAATCTTGCCTGCCACTGAGGTCAGGCTGACAGGCCTATAATTCCCCGGCTCTTCCAACCGGCCCTTCTTGTGGATGGGCACGACGCTGGCCAGCTTTCAGTCTTCTGGGACCTCTCCAGTGAGCCAGGACTGCTGAAAAATGATGGAGAGCGGCTTGGTCAGCTCATCTGCCAGCTCCCTCAGCACCCTAGGATGGATCCCATCCGGTCCCATGGACTTGTGGGGGTCCAAGCAGCTGAGAAGATCTCTAACTCTCCCATCCTGGAACAGGGGAAAACTATGCTGCTCCCTGGGTCCTTCTGCCAGCTCTGCAGGCCAGCTGTCTGGAAGCCGTTCTGTCCTGCTAGTAAAAATTGCGGTAAAGAAGGTGTTAAGTACCTCTGCCTTTTCCTCATCCTTTGTTACAATATTCCCCTCCATGCCCACCAAGGAGTGGAGCTTCTCCTTGCCCTTCCTCTTGCTATTAATATATTTATAGAGGGGCTTTTTGTTGTCCTTCACAGCAGAGGCCAGTCTGAGCTCCAAATGTGCTTTTGCCTCCCTAATTTTCTTCCTACAAGACCTAGTAACATCCCTAAACATTCCATGGGTTGCCTCCCCTTTTTTCCAAAGATAATACACCCTCCTTTTTTCCCTTAGTTCCTTTAGAAGTTCATTACCCATCCAGGCTGGCCGTCTGCCCCAGTGGCTCATCTTCCGGCACATTGGCACAGCCTGTTCCTGTGCCTTCAAGAGTTCTTCCTTGAAGTAGGTCCAGCTCTCCTGGACCTCTTTATTTTAAGGGCTGTTTCCCAAGGAACCTTCTGAATTAGTTCCTTGAGTAGCCTGAAGTCAGCCCTCTGGAAGTCCAGAGTGGAGGTCTTCTTGCTCCCCCTCTTGGCTTGGCTGAATACTGAAAACTCAATTATCTCGTGGTCACTGGTGCCTAAACACCCTCCGACCACCACATCACCCACCAGCCCTTCCCTGTTGGTGAAGAGGAGGTCAAGCATAGCCTTACCCCTGATAGGCTTGCGCAGCACCTGGGATAAGAAGCTGTCCTCCATGCACTCTAAGAACCTCCTAGACTGCCTCCTCTCTGCTATGTTGTGATCCCAGCAGATATCAGGCAGGTTGAAGTCACCCATGAGAACAAGGTCAGGCAACCTTGAGACAGCCTTAAGCTGCCTATAGAATGCTTCATCAACATCTTCCTCCTGGTTGGGTGGTCTATAACAGACTCCAGCCAGGATGTCTGCCCTGCTGGTATTCCCTCTAATTCTTACCCACACGCACTCAACCCGATCATCCCTGATCTCTAGCTCAATGGCATCAAGAGCCTCCCTGATGTACAGGGCCACCCCTCCACCCCTTCTTCCCTGCCTGTCTCTCCTGAAGAGCCTGTAGTCGTCAATTGCAGCGCTCCAGTCATGCGAGTCATCCCACCACGTCTCTGTGATGGCAACTACATCATATCTTTCCTGATGCAACAAGGCTTCCAGCTCCTCATGTTTGTTGCCCATACTTCGTGCATTAGTGTACATGCACTTCAGCTGGGCTGCTGGTTTTGCCCCTGACTCCAGCTTACCACCCTCAGACTCCTGTCTGGGGGGACTGGTTTCAGCCCCTTCCCCCTTCGAAGCTAGTTTAAAGCCCTGTCAATGAGACCTGCTGTGTGGTGGGCCCAAGACCCCCAGGGCTCGTTCTTCCCCCCACTGCTAGGCTAGTCTCAGCTGGCCAGGCCTGAGACCGCCCATCCCCCTGGCCTTGGGCCTAGCCAGGCCCAAGGCCGGGAGACGTCTCCCCCAGTTACCGGGTGCTGGCGAGGGAAGAAAGAGAAAGAGGCAGACCCCACGCAAGATCTTATACTGGTGCAGAGGGAATGTGGTAGGAGATACATGGTTTTCCTGTGTCCACCCACTGAGCTGGACTTCTGGACACAGGAAGTGCGCCATGCAGCATAAGGGCACCCAGCCCAAACCACCACAATGTGTAAAACAAAACTCGAATAAACAAATGAAAAGCAAACAAACAAAAATTTCCAAAGAAATCACTCAATATATTGAACTATCCTTAAAAAAAAATTAAAATATTTCATGTGAGAACTATGAACCATAAAATGTATTTTGAGTCATATTCATGTGCTGCTATTGTTCATTTTCATGTTCTGCATTTTTACACAAAATTAAACTAGCTTTATAAATAAAATAAAAATAATTTTAAAAAAAAAGAAGCCACACACAAAAAAACCCAAACCCCAAAATGTAGTTTGCTTGTGATATCTACCATGGCATTTTACTTGTCAAGAGCAAAAATAATGGTTTAAAGAGTGTAAAATCTGTTGGGGTTTTTTTTGAGGACTTCTAAAGACAGTCACTGAATACTTAAATGTGCTGATTTATGCAGTACAATCTACTGTATCTGATCAGGATATGATATATGTTTGCTGTCGTTAAGAGGAAAGCTCTTTCTGCTTTATTTTTCCTTTTAATAACAGGGTTATAATATTGATATCCATGTTACATTTTTAAATGTAATGAATGCCTATTTTCTCCAGCAATAATTTTTAGTCTTCAGTAATAGCATTGAGTACGTTGTTTCATCAGTAACACAACAAAGAACAACCACCAGAATACTTTCAAAACACATTTACATATAGATTAAAAACAATTTAGCTTTTTCAAAATAGGTATGGCATGAATTTATTCACAGCTACCTTCTTTCAGCCAGTAGAACATTTAGCAAGACTGTAAAATTAAACTGAACAAGAGACTTTTGAGTTGTTACAGGAAACTTTCCAAAGAATCACAGAATCAAATACTGCTAGGCTGCAATAAAGATTCTCTGTAGTCTTTTCTTCTCCAGGCTGAACATCACCAACTTTCTCAGCCTTTGTAATGCATGGGCTGCAGCCTACTGATCGACTTTTTCCCCTCCTCTGTATATTTATCATATCCACTTCATTATGAACTGTTTCTGAAATTTGTTATGTTCTTGAGCTAAGCAAATTCACTACCTTTCACTAGCTTTTCAAACAACGAAATACAGCATATGTTTAATTTTATTTTTTTAAAGAGAAAGGCCTTCATCTCCACTTGCATTGATATACAAAGGAAGGAAAATGACTCTCAGCATAAGCTGCATAGGACATGTAAATTTATCTCAAGAAATTAAATCCCATGCAACAAGGGAACCCATAGGAACATTGTAAAAGTGAAACCCTTCAAGCACCATTTTATCTTATATAAATGTTCTCTCCTTCTAATTTGTACACTTTGACACGTGCAGATAGTGAGCAAGAGTTCTCAGCTTTTCTTGTTAAGCTAAACTATAAGTTTTCCATTTATTTTATGACATTTTTACTCCTTTTCTACCCATCCCAGTTTGCACTCTTCTGTAACATAACTAGAATAGCATTAAGCACACCAAATGGAGTTTTACTCATGACTCCTTTCCAGACATTTCTCTTTCTATTCAGAAATTTTGCCTCATAGACAGATAAGCTCTAATGTATTTTTCAGAACCATGCCAGTACCTGACAGGCATCTTCCAGTGTGAATTAAGTGGTGAATTAATCACTAGTGATGTGGAAAAGGCTGAGGTACTCAATCACTTCTTTACCTCAGTCTTCACTGCAAGGGCCTCCAGCCACACTCTTGGTGTCATGGCAGACGATGCCAGGGACGGGGAGCAAGAACTGCCCATCATAAGTGAAGCTCAGGTTTGTGATCACCTGAAGAACCTGAAAGTGTTCAAGTCCATGGGACCCGACGGGATACACCCACGGGTGCTGAGAGAACTGGCAGATGAGGTTGCCAAGCCCCTCTCTATTATATTCCAGAAGTCATGGCAGACTGGGGAAGTCCCCACAGACTGGAAAAGGGGAAACATTGCTCCCATTTTCAAAAAGGGCAAGAAGGAGGAACCGGGGAACTACAGGCCAGTCAGTCTCACCTCTGTGCCCGGAAAGATCATGGAGCAGATCCTCCTGGAGGCACTAATGACTCAGAAGAACAGTGAAGAGGTGATTGGGAATAGTCAGCATGGCTTTGCCAAGGGCAGATCCTGCCTGACAAACCTGGTGGCCTTCTATGATCAGGTGACAGCATTAATAGATGAGGGGCGAGCAACTGATGTCGTTTACCTGGACTTGAGCAAAGCCTTCGACACTGTCCCACACCACCTCCTGGTCTCCAAGCTGGTGACACATGGGTTTGATGGATGGACCACTAGATGGATAAAGAATTGGCTTGATGGCCGCACCCAAAGAGTGGCTGTCAACGGGTCCATGTCCCAGTGGAGGCCAGTGACAAGCGGAGTCCCTCAGGGATCAGTCCTGGGACCTGTCTTGTTCAACATCTTTGTGGGTGACATGGACAGTGGCATCGAGTGCACCTTCAGCAAGTTTGCTGATGACACCAAGCTGTGTGATGCAGTGGACACGCTGGAGGGAAGGGAGCCATCCAGAGGGACCTGGACAGGCTGGAGAGGTGGGCACAAGCCAACCTCATGAGCTTCAACAAGACCAAGTGCAGGGTCCTGCAGCTGGGTCAAGGCAATCCCAGGCACAAATACAGGCTGGGCAGTGACTGGCTGGAGAGCAGCCCTGAGGAGAGAGACTTGGGGGTGCTGGTGGACGAGAAGCTCAACATGAGCTCTCAATGTGCGCTTGCAGCCCAGAAAGCCAATCAGATCCTGGGCTGCCTCAGGAGAAGTGTGGCCAGCAGGTCAAGGGAGGTGCTTCTCCCCCTCTACTCAGCTCTGGTGAGACCCCACCTGGAGTACTGCGTCCAGTTCTGGAGCCCCTATTACAGGAGGGATGTGGACGTGCTGGAGCGTGTCCAGAGAAGGGCCACGAGGATGATCAGAGGGCTGGAGCACCTCTCCTATGAGGACAGACTGAAGGAGTTGGGGCTGTTCAGTCTGGAGAAGAGAAGGCTCCGAGGTGACCTCATTGTGGCCTTCCAGTATCTGAAGGGGGCCTACAGGAAGGCTGGGGAGGGACTTCTCAGGATCTCAGGTAGTGATAGGACTAGGGGGAATGGAATGAAGCTGGAAATGGGGAGATTCAGGCTAGATGTGAGGAAGAAGTTCTTCACCATGAGAGTGGTGAAGCCCTGGAATGGGTTATCCAGGGAGGTGGTTGAGGCCCAGTCCCTGGAGGTGTTTAAGACCAGGCTGGACGAGGCTCTGGCCAGCGTGATCTAGTGTAGGGTGTCCCTGCCCATGGCAGGGGAGTTGGAACTGGATGATCCTTGTGGTCCCTTCCAACCCTGACTGATTCTGTGATTCTGTGATTCTGTGATTCAGTGCAAGCCTTGAGGCTATTCCAAATGATGCACTCTCTGCTGCTATTGATTGGTGCTTCATTCTTACTATTCCAATACTCAAGTTATCCAGTTTTACTTTTAAATTTTTTTCCCTGTGTGGATGACACAAACTAAATAACATACAATTTAATCAACATACTTCTAGATGTTTTTCCCCAATGTTAATTACAAATCATTAAGTAAACATTGTATCAAGACCAATCCCCCTTATTTCCTTCTCCTATAAGTAAGAAAAGGAAATTTCTTTATTTTTTTTTCTTTGATTAATTTGAATTAGTTCAGATCTTGTCCTGCTGACTAAGGAGTTGTGAAAACATAAGAAAGGTAAAAGACAGTAATTTGTTGGGCAGTATAGAAAAGAAATATATGTAAACTGAAACAAATATATTTTTGTTGATGGAATGAAAAAATAGAATGTGGTTACCTACATGTAATGAAGAATTTGAAAATGATAATACAGATCTGCAATCCAACTCCTGCTCATTTTATGTGACTATTACTTAGAATGGAGAAAAGTACCATACTTTTATTCCTATGAATAAGAAATTTATTAAAAAAAAACCCTTTTCCTTAGCACATGTTGGAACAAATAAATATTAGTCTCAATGCTTTCAAGAAAAAATGTACTCTGCAATGTACTACCACCACCTACTTTAAAAAGACATGAGAAATAAATGACCTCCACTGGCTATGGATTTTGAGGAGTTCTTTGAATCCTGAGCATGAGCAAGAGAGATATCACCACTTCATATTGTGTCAGTTTTCAGTATGGATTAGCAAATCCTCATATAAATGTTATATTTACCAAAGTAAGCTTCATAGACTCCATGACCTGTGTACTAGCTGTCTATACTGTATTGAAGTAATGAGGTCAGGAAAATGGTACATGGTCTGCAGTGCTGAAATTTAAAAAGCAGGGTATAATGTGACTCAATCCATCAGGGTAGGAAGAAATATGGACATGGATAGGAAACAGATTTATTGATGTATTAATGGATCTAGAGAAGACGAATGGTTAAAAGTAAGGAGATTTTACTATTCTGTCAGTAGGGAATCATAAACTGTGAAAAATTTTTATCAGCTTCTGTACAGGGCTTAATACCAGTGCTTTGTCACAGGAATTCAAATCTTAATATTTTGTTGGAACAATCGTGTTAGGCCAATGAAACACTAAACATCTCTGGATGAGTATTTTCCTTTGTGACTATTAAGAATAGCACTGGATTTTGGACAGGAAATTTTAGTAACACAAGAAATGCAACTGTCAACAATGTTTTTCTTGTCACTGAAAGAAATTTTTTAATTATTCCTTTTTTATTGCCTGACTTTAATTATACCTCTGAACTATTCCTTCCACTATTTTGATGGCATTTTCCATTGAACCACTTGTTCACCACTTGCCATATCTGGGCAATTCTAAAAACCTGGCAGATACTACTAGCAGGTATGCCTATGTTACTACATGCTGCAGTTTGCTGATCAGGAAAGAGAAAGTTTAGACATGCTTATATTGCTTCTTTATGTCCCAAGAGTACAGTGTGCTCTGATGGCTTAAGCCATCAGATCTATTTGCTGTGTCAAAGATTTGCAACAGGGATTTAACTTTCTATAAAGAAAGCTTGCATATATTTATTTGTACCCTTGTTAATGTTTTCATGTCATACTAAGTGTTAAATTAACTCTGGGTAAAATTTGGCAATGCAAGAAATGCAGATTAACATAACTAGAGAAGAATTAGTATTCTTTTCAGTCAAAATACATTGAAAAAATAAAAAAGGAAAAATAGAGTATGTATGAATCTTGTGCTATGAAGATTCAAAAACTAAAAGATGTGTGAAGAAAAGATGAAAACATTTGCATAGATGGAGAAAGAAAAGGTTCAGGAAGATGCCAAAAACCTATAGATACATTCAGGAAATCATTCATGGAACTAATGGGAGTTATTCACAGTTTCAAAACAAAGAAAATTTTGTTGAAATTAAAAGAAAAAAGTTCAAATATGCATACAGAAAATAATTACTAAATTACACGTGTAAGCAGAAACTGATGATGGTGAAACTTCTCTCAGAAATAAAATCAAGTGTGTGTTAGTGGCTTCAGCCCACTATGTCTGAAGTACCTGCTGAGTGCAGAAGGTGACTGCACCCATGGTCTCCTCCATATTCGCAGTTACCCTTGCATAAGAGTTACAGGGTGTCCTGAATGGACAAAAAAGCCTCAAGATTGCTCTGAACCAGACAATGAGGCAGAAGCTAGTAGATCTGCTTCTTTAGGCTAGCCTGGACATGTTTCAGAGCCAGAATGAGCCAGGTGGGTGTGCTTTTGGCCACGTATAGAAAGAAGGCTATAACCTATAGTAATAGGTTATAGGTTACTTATTGTAACCTATAGAAAGAAGGCTTTCTATAGGTTGCAATGCCAGGGTTTTATCCCTAGATCTGTGTTGCTACTGGCTATTATTGACTTGGGAAATCTGTAAGTACCAGCCCAAAGAGCCAGAGCATTGTCTTGCCATTGACCATGCTCTGGAAGGAACCACAAGCTTTGCTTGGAAGCTGAACTGTGTTTCAGTTTGCCCAGACAACATAGCAAAGACCCCTCACTATTTTCAGCGTTGTAAAGCCCAGAGGACAGACATGCATCTTGCCGGGTTGAGAGGCGAAACCCCAGAGGAGCTGAGTCCCCAGGACAGTTTTGTTTGATTGGAGCAAGGAGCGAGCGCTGCTGCAAAAGGATTACAGCCAAGAAACCTCCTCTCTACAATGCTTTCAGCTACAAACCCTTTGGGAGCAAATCCTGCCTCAGCAATAAGCTACAGACACCAACAGAAAGTGAAAAACTCTGCTTCTGCAGCTTCCACTTGGTCAGCGCCATTTTGGTTTGTCTAGATCTTAATGTGTGCCACGAGGTATCAGGATCATTTTTGTGGAATTTTGTGATTAATAAAATTACTAATATTTTATTAATCGCTCTGCTTATTGGACATTAATATATCCTTTTATAGACCACAACCCAGGGCTTCAGACTCCAGAGACAAACAAATGACAGATATGTAAATGCTCCCAAGTTTTTACCAAGGGTAAAGCAGTCAGCATCATTTATTAAGACTGCCTCTACCAAGAAAAACAGAAGGTTTTTTATTGCTGGTGATTCCTTTCTGAAAGGGATAGAGGGTCCCATTCACTGACCTGTTTTGCAGGAAAGTCTGCTGCCTCCCTGGGGCCTGGGTTAGGGACATTAAAAGGGAACTCCCAGGTCTGTTAAAACCTTCTGATTAATACCTACTATTGGTCATGCAGACTAGCAGTGATGACATTGGGGAGGGAAGACATAAGTGATCACAAGGGACTTCAGGGCATTGGGGCAGGTGCTCCAAGGATCAGGTGCACGGGTAATGTTTGCTTCAATCCCTGCAGTAGAAAGGAGAAATATGGAGAGGGTCAGAAAAACACCCCTGATAAACACTTATCTCAAAGGATGGTGCCAGAGATTCAATTTTAGGTTCTTCAACCACAGGGATGTCTACAAAGACCGTGTCCTTCTGAGGCCAGATGGGGTTCAGATAACTGCATGGGGGAAGGGGATCCTGGGTCACAAACTGACATGACTCACTTAGAGGGCTTTAAACTAGGTGTAAAAAGATAAGAGGATGAAACCATGCTCACTAAAGATATCCTCAGTAATGGCATAACAACACAAAGGGCAAAACCATTAACACAGTGTAGTAGGTTGAGGCAGCCCCCCTCCCCACCACAGGCAGAAATAACAACTCTGACAAAACGGGTTGCAAAAGTAATGGAAGGTTTAAATACAAAAGAGTGAATGGGCACAAAGAACCAGAAACAGTGACAAAAGAAACCCCAAAACAAACCCAGAAGCATCCCATCCCCACCTAAGGGTGGGCCCAAGACCCCCAGGGCTCGTTCTTCTCCCCCGCCCCCACTGCTAGGCTAGTCTCGGCTGGCCAGGCCTGAGACCGCCCATCCACCTGGCCTTGGGCCTAGCCAGGCCCAAGGCCGGAAGATGTCTCCCCAGTTACTGGGTGCCGGCAAGGGAAGACAGAGGAAGTGCTAGACCCTGCACTAGATTTTATAGTGGTGCAGGGGATTGTGGTAGGAGATACCTGGTTTCCTATGTCCACCCACTGGGCTGGACTTCTGGATGCAGGAAGTACACCATGTAGCAGAGGGCACCCAGCCCAAACCACCACACACAGCTAAAGAGTATCTGTATATCGTATTTAAGATGTTATGGCAGCCTGGTGAAGTTCCCACAGACTGGAAAAAGGGAAACATATCTCCCATGTGTAAAAAGGGAGCAAAGTTGACTCAGAGAACTACATACCAGTCACTCTCACCTCTGTGCCAGACAAGATCATAGAGCATATCCTCCTCATAACTTTATGTGATGGTTTAACCCACACACATTAACCAAAACTAGGCCAAACTCAGTCGGGGAAGCAAATGGAAAAGCTGTATTATACAAGCATTACTACACTCTACAATGGAATGCAACAAATATGTACGCATATATGGTATTTACAATATTATACAGGTATTTACATAAGAGAAAACAGCACAGAAATCCTTCTTGTCCAGAAGGACACTGCCTCACATCCCCCTAACCTCTCCCTCCCCTTTTCTCTCTAGTTAATTAGAAGAGAAAAAGAAAAAACATATGTTAGAGATATTTTCAGTTAGCTCAAAGTATCGTTACAAAGTCAGTAATGCTTATCTGCAAAGTTAGCTGATAAGGGTCCTCCAGCAAAGCAGACATGCATGCCAGCAGAAAGAATGGAAATGAGAAGAAATGTGAGATATTTCTAGGAATACATGCCACACATCTGACCAATTAGATTTGTTTAGAATAATCTCTTGTTTTCCTTTTTACATCCAACTGTGTTGTGGATTTTTTTGTGCTTCTTCACTCTCCTGCTCAAAAACCACAGCTATCTTTTTAAAGGCATAGCCTAAAACTGCCACACTATATTAATACACATGGAAAGTTACAAAATGATCAGTGACAGGCAACCTGGTTTCACAAAGGGCAAATTGTGCCTGACAAATCTGTTGGCCTTCTACAACAAACTTACAGCTCTGGTAGATACGGGAAGAGCAACTGATGTCATCTACCTGGACTTGTGCAAAGCATTTGACACTGTCCTGCACTATGTCTTTGTCTCTAGGATAGAGAGACTAGAACTTGTCAATGGACCACCCATTAGATAAGGAACTGGCTAGATACATGAACTCAAAGGGTTGTGATCAATTGCTCAATGTCCCATTGGAGACCAGTGACAAGTGAAGTTCCACAGGTATCTGTACTTCATACAGTGCTATTTAACATCTTCATCTGTGACATGGACAGTGATGTTGACTGTGCGCTCAGCAAATTTACTAACACCACCAAGCTGTGTGGTACAATGGACTCACTTGAAGGAAAGGATGACATCAAGAAGGTTCATGACAGGCTTGAGAATTGGACCAGTGACAACCGAATGAGATTCAACAATATAAAGTGCAGGGTTGTGCATTTGGGCTAGGCAATTCAAGGCACAAATATAAGCTGGGTCCTGAGTGGGTAGAGAGTAGCTTTGAAAGAAATTACTTGGGTATATTAATTGATGACAAGCTCCATGTGAGCCAGTAGTGTGCTCAGGCAGCCCAGAAGGCAAATTGTAATCTAGGCTGCATCAAGAGGAACATGGCCAACAAGTCAAGAGATATGACTATTCCCCTTTATTCTGCTCTTGAAGACCCCAACTCAAACACTGTGTCCAGTTCTGGTGTCCACATTGTAAGGGCACAGAGTTGTAGGAGTGAGTCCAGAGGAGAGCCACAAAGGTGATCCAAGCACTGGAACACCTCAACTATTAGGACAGGCTGAGGGAGCTGGGGGTGTCCAGCCTAAAGAAAAGAAGACTCCAGGGGGACCTTACAGCTGCCTTCCAGTACCTGAAGGGATCCTACAGGAAGGCTGTAGAAGGACTTTTCATAAGCGTGTCTAGCAATAAGACAAGGGGAAATTATTTTAAACTGAGGGACAGTAGGTTTAGACTGGATCTTAGGAATAGGTTCTTCAGTATGAGAGTGGTGGGACGCTGGAATGGGCTGCACAGGGAGATTGTGGATGCCTCCTTCCCAGGGCTGTTCAAGGCCAGGTTGGATGAGGTGTTGAGCAGCCAAGTCAATTTGATAGGTATCCCTTTCCATGACAGAAAGGTTGGAGGATATTTAAGTTGCTAAGCCATTCTATGATTTTTGGAGTTTCAGAAAGAGAATTATAGTTGTAATTTATTTCTAGCCTGTGGAAATCTTACTTTCTCTGATGGTTTAAAAAATAAATTGATTTTCATCGAAGCCTAACTCTAACAGATTTCAAGGACTCTTATACTCTATATTAGTTAGCTATTTTTATCAAGTAATTTGTACTGAGATATTTTTATCTTCAAGTCTGAAGAATTATTTTCTTTTTATTCTAACTTTGCAGCTTAAGTTTCTCATTAGAAAATCAACTAAAGCTGTCTATTCCAGTTTAAAAGAAATGGCAGTGTAATATTAGTGAATATCAATTTGTAGAAAGTTTTACAGCTAAATTTTGGGAATCATACAGTATGAAGAACTGTGTTTTCCTACTGGATTTAAAATTTATGCATATTAAAGTAGTTAGATATCATAACCTTGGATAAATAAGACAAAATCTACTGCCTCATCTTCAGCACAGAGGACAAAACCATAAACTTGTATCCTTTTCATCTCCTGCTATTTCCAATAATTTACTGTTCTGCCTTTCATAAAGTGTCAATAAATCTGAGTCAAACAGCTTGAATGTAAAACATTTTCAAAACACACACACGCACACCAATACCAGAATAATTTTGCTTTTATTCTATATATCAGAATTGCACGTTTGATTTATGTCTGATATTTCTCAAAAAGATGAGAAGCAAAATGTACATATTTTAAAGCATACATTTATTTACTAGAATTTTTATCTTGCTTCTGCATATATGCTAATAAGCAAGCTTGTCACTTTTCTTGAAGTCTGTTTTGAGCAACTTTTGAAATTCAACTTTTTTTAAAAAATCAAAGAAATATTCTTAGCATCATGTTGCTAACATGACTTAACTGAAAACAAATTGCTGAACAAATTTCAAGCTATGGCAAATACTCTAGCAATTTCCAATATGTCTGTATAACATTTGTCATACAGTTAACGTGATTATCTTACAACTACATAACATCAATTTTATGTAGTGATCATTGGTCTGGAAAAAAAAATTACCTGTGTGATCTGTTCACTACTTTCTTCAAATGTGTTTGAGGTTTTGCCCATTTTAATCATTTTTCAACAGAGAGGTCCCAGATGACTGGAAGCTGGCCAATGTGGTGCCCATCCACAAGAAGGGCCGGTTGGAGGAGCCAGGGAATTATAAGCCTGTCAGCCTGACCTCAGTGCCAGGCAAGATTATGGAACGGGTCATCTTGAGTGCGATCACACAGCACTTCCAGGATGGCCAAGGGATCAGGTCCAGCCAACATGGATTTAGGAAGGGCAGGTCCTGCCTCTCCAACCTGATCTCCTTCCATGATAAGGTGACCGGCCCGGTGGATGTGAGGAAAGGCTGTTGATGCAGTCTATCTGGACTTCATCAAGGCCTTTGACACCGTCCCCCACAGCAAAGTCTTGGCCAAGCTATCAGCCCATGGATGGACAGGAGCATACTGCGTTGCGTGAGGAACTGGCTGGAGGGCCGATCCCAGAGAGTGGTGGTGAATGGTGCCCTATGCAGCTGGCGGCCCATCACTAGTGGTGTGCCCCAAGGATCAGTGCTGGGCTGTGGTGGTTTGGGCTGGGTGCCCTCTGCTACATGGTGTACTTCCTGCGTCCAGAAGTCTAGCCCAGTGGGTGGACATAGGAAACCAGGTATCTCCTACCACAATCCCCTGCACCGCTATAAAATCCAGCGTGGGGTCTAGCACTTCCTCTGTCTTCCCTTGCCGGCACCCAGTAACTGGGGGAGACATCTTCCGGCCTTGGGCCTGGCTAGGCCCAAGGCCAGGTGGATGGGCGGTCTCAGGCCTGGCCAGCCGAGACTAGCCTAGCAGTGGGGGCGGGGGAGAAGAACGAGCCCTGGGGTCTTGGGCCCACCCTCAGGTGGGGATGGGATGCTTCTGGGTTTGTTTTGGAGTTTCTTTTGTCACTGTTTCTGGTTCTTTGTGTACATTCACTCTTTTTTATTTAGACTTTCCATTACTTTTGCAACCCGTTTTGTCAGAGTTGTTATTTCTGCCTGTGGTGGGGAGGGGGCTGCCTCAACCCACAACATTTTTTTTTTTTTTGGCACGCCAATGTAGGGCTAGTTGCTGCGGTGAACTGCAGATCGGATTGCAAAAGATGGACAGTTTAAATTTAGTTCTGGGCGTCGGTCTGGGTTTGGGAAGGTGGGGCTCAAGTTTCGTTGCTGGGGCGATTGTGTGAGTTCTTGTGGATTTCAGGGGGCACCTGGTGCATCAGGGGTACCGCTTAAGAACGCGGGACCTGCCCTTCCTCCACCCTTTGCTTTCTGTGGGCAGAAGAAGCAGCGGGGAGTGAAGTGGGGGAGGGGCAGTGGGGGGCAGATTAAAGTCAGGTCTGTTCTCGCTGAGAGGATAGAGTCAGCCATGGTGAGCGGGTGAGCCAGCTCCTGAAACCCAAGAGGGGCGAATGGGGACCCCAGTTGGCAAGCTGTTTTCAAAGGCTCTGAGAACGTGTTTGTGGCTTTCACTGGAGAAGTCGTTTGAATGCCCGAGGGGTGGAGGTGATTTTGATCCTGTACCATGGCGGTAGAGGTGGCTGGAGCCCTGCTGCATACTGAGTGCCTGCAGCAGTGGTCCTGGCCCTGCATTCGGGCTGCGGTGGGCCCGGCTCTAATCTCCTCCGATTTTTTTCGGACTAGCTCCAAAAATGGCGCCAAGCACCTGGCTCCGCCTCCTTTCTTCTCAGTGGGCTGTGGTGCAGCCCCTCCCTCTTCCGGGGGAGGGTTGTGCAGCCAGATGCTGTCGTGCCGCGGTACGCGAACGCCCAGTGTGGGGGCAAAGTACCCTGACAAGCATCTGTGTAGCCTCGGACCGTGGTTGGAGGCGGTCGGTTGCGGCACACTGGTTGGATGGAAAAAGCAGTCGTGGAGCCGGATTGTTCCAACTGGCTTGCCCCGGGGTGGAGAATATGCCGCTGAGTTAATAGAGGTGAGAATAAAAGCTTGGCTGAGAAGTTGTGAGGCTTTTCCAGGTGGCCAGGATGTCCAACGAATCCATGAAGAACCTGCACTGCAGAAGAGTGAACTCCGCATTGCTGGGAGGTTCCATTGGATGAAAGAAGAAGAACTGGACTGGACTGATACTTCCTAAACCTCCCCTGGTGCAGCTTGAGACTGTGACCTCTTGTTCTGGTGTTGGTTGCCTGGAAGAAGAGACCAGTCCCTGCCTGTCTACAACCTGCCTTCACGTAGTTGTAGAGAGCAATAAGGTCACCCCTGAGTCTCCTCTTCTCCAGGCTAAGCAAACCCTGCTCCCTCAGTCTCTCCTCATAGGGCTTGTGTTCCAAACCCCTCACCAACTTCCTTGCCGTTCTCTGGACACCTTGCAGCATGTCAACATCCTTCTTAGACTGAGGGGCCCAGAACTGGACACAGGACTCATGGTGTGGCCTAACCAGTGCAGTGTACTGGGGCAGAATGACCTCCCTGCTCCTGCTGGCCACACTGCTCCTGATGCAGGCCAGGATGCCATTGGCCCTCTTGGCTGCCTGGGCACACTCCGGGCTCATGTTCAGCCTACCACGACCAGTACCCCCAGGTCCCTCTCTGCCTGGCTGCTCTCCAGCCACTCTGACCCCAGCCTGTAGCACTGCATGGGGTTGCTGTGGCCAATGTGCAGGCACTTGGATGTGTTAAATCTCATGCCGTTGGATTCTGCCCATCTCTCTCACCTTCAAGCTCCCTCTGCAAAGCCTCTCTACCCTCCAGCAGATCAACTCCTGCCCCCAGCTTGGTGTCGTCTGCAAATTTACTGATGATGGACTCAATCCCTCATCCAGATCATCTCTCCATGAGATCCTTCCCAAGATCAATAAATTGAAGATTTGGATATATTTCCATCTTAGTACCAACCGGCCAGAAATTTTTCTTTTCCAGTAATCTGTTTTGAAGAACTGTAGTTCTAGTTACCAAATTGGAACATAAAATTTCTTCCATATTAACATGTCTGACATCACTACTTTGCACCTCAGCTCACGGGAACTACTGGATGGAGACCAAGTGAGGGCCTCAAAATAAGTAGAGGGCTAGAAAATCTCTCTTACAAGGAGAGGCTGAGAGTCCTGAGGCTATTTGGCCTGGAAAAGAGAAGACTGATAGGGGCTCTTATTAATGCATATGAATACCTAAAGGGTAGAGGTCATGAGGGTGGGTTCATTTCAGTGGTGGCTAGTGGCAGGACAAAGGGCATTAGATCCAAACTAGAGCAGATGAAGTTTCACTTGAACTTGAGGAAAAACACATGATAGTTTATGGGGCTAGATAAGATTCATCTGAAGTTGTGGAGGGAGTCTGCAGAAATATTCACCAAGCCACATTATTGATCGGGGCTTCTGGCTAACTAGGGACATCCTAGACGACTGAAGGCTAGCAAATGTAGCACCCATCCACAAAAAAATCTGGGAAAATGGTCAGGGGAAAGTTACGGAGCAGTGTGGTGGTTTGACCCTCAATGGGAGCTAAATGTCTACCAAAGCTGATTTATCACTCCCCTTCACAGATGGACAGGGGAGAAGGGAAAATGTAACAAAAGGCCAGGAATAAGATAGAAGCAATTTAGTAATGCTAAGCACCAAAAGGCTGTGCACAGAAGCAAAAGCAAAGAGATGATATTCTCTACTTCCCATTAACAGAAGATGACTTTCAGTCCCAGGAAGCAGTGCTCTAACACGCATAATGGTTGCTCTGAAGGACAGACACCATAGGTGAATATCCCCATACTTGCTTCTTTCACTTTGTATATATATCTGAGCTGATGTCACATGGCATGGAATACCCCTTTGGCCAATTTGAGTCAGCTGGCTTGGATGTGTCCCCTCCCAAGATCTTGCCCACCCCTCAGTGTACTCCTAGGGTGGGGAAATGTTGGGAAAACACAGCCTGGGGGCTCATTCAGCCATAGCCAAAACACTGGTGCTTTATCAACACCCAGCTACAGCACTGCAAAACACAACACTAGAAAAATGTTCTGAGGAGAACTAACTCCAGCTTAGCCAAACCAAATACAAGCATATTATCTTGAATGCTATTGTATAGCATACATAGGAGAAGCAGGAGATCAGTCCCTGTCAGGATGAGTTCATGAAAGGCAGGTTTCTGGTGCAGTGGCTTCTCCTGTACATGGCAAACATCAACAGTGACAGGAAGACATTTGTGTTTTGTATCACTCTCTTTATATTTAACTTCATTTGTATTATTATTTGTTGTTCTTTCTTCCTTTTTGTTATTCTATTAAACTCTCCTTATCTCAAGAGCAACATGTTTACAATGACAATTTATAAGCATATATAAGCATATATGAGTATTTCACTAAGAAATCTAATGTAAGGGTCTTGCCACAGGAGAAAAAACCAAAAGAGACACATGACTAAATGAAGACAATGGTTCAGATCCTCTTACAATTTTATATTTATCTTCTTTTCACTAGGACAAAATCTAAGGTGATAATGTTTCTAATTTGGATTCACTACTACTGTACTACTGATGCACAAATTAGATCATGGGTAATTTATGATGACCATTTTTCGAGTCTACTAATCACAAAGACTAAATCTGACATGCTTTCTTTCTACTCTCCATACCCTGTGTCCTAGGACGTGATGAGGATTGATAGCCAGAAAGAGAAACCAGAGTGCTTGTAAATCTCAGTGATATAAATATCAAATGGAAAGTGTTTCTGTTGCGATCACTACAAATCCTTGCCAATTTTCCAGCTCACTGAAATAACACCTTTCAACATGAGTGTAAGAAGTGAAGATATCATGACTAATCACAAGCTAATGGGTTAAATCAAGCTACACAGTTTTACAGATTAATTTCAACTTTGATGTTTCCAGATGCTCAGCTTCTCTAATCTAGGATTTACTTCAATCTGCTTTTACAAAAACTGACAGAGAATTAAGATATGAAGAAAAGTTCAAAAAGGGAGTAAATTTTCAACTGGCAGATAATGAACACTCTCATAAAAACATTAAGAAAGCAAAACCAAAACAAGTTATATGAGTCAATTGCTGATTAAGTACTCTGTAGTTATAAGCTCTGCAACCTGAATAGTCTGCCCATAGTTCAGTTTGGTTTTGATAGGTAAAAAAACCAAGAAAAATCCCTCCTTTAAGTATTTTTTCTCCCCTTCCCCCTCCCCCTGGCATTGACTGTATTTGGGTTTCTTTCTGAAACCAATGGATATTGGACACTTCTATGGTCATAACCTTGTGGTAACGGGCAAAGCATATTCCTTTATATAATCACCACTTTAATATCCTATACTATATCAGCCCACAAAATCTTGCCAAAATCTGCACTGGCCAAATTTATTTGATATGATAATGGTGTCTGGAGCTTTAACTTTATTATAGAGAAAAGAGAGAAAATGTAACTAAATGGCTTCTGTATGTTTTTAAGGATTCACTTACCTGAGGGTGGGAAAGAAAGAAACACACAAACAAGTTGTTTTCCTCATATTTTCTCACTTTTCCCTCCCACTTCAATTGCTGTTGCACAGCAACTTTTTCCAGCTCTTAATTATGTTATCACAGAGCCACTATCACCACCACTGATTGGCTCATCGCCTAATTATGGGGATTATATGCACATGCACAGTTGACACAGCACCTAGTGCTAGATTACTTTTGGAGCTATTAGAGTTGTTCTGGGAAACTGAGGAAGTAACAGCTACCCTTCTGGTATTTCTACTTTGAGCTCTGCCACTCTACAGCTCCCATAATCTCCTGGAAAGAGAAGAAGTTGGTTGACCATCCCACCTATTCATGTTTTCACCAAACTGGTTACATAGGGTTTTCCAAAGATGCCCACGTGATTTCCTCTGTTGTCTATGACCTAGTTTGAAATAGCCTTATAGGGTGATGCCTAACAGCTGAAACATATCCATTTGGAAGTGGAAGTATTGAGATAATCCCCCTTCACCAGTTTGGGTATGGAGGTTTTGAATTCCTCCTTCAGCTCGTTCATGCCATTGTTTATCTCTCCAGATATGGTTTCAATGGCTGAGACCAAAGAAACATGAATAAGACTATCCTCCAATTGCCTCATTTGGTCAGTGAAATAGCCAACAGTAGGAAGTACTCCACCATAATTTCTTGCCACAATTCTGCTTGCCAGAATAGTCGCATAATTTGGAGGGCAAGTTTGATGAGCTTTTTGGCAAGACCTGTTCCCACAGGCGTTTAATCAGAATTCAGGATGCCATGATTTCCATAAATTACTTGTCTCACAGCAAACTCTCTCAAACACTTGATTCCCTCATCTATCATGTCCCATTTCTGAGGTTTCCATGGGAGGTCATCCCTGGAAGGGTATTTCATTAGGACAGCCAGTAGAAGGCATGGCTACAGAGAAACATTACCAAGACAACTGCCTAAATATTTGTCAATTTTGCTATCTTTGGTGAGGGTTCCTAGCTGAGGCACTGGCTTGTCACCTAATGTTAAACCAGGAGCACCTGTGTCAAAGCATCTTCCTAACCAGATCATTATTGGCTCAATGTCATCTCTAATGTAATCTTACATGCCTAATTTCCTGCCTGGGTATATTAGCTGACTGTATGTCATCATCATCTTCATCTTCATCCTGCTGTCCTCTAGGACTCCCTGTCAAAATCTTGTCTATGATCAGAAGCACCACCTTTAGTTCCTGATCTACTAGGACTCATGGAGAAGTGCAATGCCCCAGAAATCCATGAGGATTTAATCTGGGACCTGCTGAGCCACTTGGACACTCACAAGTCCACGGGGCTGGATGGGATCCATCCTAGGGTGCTGAGAGAGCTGGCAGATGAGCTGGCCAAGCTGCTCTCTATCATTTTCCTCCTGATCATAGAAGAAGATCAGGTTGGTCAGGCAGGACCTGCCCTACCTAAATCCATGTTGGCTGGACCTGAGCCCTTGGCCATCCTGCAGGTGCGCAGTTATTGCCACCAGGATAATCTGCTCCATCATTTTCCCTGGCACTGAGGTCAGGCTGACAGGCCTGGAGTTTCCTGGTTCCTCCATCCGGCCCTTAACCTACTTTCGCCTGACCTTGGCTGCATTATTTTGATTAAGCCTAACCACTACTTTCTCTCTCTGCTCCTTTCTCCCTTTTGGACTGGGGGGGGGGGGGGGGGGGGCGGGAGGTTTGATGTTGCTCGCTAATCATAAATATCTGGATAATGTCATAAATCTTATATATTTTGTACGTATTCATTGCATTCCATTGTAGCTTGTAGTTTCACTTGTAAATACACCTTCCATTTATTTTCAACTGAGCTGTTCTGGCAAAGTTCATGTTGGGAGAAATTTCAACCCACCACGTTACAAAAAATAATTGGCGCCCAACATCGGACAATTGCTTGATTCATTAATTCCTGCTCAGATTAAGGAAGTAAATTGAAGCTGTTTTGGGGTTTATGGCATTTGGTGTATTCTGCTCTGACTGTTATGCTATACAAATGGTGTGTGTCTGCAATGATTGATTAAATAGGTAGATATTTGGCATATATAATGTTTCTTTGGTTTAAATGCAAGCTGAAAATGCTGTATGATTACTGCCTAGGATTTGTTTGGTTAAGAAAATACAATAATTTGACTGTAACTGTTCCTGCAGAAATGTATGATTTTAGTGTTCCATGTACAGAGACTTATGTGAACATCTGGGACCCCAAAATTATTTATTTGCTATGTGTGATTCTCCTATCAGTGCCAATAAATGTATGCCTGTTGATATTACAGTAGTTGTGCAGCTAGTAAGCAGCGTATTTTCAGATGCAGAAGGAGGTGTAGGGGATCTGGCCCTAATGCAGAAATTTCTGCATTGACAGGACAAACAGGCCGAAGCAGGCAAGCAAGAGTCAATAGGAAAACTGCTCTGACTCAGAGGAGCATCTCTTGAGATCAGCTAGTGGGGGGCAGTGGCAGCCCACAGTGGTGGTGAACGCTTCATCTGTACCTAAGATGGCGGCCACAGCTTCACAGGTGGCCATTAGCCAGACAAGTCTTTTCCGCCTTCAGCTGCTGGAGCAGAAGTGAGTCCCACAGTAGCCATAGAGTCCCAAAGACTGTCTGGTGGTTCCAGTTTTGTGCAAACACCTTCTAATTCTACCGATCCTGCTGTGAATTTAAAAGCAGCTCCAGTTAAACAGATAGCAGCTTTGGACAAAAGTGGCAGGCACAAGGCAGATGCAGAGGAAGAGCAAGATCATTCTGCTGATCAGGGACCTTCTGCTAAAAAGGATGCTTCTGATGATGAAGAGAAAGTCTGCCTTAGAGATATAGCTGAATTACTGAGGCCATCAGTGGATAGTAGAGATGCAGGACAGGATATGGGTCCTGGTAGATTAGGAGTGGGTCCTGATAGATTAAGAGATAATGGAGGTGCTTCTAAACTTAAAGAGATCCTATGGATGGTATCAGCAGGATTGTAGGGACAGCCAATTCAAGAAGAGGATGAGCATGAGGGTGGTATACAGTCAGCTAATGCACCCAGGCAGGAAATTAGGCATGTAAGAAAAGATTACATTAGAGAAGAGAATGAGCCAATTCTGACCTGGCTAGGAAGGTGTTATGATATAGGTGCCCCTGCTTTAGTGGTGAGGGACAAGTCTGCATCTGGAGAGGAATCCAGTACACTTTCAACAGATTGCCAATGGGCTGGATCCACAGCTCAAGCATCTGTCATGCAGTGATCCATGATGCTCTGGAGAAAGGTGGTGCTCTAGAGCACATCCAGTTCATTGACGATATCATCATCTGGGTTAAAACTGCTGAAGATGTCTTTGAGAAAGGTAACAAAATCATTGCCATTCTCCTGAATGCAGGTTTTGCCATGAAGCGAGACAAGGTGAAAGGACCTGCCAGAGAGATCCCATTTCTGGGAGTGCAGTGGCAGGGTGGATGCCGACACATTCCAGTGGATGTGGTAAATAAAGTCTCTACCATGGCCAATCCCATGAATAAGCAAGAAACTCTATGTTTCTTGGGGATAGTGGGATTTTGGAGACTGCACATTCCTGGATACGGTCAGATTGCGAAACCTCTGTATGATGTGACTCGAAAAAGAAAGAGTGGGGACCTGAACAACAAGCAGCCTTTGACCAGATGAAACAAGAGCTAGTTCAAGCAATGGGTCTGGAACCTGTTTGAGATGGTCCAGACATTAAGAACATTTTGTACATGGCTTCAAGTGACAACGGTCCAACCTGGTGCTTGTGGCAAAGAGCTCCAGGTGAGACATGTGGATGACCTATAGGTTTCTGGAGTCAAGGTTACAGAGGTTCAGAGGCTAATTATACCCCAACAGAGAAAGAGATTCTAGCTGCCCATGAAGGAGTAAAAGCAGCTTCTGAAGTGATTGGAACTGAATCACAACTTCTCTTAGCTCCCAGATTACCATTTTTTAATTGGATGTTCAAAGGCAAAAGTTCCACACTGCATCGTGCAACAGACTCCACCTGGTCCAAGTGGATGGCTCTGATAACACAGAGAGCTCGAATGGGAAATCTTGAAAGACCTGGTCTAGTGGAGGTGATCTCAAGTTGGCCTGAAGGTAACAACTACACTAAACCTTCAGAGGAGAGAGTAACTCATGCTGAGGAAGCTCCTCCTTACAATGACCTTCCTGTTGATGAAAAGGAATATACTTCGTTCACAGACGGTTCCTGTTGTCTTGTTGGAAACAAGCAAAGGTGGAAGCCTGCAGTGTGGAGTCCAAGGCATCAAGTTGCAGAAGCAAAGGACGGAGAAGGAGAATCCAATCAATTTGCAGAGGTAAAAGCTGTCCAGCTAACTCGCAACATAGCTGAACAGGAGAGATGGCCAAAGCTTTATCTCTACACTGACTCATGGATGATAGCCAATGCTCTGTGGGGTTGGCTAAAGGACTGGAAAAAGAATGGTTGGCAGAGAAAAGGAAAGCCTATTTGGGCAGCTGACCTGTGGCAGGACATGGCTGATCAAATCAAGAGAATTCCAGTAAAGGTGAGACACATTGATGCTCACATTCCTAAGAGCAAAGCTACTGAGGAACAGCAACACAACCATCAGCCAGATCTAGCTGCAAGAGTTTACAATACAATACACCACGTTGAAAGAGACCTTCAAGATCATCGAGCCCAACCCATCAACCAATCCAACCAACCTAAACAACTAAACCATGGCACCAAGCACCCCATCAAGCCTCTTCCTGAACACCTCCAATGAAGGTGACCCCACCACCTCCATGGGCAGCCGATTCCAATGGGCAGTCACTCTCCCTGTATAGAACTTCTTCCAGCCTAAACCTCTGCTGGCACAGCCTGAGACTGTGTCCTCTTGTTCTGGTACTGGCTACCTGGGAGAAGAGACCAACCTCTGACTGTCTACAACATCTCTTCAGGTAGTTGTAGAGAGCAATAAGGTCACCCCTCAGTCTCCTCCTCTCCAGGCTAAGCAACCCCAGCTCCCTCAGCCTTTCCTCATAGGGCTTGTGTTCCAAACCACTCACCAACTTTGTTGCTCTTCTCTGGACACGCTCCAGCAAGACAACATCCTTCCTAAACTGAGGGGCCCAGAACTGGACACAGGACTCAAGGTGCGGCCTAACCAGTGCAGTGTACAGGGGCAGAATGACCTCCCTGCTCCTGCTGGCCACACTGTTCCTGATGCAGGCCAGGAAGCCATTGACCTTCTTGGCTGCCTGGGCACACTGCTGGCTCATGTTCAGCTTTCCATCAACCAGTACCCCCAGGTCCCTCTCTGCCTGGCCACTCTCCACCACTCTCACCCCAGCCTGTAGCACTGCATGGGGTTGCTGTGGCCAGTGTGCAGAACCTGGCACTGGATGTGTTAAATCTCATGCCATTGGACTCTGCCCATCTGTCCAGCCTGTCGAGGTCCCTCTGCAAAGCCTCTCTACCCTCCAGCAGATCAACTGCTGCCCCCAGATTGGTGTCGTCCACAAATTTACTGATGATGGACTCAATGCCCTCATCCAGATCATCAATAATGATGTTAAAGAGCATGGGGCCCAGAACTGATCCTTGGGGCACACCACTAGTGACAGGCCGCCAGCTGGATGTGGCACCATTCACCACCACTCTCTGGGCTCGGCTCTCCAGCCACTTCCTAACCCAACACAGTGTGCTCCCGTCCAAGCAATGGGTTGAGAGCTTGGCCAAGAGTTTGCTGTGGGGGATGGTGTCAAAGGCCTTGCTGAGGTCCAGGTAGACCACATCCACAGGCCTCCCCATATCCACCAGGTGGGTCACCTGATCATAGAAGGAGATCAGGTTGGTCAGGCAGGACCTGCCCCTCCTAAATCCATGCTGGCTAGGCCTGATCCCTTGGCCATCCTGTAAGTGCTGTTCGATTGCACTCAAGATGACCTGTTCCATAATCTTGCCTGGCACTGAGGTCAGGCTGACAGGCCTATAATTCTCTGGCTCTTCCAACTGGCCCTTCTTGTGGATGGGCACGACGCTGGCCAGCTTCCAGTCTTCTGGGACCTCTCCAGTGAGCCAGGATTGCTGAAAAATGATGGAGAGTGGCTTGGATAGCTCATCTGCCAGGTCTCTCAGCACCCTAGGATGTATCCCATCCAGTCCCATGGACCTGTGGGGGTCCAAGTGGCTCAGAAGATCTCTAACTACCTCCTGCAGCAGCGCAAAACTATGCAGCTCCCTGGCTCCCTTTGCCAGCTCTACAGGCCAGCTGTCTGGAAGATTCTCACTTACTTTGATTTTAATCTCGACTGGAAACACCGAGGGGAGATATTCTTAGTTTGGTGGGCTCACAATTGGTCAGGATATCAAGGCAGAGATGCAACCTACCAATGGGCTCGTGACAGATCCATAGATGTTTCCATGGATGTTATCACACAAGTCATCCATGAGTCTGACATTTGTGCTGCTATTAAGCAGGCAAAGTGCATTAAGCCCTTATGGTATGGTGACAGATGGTCCAACTACAAGTATGGTGAAGCTTGGCAGATTGACTACATCACTCTACCACGTTCTCATTCTGGTAAGCAGTATGTGCTTACTATGGTAGAGGCAAACACTGGATGGCTGGAAACTTATCCAGTTCCACATGTAACTGCACGTAACACCATTTGGGGATTGAGTCAGACAATGGAACTCATTTAAAAAAGAATCTTGTAAAGAACTGGGCCAAAGAGCACGGCATTGAGTGGATATTCCACATTCCCTACTATGCACCAGCTGCAGGGAAGATTGAATGTTACAATGGTTTGCTGAAGACCACCCTTAAAGCCATGGGAGGTGGATCTTTGAAAAACTGGGAGAAACATCTAGCACAAGCAACCTGGCTGGCAAATAGTATAAATTGAGTGAACCAAGCTGGGCCTGCACACTCCGATCTGCTACAGAAAGTAGAAGGCGATAGAATTTCTGTTGTTAGAGAAAAGAATCTGTTAGGTAAAACTGTTTGGGTATTTTCTCCCTCAGGAGAAGGCAAGCCTGTCCGAGGGGTGCTTTCAGCTGAAGGTCCTGGTCACACTTATTAGGTAATGCAAGAAATGGTGAAATTCAGTGTATTCCACGAAGAATTTTAACTTTAGCTGAGAGAGTTTAATTTCAGAGTGTGTTACAGATACATCGCTTCTAAAGGAAGAAATCCATGAGGAACTCTATGGTGCACAAACCCCGAAAACCCTGAGAGCCCTGAGTCAACTGAGAGTCTCCGTTTCCCTTTTTTTCACTTTGTCTGCGAGGAGACAAAATGTTTTCTGGTTTCCTGATTTTCTTGGACTTCTGAATCATCTACATCTGAAGACAGCCAGAATGGACTATCACAAGATCAAAGTATCAGAGTATCGCTAAGTTGGAAGAGACCTCGAAGATCATTGAGTCCAACCTGTCGTCACAGACCCCAAGACTAGACCATGACACCAAGTGCCACATCCAGTTCAGTCTTGAACACCTCCAGGGACGGCGACTCCACCACCTCCCCGGGCAGCCCATTCCAATGGCTAATCACTTTCTCGGTGAAGAACTTTCTCCTCACCTCCAGCCTAGTGCTCAGGGCCTCTCACCAGCCTTGTTGCCCTTCTCTGGACACCTTCAAGTGTCTCAATGTCCTTCTTAAACTGAGGCACCCAGAACTGGACACAGAACTCAAGGTGTGGCCTAACCAAAGCAGAGTACAGGGGCACAATGACCTCCCTGCTCCTGCTGGCCACACTATTCCTAATGCAGACCAGGATGCGGTTGGCGTTCTTGGCCACCTGGGCACACTGCTGGCTCATGTTCAGGCGGCTGTCAATCAGCACCCCCAGGTCCCTCTCTGTCCGGCCGCTCTTCAGCCACTCTGACCCCAGCCTGTAGCTCTGCCTGGGGTTGTTGTGGCCAAAGTGCAGCACCCGGCACTTGGACTTGTTGAATTCCATCCCATTGGACTCCGCCCATCTGTCCAGCCAGTCGAGGTCCCTCTGCAGAGCCCTTCTATTCTCTAACTGACCAACATCTGCTCCCAACTTGGTGTCATCTGCAAATTTGCTAATGACTGTCTCAATGCCCTCATCCAGATCGTCAGTAAAGATATTAAAGAGGATGGGGCCCAGCACTGATCCCTGGGGGATGCCACTGTTGACTGGCCTCCAGCTGGAGGTGGCACCATTGAACACCACTCTCAGGGTCCGGCCCTTCAGACAGTTCCCAACCCAGCACAGAGTGTTGCTGCCCAAGCCATGAGCTGACAGCTTAGCCAGCAGTTTGCTGTGGGAGACAGTGTCAAAGGCCTTGCTGAAGTCCAGGTAGACCACATCCACAGGCTTCCCCACATCCACCAGGCGGGTCACCTGATCATAGATGGAGATGAAGTTGGAGAGGCAGGACCTGCTCTTCCTAAATCCATGTTGGCTGGACCTGAGCCCTTGGCCATCCTGCAGGTGTGCAGCTATTGCCACCAGGATAATCTGCTCCATCACTTTCCCTGGCACTGAGGTCAGGCTGACTGGCCTATAGTTTCCGGGTTCCTCCATCCGTCCCTTTTTGTGGATGGGGACCACATTGGCCAGTTTCCAGTCATCTGGGACCTCACCGGTGAGCCAGAACTGGAGGAAAATGATGGAGAGCGGCTTGGCCAGCTCACCTGCCAACTCTCTCAGCACCCTAGGATGGATCCCATCCGGCCCCATGGACTTGTGAGTGTCCAAGTGGCTCAGCAGGTCCCGAACTAATTGCTCATGGATTTCCAGGGCATTACACTGTTCCCTGACCCCATCACCCAGCTCAGGAGGCCACTCGTCCTGAACTCCTCCTACATTGCTGTTAAAAACTGAGGCAAAAAAGCTGTTCAGGACCTCAGCCTTTTCCTCGTCTTCAGTCACTGTGTTCCCCTCCAGGTCCAATAAGGAGTTGAGGTCCTTCTTGCCCTTCTTTTTAGCATTAACATATTTGTAAGCATGCTTTTTATTGTCCTTCACAGGACAATGAACTTATGAATTTTAGAAATTGTTTTAGATTGGATGGGCAGTATGAACAGCCAATGAAATTGTTTAGAAGGGGTGGATTGTGACAGTCTTTGGCTATGCCTTTAAGAAAGGGACAAACACTCTGGCTGAGTGTTTTGGTGTAATAAGGAAAACAAAGAAATTCTAAACGAATTTCATTGGTAGATTGGTAGAATGCAACTTTAAATTTTAGTTTTAGTTCAGTTTGAATCTCAGTCAGTCTGTTTGAGAGTCTGAGTCTGAACAGATACTGTTTCTCTGAGCTGACCTTCAATTAACAAGATAAGAAAGTAATTCTTGTCTTTCCTTAGCACATGCTTTTAACTAACAGAATTTTCTTCCTAATAATTACTTTTCTCTCTCTAACCCTTTTTTGGGAAAAGAAAGGGAGGAAGGAAGAGAAGAGGGTTTTGGGGGGACCCTCCCCACTGGAGGAGTGCAGGTTCTCTGTGTTAAGTTCTTTGCTGTATATTTCTGTATATATTGTAAATACTGTATATTGTGTATATATTCACTGCACTTTACCTTACTTGTAAAATGTAGCCCTTCCATTGTTGCTTCTCCGACTGAGTTAGCCATGGTTTCTGTATGGGGGGGAGAACTGAACTTTTTCTCACCACCCCAGCATCCCAGCTTGGAACTCTCTTGAAAGACAGAGGAATTGATAGGCATCTATGCAGATGTCTTGGTAAGGTTTGTCTGTGGACACACTTTCTACTGGCAGCTCTTATGAGGTACCCATCCAGATATGACTTTCCATGGAACCCTAAGCCTTGGAACATTATGGATCAGGGAATCAAGCATTTCAGAGAGTTTGCTGTTAGAGAAGTGATGTATGGTGATCATGGTACGCTCAATTCTGATGAAATTCCTGTGGGAAGAGGCCTTGTCAAAAAGCTCATCAAACTGACTCCTAATTATGCCACTATTCTGGCAAGCAGAATTGTGGCAAGAAATTATGGTGAAGGACCTCCTACTGTTGGTCAATTCACTGACCAAATAAGGCAATTGGAGGATAGTCTCGCGCATGTTTCTTTAGGCTCAGACATTGAAACTCTGTCTGGAAAGACTGAGAATTGTATGAAAGAACTGAAGGAGGAATATGAAAACTCCATATCCAAATTGGTGAAGGGGATGATTCCAATTCTTCTTCTTCCAGATGGATACAAGTTTCAGCTGTCAGAAACAGACATCCTCTAAGGAGACCATTCCAAAATAGGTCACACCAGAACTCACAAGAAAGGCAATCATGTGGGAGTATTTGGATAACCCTGCATGATCAGTTTTTGTGAACAGATGGGATGGTCAACCAACTTCTGATCTTTTCAGGAGATTATGGGAGCTGCAGAGTGGCAGAGCCCAAGGTAACAATACCAGAAGTGTAGCTGTTACTTCCTCAGTTTCCCAGAGAAACTCTAATAGTTCCAACAGTGATTCCACCTCTGACACTAGGTGATGTGCCAACTGCACATGAGGATGTATTCCCCATAATTAGGGGTGTCCTGCTTCCCACCAGGGGGAGGAAAGGGCTAATAGAGAACTGAATGAAGTAACTCCCCCATGAATGCAGCAGTGCCAGACATGATGGAACTCCGGTATGAGCTGGAATCCAAAGAGGCCAGATGGTATGCTACCATAGGCATTACCATGTTTTCTTCTCTCTTCCCATAGCAGAGGAATGCAGGCCTCAGTTTGCTTTTACCTGAAGCAGAATACAGTACACTTCTAATAGATTTCCAATGGGCTGGATTCACAGCTCAAACCTCGGTCATGCAATGATCCATGATGCTTTGGAGAAAGGTGGTGCTCATAACACATTCAGTTCATTAACGATATCAGTGTCTGGGGTAAAACTGCTGAAGAAGTCTTTGAGTAAGGTAACAAAATAATTGACATTCTCTTGAAAACAAGTCTCGCTATTAAGTGAGACAAGGTGAAACAACCTGCCAGAGAGATCCAGTTTCTGGGAGTGCAGTGGAAGGATGGTTGTCACAACAATCCAGGGGATGTGAAAAACAGTCTCCACTATGGCAAATCCCACAAACAGGAAAGAAACTCTACTTTTCATAGGTACAGTGGGATTTTGGAGACTGTACATTGGTGGATACAGTCAGATTGTGAAAATTCTGTATGATATGACTCGAAAGAGAAACAGTTTCCAGTGGGGTCCTGAGCAACAAGCAGCCTTTGACCAGATAAAGCAAGAAGTTGTCCATGCAATGGGTCTGGGACCTGTTCAAACTGGTCCAGACATTAAAAAGATTCTTTACACAGCTGCAAGTTACAGTATTACAGTATTACCAAGGTTGGAAGAGACCGTGAAGATCATCGAGTCCAACCTGTCGTCACAGACCCCAAGACTAGACCATGACACCAAGTGCCACATCCAGTTCAGTCTTGAACACCTCCAGGGACGGCGACTCAACCACCTCCCCGGGCAGCCCATTCCAATGGTGAATCACTTTCTCGGTGAAGAACTTTCTCCTCACCTCCAGCCTAAACTTCCCCTGGTGCAGCTTGAGACTGTGTCCCCTTGTTCTGGTGCTGGTTGCTAGGGAGAAGAGGCCAACCCCTCCCTGGCTACAACCACCCTTCAGGTAGTTGTAGAGAGCAATGAGGATGCCCCTGAGCCTCCTCTTCTCCAGGCTAAACAGGCCCAGCTCCCTCAGCCTCTCCTCATAGGGCTTGTGCTCAAGGCCTCTCCCCAGCCTTGTTGCCCTTCTCTGGACATGTTCAAGTGTCTCAATGTCCTTCTTAAACTGAGGCACCCAGAACTGGACACAGTACTCAAGGTGCGGCCTAACCAAAGCAGAGTACAGGGGCACAATGACCTCCCTGCTCCTGCTGGCCACACTATTCCTAATGCAGACCAGGATGCGTTTGGCCCTCTTGGCTGTCTGGGCACACTGCAGGCTCATGTTCAGCCTCCCATCAACCAGTACCCCCAGGTCGCTCTCTGCCTGGCCGCTCTCCAGCCACTCTGACCCCAGCCTAGTTACAATGGTCCAACCTGGTTCTTATGGAAGAGTCCTCCAGGTGAGACATGTGGATGACCACTTGGTTTCTAGAGTTCTGGCTATAAAGGCTCAGAGGCAAATTTTACTCCAGATGAGAAAGAGATTCTAGCTGCCTATGAAGGATTAAAAGCTGCTTCTGAAGTAATTGGAACTGAGTCACAACTTTCTGTACTTCCTAGATTGCCAGTTTTAAATTGGATATTCAAAGGTCAAGGTTCTTCAGCATGTCGTGGAACAGATGCCACATGGTCCAAGTGGATGGCTCTGATAGCACAAAGAGCTCAAATGGGAAATCTTGGGAGACCTAGTCTGGTGGAAGTGACCACAAACTAGCCGAAGGCACTGACTGCACAGAACCTCCAGAGGAGAGAGTAACTCATGCCGAGGAAGCTCCTCCTTGCAGAGAACTTTCTGATGATGAAAAGAAATATGCTTTGTTCACAGACAGTTCCTGTTGTCTTGTTGCAAACAAGTGGAGATGGAAGTCTACAGGCTGGAGTCCTACACGTAGCGTTGCAGAAGCAAGGATGGAGAAGGAGATTCCAGTCAATTTGCAGAGGTAAAAGGTGTCTAACTAGCTCATGATGTAGCTGAACATGAAAGACGGCCAAAGTTTTATCTCTACACTGACTCATGGATGGTAGCCAGTTCTCTGTGGTGTTGGCCAAAGGTCTGGAAAAAGAATGGTTGGCAGAGAAAAGAAAAGCATATTTGGGCTGCTGATCTGTGGCAAGACATTGCTGCTTGCATTGACAAAAATTCCAGTGAAGGTGAGACACATTGATGCTCACATTCCTAAGAGCAAAGCTACTGAGGAACAACGCCACAACCGTCTGGCAGATCTAGCAGCAATATTTTCTTAAGTAGGCACAAACTCTGATTTTGGTCTCGACTAGAAACACTGAGGTGAGATTTTCTTAGCTTAGTGGGCTCACGATTCATCAGGACATCAAGGCAAAGATGCAATCTACCAGTGGGATTGTAACAGATCCATTGACATTTCCATGGATGCTTTGAAGCAAGTCATACATAACTGACATTTGTGCTGCTATTTTATACATATTCATTGCATTCCATTGTAAATTGTAGTTTTGCTTGTAAATACAGCTGAGCTGGTCTAGCAAAGTTAATGTTGGGGCGAAATTTCAACCCACCACACTAGACCAGCTCTGTTGGAAGCAAATGAAAGCTGTCATTACAAGCAAAACTACAATCTACAATGGAATGCAATGAATATCTACAAATTTACAATATATACAATATATACAAACAGCACAAGATCTCCCCTGGCCAAAGACCAGGGGAAGCTACTAGCTTCTCCCTCCCTGCCTCCCCCTTGCCCTCTTGTACAAAGGGACAAGAGACAGAAACAGAGAAGTTAATACCAGTCACAACAAAAGCAGTGCAGCCAAGGTCAAGCAGAAGCAAGCTGATTTCTCCCAGCCTGAGGGATCGAGAAGAGAGAGAAATTCTTTACATTGCTAGCTTAAGTCTGTTATCTTTCCAATGGGATTGTTTAGGACTATCATTATTTTCCTTTTTACACCCAATAGTAATTTATTTACATTTTACAACTTCCTGTTCAAGATCTGTTAAAAAAATTAAAAGTATAGCTTAAAACCAGCACACTCTTTGTGGGTATACTTTGCTCCTGGGCATGGAGAAGGTGATCCTTGAACACTGACCAGCTGTCCTGGGCCTCTCTTGCCTCTAGAGCTTTGTCTCATGATACTTTGGTCAGCAGATCCCTGAAGCTGAAAGTCCAGGGTTGTAAGCTTGGAATTCGTTATCCTAGTTGCCCTGAGGATCTGAAATTGTATTGCTTCATGGTCACTGCAGCCAAGGTTATCCCTGAACCTCACATTGGTCACCAGCCCTTCCCTATTGGTAAGAACATGGTCCAGCATAGCACCTCTAAAACACAATTATATGTTTCAATTCCCCAATTAAATAACCATGTGCTAAGAGCAGGGCTTCCTGAGTAAAGTAAAAACACCCCAGTATATATTCCTAGGCACTCAATAAAAATTGCCATATCTTCTTAAAAGCAGTATTCTAGAATCAACTTGAATACAGCAAATCCATTTATGTAAATCACACTCTAAAATAATTGTGAGGCAGAAAATGGAAATGCTAATTGAACAAATTAGTTATGAATTATTCACTTCTCTGTATTCCCCTCCTCAAGTGAAATAACATAGTGAGCATTTAAGATGTCTGAAGTAAATTAATGCTTCCACATCCAAAGTTTTTTGTTAGACCTCTTCTCTCTTAGATAAGATTTTAGATTCTTGCTTAGACCCATTATGGATGAGTTCAGTAGGAGATAGGATTTCCACTTCCAGTGCTCATCTCTTACTCAGAAACATGTTGTCCTCAAAACACACACAGACACATGCCTGATGTTACATTGAACTGTAAAATAACCAATACTGATACCCAGGATTTTAAATTATTTCCTTTCCATAACCATATTCAGTGACAGAAAAATATCATCACATTATGTAAATGACACCATGTAGTGGGTTTGTGTGGCAAGATTTTGGTAAGAAGAGTGTGCTACTGGGATGGCTTCTGTCATTTAGGAGTTTCCCCCATGTCCAAGAGACCCTGTGCCAGTCATTTCCAAGACAGACCCATTACTGACCAAGGCTAAGACAATCAGTGACATTGGCAGAATCTCTGTGATGAAATGCTTTAAGAAAATGTAAAAAGAGTGAGCAAATGTGAGGTTGTGTCCTCCCTGAAGGTGTTCAAGGCCAGGCTGGATGCTGTCTTGAGCAAACTGGTCTAGTGGAAGTTGTCTCTGCCCATGGCAGGGGCATTAGAACTAGATGATCTTCAATGTCCCATCCAACCTAAATAATTCTATAAATCATACACATATATATGTGCGTATATATACATATAGATGCGTATACACACACATATACATGGAACTATTTATGTCTTATTAAATATGATAATGGTGAAATGGAAAAAAAAATGCAAATAGGAAAAACTACAAAAGCTGATGTAATATCTTTTAATACCTTTCCACTTACTCTATTAAAAGGAGTACATTTGGTATTCAACCAACAACACAAAAAATTTTAAAGGTGATTTGTTTATGTGCTCTTAAACTCTGAAGTACCATCTGTCACTTTCAGATTCTGAGACTCTTCAATGTAATTCAGTTACAGCAGAAAACTCAACTGTGGCCAGCATGGATTTTGATAATTGTTCTTTTGTATTACTCTCTTCCTGATTCCAATCCTTCTAGTCAGTGGCTCTTATTTCTCTTATTTTTGTATAATAGATTTTTATAGCTAACGTTTTCAACAACAGTAATGCCATGACTGAACCTATTGTTGTTTTAACAAATCTTCCTAAAAATATTTTACAGTATCAGAGTATCGCTAGGGTTGGAAGAGGCCTCAAAGATCATCAAGTCCAACACGTAACCACAGACCTCACAACTAGACCATGGCACCAAGTGCCACATCCAGTCCCCTCTTGAACACCTCCAGGGACAGCGACTCCACCACCTCCCCAGGCAGCCCATTCCAATGGCGAATGACTCTCTCGGTGAAGAACTTTCTCCTCATCTCCAGCCTAAACTTCCCCTGGTGCAGCTTGAGATTGTGTCCCCTTGTTTTGATGCTGGTTGCTAGGGAGAAGAGGCCAACCCCTTCCTGGCTACAACCACCTTTCAGGTAGTTGCAGAGAGCAATAAGATCACCCCTGAGCTTCCTCTTCTCCAGGTTAAACAATCCCAGCTCCCTCAGCCTCTCCTCATAGGGCTTGTGCTCAGGGCCTCTCACCAGCCTTGTTGCCCTTCTCTGGACACGTTCAAGTGTCTCGATGTCCTTCTTAAACTGAGGCACCCAGAACTGGACGCAGAACTCAAGGTGTGGCCTAACCAAAGCAGAGTACAGGGGCACAATGACTTCCCTGATCCTGCTGGCCGCACTATTCCTAATGCAGACCAGGATGCGGTTGGCGTTCTTGGCCACCTGGGCACACTGCTGGCTCATGTTCAGGCGGCTGTCAATCAGCACCCCCAGGTCCCTCTCTGTCCGGCCGCTCTTCAGCCACTCTGACCCCAGCCTGTAGCTCTGCCTGGGGTTGTTGTGGCCAAAGTGCAGCACCCGGCACTTGGACTTGTTGAATTCCATCCCATTGGACTCCGCCCATCTGTCCAGCCAGTCGAGGTCCCTCTGCAGAGCCCTTCTATTCTCTAACTGACCAACATCTGCTCCCAACTTGGTGTCATCTGCAAATTTGCTAATGACTGCCTCAATCCCCTCATCCAGATCGTCACTGAAGACATTGAAGAGAATGGGGCACAGCACTGATCCCTGGGGGACTCCACTGTTGACTGGCCTCCAGCTGGAGGTGGCACCATTGAACACCACTCTCAGGGTCCGGCCCTTCAGACAGTTCCCAACCCAGCACAGAGTGTTGCTGCCCAAGCCACGAGCTGACAGCTTAGCCAGCAGTTTGCTTTGGGAGACAGTGTCAAAGGCCTTGCTGAAGTCCAGGTAGACCAGGTGCACAGCCCTCCCCATATCCACCAGGCAGGTCACCTGATCATAGAAGGAGATCAGGTTGGAGAGGCAGGACCTGCCCTTCCTGAATCCATGTTGGCTGGACCTGAGCCCTTGGCCATCCAACAGGTGTGCAGCTATTGCCACCAGGATAATCTGCTCCATCACTTTCCCTGGCACTGAGGTCAGGCTGACTGGCCTATAGTTTCCGGGTTCCTCCATCCGTCCCTTTTTGTGGATGGGGACCACATTGGCCAGTTTCCAGTCATCTGGGACCTCACTGGTGAGCCAGGACTGGAGGAAAATGATGGAGAGCGGCTTGGCCAGCTCACCTGCCAGCTCTCTCAGCACCCTAGGATGGATCCCATCTGGCCCCATGGACTTGTGATTATCCAAGTGGCTCAGCAGGTCCCGAACTAATTGCTCATGGATATCCAGGGCATTACACTGTTCCCTGACCCCATCACCCAGCTCAGGAGGCCACTCGTCCTGAACTCCTCCTGTCTCACTGTTAAAGACTGAGTTAAAGAAGGTGTTCAGGACCTCAGCTTTTTCCTCATCTTTAGTCACTGTGTTCCCCTCCAGGTCCAATAGGGAGTGCAGGTTTTTCCTGCCCTTCTTTTTGGCATTAACATATTTGTAAAAGTGCTTTTTATTGTCCTTCACTGAGGTGGCCAGCCTCAGCTCCAACTGGGCCTTTGCCTCTCTAATTTTATTCCTACATAATCTAACAACTTCCTTAAACATACCTCGAGAAGCCTTCCCCTCCTTCCAAAGGTGATACAGCCTCTTTTTTTCCCTTAGTTCCTCCAGGAGCTGCTTGCTCATTCATGCTGGTCAACTTCCCCGCTGGCTCTTCTTTCAGCAGATGGGAACCACCAGTTCCTGTGCCTTCAAGACCTCCTGTTTGAAATAGGTCCAACCCTCCTGGACCCCTCGGTTCTTGAGGGCTGATACCCAGGGAACTTTGCAAATAAGTTTCTTAAACAGGCTCAAGTTCGCCCTCTGGAAGTCCAAGGTGAAGGTTCTGTTGGTGCTCCTCCCTATCTCCCTGTAAATTAAAAACTTCACCATCTCATGGTCACTGCACCCCAGGCAGCCTCCCACAGTCACTTCTCCTACCAGCCCTTCTCTATTGGAGAACAGCAGGTCCAGCAAAGCTTGACCCCTGCTAGGCTCACTCAACAGCTGCATCTGGAAGTTGTCCTCCATGTGGTCCAGGAATTTTCTGGACTGCCTCCTCTCTGCTGAGTTAAGTTAGAATCATAGAATTATTGAATCAGTCTGGGTTGGAAGGGACCACAAGGATCATCTAGTTCCAAACCCCCTGCCATGGGCAGGGACACCCTGCACTAGATCACGCTGGCCAGAGCCTTGTCCAGCCTGGTCTTAAGCACCTCCAGGGATGGGGCCTCAACCTCCTCCCTGGATAACACATTCCATGGCTTCACCACTCTCATGGTGAAGAACTTCTTCCTCACATCTAGCCTGAATCTCCCCATTTCCATCTTCATTCTATTCTCCCTAGTCCTATCACTACCTGAGATCCTGAGAAGTCCCTCCCCAGCCTTCCTTTAGGCCCCCTTCAGATACTGAAAGGCCACAATGAGGTCATCTCAGAGCCTTCTCTTCTCCAGACTGAACAGCCCCAACTCCTTCAGTCTGTCCTCATAGGAGAGGTGCTCCAGCCCTCTGATCATCCTTGTGGCCCTTCTCTGGACACGCTCCAGCATGTCCACATCCCTCCTGTAATAGGGGCTCCAGAACTGGACGCAGTACTCCAGGTGGTGTCTCACCAGAGCTGAGTAGAGGGGAAGAAGCACCTCCCTTGACCTGCTGGCCACACTTCTCCTGAGGCAGCCCAGGATCTGATTGGCTTTCTGGGCTGCAAGTGCACATTGGGAGCTCCTGTTGAGCTTCTCGTCCACCAGCACCCCCAAGTCTCTCTCCTCAGGGCTGCTCTCCAGCCAGTCACTGCCCAGCCTGGATTTATGCCTGGGATTGCCTTGACCCAGCTGCAGGACCCTGCACTTGGTCTTGTTGAAGCTCACGAGGTTGGCTTGTGCCCACCTCTCCAGCCTGTCCAGGTCCCTCTGGATGGCATCCCTTCCCTCCAGCGTGTCCACTGCACCACACAGCTTGGTGTCATCAGCAAACTTGCTGAGGGTGCACTCAATGCAGCTGTCCATGTCACCCACAAAGATGTTGAACAAGACAGGTCCCAGGACTGATCCCTGAGGGACTCTGCATTGTCACTGCCTCCACTGGGACATGGACCCATTGACAGCCAATCTTTGGGTGTGGTAATCAAGCCAGTTCTTTATCCATCTAGTGGTCCATCCATCAAACCCATGTGTCACCAGCTTGGAGACCAGGAGGTGGTGTGCGACAGTGTCGAAGGCAGTTCCCAGCAGATATCTGGCAGGTTAAAGTCACCCACAAGGACAAGATCTGATGATCTTGAGACAGCCTCCAGTTGCTTATAGAATAATTTGTCCGCCTCCTCATCCTGGTTGGGTGGTCTATAACAGACTCCAACCAGGATGTCAGATTTGTTAGTCTGCCCCCTGATTTTAACCCACAGGCTCTCAATCCCTTCATTTTCCACCTCAAGTTGTGTGGCAGAGAGTGACTCCCTAATATGCAGAGCCACCCCTCCTCCTCTTCTCCCTCCCCTGTCTCTCCTGAAGAGCCTGTAACCCCCAGCGGAGCAATCCAATTGTGCGTGCCATCCCACCATGTTTCTGAGATGGTGACTCTATCATAGTCTCCGTGGTGGACCAGGACTTCCAGCTCCTCTAGGTGGGTAACAGTGATGCATTTTGCAACTTTGGAATATACAGTCTGTATACTTGTGGTGTCAAGGTTTAGCAGAAATTTGTCATCCTGTGAAATTAATTGCCATAATGGAAAGTTTCAGATTAAGGAAACTAGAAACTAAACTAGTAAAAAATAAAGTAAAACAAACTATCAATTACAATATGAGATTCTTTTTAGGTAAAATACAGGTGATGACACACAAGTTTCTTTTTCACTTAATATATCTTCACCAGAATGGAACAAACTTAAAAAAAAAAAGTGTTAATGCTGAACCTAGAAATTGCTTCCTGAAAAATCTTAAGTATCAAGCACAGTGCAGAAAAGTAATAGTGATAATCCTGCCAGTGAAGAAAGCAAGCAAAATGAGTTTGCAAATGGATTTCTTTTATGAAACTAGGTTAAGAACTACTAAAAAAATATACTAGACTATATTTAACATTACATACTTACAGTGAGACCACTATCAGTAACTGTAATGTACTCAGAAGTATCTTCAGTAATTAAAGTATTTTTATGATAAAAAAATAAACAACACATAGAATATAAACTTTTAACAGGTACGAGACAAGAAGTAAGGCACATATTTAGGTCTTTAGTAAACTGGCAATGAGAAGACTGAGATGAAGGAATATCACATGGGTAAAGACTGCAGTCACTGTTACTTCTAAATAAATTCCAAATTTGCAGAGAAGTAAAAACAAATCATATTTAACAGCCACAATGTAGGAGAGGTTCAACTCACCTAGCTTCATAACATCTATATGTAATAGACAATGCGACATTTTGTACATGAGGGAGGAGTAAGGTAGTTGCACATGATTCATGTGGTGGTTTAAGGTGCCAGGTACCTTTAAGAAGGTCACAAAGACGAAGTCCTTCAAAGAGACAGAGATTCCTAAGAGACGGTCCTGGCTATCTCAGGATATTGTAACACTGCTATTCTATTCTGATTTCTGGTATCACCCTATTTAAGTCAATGCCTGGCTGATATGTCTCTTCTCTCCTCCTCAAGAAGAGCTTGCATGCCCCTTTATCTCATGGTTTGTGTGTGTGGGACAACTCTGGCTGATAGGGGGAATTTGGAGCTGCATCACAAGGCATTGTAGGCCTGAGAAGGGGTGGGGGTTCAATTATGGCCTATTCTTGGGCCTGCTGAGGCTGGTAGGGGTGGAAGATTCCGGAAGATTCTGGTAGATTCAGCCTAATTTGCGAATGTATTCATCCTACCTGAATGCCCTCTGCATGTGCATTTGTAAAGAGAATTTCCAATTAAACCTCCAATCTAGGTGTGCAGTCTTTTTGTTTCTACTGCACAAAAGGAGTAGAATATCTTTCTGTTCTCTAGTCTAGAGTAGCTCCTGGGTCTAAATGAGGACAGACATCTGTAATGGTTTAGCACAAGGGCTAACCTGCCTGCTCCCCTAACACAAAAGTGAGAGAAAGACTAACACGCACAAATCACGGTTGAGATAAAGAAGTAGGAGTTTAATATAAAATATCATAAGCACAATACATAGTTACCTTAGCTAATAATCTAGTTGATCTAATAGCACAGTGCATGATTACCTTATCTTAGCCTATTTGCAGAAGAGCAGTAAAATACACAGGATAAAAACACAACAGCATAAACCAGAAAACCAAAACCAGTGCTACCTGACTCCCACCTGCTACACCAGGTGTAGAGAAGAGGCAGCACCCAAGAACTTGGAACACAGAAGCAGCAACCAGAACAGGAAGCCTCCCATGTTGTGATCTGAACTTCAAGCCCCATAATACTTAGCTCCAGTTAGCACTTTCATTTTTTGAAGCTGGTATGACTGCATGGTGTGAATAACAGAAGCACGTTCAACTCAGTCCATGACAAAATCTAAGGTCAAAAGAAAATTAAAAAACACTACACTTCCCAGGTTTTTTATAAGTAGATCATTTGCAGATATCTAAACATTCCTCTTTGGATCTCAATTCTTATAAAAATGTTAAAATTACAGAGTCACAGACACGAAGAACCACAGAATGTTAGGGAGTGGACAGAATATCCAAAGATCGTCTAGTCCAACACCACACCCCCACCCACCCCCAATCTCGATTTCCTTTTATATTGTCTAAAATGTGTCCTGAGGTCCTGCTCAACCTGAATGATTCTGCCTGATTCTGTCCTTTGTGGCCAGGATATACAGATTCATGTATGAACTAATAAAGTGCAGTTAGATGATAAATTTACTTGACTCTTAGAGTGATTAACCAACATGCAGGCAAAGCAATATGATAATATAAAGCATGCTCGTTCAGTTTAAGTGAGGATCTAAACTAGTTCACAAAGTTAAATTCAAACCATGTAGCTATACATAAAATGGTTATTTTAGCTAATTAGAAAGTCATGTTGATGTGAAGAAAGACATCTCATTAATTCAGTTTTCCTTTGTCTTCCTTCAGAAATTTGAGTTAAGATAAACCATAAGGTGACAATTCAAAACCAACCTCTGAAATGGAAAATAAAATGTAGGCAGCTGTGAAATTGGACAGAAGATAAACATTTTTTCTACTTCAGTTTAGAAAAAGTTACAAAGTGAAAATTCTTTCATATATTGAAGAATTCAGAAGTATTTACAGCAACACAGAATTGTCAAAACTGAGCATATTGCATCATTTTAATGTCCAGTAGTAGTTAAAAAAACAAATAGTTACCTCTGAAAAACCATTTGTGATAGGGAAATGACTCATTTAAAAAGATGATAGAATTATCACAGCAGGTGAGAAGCTCTTACCTGAAATATCTTGAGCACTTAATCTTAAAAGACTTAAACAGATAACAGTCAGAGAAATAAATAAAATGAAAAGAGATTTGGAAATTTCACTCCAATGTTACATCTAGACATTACTTTAGAAAAGATAACCTATATTCCCTAGGAAAAGATCAATATACTATCCATGAATTTAATTATTTACATCCTTGAAGTACGCCTCATTCCCTTCAAGTCATATCTCCAAATTGTACTTCAATCATTAAAATACTTTTATTATTAATTATTTATATTTATTTTCTGTTTGAGATAATGGATTTGGAGTTTTACATTTCCCCTCCTACAGATCTAACAACTTCCTTACCCCAATATCTGTATCAATATTTAACAATCTTCTGGAACTTTTTGTTTGTCAAGAAATAGCTACCTACATCATAGTTTGCAATAGAAATATAGAATTTCTACACAGTGTTTTACCAAAAACTTCAGGCAGCTCTACATGTTAGATTTGATTTATCAGTCTTTGTGAAGATGGACAATAACAATATTGTAACAGCTTATGCTCATTTAACATTTGGAAGATTGCTTTCCTTCTTTCACTCCCTACAGCCATGTGGATTAGAAACTCATTTATTTCTCTTTGTTATGAAAACACAATCTGAAGCAGAAGATTGCAGCAAATTCAAAAAGAAGAATAATTATGCAACAAGTAAGCCTCTGCATAATCTCATTATACTATAGATGGGGTTTGGCAATAAGAGTGACAAGAACATTTTGAATTAAAAGTCAACAAAATTAAAGTGCATAAAATGGAATAAATTTTAACATAATGTTTATCTGTGTCAAGAAACAGCTGAAGCCTAAAACTTAGTAAAATATAAAAATTAATTACTTCTTCGAATAGACAGAAAGATAGAAGTAACTTGACAGGATAAGATTATATAGACCACAAGAACCAATATTCTTTTTGTGCAAGCTACTAATCATTGAAGATCAGGGAAGCATGAAACTCCAGTCTAGACATGTATCATTCAATTTTCCATGTGGATTTTAAACATCATCTCCCTGATATAGCACATAGTTTGCTCTCAATAAAATTCATGTGAATATAAGCATAGCAATGCCTATTAATTCTTGGTTACAAAGCTAACAGAAAATAAATAGATCAAAATATCAGAAATTAATTTTTTAATTAGATGAACAAATACATATTGCTTAGTTTCATTTATTTTAAATTAAATTGGGATTTTTTTGTTATGATTTTAATTTTCTTGTGTTGCTTCAATTATTTTTGCAATCACATTAAATCTTCCAGAAAACAAAAGAAAACAAAACATTTACTTTTTTTCCCCCCTTTAATTAAAAAGTCAAGTGTAACACAACATGATCAATACTTTGGGGAATCTACTATAGATAGTAAGAAAAAAGAGATATTGCAGTATGTTTTTACCCTTCAGGACACATCCTTGAGAATTTACAGAGCAATGGTTTGGGTTTTGATGTTTCTTTTTTCCTTTCTACAAACCTTCATTTTGCCACAATCTAAATTAGCTTATTTCCTTTCTATAACCTTTTATTTTGTCAAAATCTAGTTTGTCAGAATCTAAATTAGTTTGTGGTTCTTTACATTTCACTGTTTTGTTTATATTTGCATTATGTATAGCACAAGCATAGAAGTCTTCTGCACAAACTTAATTCTTATTATTGAAACAACATACCCAAATGTTTTCTTCTTGACGATACTGCTTCCAGTTTTGGCCACTATCACTAAACATCAGAAAGTAGCTTGTTACCCAGTCGGAGCTTCCGTAACCACCTTGAGTAGCTATAGCAGTAATCTCAGTTCTTTCACCGAGATCAATCTGAAGCCATTGATATTTGTTGGACACAAGTGGAGACCAGCCACCAGCACCTTAAAAAGAATGAAAAAGTTCAAAATGTACTCCCCTACTCCCAAAAGAAGCAAGTTACCACAAAACTTTTCTATCTAAAAATGAACAAATTCTTTTGAGCAATCTGATCTAGTGAAAAATGTCCTTGTCTAAGGCAGGGGTCTGAAACTAGCTGACATTTAAAGGCACTTTCTAATCCAAACTATTCTATGATACTAATTCACATATAGTCACAACAAAACTTTTTGGATATAATTTAGAAATTATTAGAAAAATTTATACAGATTGCTTGATACATGCAATCAATTCTAACCATTAAAAGTTGTCATGAATTTATTCACTCCCTTTTTCCTCTCTCAAACTTTCATAATAAAATGTAAAGAATTGATGAGTAATTCATAATTAGATTCTTTAAGTCAGAAATTCAGATTTTTTTTTTTAATACATCTTGATTTCCTTTTATATTATCTAGTATGTGTCCTGAAGTACTGATCAACCTGAATGATTCTGCCTGATTCTGTCCTTTGTGGCCTGGATATACAGATTTATATATGAACTAATAAAGTGCAGTTAGATGATAAATTTTCTTGACTCTTAAAGTGATCAACCAGCATGCAGGCAAAGTAATATGACAGTATAACGCATGCTCATTCAGTTTAAGTGAGGAGCTAGACTAGTTCACAAAGCCAAAGTTAAATTCAAACCATGTAACTATACATAAAATGGTTATTTTAGCTAATTAGAAAGACATGTTGATGTGAAGAAAGATATCCAATTAATTCAGTTTTCCCTTGTCTTCATTCATTTAGCTTTAATTACTCTGATCAAGTTACTACCATGTCTGTAAAGCTGGATGGAAAAGCCCAAGAGTAGGCTGCAAAATCTCTTAATATGGAAAAATGTTGGTTTATGAAAATAATTCACAGAATTTGCAAGTATTCAGACATGGTTAGCATCTCTTTCATCAGAGAAGGGGATGACAAAAAGATGATAAAAGATCCATTTTGTAAGCAAAGATTTGGATCCAATTCAGACAACATAAGAAGCTTGTTGAAAATCTCTTAAAGCATACAGTCATGGAAACGTAACAGGTATACTGAGTTCTCACAACTATCAATAAACACCATATTATGTGGAAACCGACAATGGCAATCCAACCTTGTATAAGCTTCAAGACATACCATTTCATAAATAAAACGTCACATATGGCTTAATTTGATTCAGGATTATGAGCCAGGTTCTTAACATTGTTTCCTTTACAAAAATAAAAAAAAATTAAAAAGAATTATTGCTCAGGGATTTTAAACTCTTATTTTAAAATAAAATGTTGAGAAATCATAGAACTGTTCATAAACCACAAAAAGTGACTTAAGTGAAAAAAGATGAGAGAAATACATAAAGCTCTGTGTATGAATCAGTTTCTTTATTCACATATGCTGGAGTCCAACAGAGAGCTGTGAGGATGGGACTTGAAAATGTCTCCTATGAAGAAAGACTGAGAGAACTACGCCTGTTTGGACTTCAGAAGAGAAGGCTGAGATGGTATCTTATCAACACCTATACATATCTGCGAGGTGGGTGTCAAAATGAAGGTGATAGTCTCTTTTTGGTCATGCCCAGTGAGAAGACAAGGAAAACCAGGTATAAGCTAGAACACAAATGATTCCACTTCAATACAAGGAGACACTTCTTCATGGTGATGGAGCACTGGAACAGGCTGCCCAGAAAGGTAGATTCTCCTTCTCTGGAGGCTTTCTAAACCCACTTGGATGTGTTGCTGTGTGGCCTGCCCTAGGTGATCCTGCTTTGGTGAGAGGTTGGTCTTCATGATTTCTGGAGGTCCCTCCCAACCCCTAACATTCTGTGATTCTGTGATATTTATGAACTAATTAAAATACATCAGAGTTAAATCTATGACTGCATTTAAAGACTACAGAACTATTTTAAAACTTTTAAAAATGTCTTTATCTAAATCAAGATTTAGAATATCATGTAAATTTGTTATTTTGCTTTAACTCCTTTTTATTAATTTCTTCAAAAGTGGAGACAGGACGCATCTGTAGAACTTTTTATATATCAATTTTCTGTGGTTTCTTTATGAACCTCTTTGTCATGGGAACTGTAATTGAACAGGGCTTGAATTTTTGCTTGATCGAAATTAGCAGTATAACTATTTAACAAAATAATTTAAAAACAATTACAGATAGCCTCAGCAGTGATTTATAGGGAAGCATTACAATCCACTTGTGTGCTTTTCCAATAATTTAGAATGCTAAAAAAAAAAGATGAGATAAAAAGTTCTGAAGGAATTCACATCCTGTAACTAAAAAAAATACCAGTTTGCACATCAGTTTGAGAAAATGGGAAAGAATTACTAGTTTCTCAAGGCATGAGTTCTCATACACTGTATGCTCTTCCTTTGAATAAGTTAGCTGTTTAGTGAAAACAAGTATAATGTAGAAGTTGTAGTCTGAACTTGAAAGAGTCAAATGTAACTGCACAGGCTGTTGCATCAGTCTGTTTCCATTGAGAAACTGCGTGTAGAGGGTGTGGTTAGTAATTTAAATTGAATTTCCTATTTCCTACTTGCCATATTTTAGTTCCCAAATTCACAGGTGTGTAAGATCAACAAAGGATTTGGCCTGTTGCAACTAATGAAGTACATGAGTCGTGTTGCTGCTACACAACAGAATCACTTTATTGCTTGAAATAGCCAAACTATATAGTATTTCTTGTCTTGCACATTAACCCATTTAATCAATGGAATCCAGCCTCATGCACAAGCTAAAAGCAGACCCTTATAAAAGCACTAAAAATAGTTCCATATAAAAGTACAAACAAGAGTTTCTTACAAAATCAAGTGCAACCATGTAGGTCTGGCTTTTGCAGGATGTTTCTTTCGGCCTCATGCAATGTTTTTGTTTTGTTCTTCATAAACAAGTTTGGAGCATGTAGTTCTTCACTTAGGGAAGGCTTCACAATCTCATGGCTTCTTTATTAATCTTAGAAGATTTTGTTGTTTGCAGAATAGCAGTGTGGTGAAGGCAAACTATACCCAGAATTGTGTCCAGATATTGAAACTTGTCCCAGCTCATGGACAAGTTCCCCCTCCATTCATGAGGGGAACAAAGGCTGAGGCAGCACAGAGAACTGCACACACCCGTCACATGGGATGCTTGTGCTAATACCAAGTATGGGCATAATTCTAGCTTCAAGCTTCCTGCAGGCTGGGTCTGGTTGCTAACAAGTGTGATGGTTTGGCCCACCAGAATTAAAAACTCAGCTCAGCTCAGTTGGGGAAAGCAAAATGGACTCTATATTTACAAGCAAAACTACACTCTGCAATGGAATGCAATGAATATGTGCAAATATAGAGTATTTAAAATATTATACAGGTATTTACAGGCAGAAAAAAAAACCATCAAGAAAACCCCCCTCAAAGGGGAAAACTGCCCTGCTTTTTCCCCCTAATCTCCCCCCTTCCCTCTGTTTAATTACAAAAAAAAGAGAAAAAGAGGTGTTAGACAGTCAGAGCTCTTATCTCAAGATTAGCTGATAAGGTTCTCCCAGCGAAGCAGAGCAGAAAGCAGCACATCAGCAGAGGAAGAAAGGAATGGATGTGGAATGTGAGCTATTGCTAGGGGTATACCTCACATCTGGCTAATAAAATTCATTTAGAATAATATCTTGTTTACCTTTTTACACCCAGCTGTGGATTTGTTTATATTTCTCCACTCTTCTGCTCAAAAATCTGCAGCTAAGTTTTAAAGGCATAGCCCAAAACTGTCACAATCTTCTCCTTCTAAACAATTTCATTTGTTCTTAATATTGTTCATCTAATCTAATCGAGAATCGCATATACAATGAGTAAATAAAGTTCACAGCCTGTTCTGTCTGTCCTCACATGCAGATGGTTCAGAAGTACAAAAAATGAGGAAACTGAAAAGAGTTAACAAAAAACAGTCAACAGAAAACAGTCTCTCTGCAGACGAGGTAAATAAAAGGAACAGGAACTCTCAGGTGACTCAGGGGTCTCAGGGTTCCTAGGGTCACACAGTATTACACAGTATTACCAAGGTTGGAAGAGACCTCGAAGATCATCGAGTATAACCCGTAACCACAAACCTCACGACTAGACCATGGCACCAAGTGCCACATCCAGTCCCCTCTTGAACGCCTCCAGGGATGGCGACTCCACCACCTCCCCGGGCAGCCCATTCCAATGACGAATGACTCTCTCGGTGAAGAACTTTCTCCTCACCTCCAGCCTAAACTTCCCCTGTTTCAGCTTGAGATTGTGTCCCCTTGTTCTGGTGCTGGTTGCTAGGGAGAAGAGGCCAACCCCTTCCTCGCTACAACCACCTTTCAGGTAGTTGCAGAGAGCAATGAGGTCGCCCTTCCTCTTCTCCAGGCTAAACAACCCCACCTCCCTCAGCCTCTCCTCCTAGGGCTTGTGCTCAAGGCCTCTCACCAGCCTTGTTGCCCTTCTCTGGACACGTTCAAGTGTCTCGATGTCCTTCCTAAACTGAGGGGCCCAGAACTGGACACAGAACTCAAGGTGTGGCCTAACCAAAGCAGAGTACAGGGGCACAATGACCTCCCTGCTCCTGCTGGCCACACCATTCCTAATGCAGGCCAGGATGGTGCTGGCATTCTTGGCCACCTGGGCACACTGCTGGCTCATGTTCAGCCTCCCATCAACCAGCACCCCCAGGTCCCTCTCTGTCCGGCCGCTCTCCAGCCACTCCGACCCCAGCCTGTAGCTCTGCCTGGGGTTGTTGTGGCCAAAGTGCAGCACCCGGCACTTGGACTTGTTGAATTCCATCCCATTGGACTCCGCCCATCTGTCCAGTCAGTCGAGGTCCCTCTGCAGAGCCCTTCTATTCTCTAACTGACCAACATCTGCTCCCAACTTGGAGTCGTCTGCAAATTTGCTGATGACTGTCTCAATCCCCTCATCCAGATCGTCACTGAAGACATTGAAGAGGATGGGGCACAGCACTGGTCCCTTGGGGACTCCACTGTTGACTGGCCCCAGCTGGAGGTGGCACCATTGAACACCAGTCTCTGGGTCCGGCCCTTCAGACAGTTCCCAACCCAGCACAGAGTGTTGCTGCCCAAGCCACGAGCTGACAGCTTAGCCAGCAGTTTGCTGTGGGAGACAGTGTCAAAGGCCTTGCTGAAGTCCAGGTAGACCACATCCACAGGCTTCCCCACATCCACCAGGCGGGTCACCTGATCATAGATGGAGATCAGGTTGGAGAGGCAGGACCTGCCCTTCTTAAATCCATGTTGGCTGGACCTGAGCCCTTGGCCATCCTGCAGGTGCGCAGCTATTGCCGCCAGGATAATCTGCTCCATCACTTTCCCTGGCACTGAGGTCAGGCTGACTGGCCTATAGTTTCCGGGTTCCTCCATCCGTCCCTTTTTGTGGATGGGGACCACATTGGCCAGTTTCCAGTCATCTGGGACCTCACTGGTGAGCCAGGACTGGAGGAAAATGATGGAGAGCGGCTTGGCCAGCTCACCTGCCAACTCTCTCAGCACCCTAGGATGGATCCCATCCGGCCCCATGGACTTGTGATTATCCAAGTGGCTCAGCAGGTCCCGAACTAATTGCTCATGGATATGCAGGGCATTACACTGCTTAAAGACTGAGTTAAAGAAGGTGTTCAGGACCTCAGCCTTTTCCTCGTCTTCAGTCACTGTGTTCCCCTCCAGGTCCAATAGGGAGTGCAGGTTTTTCCTGCCCTTCTTTTTGGCATTAACATATTTGTAAAAGTGCTTATTATAGTCCTTCACTGAGGTGGCCAGGCTCTGTTCCAGCTGGGCCTTTGCCTCTCTAATTTTTTTCCTACATAATCTAACAACTTCCTTAAACATACCTCGAGAAGCCTTCCCCTCCTTCCAAAGGTGATACAGCCTCTTTTTTCCCTTAGTTCCTCCAGGAGCTGCTTGCTCATTCATGCTGGTCAACTTCCCCGCTGGCTCTTCTTTCAGCAGATGGGAACCACCAGTTCCTGTGCCTTCAAGACCTCCTGTTTGAAATAGGTCCAACCCTCCTGGACCCCTCGGTTCTTGAGGGCTGATACCCAGGGAACTTTGCAAATAAGTTTCTTAAACAGGCTCAAGTTCGCCCTCCGGAAGTCCAAGGTGAAGGTTCTGTTGGTGCTCCTCCCTATCTCCCTGTAAATTGAAAACTTCACCATCTCATGGTCGCTGCACCCCAGGCAGCCTCCCACAGTCACCTCTCCCACCAGCCCTTCTCTATTGGAGAACAGCAGGTCCAGCAGAGCTTGACCCCTGCTAGGCTCACTCAACAGCTGCATCAGGAAGTTGTCCTCCATGTGGTCCAGGAATCTTCTGGAATGCCTCCTCTCTGCTAAGTTCCCAGCAGACATCTGTATCTGTACAACACTCTGAAGTTAAACTCTCTCAGCTAAAGTTAGATTACATTGTGGAATGCATTGGATTTCACCATTCTCTTGCATTACGCAGTAAGTGTGACCAGGACCTTCAGCTGAAACCACCCCTCGGACAGGTTTGGCCTCTCCTGAAGGAGAAAATATCCAAGCAGTTTTCCCTAACAGATTCTTTTCTCTAACAAGATGAACTCTATCAAATGTGAGTGTGCAGGCCCTGCTTGGTTCACTCAGTTTATACTATTTACCAACCAGGTTGCTTGTGCTAGATGTTTTTCCCAGTTTTTCAAAGATCCATCCCCCATTCTTTGCGAGTGGTCTTCAGCAAACTGTTATAGTATTCAATCTTCCCTGAAGCTTGTGCATAGTAGAGAATGTGGACTATCCACTTGATGCCGTGCTCTTTGACCCAGCTCTTTGCAACATTGTTTTTGAAATGAGTTCCATTGTCTGATTCAATCCTCTCTGGAGTTCTGTGTCTCCAAAAATTTGTCTCTCCAGAACAAGAATGGTGTTACGTGCAGTTACATGTGGAACTGGATACATGCAGATACATGTGGAACTTGGCTGGTGAGAGGCCTTGAGCACAAGCCCTAGGAGGAGAGGCTGAGGGAGCTGGGGCTGTTTAGCCTGGAGAAGAGGAGGCTCAGGGGCGACCTCATTGCTCTCTACAACTACCTGAAAGGTGGTTGTAGCCAGGGAGGGGTTGGCCTCTTCTCCCTAGCAACCAGCACCAGAACAAGGGGACACAGTCTCAAGCTGAAACAGGGGAAGTTTAGGCTGGAGGTGAGGAGAAAGTTCTTCACCGAGAGAGTCATTCGCCATTGGAATGGGCTGCCCGGGGAGGTGGTTGAGTCGCCGTCCCTGGAGGCGTTCAAGAGGGGACTGGATGTGGCACTTGGTGCCATGGTCTAGTCGTGAGGTTTGTGGTTACGGGTTGTACTCGATGATCTTCACGGTCTCTTCCAACCTTAGTAATACTGTGATACTGTGATACTGTGATAAGTTTCCACTATCCAGTGTTCACCTCTACCGTAGTAAGCACATATTGCTTACCAGATCAAGACCGAGGTAGAGTGATATAGTCAGTCTGCTAGGCTTCACTGTACTTGTACTTGGACCATCTGTCACTATACCACAAGGGTTTAATTTGTTTTGCCTGCTTAATAGCAGCACAAATGTCAGCCATGCATGACTTGTGTGATAGCATCCATGGAAATATCTTTGGATCTGTCACAAGCCTGCTGATAGGTTGCATCTCTGCCTTGATGTCCTGATGAATTGTGAGCTCTCCAAGCTAAGAATACGTCACCTAGGTGCTTCCAGTCGAGATCAAAATCAGAGTCCGTGTCTACTTGAGAAACTCTTGCAGCTAGATCTGCCTGATGGTTGTGTTGCTGTTCCTCAAGAGCTGTGTTCTTTGGAATGTGAACATCAGTGTGTCTCACCTTCACTGGAATTCTCTCGATTCGATCAACAATGTCCTGCCATAGATCAGCTGCCCAAATAGGCTTTTAACTCTGCAAATTGACTGGATTCTCCTTCTCCGTCTTTTGCCTCTGCAACACGGCATGTTGCTCCTCACTGCAGATTTGCACCTTCGCTTGTTTCCAACAAGATGACAGGAACCATCTGTGAACAAAGTAAATTTCTTTTCATCATCCGAAAGGTCATTGTAAGGAGGAGCCTCCTCAGCACAAGTTACTCCCTCCTCTGGATGTTTACTACAGCTAATGCCTTCTGGCCAGTTTGTGATCACTTCCACAAGACTTTGAAGATTTCCTATTCAAGCTCTCTGTGTTATCAGAGCCATCCACTTGGACCATGTGGCATGATGTGTTGTAGAACCTTTACCTCTGAGCATCCAATTCAAAACTGGTAATCTAGGAGCTAAGAGAAGTTGTGACACAGTTCCAATTACTTCAGAAGTGGCATTTAATCCTTCATAGGCATCTAGAATATCTGTTCTGAAGTATAATTTGCCTCTGAACCTCTGTAACCTCAACTCCAGAAACCAAGAGGTCGTCCTCGTGTCTCACCTGGAGCTCTTTGCCACAAGCACCAGGTTGGACCATTGTCACTTGCAGCCATGTACAAAATGTTCTTAATGTCTAGACCATCTCAGACAGGTCCCAGACCCATTGCTTGAACTACTTCTTGCTTTATCTGGTCAAAGGCTGCTTGTTGTTCAGGTCCCCACTGGAAACTGTTCCTCTTTTGAGTCACATCATACAGAGGTTTCACAATCTGACTGTATCCAGGAATGTGCAGTCTCCAAAATCCTACTATCCCCAAGAAACGTAGAGTTTCTTGCTTGTGTAGGGGATTTACCATGGTAGAGACTCTGTTTACCACATCCACTGGAATGTGTCGGCGTTGATCCTGTCACCGCACTCCCAGAAACTGGATCTCTCTGGCAGGTCCTTTCACCTTGTCTCACTTAATGGTGAAATCAGCTTTCAGGAGAATGTCAATGATTTTGTTACTTTTCTCAAAGACATCTTCAGCAGTTTTAACCCAGATAATGATATAGTCGATGAACTGGATGTGCTCTAGAGCACCACCTTTCTCCAGAGCACCATGGATCACTGCATGACAAATGCTTGAGCTGTGGATCCAGCCCACTGGCAATCTGTTAAACATGTAGTGTTCTCCTGTTCAGGTTAAAGCAAACTGAAGCCAGCAGTCTTCTGCTATGGGAATAGAGAAGAAAGCATTAGCAATGTCTATGGTAGCATACCATTTGGTCTCTTTGGATTCCAACTCATAATGGAGTTCCATCATGTCTGGTACTGCTGCACTCATAGGTGGAGTTACTTCCTTCAGAGCTCGGAAGTCAACTGTCAGATGCCAGTCTCCATTCTGCTTTCACACAAGCCAGACTGGACTGTTGAAAGGTGAATGAGTTTTGCTGATGACTTTCTGACTCTCCAGGTGACGAATCAGATTCTGAATGGGCAACAAAGAGTCATGGTTGGTTCTCTATTGTCTGTGATTCACAGTCTGAGAAGCAACCGGCAATTTAATGTCCTCTATCTCATGTTGTCCCACAACTGCAGATTCATCTGAAAGCTCAGGTCTAACAGACAGCTTCAATTTTTGTCCATCATTTTCTACAGATGCTACTCCAAAAGCCCATTTGTAACCGTTAGGGTCTTTCAAACACCCTTCTCTTAGAAAATCAATTCTCAAAATACAAGGTGCGTCAGGTCCTGTCACAACTGTATGCTTCCTCCACTGTTTACCAGTTAAACTTATATCAACCTCCACCTTAGTTAACTCTTGAGATCCACCAATGACTCCCAGAATAGTTATAGGCTCTGATCCCTGATAATTTGATGGTATTATGGTGCACTGAGCCCCTGTGTCAACCAAGGCCCTCTACTTCTGAAATTTTGGAGTGCCAGGCCACTGAATGTACACATCCCAATAGATTCTGTTATCTCTATTATCCCTCTCTTCCCCCTGTCAGGAGGCAGGGCACCCCTGATTATGGAGAATACATCCATATGTGCAGTCGGCACAGCACCTAGTGTCAGAGGTGGAATCACTGTTGGAGCTATTACAGTTTTTTCAGGAAACTGAGGAAGCAACAGCTACCATTCTGGTATTGTTATCTCGGGTTCTGCCACTTTGCAGTTCCCTCAGTCTCTTGAAAAGATCAGAAGTTGGTTGACCATCCCATCTGTTCATGTTCTCATCAAACTGATCACAGAGAGTTATCCAAATACTCCCATGTGATTGCCTCTGTCTGTTTTGGTTTGACCTGTTTTGGAATGGCCTCCTTGGAGAATGTCTGTTTCTAGCAGCTGAAACTTCTATCCATCTGGAAGAAGAAGTATCATCCGCTGCCCTTGCATAATAAGTATGAGGCCCTGCAGGCTGAGGGCAGTGGGGATGAGAGGGCTGAGGAGCAGCCATCTGGGGAGATGATGAAGGCCAAGCAGTCCCCACCAACTATAATGACCAGCTCCACAAAGTAAAAGAGAAGGGTCATAGTTGTTGGGGACTCTCTCCTGAGGGGAACTGAGGGACCCATATGTCATCCCAACCCATCCCACAGGGAGGTCTGCTCCCTACCCAGGGCACGGGTAAGGGCCATCACAAGGAGACTCCCAAAGCTGATCCAGCCCTCTGACTATTACACTTTGCAGGTAATACAAGCTGGAAGTGCTGAAATTGACAAGAAGGACACCAGGGCAATTAAAAAGGAGTTCAAGGCCCTTGGGCAATTGATTGAAGGGGCAGGACCTCTAGTGGTGTTCTGCTCAGTTCCCTCAGTGGCAAGGGGGTACACGGAGAGGAACAGGAGAACCCACACCATCAACAATTGGCTCAGGGGATGGTGCCAGCAGCGAAATTTTGGTTTCTTCGATCACAGGGCAACTCTTACTGCACCCGGCCTGCTGGGACCTGATGGGGTGACATTATCTAGAAAAGGTAAGAGAGTCCTAGCACTAGAGTTGGCAGGGCTCATTAAGAGGGCTTTCAACTATGTCTGAAGGGGGTGGGTGAGGAAGTCATTCCCTCTGTAGATGGAGTGGGGCACAGATTAGGGTCAATAGAGAAGTCGAGAGTCCAGCTCTAGACCAATGCACGCAGCATGGGCAATAAGCAAGAGGAGCTGGAAGTCCTGGTCCACCAGGGTGACTATGATATAGTCGCCATCTCAGAAACATGGTGGGATGGCACGCACAATTGGATTGCTGCATTGGGGGGTTACAGGCTGTTTAGGAGAGACAGGCAAGGGAGAAGAGGAGGAGGGGTGGCTCTGCATATTAGGGAGTCACTCTCTGCCACACAGCTTGAGGTGGAAAATGAAGGGATTGAGAGCTTGTGGGTTAAAATCAGGGGGCAGCCCAACAAAACTGATATCCTGCTTGGAGTCTGTTATAGACCACCCAACCAGGATGAGGAGGCAGATGAAACATTCTATAAGCAACTGGAGGCTGTCTCAAGATCATCAGATCTTGTACTTGTGGGTGACTTTAACCTGCCAGATGTCTGCTGGGAACTTAACTCAGCAGAGAGGAGGCAGTCCAGAAAATTCCTGGACCACATGGAGGACAACTTCCAGATGCAGCTGTTGAGTGAGCCTAGCAGGGGTCAAGCTCTGCTGGACCTGCTGTTCTCCAATAGAGAAGGGCTGGTGGGAGAAGTGACCGTGGGAGGCTGCCTGGGGTGCAGCGACCATGAGATGGTGACGTTTTCAATATGCAGGGAGATAGGGAGGAGCACCAACAGAACCTTCACCTTGGACTTCCAGAGGGCGAACCTGAGCCTGTTTAAGAAACTTATTTGCAAAGTTCCCTGGGTATCAGCCCTCAAGAACCGAGGGGTCCAGGAGGGTTGGACCTATTTCAAACAGGAGGTCTTGAAGGCACAGGAACTGGCAGTTCCCATCTGCCGAAAGATGAGCCGGCGGGGAAGTTGACCAGCCTGGATGAGCAAGCAGCTCCTGGAGGAATTAAGGGGAAAATAAGGCTGTATCACCTTTGGAAGGAGGGGAAGGCTTCTCGAGGTATGTTTAAGGAAGTTGTTAGATTATGTAGGAAAAAAATTAGAGAGGCAAAGGCCCAGTTGGAGCTGAGCCTGGCCACCTCTGTGAAATATAACAAAAAGCATTTTTACAAATATGTTAATGCCAAAAAGAAGGGCAAGAAGAACCTCAACTCCTTATTGGACCTGGAGGGGAACACTATAACTGAAGATGAGAAAAAGGCTGAGGTCCTCAATACCTTCTTTGCCTCAGTCTTTAACAGTAAGTCAGGAGGAGTTCAGGACAAGTGGCCTCCTGTGCTGGGTGATGGGGTCAGGGAGCAGTGTATTGCCCCAGAAATGCATAAGGAATTAGTTCAGGACCTGCTGAGCCACTTGAATAATCACAAGTCCGTGGGACCAGATGGGATCCATCCTAGGGTGCTGAGAGAGCTGGCAGATGAGCTGGCCAAGCTGCTCTCCATCATTTTTCACCAGTCCTGGCTCACTGGAGAGGTCCCAGACAACTGGAAACTAGCCAATGTGATCCCCATTCACAAGAAGGTCTGGTTGGCGGAACCTGGAAACTCCAAACCTGTCAGCCTGACCTCAGTGCCAGGGAAAATGATGGAGCAGATTATCCTGGCGGCACTAACTGCGCACCTGCAGGATGGCCAAGGGCTCAGGTCCAGCCAACATGGATTCAGGAAGGGCAGGTCCTGCCTGACCGACCTGATCTCCTTCTATGATCAGGTGACCTGCCTGGTGGATATGGGGAGGCCTGTGGATGTGGTCTACCTGGACTTCAGCAAGGCCTTTGACACCATCCCCCACAGCAAACTGCTGGCCATGCTGTCAGCTCATGGCTTGGACAACAACACTCTGTGCTGGGTTAGGAACTGGCTGGAGGGCCAAGCCCTGAGAGTGGTGTTCAATGGTGCCACCTCCAGCTGGAGGCCAGTCACTAGTGGTGTCCCCCAGGGATCAGTGCTGTGCCCCATTCTCTTTAATATCTTCGTTGATGATCTGGATGAGGGGATTGAGTCAGTCTTCAGCAAATTTGCAGATGGCACCAAGCTGGGAGCAGATGTTCATCTGTTAGAGGGCAGAAGGGCTCTGCAGAGTGACCTCAATCGACTGGACAGATGGGCAGAGTCCAAGTGCCGGGTGCTGCACTTTGGCCAGAACAACCCCATGTAGAGCTACAGGCTGGGGTTGGAGTGGTTGGAGAGCTGCCAAACAGAGAGGGACCTGTGGGTGCTGATTGACAGCCACCTAAACGCTGGTGAGGCCAGTGCCTTCAGCGGCAGAATTTAAACAACGGGCAGCGCTTTGCGCGGCTCCGCTCGGCGGCAGCCCCTTCGGAACAGCACCGGGACCAGCGGCCGCTTGAGCGGGCTTTTGCGCTTCTCCTCCTCGGGCTGCGGTGGCGGCTGGGTTCGCCACGCTTCCTGAACACACAGCGGCACTCGGGCGGCCCCGTTTTCACGTGCCTGCGGCTCGTGAGGCCAGCGCCTTCGGCGGCGGAATTTAAACAACGGGCAGCGCTTCGCGCGGCTCCGCTCGGCAGCAGCCTCTTCGGAACTGCACCGGGACCAGCGGCCACTTGGGCGGGCTTTCGCGCTTCTCCTCCTCGGGCTGCGGTGGCGGCTGGGTTCGCCACGCTTCCTGAACGCACAGCGGCACTCGGGCGGCCCTGTCTTCACGTGCCTGCGGCTCGTGAGGCCAGCGCCTTCGGTGGCGGAATTTAAACAAGGGCAGCGGTTCGCGGGGCTCCGCTGGGCAGCAGCCCCTTCTCTGGTACTCTCTGGTGCTCTCGCGCGCCGCCGCACTTTTCTAAATTTTTGTCCAGTGGGTGGTGTGTCCAGGGGCAGCCACGGCTCGTGAGGCCAGGGGCAGCATGGTTATAACGCGCAGCAAAATCTCCTTTAAAAAATCAGTGTCGACCCAGACTGAGGTAGAACACAAGCAGGTAGCTGTCCAGGTATCTGGCTGTAGTGAGTGCTGGGGCCTGGCTCTTGAGATGCAGGGTAGTGGGGGCAACTCTTGCATTAGGTGTGAGCAGATTGGCTATCTGCTCGACCTTGTGGCCAGACTAAAGGATGAGGTTGCTAGTCTTAGAGATGTATGGGATTGTAGAAAAGTGAAGAGCCAGAGGAGGAAAGAGATGAACCCGAGTAAGCAGGCTCCCCAGGATCCCCCAGCAGACACTGGTTGTTCGAAAAGCAGAGGGGAATGGATACAGGTTCCTCTCAAAGGACACAAATTAAAACCTCCTTGCCTCCCCCCACCTCCCTCACTGCCCTTGGAAAACAGGTATGGGGCACTGGAGATCGAGGGTGAGGTGATACTGATGCCGGAGGACACACCATCTGGGGTCTTCCCTGAGGCTAAACAGCCTAAGGTTAAACAGCATAAGGTTAAACAGCATAAGGTTAAACAGCCTAAGGTAAAGCAGCCTAAGGTAAAGCAGCCTAAGGTAAAGCAGCCTAAGGCAACGCAGCCTAAGGTTAAACAGCCTTCCCCTGGCATCAAGGCTTGCTCCTAAAAAAGAAAAGGAGGGTAATTGTTATTGGTGATTCCCTCCTGAGGGGAACAGAAGGTCCCATATGTAGGCCGGACCCATCTCATAGGGAAGTTATTAGCCTAGCAGGAGTCCAAGTTGGAGATGTTACCAGAAGGCTGCCCAGTCTGGTACAGCCCTCTGATTATTATCCCTTATTGGTCATGCAGTTAGGGAATGATGATGTTGGTACCAGGCCTCCCAGGGCTATCAAAAATGACCTTAGGGCCCTGGGAGATCTGGTTGAGGGGTCAGGTGCACAAATAATTTTTACATCGATACCGTTAGTTGCAGGAGGGAACACAATAAGGAACAGGTCAGCGGCTGTAGTCAACAAGTGGCTTAGAGGCTGGTGCAGACGAATGAATTTTGGGTTTTTCAATCTTGGGGAACTTTCTACTGCACCAGGTCAGCTGGTAAAAGATGGAGTACATCTGTCCCAGAGGAGGGGAAAGGTCACAATACATGAGAATGGCCTGTCCCCCAAAGGTAAAAAGATTCTGGGAAGGGAATTAGCAAGTCTCATTGACAGGGCTTTAAACTAGCTTCGAAGGGGGAGGGTTGGAAACCAGTGCTCTCAGGCAGGAGTCTGGACGTGATAAGCTAGACCTAGAGGTGAAACCAGCAGCCCAGCTGCAGTGCATGTACACTAATACACGAAGCATGGGTAACAAACAAGAGGAGCTGGAAGCCTTGTTGCAGCAAGAAAGTTATGATGTAGTTGCCATCACAGAGACGTGGTGGGACGACTCGCATGACTGGAGCGCTGCAATTGATGGCTACAGGCTCTTCAGGAGAGACAGGCAAGGAAGAAGGGGTGGAGGGGTGGCCCTGTACATCAGGGAGGCACTGGATGCTGTTGAGATGGAGATCAGGGATGATCGGGTTGAGTGCTTGTGGGTGAGAATTAGAGGGAAGACCAACAGGGCAGACATCCTGGTTGGCGTCTGTTATAGACCACCCAACCAGGAGGAGGATGTCGATGAGGCATTCTATAGGCAGCTTAAGGCTGTCTCAAGATCACCTGACCTCATTCTCATGGGTGACTTCAACCTGCCTGATATCTGCTGGGATCTCAACACAGCAGAGAGGAGGCAGTCTAGGAGGTTCTTAGAGTGCATGGAGGACAGCTTCTTATCCCAGGTGCTGCGTGAGCCTACCAGGGGTAAGGCTATGCTTGACCTCCTCTTCACCAACAGGGAAGGGCTGGTGGGTGCTGTGGTGGTCGGAGGGTGTTTAGGCACCAGTGACCACGACATAATAGAGTTTTCAGTATGCAGCCAAGCCAAGAGGAGGAGCAAGAAGACCTCCACTCTGGACTTCAGGAGGGCAGACTTCAGGCTACTCAAGGAACTAATTCAGAAGGTTCCTTGGGAATCAGCCCTTAAAAACAAAGGGGTCCAGGAGAGCTGGACCTACTTCAAGAAAGAACTATTGCAGGTGCAAGAACAGGCTGTGCTGGTGTGCCGGAAGATGAGCCGCCAGGGCAGAGGGCCAGCAAAGATGGGTAATGAACTTTTAATAGAACTTAGGGAAAAAAAGAGGGTGTATCATCTTTGGAAGAAAGGGGAGGCAACCTACAGAATGTTTAGGGATGTTGCTAGGTTGTGTAGGAAGAAAATTAGGGAGGCAAAAGCCCATTTAGAACTTAGACTGGCCTCTGCTGTGAAGGACAACAAAAAGTCCTTCTATAAATACATCAATAGCAAGAAGAAGGGCAAGGACAACCTCCACTCCTTGGTTGACATGGAGGGGAATGTTGTAACAAAGGATAAGGAAAAGGCAGAGGTACTTAACACCTTCTTTGCCTCAGTCTTCACTAGCAGGGCAGAACGTCTTCCAGACAGCTGGCCTGCAGAGCTGGCAGAAGGAGCCAGAGAGCTGCATAGTTTCCCACTGCTCCAAGAGGAAGTTAGAGATCTACTGAGCCGCTTGGACCCCCACAAGGCCATGGGACCGGATGGGATCCATCCTAGGGTGCTGAGATTGCTGGCAGGTGAGCTGTCCAAGCCACTTTCCATCATTTTTCAGCAGTCCTGGCTCACTGGAGAGGTCCCAGAAGACTGGAAGCTGGCCAACGTGGTGCCCATCCACAAGAAGGGCCGGTTGGATGAGCCAGGGAATTATAGGCCTGTCAGCCTGACCTCAGTGCCACGCAACATTATGGAACGGGTCATCTTGAGTGCGATCACACAGCACTTCCAGGATGGCCAGGGGCTCAGGCCTAGCCAGCATGGATTTAGGAGGGGCAGGTCCTGCCTGACCAACCTGATCTCCTTCTATGATCAGGTGACCCGCCTGGTGGATGCGGGGAGGCCTGTGGATGTGGTCTACCTGGACCTCAGCAAGGCCTTTGACACCATCCCCCACAGCAAACTCCTGGCCAAGCTGGCAGCCCATGGCTTGGACAGGAGCACACTGCGTTGGGTTAGGAACTGGCTGGAGGGCCGAGGCCAGAGAGTAATGGTGAATGGCACCACATCCAGCTGGCGGCCTGTCACTAGTGGTGTGCCCCAGGGATCAGTACTGGGCCCCATGCTCTTCAACATCTTTATTGATGATCTGGATGAGGGCATTGAGTCCATCATCAGTAAATTTGCAGATGACACCAAGCTGGGGGCAGCAGTTGATTTGCTGGAGGGCAGAGAGGCTTTGCAGAGGGACCTCGACAGGCTGGACAGATGGACAGAGTCCAATGGCATGAGATTGAACACATCCAAGTGCCGGATTCTGCACATTGGCCACAACAACCCCAGGCAGTGCTACAGGCTGGGGTCAGAGTGGCCGGTGAGTGGCCAGGCAGAGAGGGACCTGCTGGTTGACTGTAGGCTGAACATGAGCCTGCAGTGTGCCCAGGCAGCCAAGAAGGCCAATGGCATTCTGGCTTGCATCAGGAACAGTGTGGCCAGCAGGAGCAGGGAGGTCATTCTGCCCCTGTACACTGCACTGGTTTGGCCACACCTTGAGTCCTGTGTCCAGTTCTGGGCCCCTCAGTTTAGGAAGGATGTTGACTTGCTGGAACGTGTCCAGAGAAGGGCAACAAAGCTGGTGAGGGGTTTGGAACACAAGCCCTATGAGGAAAGGCTGAGGGAGCTGGGGTTGCTTAGCCTGGAGAAGAGGAGACTGAGGGGTGACCTTATTGCTCTCTACAACTACCTGAAGGGAGGTTGTAGCCAGGCAGAGGTTGGCCTCTTCTCCCAGGCAGCCAGCACCAGAACAAGAGGACACAGTCTCAGGCTGCGCCAGGGCAGGTTTAGGCTGGATGTTAGGAAGAAGTTCTACACGGAGAGAGTGATTGGCCATTGGAATCGGCTACCCGTGGAGGTGGTGGAGTTACCTTCACTGGAGGTGTTCAGGAGAAGACTTGATGGGGTGCTTGGCTGTATGGTCTAGTGTTGGGTGGGTTGGATTGTTTGATGGGTTGGACGTGATGATCTTGAAGGTCTCTTCCAACCTGATGTATTGTATATTGTATATTGTGAGGGAGCAGTGTGCCCAGGTGGCCAAGAAGGCCAATGGCATACTGGCCTGTATCAAGAATATTGTGACCAGCAGGCTCAGGGAAGTCATTTTACCCCTGTACTCTGCACTGATTAGGCCACAGCTTGAGTACTGTGTCCAGTTCTGGGCCCCTCAATTTCAGAAGGACATTGAGACTCTTGAAACAGAGTCCAGAGAAGGTGTTGAAGGCTTGGGAGAGGCCTTGAGCACAAGCCTTATGAGGAGAGGCTGAGGGAGCTGGGGTTGTTTAGCCTGGAGAAGAGGAAGCTCAGGGGAGACCTCATTGCTCTCTACAACTACCTGAAGGGGGGTTGTAGCCCGGAGGGAAGAGGTTGGTCTCCTCTCTCAAGCAACCAGCACCAGAACAAGAGGACACAGTCCCAAGCTGCACCAGGGGAAGTTTAGGCTCGAGGTGAGGAGAAAGTTCTTCACTGAGAGAGTCGTTCACCATTGGAATGGGCTGCCCGGGGAGGTGGTTGAGTCGCTGTCCCTGGATGTGTTCAAGAGGGGATTGGATGTGGCACTTGGTGCCATGGTCTAGTCATGGGGTCTGTGGTTACAGGTTGGACTTGATGATCTTTGGGGTCTCTTCCAACCTTGGTGATATTGTGATACTGTGATACTGTGAATTGGAGTTATGTCCCTGTGCCAATTTGGTATGTATTTTTTAATTTCCTCCTTCAGCTCTTTCATGCAATTCTCAGTTTTTCCAGACAGAGTTTCAAAGTCTGAGTATCCTCTAGTTGTCTCATTTTGTCAGTGGAACGGCCAGCCATAGGGGGTGCTCCACCATAATGTCTTGCCACAATCATGTTTACGAAAAAAAATAGCATAATTAGGAGGAGCAAGTTTGATGAACTTTTTATCAAGACCAGTTCCCACAAGAATTTCATCAGGATTCAGAGTCCCATGATTGCTATACATGACTTCTCTCACAGCAAATTCTCTCAAATGTTTAATTCCCTCATCCATGGTGTTCCAGGATTTAGCATTCCATGGAAGGCCATCTCTGTATGGGTATCTCATAAAAGCTGCCAGTAGAAGGTGTGTCCACAGAGAAACCTTACCAAGAACACTTGTCTAGATGCCTATCTATTCCACTATCTGAAGGGTTAAAACTTGGAGAGCTGAGCTTCAAGCACTGCTGGACTGATAAGAGGAAGCAATGTTGGCCTTGGTGGCTTGTGAACTACGGGAACATGGTGCAGCAGTGTAGTTGGAGGAGGGCAGATACCTGATTACGAATGGTTATTATGACCTGAGAGTGTAACACTTCACACATACCAGATTGTTATAACAGAGTCCCTGGTTCCAGTCGTAAACTGCTTTTGTGTTGTATTAACTTTTATAAAGAAGGATTTTGCATAATAAAGTGGACACCTGGCCTGCATCAGGCTGAGACCTGTTTCTTAATCACGGCAACTATCTTTTGAGAGAGTTCCTAGCTGAGATGCTGACTTGTCTCTCACTATTAAAGCTGGTGTACCTGTATTATAGAACCTGCCAAATCATGTTAGAATTGGCTCATTCTCTGCTCTGATATAATCCTTTCTCACAGGTCTAATCTCCTTCTTGGGGACATTCACATGATCTTGCTTGTCATCTGTCTCATCTTCCTGTAGTTGCTGTCCCCATGCTCTTGCTGCTACTCTCCTAAGTTCAGAAGCAACTCCATTAGCTGCTGTCCTGCCAGAACCTGTATCCTGTCCTGCATCTCCACCATCCATTGATGGTCTCAATAATTCAGCTATGTCTTTAAGACAAACCTTCTCTTCATCCTCAGAAGTATCTTTGTTAACAGAAGTTTCCTCACCAGCAGAGGAATCTTGCTGCTCCCCTCCGTCAGCTCCTGCATCTGCCTTTTGCCTCTCTCTCCTATATAAAACCACAACTTGCTTAACTGGGGCTGTGTTTGAATTTATAGCAGACTTAACAGAAGCAGACAGGTTATGAGACAAAGCAGCTGTTGCAGAGGCCAATTCTGGTCTTGCCAATGAAGAAGGAAATGATTTTACCTCTGGAGAAGGATCATGAACTATTAGTAGATCACTTGAAGTGTATGACAATGGAATTCAAGCCAGTCATCCAGGACCTGCTCAGTAGGATACCCTGGGATAAAAGCCTTGAGGGAAGAGGGCTCCAAGAAACCTAGTTAGTATTCAGGGATTCAATGATCACCTCCTTTAAGTCCAGGAGAAATGCATCCTGACAAAGAGGAAGGTGGGCAAGACTACCAAGATAAACACAGGAATGAACATTGCTGGATAGTATTAGTTGCAAAAAGAAAGCTGACAGAGGGTGGAAACAGGAACAGGGAACCTTGCTGGAATACACAAAAGATGCCCAAGCAGCCACAGATAAGGTTATGAAAGTCAAGTCGCTGATAGAATTACATGTATCTAGGGACATCAAGCGGAATAAGAAAATTTTTATAAATATGTGAGTGACAAAAGGATGAAGACAGAAAATGTAAGCCTTCTCTGGAATAAAATGGGGGATGTGACTGCAGAGGATATGGGGAAGGATGAGGTACTAAACAACTTTTCTTCCTCAGTCATCAATGGTAAGGGCTCTAAACACACCATCCAAGTTGAGGAAGGTGAGGACAGAAACTGGAGATTCACCCACTGTAAGACAAGGCCATGTTCAAGACCGTTTATTGAACCTCAGAGTGGGCAAGCACATAGGGCCTGACAAGATTATTTTGTGGATTCTGACAGGAGTAGCAGATGAAGTTTCAAAGCCAAAGGACATGAGCCAACAATGCACACTTGCAGCTCAGAAGGCCAGTTGCATCCTGGGCTGCATCAAAAGAAGCATGGCCATCAGATGGAGAGGTGTGATTCTACTACCCTGCTCCACCCTATTGAGACCTCACCTGGAGTATTGCACCCAGCTGTAGGATCCCCAAAACAAGAGAGACATTGAACTGCTGGAGTGGGTTCAAAGGAGGGCTACAGAGGTGATTAGAGGGATGGAATGCCTCTCTTATGGAGACAGGCTGAAAGAATTTGGCCTGTTGAAACTGGAGAAGAGAAGGCTCCACGGAGATCTTAGAAACATATATCAATATCTGAAGGGGACTGTTGCAGTTTGGGCTGGATGCCCTCTGCTACATCAGGTGCTTCCTGTGTCCAGAGGTCCAGCCCAGTGTGTGGACACAGGAAACTAAGTATTTCTACCATAATTCTCTGCACCACTATAAGATCCAGTGTGAGGTCTAGAACCAACTCTTTCTTCCTTGCTGTGACCCTGTAACTGAGGGAGATGTCTCCCAGCTATGGGCCTAGCTAGGCCCAAGGCCACGGGGGGATGTGCAGTCTCAGATCTGGCCAGCTAAGACTGGCCTAGCAGTGGGGAAGGGGAAAGAAGGAGCCCTGGGGGTCTAGGATGTACCCCCAGGTAGGGATGGGATGCTTCTTTGTCTGTTTTGGGATTTCTTGTCACTGCGCTTCCGGCTCTCTGTAAACCTTCACTGCTTTTCCTTTAAACTTTCCATCACTTTTGCAATCTGTTTGTCTGAGTTGTTATTTTTGCCCGTGGTGGGGAGGGGGCTGCCTCAACCCATCACATTCTTGGTAGCAGAGGATGGTTTTGGTGGGGAGGGGGTCTGCCCCCAACCCCTTTTTACATTCTTGGCGGAGACAGCCAGGAGTAGGAGTTTGTTGTTGTAATCACTCTGCATATCAGATTGCAAAAGACAGAGTGTTCAAATTTAGTTCTGGGCGTCGGTTTGGGTTTGAGAAGTTGGGGCTCAAGTTTTGTTGCCGGGGCGATTGTGCGAATTCTTGTGGATTGCAGATTAAAGAAAGTGTCTGCCCCCAATAAGCAACAGTGAGGAACTTGTATCGATAGATGAGGAGAGGCTGAGATTCTCAACAACATTTTTGCCTCAGTTTTCACTGGCAACGTCTCTCCTCAAGGTTCTTATTTTGATGGCCCACAAGTTGGAGACCAGGGAGACAAAGTGGAGACAAGGTGCATAACCTGAAGATATACAAATCCATGGGACCTGACAACATGTATCCCAGATTCCTAAGGGAATTAGTTGATGTACTTGCCAAGCCCCTCTCTGTGATATTGAAAATCCTGGCAGTCAGGTTAAGGCCTTGAAGACTGGAAAAAAGGAAATATTACACACATTTTTTTTAAAGGCTACAAAGGAGGAGCCTGGGAATTACTATCCTGTCAGACTTACATCTATGTCTGGGAAGATTGAGGAACAGACCCTGCTAGATGACATGCTAAGGCACATGGAGGACAGGGAGGTGATACAAGACAGACAGCATGGCTTTACTAGGGGCAAATCCTGCCTGACCATCCTATTGGCTTTCTGTAATAAAGTGACTGTGTCAGTAGGTAAGGGATGACCTGTGGATGTGATCTACCTGGACTTCTACAAGACCTTTGACATGGTCCTACACAACATCCTACTTACCAAGTTGGAGAGATATGGATTTGATGGGTAGACAGTGGATAAGGAATTGGGTGGATGGTTGCATCCAGAGGATGCTTCTCACTGGCTTGAAGTGTAGATGGAGAGCAGTGACAAGTGGCGTCCCTCAGGGGTCCTCATTGAGACCTGTGCTCTTTAATATTTACAATAATGATACAGGCAGTGGGATTGAGTGTACAATCAGTGAGTTTGCCAATGTCACCAAGCTGAGTGGTGTTGTTGATACACCAGAGGGATAAGATGTCATCCAGAGGGACGTAGAAAAGCTGGAGGGGTGGGCCCAGGTGAACCTCATGAGGTTCAACAAGAGCATGTGCAGGGTTCTGCACCTGGTCTGAAACAATACTTGCTATCAATACAGACTAGGGGATAAGGTGATAGAAAGCAGCCCTGAGGAAAAAGACTTGGGGCATTGATGGATGAGAAGCAGGACATGAGCAGGCAGTGTGCACATGCAGCCCAGAAGGCCATACACATCCTGGGCTGCATTAAAAGATGCATTGCCAGAAGATCCAGGTAGGTGATTCTGCCACTTTGTGCTGATGAGCCCTCACCTGGAGTACTGTGTTCAGGTCCGAAGCCCTCAATATAAGAAGGACATAGATCTGATGAAGCAGGTCCAGAGAAGGACCATAAAAATGATCAGGGTGTTGGAGTACCTCTGTGACAAGGACAGACTGAGGGAGCTGGGGTTGTTCAGCCTGGAGAAGACAAGGCTCCAGGGGCACCTAAGAGCAGCTTTAGAATAGAATAGAATAAAATAGAATAGAATAAACCAGGTTGGAAGAGATCTTCAAGATCATTGCGTCCAACCCACCATCCATGCAAGTAACCACTCTATCAAGCCTCCTCCTAAACACCTCCAGTGATGGTGACTCCACCATCTCCCTGGGTAGCACATTTCAATGGGAAATCACTCTCTCTGTGAAGAATTTCTTCCTAACATCCAGTCTGAATCTCCCCTGGCACAGCTTGAGACTGTATCCTCTTGTTCTGGTGTTGGTTGCCTGGAAGAAGAGACCAGTCCCTGCCTGTCTACAACCTCCCTTCAGGTAGTTGTAGAGAGCAATAAGGTCTCCCCTGAGCCTCCTCTTCTCCAGGCTAAGCAACCCCAGCTCCCTCAGCTTCTCTTCATAGGGCTTGTGTTCCAAACCCCTCACCAACTTTCTTGCCCTTCTCTGGACTTGTTCCAGCAACTCAACATCTTTCCTAAACTGAGGGGCCCACAACTGGACACAGGGCTCGAGTTGCGGCCTAACCAGTGCAGTGTACAGGGGCAGAATGACCTCCCTGCTCCTGCTGGCCACACTGTTCCTGATGCAGACTAGGATGTCATTGGCCTTCTTGGCTGCCTGGGCACACTGCAGGCTCATGTTCAGCCTACCATTAACCAGTATCCCCAGGTCCCTCTCTGCCTTGCCACTCTCCAGCCACTCTGACCCCAGCCTGTAGCACTGCATGGGGTTGCTGTGGCCAATGTGCAGAACCCAGCACTTGGGTGTGTTAAATCTCATGCCATTGGATTCTGTCCATTTTTCCAATCTGTTGAGGTCCCTCTGGAAAGCCTCTCTGCCCTCCAGCAGATCAACTCCTGCCCCCAGCTTGGTGTCGTCCACAGATTTACTGATGATGGACTCAATGCCCTCATCCAGATCATCAATAAAGATATTAAAGAACATGGGACCCAGCACTGATCCTTGGGGCACACCACTAGTGACTGGCTGCCAGCTGGATGTGGCACCATTCACCACCACTCTCTGGGCTCGGCCCTCCAGCCAGTTCCTAACCCAACACAGTGTGCTCCCGTCCAAGCCACAGGTTGAGAGCTTGGCCAAGAGTTTGCTGTGGGGGACAGTGTCAAAGGCCTTGCTGTGGTCCAGGTAGACTCCATCCACAGGCTTCCCCACATCCACCAGGTGGGTCACCTGATCATAGAAGGAGATCAGGATGGTCAGGCAGGACCTGCCTTTCCTAAATCCATGCTGGCTAGGCCTGATCCCTTGGCCATTGTGTAAATGCTGTGTTATTGTACTCAAGATGACCTGTTCCATAATCTTTCAGGCTGACAGGCCTATAATTCCCTGGCTAATCCAACCAGCTCTTCTTGTGGATGAGCACCATGCTGGCCAGCTTCCAGTCTTCTGGGACCTCTGCAGTGCACCGGGACTGCTGAAAAATGATGGAGAGTGGCTTGGACAGCTCATCTGCCAGCTCTCTCAGCACCCTAGGATGGATCCCATCCAGTCCAATGGACTTGTGGGGATCCAAGTGGCTGAGGAGATCTCTAATTTCTTCCTTCTGGAACACAGGGGAATACTGCTCTCTCACTCCATCTGCCAGCTCAGGAGGCCAGCTGACTTGAAGACATTCTGTTCTGCTATTAAAATTTGAGGCAAAAGGATCTGGACTGGTTGATCAATGGTGTGAGGTCAGTTGTATGAGGTTTAAAAAAACAAGTGCTGAGTCCTACAACTGGGTTGCAGAAACCCCTTAAAATACCATGGGCTTTAGGAAGAGTGGCTTGAAAGTTGCTTGGCAGAGAAGGGTCTAGGGGTACTGGTTGACAGCTGTCTGAACATGAGCCAGCAGTGAGTTAAGGAGTCTAAGAAGGTCAACAACATCCTGGTTTGTATCAGGAATAGTGTGGCCAGTAGGAGCAGTGGAGTGGCTGTGCCCCTGTACTTGGCACTGGTGAGGCTGCACCTTGAATACTGTGTTCAGTTTTGCTTTCCTTACTGTAAGAAGGACATTGAGTTGCTAGAATTTGTCCAGAGAAGGGCAACAAAATTGGTCTAGAGAACAGGTCTTATGAAGGGTAGATGAGGGGACTCTGATTGTTTACAACTCTCTACAACTACCTGAAAGGAGGTTGTAGTGCAGTGGAGGTAGGTCTTTTGTCCCTACTATCATGTGACAGAATGAGAGGAAGGGAAGCTTTAGACTGAAAATTAGGGAAAGAATTGTCAGGCATTGGAATAGGTTGCCCAATGAGGTGGTGGAGTCACCGTCCCTGGAGGTGTTCCAGAAAAGTGTGACACTCTTGGACATGGCTTTATGGCCATGGTTGTCTTGGGTTGACAATTGGACTCGGAGGTCTTAGAGGTCTTTTCCAAACAAAACCTTCTCTGATTCTATGACCATTTAGTGGCTGTGCAGAGTAGTGTGGCTCCATCAGGCAAATAAGAAAACTTTTCAAACACTCAGCCTGGGAGGTTTAACAAGGATCTTTGCATATACAAGATGGACAGTCCACATTCATGACATATACTGTATCTGTGGCACATGCCACACAAGCTCAGATAGCTTAACTTTACCAAATCCTCAGTTCATACATTAATGCTTCCAGGCACAGTGTCTTCCTATAGTGCTGTAGTATCCAAAGCCTTCTCAGGATTTTTTTTTTTAAAGTTTGGTGACAGTTTAAAAATTTTTACTTGAAATTTTATTTGTGTTTTAGCCAACAGGAGTAGTAGTCAGGCAGACTGTGTTGAGAACAATTTTTAAAGCCCATTGGAAAAAAACAAACCATTTTCACTTCATGACTGTAGTGTTATGTTCAGAATTAAGTGATAGATCAAGCTGAAAAGATGTACAAGGTCTGAAAAACTAAGTCTCGATTAGAATGGCTCTACTTACTGCAAGCTGAGGGAGTTACTTCTGCATTTAGTACCACATTTTCCAGAACAGGTAGATAGACAACTAATTCCAGGGATGGTTGATTTGGAAAATTTAGGGAATTACAATAAAGAAACCATCATAGAATCTCTTTGCTGACTAGTGTCACATAAGACCCATAAAGATTAACTATGGAGCAGAAACAGAAAGATGTTTACAGCAACCTGTACAATGCCACAGGCTGGCCTGAATCACTGTTCAGTAGCTGTAATGTATTTCCTGCAGCATTTCACTACTCTGATTTACACAATGCATTCTTTGGTCAAAGACTTTTCAGGAGCTGGAGTTCTCCTGCCTGACTGTCCAAGAGCCAGCTGTCCTCCCAGCTTCTGACTGCTACCTGAAGCATCAAGGACATGAAATATTTGCCCAATCTTCAGAAAACATTACTAGAGCAAGTTAGCTCCTCACCCAACACTGTAGTTTTGGTTTGATCCCCCTCCCTCCCCCCATCCCCCTTTTTTTTTTTTTTTTTTTTTTTTTTTAGCGTATTTGTTTGGTTGGGGTTTTTGGTTGGTTGGTTGGTTGGTTAGTTTGTTTGTTTGGTGTTTTTTACAGTGAATCCCATCCTTGCAGAATGATTAATTCGTGTATCAAATTGTAGTGGCTTTCATAATCTTCTTTGTTGTATATGTCTGCATAAAACTTAGGGTGTCATAGTTTGTGTTTTAGCCTGCTGCTATTCATAAGATCCTGGCTCATGTCATCTTCAAAATGAAAGTGATGGATGGAGAAAAGTATTATGGGGCTTTAAGTTCAGATTGTAGCATGGGATGCTTCCTGTTCTGGGTTCCTGTTCTGGCTTTCTGGTTTTGGGTTCTGGGTTTTGGATGTTGTCTCTCTTCTGCTGAGAAGTCAGTAGGACAGAAAGGTAGGGGGAGTAGCTCCCGGGCTTGGGCTATTAGCTCTTTTACTTCTGCTTGCTGCTACTTACCATCATGCTTTTTTCTGCAAATAGGCTAATATAATTGTGCATTTTATTCTCATATATTCAGCAAACTCTTATCTCACTCTCTTTGTCTCAATGTGGAGTATGTTGGTTTTTCTCTCACTTCTGTGTTGAGGGAGCAGATAGGTTAACTCATTGTTTCAATCTAGCCCATTCCACAGGGACATGATTAATATGAAAGGGATTTTGCAGAAAGCCAGAAAGACTTGTCAGACACTCCTGCTGTGTGAGGTGGCTGTTTCTGAGGAGATCTGGGAAGGTTCTCAAGAGTCCTCATGGGGTTGCAGATACATTAGTCAAAACTGTGGCAAAATGTGTTGATACACAGGGCTAAGCTAAGACTTAAAGGAAGAATACATCTTTGTCTTGCATAAACTTTCTCAATTATTCACTTTAAAGTCACCAACTTAATTATTTCTTTCTTTTTGCCAGTGTCATTTATGGAAAGTATACATGTTCTTCAGTTACCTCTCAGTGTATTTTCTAATAGCCACTTGTAGTGGTTTGAGGCACATCATATATATTGCTACACTATTCTGAGTGATGCTGGCTAAACGTGCAATACTCACAAGATGTTGTTGTACTCGGGAATGGGGGGAGCTGGGCTCTCTCTCCTCTTGTGGTTTCATTTAGGATGGCTGCAGTTGTTCTGTATGGACTCCAGTCAGATTTTTTTTTCCTTACTTTTTTCTTTTTCCCTGCCTCTTTTGTTGTAATATGATATTTCTGAAGTAAAGTAGTATATCATTTTGTGTAATTCAACTAAAAATTCTACAGTTTTCAGGGTGGTATGTATTTTGGGACTCAATAAAGGTACATGCTGTACACTTTGCTTATTTGAGTGTGTGTATGAGTACCTTTGTTCGGAATCTAACTAGAACACCTGTGCAGCCTAGTGTTTCAGTTATTAGAAACAGGCATCTCCCTGTCCAAGAAAGGGAATCTGGGAAGCAGACACCATGAAACGTCCTCTGGTTTTACTTACATGACTAGGTGGAAGGCATGAAAAAGTGGGATGGAAAGTCCACTTCAGCCCTAGCTTTGCAAGTCTGTGACTTGCAAGGAAACCTTTCTCAGAAGAATGTTGCCCCAGTTTCCAGTGATACATCTTCAAAAAAAGTTCAAATTAATTGGTACTGCCTCTGATCCTCTAGAAGGGACTTCTAAGGCATTCTTAGAATATGTGATTCTGATTGATTAGAGGTGCCCTGCCTACAACCAGGTGGAGGAGAGCGACAAATGAGTCTATTGGACTGCGTAGATGAGATGGGCTGGTACATCAAAACCACAAAAGTATAAAGCTTTAGTACACAATGTACACTGATATCATCAAACTAGGAGGGGGCAGAACCTTTCTGGTCTGACAGGAGGGACCCCAACAGTATTAGAAGCTAAGGTTAGTCTAACCAGGAATGAATGGCTCAAATACTGCATTGTCATTGGCCCAGGGGTTCCACACATCCTTAGTATAGACTATCATAGGAGAGTGTACTTCAAGGATCCAAAAGAATACATGTGGGCATTTGGTATGGCTGCCTTAGAAATAGAAGAAAATAAATGATTGACTGCCTCCTTTGATCTTTCAAAGGATCCCTTCATGGTGGGGTTGTTAGACGTTAAAGACCAGCAAATACTAATTGCCACTGAAATGGTTCACCAGCAGCAATGTTGCATCAACTAGGACTCTGTGATACCCATCTATAAACTAATTTGATAACTGGAGTGACAAAAGTTGATCACTAAAACTCATTCAATATTCAACATCCTCATATGGCTGGTGAGGAAGTCCAATGGGGAATGGAGACTGACTGTGAACTACTGTGCTCTGAACGATGTCATACCAACAATGAGTGCTGCTGTGCCAGATGTGCTGGAGCTCCAGTACCAGCTGGAGTCTAAGGCAGCAAATGTTGTGCCACAACTGACATTACTAATGTCTTCTTCTCCATTTCCCATAGCACCAGAATGCAGGCCACAGTTTGCCTTCACCTGGAGAGGTGTCCAGTGTACTGTCCCAGGAATGGAAACAGCCACATAATTTGTCATGGATTGTAGATCAATTCTGGATGGAGTTCCAGAACCCTTACAATACATTGATGACATCATTGTGTGGGGTGACACGGCAGAGGAAGTTTATGAGAAAAATATGTAAATAATCCAGATTCTTCTGAAGGGTGGGTTCTCTATAAAGTGAAGTAAGGTTAAAGGATATGCAAGAGAGATCCAGTTCTTAGGGATAAAATAGCAGGGTGGGTGTTACCAGATCCCAAAGGACATCATCAGCAAAATTGCAGCTATGTTTCCATCTACCTATAGGAGGGAAACCCAGGCTTTCTTGGGTGTTGTGGGTTTCTGGAGGATGCATATCCCAAACTACAGTTTGATTGTGAGCCCTCTCTATCAAGTGACTCAGAAGAACAATTTCCAATGCATCCTGAGTAACACCAGGCCTTTGAACAAATCAAACATGAGATTGTGCAATAGCCCTTGGACCAGTTTGGACAGGACAAGATATTACAAATTACTTCTATACTGCACCTGGGAACAACGGTCCCACATAGAGTCATTGGCAAAAAACATCAGAAGCAACACAAGGCTGATGTCTAGGCTTTTAGAGTTTAAGCTACAAAGGAGCTGGGGCCAACTACACTCCAAACAAAAGACATACTAGCAGCATATGAGGGAGTCTGAGCTGCCTAAGAGGTAATAAGTACTGAAACACAACTCCTCCTGGTACCCTGACTGCAGCATTGTGGGAAATCACTAAAGGTGGAAGACTGGCAGGTTGCAGAAAGTTCCTGAGGAGGAAGGTGAGTTGAAACAACTTGCAGAGCTGAAAGCCATGCAACTGGCTTTAGATATTGCTATGCAAGAAAAATGGCCAATGCTTTATCTCTATACAGACTCCTGGATGGTGACAAATGTTTTATGGGGGTGGCTGCGACAGTGGAACAACTGGCAGTGCAGAGGCAAACCCATCCAGGCAGCAGAACTGTGGCAAGATATTGCCCCTTAGGAACAAAACTTGGTAGTCGAAGTACATCATGTAGATACCTGTATACCCAGGCATCAAGCCACAAAGAACATTGCAACAAATGGCCGGGTGGATCAAGCTGCTATGATTAAAGTGGCCAAGGTGAATCTGGACTGGCAACATAAGAGTGAATTATTTATAGCTTGGTGGGCCCATAATACCTGAGGTGATCAAGGGTGGGATTCAACATAGAGATGGGCTCAGGATCAAGGGGTGTACTCAACCATGGATGTTACTGCACAGGTTATCCATGAATGTGAAACATATGCTGCAATCAACCAGGCCAAATAAGTAAAGCCTCTGCAGTATGGGGGGCAATGAATGAAATATAAATACAGGAAAGCCTGCCAAATTGACTACATCACACTGCCACAAACTCTCCAAGGGAAAGGCTATGTGCTTACAATGGTAGAAGCAACCACATGATAGCTGGAAACATATTCAGTGCCCCATGCCTCCACTCAGAATGTCATCCCAGGCCTTCAAAAACAAGTGGTGTGGAGACATGGCACCTCAGGGTAAGTTGAATCAGATAAGGGGACTCATTTATGGAAGCAGCCCAATCGACACTGGGGCCAAGGAGAATGGCATTGAGTAGGCATATCACATCCTTACCACACATCAGCTGCTGGGAAGGTCAAACATTACAATAGACTTCAAAAAGCCATTCTGAAAGCAATGGGAAGAGGGACCTTCAACAATTGGGATGTACATTTAGCACAAGCCACTTGGGTGGTCAGCACCAGAGGATCTAGGTTGGTCAGCACCAGAGGATCTAATAATCACAGCTAGAACAGGGGTATATAAGGAAGCTGACGGAGCAGCAAGAGGCCTGGTTAGGAAAGCTGAAGCAGAGTTTTAATTGAATCTAGCCAGGGAGGTTAAAGGGAACACTAAGAATTTCTACAGGTATATTAATGGCAAGAAGAAGACTAGGGAAGGTGTGGGCCCCCTCAGAAAGGAAAGTGGTGAATTAGTCACAAGTGATGTGGAAAAGGCTGAGGTACTCAATCACTTCTTTACCTCTGTCTTCACTGCAAGGGCTCCAGCCACACTCCTGGAGTCATGGAAGACAATGCCAGGGACGGGGTGGAAGAACTGCCCAACATAAGTGAAGATCAGGTTGGTGATCACCTGAGGAACCTGAAAGTGTTCAAGTCCATGGGACCCAACGGGATACACCCACAGGTAGTGAGATAACTGGCAGATGAGGTTGCTAAACCCCTCTTTATTCTATTCCAAAAGTCATGGCAGACTGGGGAAGTCCCCACAGACTGGAAAAGGGGAAACATTACTCCCATTTTCAAAAAGGGTAAGAAGGAGGAACCTGGGAACTACAGGCCAGTCAGTCTCACCTCTGTGCCTGGAAATATCATGGAGCAGATCCTCCTGGAGGTGCTAATGACTCAGAAGAATAGTGAAGAGGTGATTTGGAACAGTCAGCATGGCTTTGTCAAGGGCAAATCCTGCCTGACAAACCTGGTGGCCTTCTATGAACAGGTCACAACATTAATAGATGAGGGGCAAGCAACTGATGTTGTTTACCTGGACCTGAGCAAAGCCTTCAACACTGTCCCGCACCACATCCTGGTCTCCAAACTGGTGAAGCATGGGTTTGATGGGTGGACCACTAGATGGTTAAAGAACTGGCTTGATGGCCGCACCCACAGAGTGGCTATCCATGGGTCCATGTCCCAGTAGAGGCCAGTGACAAGTGGAGTCCCTCAGGGATCAGTCCTGGGATCAGTCCTGGCTCACCGGAGAGGTCCCAGAACACTGGAAGCTGACCAACATGGTGCCCATCCACAAGAAGGGCCAGTTGGACGAGCCAGGGAATTATAGGCCTGTCAGCCTGAGCTCAGTGCCAGGCAAGATTATGGAACAGGTCATCTTGAGTGCAATCACACAGCACTTCCAGGATGGCCAAGGGATCAGGCCTAGCCAGCATGGATTTAGGAAGGGCAGGTCCTGCCTGACCAACCTGATCTCCTTCTATGATCAGGTGACCTGCCTGGTGGATGTGGGGAAGCCTGTGGATGTAGTCTACCTGGACCTCAGCAAGGCCTTTGGCACCATCCCCCACAGCAAACTCCTGGCTAAGCTATCAGCCCATGGCCTGGACAGGAGCGCACTGCGTTGGTGTGAGAGACTAAAGCTTGCCTCTCCTGGTGTGACTCAACAAAGATAAAATCACTTGCTGCTTGCCCAGACAATAGCTTATGTGCATTGGGCAGAGCCACTGGAAGGACTCTTGGAAGGTGCAAAGATAACATTGCTCACGGGTGTGGTAGGGTGAGAAAGTTCCCCACACACACACAAAAGGTTCCACAACTAACTCAGCTGGAGAAGCAGATGAAAGCTATATTTACAAGCAGAAATGGAATGCAATGAATATGTACCAAAATATACAATGTCTACAATATATACAGGCATATACAGCAATGTATGTAATACAGAAGACCCACAGCCGGACAAGGGGATGCCCCCACGGCCACTATCCCCCTTCTCCCTCCCTACCTCCCCTTTTTTCCCAAAAAGGGTTAGAGAGAGAGAGAAAGGTAATTAAAGGGGAAAAATTCTGTTAGCTCAAAGCGAATACAAGAGTTAGTTTTCTTATCTGGTTAGCTAAGTCGCTCCTGCCCAGCAAGCTGTTGCTTCAGAGAGAGAGAGAAACAGGCCAGCCCACAGGACAGAGAAGAACAGACTGAACAGACTAAGCTAAAACTTACAATTGCATTCTACCAATGAAATTAGTTTAGCATATCTTTGTTTTTGTTATTATCCCAAAACATTCAGCCAGTGTTCAGAAAGTGTCCATTTCTTAAAGGCACAGCCTAAACCGGTCACAACGGGATTGCAGCTGGCCTACAACAATGGCCCAAGGGCCCAGCATTCACACTTTCAGGACAAGATCATTTCCAGCCATCAGATACCCCAGGAAAGGACAATGGCCTGATGTGTAATGAGTGTGTGGGTAGGTAGATGGAGCAGGAGGAGGCGGAGGCCTTCCCCCCTCCATTCAGTCGGCTGCCCAAACTCACCTGAGTACACGGAAAGATTTCCTGGGGAGTGATACCTAAAGATGATTTCCCAGAACGATATCCTGGGGAACAACACCTGGACACTTGCCTAAGGGCTAAAAAACTGTATAAAAGACTGGAGCAGCTACTGGCTTGGGAGGAGAAAATTGGAGAAGCAAAATGCAGAAGAAAGAAGACGGCACCACACGCTGGAAACATCACGGGGCCAACACAATAGATCTTTGACTCTCCATGCCCTAAGTTCCACCTGCTGCAACTCATGGAGCTGAAGAAGCTGTTCAGAGGACCTCATCCCTTCTACAGCCAAAGCCTCAACACCCTTCCTCTACAGACACAACATCTCCTGCAGCGCCTTTCCTCCACAGACTCAAATAGTCTGGGGGGGTGAGGGGTGTGGTAATATAATTTTTTCCCTCTTCGCTCTCTCTTCCTATTCTCTCTCACTCCCCTTCTGATCCCTCCACTTTATTTATATAACAAATAGTCTAGCTGTGGATATTTTGGCCTTGTTTGTGCCTCCAATTACACAACACGGGGATATTCATTAAAAACCTGAATTTCTTTCCCTCTCCGGATCAAGACAGATGGGTTAGGAAGTGGCTGGAGGGCCGAGCCCAGAGAGTGGTGGTGAATGGTGCCACAGCCAGCTGGCGGCCTGTCACTAGTGGTGTGCCCCAACGATCAGTTCTGGGCCCCATGCTCTTCAACATCTTTATTGATGATCTGGATGAGGGCATTGAGTCCATCAGCAGTAAATCTGTGGAAGACACCAAGCTGGGGGCAGGAGTTGATCTGTTGGAGGGTAGAGAGGCTTTGCAGAGGGACCTCGACAGGCTGGACAGATGGACAGAGTCCAACGGCATGAGATTTAACACATCCAAGTGCTGGGTTCTGCACACTGGCCACAGCAACCCCATGCAGTGCTACAGGCTGGGGTGAGAGTGGTGGAGAGTGGCCAGGCAGAGAGGGACCTGGGGGTACTGGTTGATGGGAAGCTGAACATGAGCCTGCAGTGTGTCCAGGCAGCCAAGAAGGCCAATGGCATCCTGGGCTGCATCAGGAACAGTGTGGCCAGCAGGAGCAGGGAAGTCATTCTGCCCCTGTACACTGCACTGGTTTGGCCACACCTTGAGTCCTGTGTCCAGTTCTGGGCCCCTCAGTTTAGGAAGGATGTTGACTTGCTGGAACGTGTCCAGAGAAGGGCAACAAAGTTGGTGAGGGGTTTGGAACACAAGCCCTATGAGGAGAGGCTGAGGGAGCTGGGGTTGCTTAGCCTGGAGAAGAGGAGACTGAGGTGAGGGGTGACCTTATTGCTCTCTACAACTACCTGAAGGGAGGTTATAGACAGGCAGAGGTTGGTCTCGTCTCCCAGGCAGCCAGTACCAGAACAAGAGGACACAGTCTTAGGCTGCGCCAGGGGAGGTTTAGACTGGATGTTAGGAAGAAGTTCTATACAGAGCGAGTGATTACCCATTGGAATGGGCTGCCTGTGGAGGTGGTGGAGTCACCTTCATTGGCGGTGTTCAGGAGGAGACTTGCTGGGGTGCTTGGTTGCATGGTTTAGATATTTAGGTGGGTTGGATTAGTTGATGGGTTGGACGCGATGATCTTGAAGGTCTCTTTCAAGCTTGTGTATTGTATTGTATTGTATTGCATTGTATTGTATTGTATTGTTCAACATCTTTGTGGGTGACATGGAAAGTGGCATCGAGTGCACCCTCAGCAAGTTTGCTGATGACACCAAGCTGTGTGGTGCAGCAGACATGCCGGAGGGAAGGGATGCCATCTAGAGGGACCTGGACAGGCTGGAGAGGTGGGCACAAGCCAACCTCATGAGCTTCAACAAGACCAAGTGCAGGGTCCTGCAGCTGGGTCAAGACAATCCCAGGCACAAATACAGGCTGGGCAGTGACTGGCTGGAGAGCAGCCCTGAGGAGAGAATTGGGGGTGCTGGTGGATGAGAAGCTCAACAGGAGCTCCCAGTGTGCACTTGCAGCCCGGAAAGCCAATCAGATCCTGGGCTGCCTCAGGAGAAGTGTGGCCAGCAGGTCAAGGGAGGTGCTTCTTCCCCTCTACTCAGCTCTGGTGAGACCCCACCTGGAGTACTGCGTCCAGTTCTGGAGCCCCTACTACAGGAGGGATGTGGACATCCTGGAAGGTGTCCAGAGAAGGGCCACGAGGATGATCAGAGAGCTGGAGCGCCTATCCTCTGAGGACAGACTGAAGGAGTTGGGGCTGTTCAGTCTGGAGAAGAGAAGGCTCCGAGGTGACCTCATTGTGGCCTTCCAGTGTCTGAAGGGGGCCTCCAAGAAGGCTGGAGAGGGACTTCTCAGGCTATGAGGTAGTGATAGGACTAGGGGGAATAGAATGAAGCTGGAGGTGGGGAGATTCAGGCTAGACGTTAGCAGGAATTTCTTCACCATGAGAGTGGTGAAGCCCTGAAATGGGTTGTCCAGGGAGGTGGTTGAGGCCCCATCCCTGGAGGTGTTTAAGACCAGGCTGCATGAGGCTCTGGCCATCCTGATCTAGTGCAGGGTGTCCCTGCCCATGGCAGGGGGTTTGGAACTAGATGATCCTTGTGGTCTCTTCCAACCCTGACTGATACTATGATACTATGATAATCAGGCCTGCCCTGCCCAATCTGAACTGCCATGTTCTGTAAAGGTAATAAAGTTCCCATGGTACACATGAAGACTATCCCAGGGAAAAAGGTCTACGTTAGCCCTGCTCCAGGTAAAGACAAATCCACCCCAGGGATAACTTTTGCCCAAGGACCAGGATGGGTCCGGTGGGTAGTGCAGGAAAATGAAGAAGTTTATTGTGTGCCACAAAACAGTCTCACTTTTGGTGAGAATATTATAACGCATAATATGATGTTAATTGCTGTTGAGTATGATACAGAAGAATGTGAGATAAGGGTTGGAGAAGGTAGTGGGTTGAGCTGCACCATCTATATCTCTACACTATTCTGAGCAGTGTTGGCTAAATCTGTAATACTTGCAAGATGATGTAGTCAGAGGGTACATGGGGACTGGGGGCTTGGATCTCTCTCCTCTTGTAGTTTCATTTTGAGCAGCTGCACTGTACCAAAAGCTACACTCAGTCAAAAATCACATTGTCTGTTAAAATAAGTATTGCACAGTACCGTTTTATGATGAACATGCTGATTTTAAGTTGAAATACAGATAATAAATATTTTTTTTATTATTATATTTAAAATTAGTTACTCCCATTTTATTTTTTTTATAATATAAACATTGGAAAACAATGTTTGTACACATATTATATAATTCTCTTTAAAGTACATTAATTTAATGAACATATTTGAAAGCACATACTTTTTCTGAAGTACCAACTCCTTTTCTTGATTTATGAAACTCTGGTTTTAATGCTCATTTTGCTAGAAACATTCATTTACCTTGATGTTTGTTAAGTTAATGGAGTGTTTCTGGTTATGGGAAGACTATTTTCATCCATACTTGCAGTGATGAAATCAAAGTTTAAGTCCTTCATTTTTATGTAATATTTCTAATTAAACTGAAAATTAAATGATGGGAGGAACTCCTTAGCTCTTGATAGTTTTAACATATTAAAATATATTGATTTGTGCTCGATTTAAAATCATAGAATCATAGTATCATAGTATCAGTCAGGGTTGGAAGGGACCACAAGGATCATCTAGTTCCAACCCCTCTGCCATGGACAGGGACACCCTACACTAGATCAGGCTGGCCAGAGCCTTATCCAGCCTGGTCTTAAACACCTCCAGGGATGGGGCCTTAACCACCTCCCTGGATAACCCATTTCAGGGCTTCACCACTCTCATGGTGAAGAAATTCTTCCTCGCATCTAGCCTGAATCTCCCCACCTCCAGCTTCATTCCATTCCCCCTAGTCCTATCACTACCTCATAGCCTGAGAAGTCCCTCTCCAGCCTTCTTGGAGGCCCCCTTCAGATACTGGAAGGCCACAATGAGGTGACCTCAGAGCCTTCTCTTCTCCAGACTGAACAGCCCCAACTCTTTCAGTCTGTCCTCATAGGAGAGGCGCTCCAGCTCTCTGATCATCCTCGTGGCCCTTCTCTGGACACCTTCCAGGATGTCCACATCCCTCCTGTAATAGGGGCTCCAGAACTGGACGCAGTACTCCAGGTGGGGTCTCACCAGAGCTGAGTAGAGGGGAAGAAGCACCTCCCTTGACCTGCTGGCCACACTTCTCCTGAGGCAGCCCAGGATCTGATTGGCTTTCTGGGCTGCAAGTGCACACTGGGAGCTCCTGTTGAGCTTCTCATCCACCAGCACCCCCAAGTCTCTCTCCTCAGGGCTGCTCTCCAGCCAGTCACTTCCCAGCCTGTATTTGTGCCTGGGATAGTCTTGACCCAGCTGCAGGACCCTGCACTTGGTCTTGTTGAAGCTCATGAGGTTGGCTTGTGCCCACCTCTCCAGCCTGTCCAGGTCCCTCTGGATGGCATCCCTTCCCTCCAGTGTGTCCACTGCACCACACAGCTTGGTGTCATCAGCAAACTTGCTGAGGGTGCACTCAATGCCACTGTCCATGGCACCCACAAAGATGTTGAACAAGACAGGTCCCAGGACTGATCCCTGAGGGACTCTGCTTGTCACTGGCCTCCATTGGGACATGGACCCATTGACAGCCACTCTTTGGGTGCGGCCATCAAGCCAGTTCTTTATCCATCTAGTGGTCCATCCATCAAACCCATGTGTCACCAGCTTGGGGACCAGGAGGTGGTGCAGGACAGAGTTGAAGGCTTTGCTCAAGTCCAGGTAAATGACATCAGTTGCTTGCCCCTCATCTATTAATGCTGTCACCTGATCATAGAAGGCCACCAGGTTTGTCAGGCAGGTTTTGCCCTTGGCAAAGCCATGCTGACTATTCCCAATCACCTCTTCACTATTCTTCTGAGTCATTAGTGCCTCCAGGAGGATCTGCTCCATGATATTTCTGGGCACAGAGGTGAGACTGACTGGCCTGTAGTTCCCTGGTTCCTCCTTCTTGCCCTTTTTGAAAATGGGAGTAATGTTTCCCCTTTTCCAGTCTGTGGGGACTGCCCCAGTCTGTCATGACTTTTGGAATAGAATAGAGAGGGGTTTGGCAACCTCATCTGCCAGTTATCTCAGCACCCGTGGGTGTATCCCATCGGGTCCCATGGACTTGAACACTTTCAGGTTCTTCAGGTGATCACAAACCTGATCTTCACTTATGTTGGGCAGTTCTTCCACCCCGTCCCTGGCATCGTCTTCCATGACACCAGGAGTGTGGCTGGAGGCCCTTGCAGTGAAGACTGAGGTAAAGAAGTGATTGAGTACCTCAGCCTTTTCCACATCACTTGTGACTAATTCACCACTTTCCTTTCTGAGGGGGCCCACACCTTCCCTAGTATTCTTCTTGCCATTAATATACCTATAGAAATTCTTAGTGTTCCCTTTAACCTCCCTGGCTAGATTCAATTAAAACTCTGCTTTGGCTTTCCTAACCAGGCCTCTTGCTGCTCGGGCAGCTTCCTTATATACCCCCTGTTCTATCTGTCCTTCCCTCCACTTCCTGTAGAGTTTCTTTCTAAGTAATAGTGTGTCCAGTAGCTCCTTGTTCATCCAGGCAGGCCTCCTAGCATTCTTTCCTGCTTTTCTCCTTGTAGGTATACATAGCTCCTGGACACAGAGGAGGTGGTCCTTGAATACTGACCAGCTGTCCTGGGTCCCTCTTCCCTTCAGGGCTTCGTCCCACGACACTTTGGCTAGCAGATCCCTGCAGCGATCGAAGTCTGCACGCCTAAAGTCTAGGGTCGTAAGCTTAGAATAGGTCCTCCTGATTGCCCTGAGGAGATTAAATTCAACTGCTTCATGGTCACTGCAGCCAAGGCTGTCTCTGAGCCTCACATTCGTTACCAGCCTTTCCCTGTTGGTGAGAACAAGGTCCAGCGTAGCACCTTTTCTTGTTGGTTCCTCTACCATTTGGAGGAGGAAGTTGTCTTCTATGCAGTCCAGGAACATCCTGGATTGCTGTTGCCTTGCTGTGTTGTCCCTCCAGCAGATGTCAGGGTGGTTGAAATCCCCCATGAGGACCAGGGCTTGTGACCTGGAAGCCGCTTCTATTTGCCTGTGGAGGGCCTCATCTGCTTGGTTCTGCTGGTCAGGTGGCCTGTAGGAGACCCCCACAGTAATATCTCCTTCCCCTGTCTTGCCTTTAATTCTAACCCATAAACTCTCAACCAACTCATCATGCCTCCCCAGGTGGAGTTTTGCTGATTCCAGCTGGTTGTTGACATAGAGGGCAACACCTCCTCCTCTCCTTCCCTGCCTGTCCTTCCTAAAAAGCTTATACCCGTCTATCCCTACATTCCAGTCATGGGAGTCGTCCCACCAAGTTTCGGTGATGCCCACTATGTCACGGCGTCCCAACAGCACAGTGGCCCTTAACTCATCTTGTTTGTTGCCCAAGCTGCGTGCATTTGCATAGAAGCACTTCGGCTGGGCTGGCCCTGTCGTCCTCTTGTGCCAACAAATCTAAGATATCATGCATCATTCATATATTATTGAACCAAATTTTGCCTTCTGAACATTCAGTATTCTTGATTTCTATTTCTACAATGTTATAACATTGATTTTCAAGTCAGTTAAATGACAATATATTGGACTTTCCATGCATCTGTCCTGCACAACGCCTTTCTGAGGGAAGTTGTGGAAGGATTTGTTATTCATTGAAGTGATTAATCAGCCTAGTCACTTCAGTTGTTGAACCATAAGCAAGATGCAGTGTTCTGATTCCTGTATGCTAGAATATGTGTTTTAAGGGTAGAGATTTTCACATTTGCTTAGCTTCACAAGGATGACAACACAACTGTCACAAAGACATTAAAAATAGAAAAATTAGCAAATTTAACAAATAGCCACAAAAGAATAAAACTAGAAATGTCTGAGGAAAAGGTCCAATCCCTCAAATCCAATCCCTCAGAAAACACCTAGGAAATCATACAGTGGATTTGGAGGGTTTTATCAGTTTTAACTTTTAACCTTTCTAGCAGATAATTTATTATATGACATTTGGGCCTTCAAAACTTTCTTTTTCCCCTGTAGCTACCAGACTGTTGGGCTCTTTTAGCTTTATTTTAAAAACTACAGAGAACAGAAACTGCTATAAAGATTCCCCCTTTGTATGAACTAGCATCCCTCTACATGTTTATCCTGCTCCATGACTACCATTGCCTACATTATTATGTAAATCACAACAAAATTCACATTCATGCACATTCACACAAGCTTTTTCACATGCATATCATTGTAAAAGATTCTTTCTGTTGATTAACCAAGCTGTGTGTTTCCCATATGGATCATTTAACTGAAGCAGATTTTAATTTGAAGTCATTAAATTTGCATTAGAGTTAGATTTGGCAACACATATTATGAAGTAGATTTCCTACATGAAAGTAATTGTGGACTTAGACTTAGAAATGTCAAATAAAGTGGTTTAAAGCATAAAAAAAAACAAAAACAACAAACCCCAAACCAACAAAAAACACCAATCCCCCCACCCCCCAAAATTATTTCCATCCTTCAAGCTGTAAAATAAGACATTATCATTCACACATAGAGAATTACAAAATTATATATCATTACACTTAAATAGACAATGTCAAGGTTTTATTATCTAAAAGATTTATTGACTGATGACAGGAATGAGAAGTAATGGGAAATACCTGACAAGTAGACAAGAATCTTCTTGGGCCTTTAGAAAGGTGTTGTGAAGGAGAGCCCATGTCCAGAATCATGCCCCAAATACTGCCAAAACTTGTTCCAACATGTTTTGCTCACATCCCCCCTTCCCCCTCTTTTCCAGAGTGGGTACTCAGCCCAGAGCTGAGTAAACAAAAGGCAATGTGTCAGCCATCTGGGGTAAACAACCCAACCTGCCTTCTTTGGGCTAAACAACATCATGTGCCCATCTTATGGGATGCTCGTGAGATGCTTGTGCTTCTTCCAAGTTTGGGCATAATTCTAGCCACACACCTGGCCACAAGCTAAAACTATTACCAGGATTGACTGTTGCCCCAATTCAAGGCTCAAGCATGTTAAAACTATTCTTTAAATTGCAAGCAAGTAATTTTTTGCTCTTTGCCTTTGCTCTCACTTCTGCTATTAATCTCTGTCCATGTGCATGCATACAGCCAGCCTCTGCAGGGTGCAGAGAATCCAGCAACCTGGGAAGAGCCACTGTGTCTGAGTTTACCTGGAAGCCCTCAAAGAGTCTTTTGCTTTGCTACAACCACAGCTTACCTCCATATTCTCAGTCCCACTGGTAGGAAAAGCATCCACTGAGTCTTAAACGGACCTAACCCTGATGGTAAGCCTTATCCATTTGCAGGAAGGACTAACCTGAGCCCTAAATTAGCAAGTCCTAAAAGAGTCTGCTATAGCCATGATTCACTGTGAGCCAAAGTCCTTTGTGTGCCTGCTTGCAATGAAGGAGCCCGCAGTCGCAGGAGGGGAGCCACCAAACTTCTACAGCCCTCTAAATCAAAAGCTAACCCAGGGCAATTCAGAGCAGGGACCACCTCTTAGCTTCACAAAGGACTGTGCTGCAATCCTAGAAATAGAAAAGCAGTTGCTGAGAGGATCTTGGCAGTGCTTGCACAGCCCAGAGCAAGCCAACATGCCACAAGCCCCCCATTTTCTAGCAGCTCCAGGAAGGGACTGCAGCCCAAAGGCAGCTGCCTGAACCCATCCAGGGAACCTGCCTGTTGGCAGAAGTCTTCCCCTAACCCCACTCCCTGCAGCTGTGGGAGGACAAAGCTGCTTCTAACACCACACCCAGAGGTACCGCCCCCAGAGAGAGTTTTGGCAGGCAGCCAGAGTAGCGATAGCGTAGCTATTGCAACTTATGCAGCTTCCCCAGCAACATCTGGAGCTATAATTCATGATCAAAATTGATTTAAGTATCTGAAAGGTTCCTTACGTGCCTGATATCTAGCTGTACAAGCAGCCACCAAGCGTCTTGTCGAGTGGCCATCTGGTGGGCAAGAAGAGGAATTGCAACCTCAGTTCATAGTTGAATTTTTCTGGTGTTTTTCCAGTTGGGTTTAAATCATTATATTGTACCAGTTTATGGGACATATTCATGACCGCGCACTAGGATCTGCATATAAATATTGGTAAATGTTTATTAATAATCTTTAATATTAATACAAATTATTTTAATTATTTCATATTTTCATAATTCATAAACTAATAACCTTTTTTAATCACAAAATGTCTCTTGAGTAGCAGAATTTGGGAAGAAGATGAATACTGGGCTTGAATTTTTGTCTTTTAGATTTTAATTGTCCTGTGCTTAAATTTTCTGCTAGGCAGACTTTGCTCTGTCCTGGAGACTAGTCAACAGAGTCCCTTAGAAGGCAGTCCTGGAAGGCCAAGGAGTCCAGAAAGGCTGGACACTATGCAATAGAGAAGTCTTAAAGTTGCAGGAACAGGATGTCCCCATTAAAGATGATTCATTGGGGGAGATCATCCTGGATGATTGGAGAGATTTGGATGCTGCTTAGAGAGAAAAGGAGAGGTTATGGTCATTGGAAAAAGAGGCCACTCAGAAAGACTACAAAGTTGTTGTGAGGCTGTGCAGGGAGAAAATTAAAAGGGCTAAAGCCCAAATGGAAATTAATTTGGCTTCAGTTGTTTAAAGAGAACACAAAATGTTTCTACAACTATATTAGCAGCAAAAAGAGGATAAAGAACTCCTTTTCCTTTTTATCCTTTTTGGATACAGAGGAGAGCACAGTGATTAAGGATTAGGAAAAAGCTGTGCTTCTCAATACCTTCTTTGCGTCAGAATCAGTTGTTTGCTGGATACTGAGGCTCCTGAGACAGAATGTGGAAATAGGGAGAAGAATGAAGTCACTGTAGTCCAAGTGGAGATGATTAGTGGTGGGCTACACCACTTAACACCCAAAAGTCTGTGGAGCCAGATGGCATATCGCTGAGGGTACTGAAAAAAAACTAGTGGAAGTGCTCATCAAGGCACTTTCCACTGTTTACTGGCAATTCTGCCTAACCAGGGAGGTCCCAGTTGGCTGAAAATAGGCAAGTGTGAAACTATCTACAAGAAGGGCCAGAAGGAAGATCCACAGAACTATAGACCTATCAGTCCAACCTTGGTGCTGGGGAACACCATGAAGCAGTTCATCTTGAGTGCTATTATGCAACATGTACAGTGCAACCATATAATCAGGCTTAGCTAACTTGGTCCATGAAGGGCAGGTCCTTCTACAACAAGATGACCCACTTAGTGGATGAGGAAAAGGCTGTGGATGTTGTTTACCTGGAATTTGGTAAAGCATTTGGCATTGTATCCCAAGGCATTGTCGTGGAGAAACTGTCTGCATGTGTCTTGGATGGGTGGATGCTTCACTGAATTAAGAACTGAATGGATGGCCAGACCCAAAAAGTGGTGATGAATGGACTTAAATCCAATTGTTAGTCAGTCACTAGAAGTGTTCCCCAGTGCTCAGCATTGGAGTAGCTATCTTTAATATCTTTATCAATGATCTGGACAAGGAAATTGAGTGCACCACCAGTAAGATGGCAGAAAACACTGAACTGGGTGGGAGTGTTGATCTGCTTGAGGGTAGGACAGCTCTGAAAAGAGATCTGGACAGGCTAGATTGATGGATCAAGGTCAATTGTATGAGGTTTAATAAGGCCACATGCCTTTTGCTGCACTTGGTTCACACAAACCCCATGAAATGCTACAGGCTTGGGGCAGAGTGGTTAGAAAGTTGTCTGGGGAAAAGGACGTGTGCTGACAGCCCTCTGAACATGAGCCAGCAATGTGCTCAGATGTTCAAGAAGGCCGACAGCTTTCTGGCCTGTATCATAAACAGTGTGACCACAGTAGTAGGGAAGTGAACATGCCCCTGTACTTGGCAATGACAAGGCCACATCTTGAATATTATGTTCAATCTAGATACTGCTGTTAAAGACAACAGAAAATGTTTCTATAAACACATTAACAGTAAAAGGAGGACTAGGGAGGATCTTCATCCTTCACCAGATGCAGGGGGCAACATAGTGACAAAGGATGAGGAAAAGGCTGAGGTACTTAATGCTGCCTTAGGCTTTAGTAGCAGAACTTGTTGCCTAGTCACTCAGCTCCCTGAGCTGGAAAACAGGGGCTGGGGAGGGGAACAGAATGAAACCTTTGCAATCCCAGAGGAGATGGTCACTGACCTGCTACTCCACTTAGACATGCTCAAATCTGTGGGGCTGGATGGTCTGCAGCCAAAGGTACTGAAGGAACTGGCAGATCTACTCACCAAGACTCTTTCTATCATTTACAAGCAGTCCTGGCTGTGTGTGGAGGTCCCAGTAGACTGGAGGGTAACAAATGTGACTCCCATCTACAAGAAAGTCTGAAGAGAGGATCCACAGAATTACATGCCTCTTAGTCTGACCTTAGTGCCAGGGAAGGTCATGGAGATAATTTTGAGTGTCATTGAGGCCCAGTCAGCATGGGTTTATGAAGGGTGGATTTTGCCTGATGAACCTGATCTCCTTCTACAACAAGGTGAGCTGCCTGTGGATGAGGAAAAGGCTGTGGGTGTTGTTAATCTGGACTTCTGTAAGGTGTTTGACATGGTTTTGCACAGCATTCTCATTACAAAAGCTCTGCTCATTGCTTAGATGGGCACATGCTCTGCTAGATAAAGCACTGGATGGATGACCAGGCCCAGAGAGTAGTTATCAATGGATTTAAATCCACCTGGTGGCCAGTCACAAGTGGTGTTCCCCAAAGCTCAATATTGGGACCAGTTCTGCTCAGTTTCTTTATCAATGACTTGGATGAAACAGGATTGAACGCAGCCTTGGTAAGTTTGCAGACAACATGAAATTAGGTGGGAGTTTTGATCTGCTTGAGGGTAGGGAGGGTCTACAAAGGGAACTTTAGACTGACAGGCTGAAGTCAACTCCATGAGCTTCAATAAGGCCAAGTGCTGTGTCCTGCAACCAGGTCACAACAACCCCATGCAACACTAGAAGCTTGGAGAAGAATATGATCTGGGGGTACCCCCAGAATATGATCTGGGGGTAGTGATATACAAACAGAATAATATGAGCCAGTGGTGTGCCCAAGTAGCCAAGAAAGCCAATGGACATCCTGGCCTGTATTCAAAATAGTGTGACCAGTAATACCAGGTAGGTGATTGTCCCTCTGTATTCAGCATTGATGAAGCCACACCTCAAGTATCGTGTTAGTTTTGGGCACTGCAGTACAGGAAAGATATCGAGGTACTGGAGCAAGTACAGAGAAGGGCTACTAAGCTGGTGAAGGTCCTGGAGAACAAGTCCTTTGAGGAGTGGCTGAGGCACCTGGAGCTGTTTAGTCTACAAAAAAAGAGGCTGAGGGGAGGTTATTGCTCTCTATGGCTACCTGAAAGGAGGTTGTAGAGAAGCACAAGTAACTAATTGAACAAGAGGGAATGGCCTCAAGCTATGCCAGGGGAGGTTTAGACTGGATATTAGGGGGAAAAATCATGGAAAGGGTTGTCAGGCACTGGAATGAGTCACCCAGGAAGGTAGTTGAATTGCCATCACTGAACAAGTTTAAAAGCCTGTCCTGGTTTGAGGCCAGGCAGATCCTCTCTTGCCCCATGAGAGGGGCAAAAGAATGACACTCACACAAATGGATTGCAGAAGTGATGGAAAGTTTAAATGGAAAGGCAATTAGTGTTTTACAGAGAGCTACAAGCATAGTGACAAAAGAAATCTGAAGTATACAGGGGCCCCTTACAGCATACCCAAAAACCTCCCAGCATTTCCCTTCTCCCTACCTGAGAATATACCCAAAACACCATGGACTCTTTCTTCCCTCCTCCACTAGTCTCAGGCTAGTCTCAGCTGGCCAGATCTAAGACCATCCCTCCCTCTTCTCCTCCTGGCATTAGGCTCATACAGGCCTTAAGAGACTTTGAAATCACTTCCCCACTGTTACCAGATAGGGAGTGTCTCTCATGGGAGCAGGGAGGGAAGAAAGAGGAAATGAGAGACTTTGCAGATGAATTTATAGGGTGCAGGATACTATGGGTGTGAAATACATTATTTCCTGTGTCCACCCACTAGGCTGGATATGGCTGGTATAGCTGTGTGGCAGCAATAGGAGGCGCCCAGCTTTAACTGCCACAAGCCACACAGATCTGGTGCTTGGGGACATAACGCAATGACAGACTTGGTGGAGTGGGTGAAATGGCTGGACTTGGTGATCTTGGAGATCCTTTCTTATAGATAAATAGGTGCCTGTGGGTGGCTTTAGCCATGAACAAAGTGGAGCTCTGCCTTTAATCAGGAATTCAAACAACTGCGAAGAAGATCTCTGAATAACAAAGGAAGAAACAAGAGAACTCTGTAGGAGAAGAGCTGTTTTCGGATAGCTTTGGAAGGCTATGTTTAAAGACTTTGACTCGGAAAAGAATGTAAACACCTTGTGACTGAGGAGAGAAATTGGGCAGAATTTGGCTGCATGTGTTAAAATACTGGTTTGTTATTTTAGCCTATTGTATGCCTAAATCACATGCATGGCAGTAGAAAATAACCAATTAAGATGTGATACATGTGCCTTCTGATAGAGTACATAACTTTGATATATAATGTAATCAATGTCTTTGCCTGCCTACATCTTGTCCTTGAAGGTGATTGAACACCTATACAACAACACTAGATTATAACAAATTCTGACCCCGGGCTACCAAAAGGGGGAGACGTGTGTGGACACCAAGTATAATCCAATCACTTAGGTGCAAAGGGCGCGTGGATGCAGAAAGAAGGATATATAAGCCATGATGTGCATTAATAAAGTGGCTGCTGCTATGGCTGGTGCTTGAGCACATCTTGGTGTCAGTCCTTTTTCTCTGCTGCCAACAATTGGTGACCCCAGTGTGACTGAGGAAAGAGACCTGTGAACCAGAGAGTGGCTGATGGCAGAGCCTGGACTGGAGGAACAGGCTTGGTGACCTAAAGAGCTGAGTCATTTTCCCCACTGTCAAGTAGTAACGCCTATGAGGTTAAGACAACCATGGACCAGAAAGCACCTGTGGCTGGGGGAAAAAGTGTTATTTTGGTGGACCCCAGGGCCCAAGAAGGGGTAGTGTTCAGCACACCTTAGAGATGAAGAAGTCTGGATTCAAAGGACTTGAGACACTGAGAAGGTGAGCTGTTGTGAATGGAAAAATGGGGGCACATATTTCAGCTGAGGAGAAGTTAATTCTGACTACATTCATGTGCAACTTAGAAAAGCACAGCATTACATTTGAGGATCAAGAAAAATGGGATAAAAGATAATGCCCAAGTTGCCTTTTATGTGGAAGCTTGGGAGGAAGCGGAGGAGGCAGTAGATACCTGGCACGAAAAGTGGAGATGGCATGAGCTTGTAGATTATCAGGATGGCTCACCTCAGCTCCTGGAATTAAAAGATGTGGTAATGGCCCATAATAAGGGGCCTAATGAACCCATACACGTTGTCACTGATTCACAATGTGTTTGTAACATTGTGCAGTGGTTGGATCACACACTGTTAAAGGATGTTGACAGCAAAGCCTTATTTCATTTACTGAAGGCACTATGGCTTGTACTGCAAAGTCAAAGAGAACCATACTATGTGCTGCACATTCACAGCTGTGCAGGGCTACCAGGGTTCATTTCTGAGGGAAATGCTAGAGCTGATGTCCTTTAGAGCATGATCAATGGAAAGCTGTATGTACCTGCAGTGTAGATCTGGAGCTGATGTAATACTATGATCTTCAATCATACTCACTTTTCTTCAAAGAGACACAGGCTTAGCCTACACAGCTGAATGTGATGATAATGCAGACGTAGAATAAAGCCAAATGCACAGAAGCCAGTATAATCATGCTTCAAATTGCTACAGCAAAAGCACTAGCTCAACTAAATAAACTGGCTGGTTGGATTGCAAAACAAGATAATGAAACATCAAAAATATTAGACACTGCTGAGAATAGTGTAAGACATTCCGGTCTACAAAATTGTGCCACTGTTGATTTTTTCTTTCTAGCTCATGGTCATGGCTGTATAGAATTTGATGGTATGTGTTGTGCAGACTTAAGTGATTTAGTTGATCAGCTGGTGTTGGATGGTGGGTTGGACACGATGATCTTGAAGGTCTCTTCCAACCTGGTTTATTCTATTCTATTCTATTCTATTCTATTCTATTCTAGTCTAGTCTAGTCTAGTCTAGTCTAGTCTAGTCTAGTCTAGTCTGGTCTGGTCTAGTCTAGTCTAGTCTAGTTAAATTTATACGTAAGCGTATTACAAGCTGAGTTGTTAATATTGCTTATTGTATTAATCTTGATATTTGTCCTTTTTCTCTGAAGCTGACACTTTCTGGCCTGAACATTTCTATGATTCTGTGATTCTATGCCTGCTAGATCAGGAGCTAGCTCTGTAGCAATATCTCCATATAGAAACCTCTTGCATAGCATTTTTCAGTCACATTTTTAATGGCTGCATCATCTTTAACCTCTGATCTAATCAAAATTCTATTGCTTCTCAAGATATTATTTTGAGGACTCAAAAAGTCTTTTCCATACTTCTGTTATCTGTGTTTAAAACTGCCATACAAATCAGCTGATCCTATCATCTAAACAGGTGAATGAGCGGTTCAATTGAGTAAAGCTCATCTCTTAAAAAAGGGTCATTATTACCTGAAGAAAGGCTGATGTCTAAATGGTTTCACACAGAAAGCCCTTAATGTTTTCAACTCTATAGTATCTTCTTTGTATTTTAAACTGGAAAGATTATCATATTGTCATGGATTGAGTTGAATCTGCTTCTGTTATTCATACCATGCTGCAGTCATGCCAGCTTCAAAAAATAAAAGTGCTAACTGAAGCAAAATTTTATCAGGCTTGAAGTACAGACTGCAACATGGGAGACTTCCTGTTTTGGTTGCTCGTTCTGAGCTCTTGGGTGTTTGCTCTTTTCTGCAGTCATGGTGGTGGAACATGTGGCAGTTGAGTAGCATTCGTTTCGGGTTTCTGTTTTATGCCTTTTTTGTCTTTCCCCCTGTATTTCACTGTGCTGCTTCTGCAAATAGGCTAAAACAAGGTAATCATGCATTGTATGTTACCTTTCCTCTCACTTTTGTGATGGGGGAGCAGGCAGTTTAGCTCTTGTGCTAACCTGTTCCACATATATATGTGTTCAGCTAATTTGTAAGAATAAAGAAATACCTCTTTAGAGATTACTATAACAATAGGCTGTAAATAGTTTGGGAATCTAAGAATTCCAGCAGGAAATTGCTTTCTGCTTGAAAGAGATATGTTACACATTTGGGGGAGATTAAAAGCAGTTATGACCTACCAATTTAACAATGTATGAAAAGACTGCAGGCCTCTCCTTCAGGATCATGTCATAACTGGAATCTATAGGAAGAGCCATTCAATGTCTTCATCACTTCCCACAGAGTTTAGTAGAGTTTGAGTAATGTAAGCTGAATCTAGGAAACCAAGTACTAACTGAAGCAGTCTTAACTACTAAGCAGAACTGGTAAAACAAAGAAATATTCCCAACTTTATTCATGGCTCATTAGCTGTCTTTATGGTTCATGTTGTCATACATTGCAAACTGACAGAAACAGGCTAAGCTCAATATAAGTACTATGGTCTCAATAATGCAGACACAGAATGAAATCTCAAAAAAGTGTCAAGAAATCAAGACAAAATTTTCCCTTCAAAGAAATCTTCTGGATGATACTCTCTTTTAGGGGAAAAAAGTAATCTTTCTATAGTACAACAAAATTTAAAAACTTTTTTGGCTGTACAAACTCTGTAGGTATTGAGTACTAGTCATTCTTTCTGAACAAGTAAGCCAGCATTTTCTGGATTGCTAGAGGAGCTCTTGACCAGGTTTCAGGAGATATTGTGAGAGAACAACTAACCAAAGCATTTCTAAAGGCCTGGTATTTGGGAAAATTCTACACACTAAAACAAAAAGGAATCAACAACAAAAAAATCAGAACTTCTCACAAGAATTTTTCTTGAGATGAACTGTTTCATAAAAGATTATCAAGTGTTTGAATACAGATTAAAAAATCACACTTGGATGGCATCTGATTATACATACAATACAATATAACAGGTTGGAATAGACCTTCAAGATCATCGCGTCCAACTCATCAACCAATCCAACCCACCCAACATCTAAACCATGCAGCCAAGCACCCCAGAAAGTCTCCTCCTGAACACCGCCAATGAAGGTGACTCCACCACCTATGAGGGATGATAGGGTTGAGTGTTTGTGGGCGAGAATTAGAGGGAAGATCGGCAGGGCAGACATCCTGGTTGGAGTCTGTTATAGACCACCCAACCAGGAGGAAGATGTTGATGAAGCATTCTATAGGCAGCTTAAGGCTGTCTCAAGATCGCCTGACCTCGTTCTCATGGGTGACTTCAACCTGCCTGATATCTGCTGGGATCTTAACACAGCAGAGAGGAGGCAGTCTAGGAGGTTCTTAGAGTGCATGGAGGACAGCTTCTTATCCCAGGTGCTGTGCAAGGCTACCAGGGGTGAGGCTATGCTTGACCTCCTCTTCACCAACAAGGAAGGGCTGGTGGGTGATGTGGTGGTCGGAGGGAGTTTAGGCACCAGTGACTACGAGATAATTGAGTTTTCGGTATTCAGCCAAGCCGAGCGGGGTAGCAAGAAGACCTCCACTCTGGACTTCTGGAGGGCAGACGTCAGGTTACTCAAGGAACTAACTCAGAAGGTTCCTTGGGAAACAGCCCTTAAAAACAAAGGGGTCCAGGAGAGATGGACCTACTTCAAGGCAGAACTCCTGAAGGTGCAGGAACAGGCTGTGCCAGTGTGCTGGAAGATGAGCTGCCAGGGCAGACAGCCAGCCTGGATGGGTAATGAACTTCTAAAGGAACTAAGGGGAAAAAAGAGGGTGTATTATCTTTGGAAGAAAGGGGAGGCAACCCATGGAATGTTTAGAGATGTTGCTAGGACATGCAGGAAGAAAATTAGGGAGGCAAAAGCACATTTAGAACTTAGACTGGCCTCTGCTGTGAAGGACAACAAAAAGTCCTTCTTTAAATACATCAATAGCAAGAGGAGGGCCAAGGACAACCTCCACTCCTTGGTGGACACGGAGGGCAACGTTGTAACAAAGGATGAGGAAAAGGCAGAGGTACTTAACACCTTCTTTATCTCAATTTTCACTAGCAGGGCAGGACGTCTTCCAGACAGCTGGCCTGCAGAGGTGGCAGAAGGAGCCAGTGAGCTGCATAGTTTCCCCCTGCTCCAGGAGGAACTTAGAGATCTTCTGAGCCACCTGGACCCCCACAAGGCCATGGGACCAGATGGGATCCATCCTAGGGTGCTGAGAGAGCTGACAGATGAGCTGTCCAAGCCACTTTCCACCATTTTTCAGCAGTCCTGGCTCACTGGAGAGGTCCCAGAAGACTGGAAGCTGGCCAACATGGTGCCCATCCACAAGAAGGGCCGGTTGGATGAGCCAGGGAATTATAGGCCTGTCAGCCTGACCTCAGTGCCACGCAACATTATGGAACAGGTCCTCTTGAGTGCAATCACACAGCACTTCCAGGGTGGCCAAGGGATCAGGCCCAACCAGCATGGAAGGGCAGGTCCTGCCTCTCCAACCTGATCTCCTTCTATGATCAGGTGACCCACCCGGTGGATGTGGGGAAGGCTGTGGATGTGGTCTACCTTGACGTCAACAAGGCCTTTGACACTGTCCCCCACAGCAAACTCCTGGCCAAACTGGCAGCCCATGGCTTGGACAGGAGCACACTGCGTTGGGTTAGGAACTGGCTGGAGGGCCGAGCCCAGAGAGTGGTGGTGAATGGTGCCACATCCAGCAGGCGGCCTGTCACTAGTGGTGTGCCCCAGGGATCAGTACTGGGCCCCATGCTCTTCAACATCTTTATTGATAATCTGGATGAGGGCATTGAGTCCATCATCAGTAAATTTGCAGATGACACCAAGCTGGGGGCAGCAGTTGATTTGCTGGAGGGCAGAGAGGCTTTGCAGAGGGACCTCAACAGGCTGGACAGATGGGCAGAGTCCAATGGCATGAGATTTAACACATCCAAGTGCCGGGTTCTGCACATTGGCCACAGCAACCCCATGCAGTGCTACAAGCTGGGGTCAGAGTGGCTGGAGAGGGGCCAGGCAGAGAGGGACCTGGGGGTACTGGTTGATGGTAGGTTGAACATGAGCCTGCAGTGTGCCCAGGCAGCCAAGAAGACCAATGGCATCCTGGCTTGCATCAGGAACAGTGTGGCCAGCAGGAGCAGGGAGGTCATTCTGCCCCTGTACACTGCACTGGTTAGGCCACACCTTGAGTCCTGTGTCCAGTGGTGGGCCCCTCAGTTTAGGAAGGATGTTGACTTGCTGGAGCGTGTCCAGATGAGGGCAACAAAGCTGGTGAGGGGTTTGGAACACAAGCCCTATGAGGAAAGGCTGAGGGAGCTGGGGTTGCTTAGCCTGGAGAAGAGGAGACTGAGGGGTGACCTTATTGCTCCCTACAACTACCTGAAGGCAGGTTGTAGCCAGGCAGAGGCTGGTCTCTTCTCCCAGGCAGCCAGCACCAGAACTAGGGGACAGTCTCAAGCTGTGCCAGGGCAGGTTTAGGCTACATGTTGGGAAGAAGTTCTACACGGAGAGAGTGATTGCCCATTGGAATCGGCTACCCGTGGAGGTGTTGGAGTCACCTTCATTGGAGGTGTTCAGGAGAAGACTTGCTGGGGTGCTTGGCTGTATGGTCTAGTTGTTGGTTGGGTTGGATTGGTTGATAGGTTGGATGCGATGATCTTGAAGGTCTCTTCCAACCTGGTGTATTGTATTATTTTATTGTATTACCTCTACGGGTAGCCGATTCCAATGGGCAACCACTCTCTCTGTATAGAACTTCTTCCTAACATCCAGCCTAAACCTCCCCTGGCGCAGCTTGAGACTGTGTCCTCTTGTTCTGGTACTGGCTGCCTGGGAGAAGAGACCAATCTCTGCCTGTCTATAACCTCCCTTCAGGTAGTTGTAGAGAGCAATAAGGTCACCCCTCAGTCTCCTCTTCTCCAGGCTAAGCAAGCCCAGCTCCCTCAGCCTTTCCTCATAGGGCTTGTGTTCCAAACCCCTCACCAACTTTGTTGGCCTTCTCTGGACACGCTCCAGCAAGACAGCATCCTTCCTAAACTGAGGGGTCCAGAACTGGACACAGGACTCAAGGTGTGGCCTAACCAGTGCAGTGTACAGGGGCAGAATGACCTCCCTGCTCCTGCTGGCCACACTGTTCCTGATGCAGGCCAGGATGCCATTGGTCTTCTTGGCTGCCTGGGCACACTGCAGGCTCATGTTCAGCCTCCCATCAACCAGTACCCCCAGGTCCCTCTCTGCCTGGCCCCTCTCCAGCCACTCTGACCCCAGCTTGTAGCACTGCATGGGGTTGTTGTGGCCAATGTGCAGAACCCGGCACTTGGATGTGTTAAATCTCATGCCATTGGACTCTGCCCATCTGTCCAGCCTGTTGAGGTCCCTCTGCAAAGCCTCTCTATAATAAGTTTATAATAATCTATAATAATCTAATAATAATATCTAATAAGTTTTCCTCACAATCAAGGAATGTTCAAAGAAGTCTTGATTCTATAAAGTGGAAGAATGAAAAGAATTTATCTAAGTCCAAATATAAGTATGGAAATAACAGCCATTTGTCAGCTTATTCATGTAAAGAACTGTATTTTTCCAGTTATATTTCATGGGTTGATTGCAGAATTTTCTCAGTGTAAATCAGAACTACTAAAAGTTTTCAGGGACTTTTGGGGAAAGTAGAGAAATTAAAAGACTTATATGACTGCTTCAATCAGCAAGACTCTGAAGGAGGCAGGTGAAGCAGATACTTCAGTGGATTCAAAGGCAGAACAAGCTTAATTTTGTAGGAAGGTCTACCTTTTTAAAAGACACCCTGAATGTGAGTATCAATGGAAAAAACAAGTATGATCTTAGAAGAGAAAGAGCAATTGTACTTATATTTTCAGCTATCAGAATATTTAATATGCAAGGCTCTTAAATTTTAAAACAATGGCAGGTATTATAAAACTGATGTTAGGTTTTAATAACAATTTGTAACAAGTAGCAGTTAATATGTCAAAAGAAGTTTCAGGGGTGTTTTTAATCTGATTTAGCACAATTAAAAGGTGCTGGGAAATTGTATTAATAATGGCAAAATTGCCTCTAGCTTCATAGAGCCAGCTAGGAGAATGTAGCAATCTATTTTGCCTACTCCTTCTGTGTTAACAGTGATTTAGGTAGGTGGGTTAGTGGGTGAGTGAGTGAATTGCACTTTGCACTCCATCTTCAGATGACTTTGAAGACATTTCTCTTCAATAAATCAGTATGAATATATATCCAGGGACATATTTTATACAACATGCAGCATGCTCTTTCTGTAAGATTAAGGGCCCTTGGATGTGACAACATGAAAAGCATCACAGAATGGCTACTGTTCACTTGAAGCTAATGTACCATCCCAAATTTCAACAACTGCAGTCACAGAATTTAAAAAAAAAAAAAAAAAAAAAAAAAAAAAAAACAAAAAAAAAACCTAGAAAATACATTCTGTATTAAGCTTTCAGCCTTGCCATACACAGCACAATTATTGTGACAGTGTTTTGATGTTACCCAGAATAATTCATTTCCTATCTTAAGGTACAGTCACAGAATCACAGGGGTTGGAAGAGACGTCCGAAAATCATCTAGTCTAGCCTCCCTGGTAATGTAGGTAAACACAGACCGGTTTCACAGGAATGCATCCTGGTGGGGGTTTGAAAGTCTCCAGTAAAGTAGACTCCACAATATCTCTGGGCATCCTGATCCAGTGCTCTGGCACCCTCAAAGTAAAGAATTTGGGGTTTAAGTTCAAGAGAAACATCATGTGTTCTAATTTGTACCTGTTGCCCCTTCTCTTATCAGTGTCCACCACTGGGAAGAGCCCAGCACCACCCTCAAGAACTTCACCCTTTAGGAATTTATATGCATTGATAAGAACTGCTCTCAGTTTTTCTTTTCCAGGCCAAACAATCCCAGGTCTCTCAGCCTCTGCTTGTAAGAGAAATGCTCCAATCCCCTAACCATCTTCAAGGTCCTCCACTGGACTCTCTCCAGTAGTTGCCTTTCCTTCTTAACCTGGGGAACCCAGAACTGGTCACACTAGTGCAGGTGTGGTCTCACCAAGATGGAGTACAGAGGAAACAGAATGTCCATGGACCTGCTGGCCACACTCCTAATGTGCCCCAGAGTACCATTGGCTTTCCTGGCCACATTGCATTTCCATTCCCCATGACTTTTTAAAGACAATGGAGAGTAGCTTAGCAATAACTTCTGTTAGCTCCCTCAGCACACATGAGAGCATGTCATCAAGGCCCATGGATTTCTGGGTGTCCACTTTGCCTCAATGACCTTTAACCCAAACCTTCTTGTACAAGATAAAGGTTTCTTTTCTTCAGACTTCCTCTCTTACCTCCAGAGGCTGGGATTTCTTAGGTCTGGTCTCATCAGTAAAGACTGAAGCAAAGAAGGCATTCAGTATCTCCACCTCTGTATGCTCCATTGGCCACTCTGTTCAGTGGCAGGCCCACATCTTCCCTAGGTTTCTTTTGCTACTGATATTCTTCAAGAAGCCCTCATTTACATATTTTACATCTTTTGTCATATTTAATTTCAAGAGAACCTAAGCCTTGGCCATTGCATTCCTGCATTTTCTGACAAAGTTCCTATATTCCTTCCAAGGGACTCTCCTTGTTTTCCACATTCTGTAAGCTTCCCTATTCCATTAAAGTTTTTCCAAAATCTCCTTGCTCATCCATATAGAGATGTGTTGAAGGGGATATAATATTTCCTTTATTTATAAACAATATGGCAATATGAATCAAAATATTAATAACCTTGTATTAATATGAACATTGCCAATTTTTCTAGTGTACAGCTGGATAGATGATCTCCAGTTGTATTTAGCAAGAGTGACTTGTTTGTATACTCTTCTAACAAAGGAGCAAGGCAATATCTCTCAGCAGATGAACATTTTTGTTATGTGACAGTTTTATCACTACTTTAATATCAATACTTGATGACTCACTTTGTGATGATGGCACTTTATGAAATTCTATTTCAACCATGGGAATGCTGATTCACTGATCTTGAATGTGCTTTAGCACATCCAACATGATACTTTTAGTACAGCACAGAAAACAGATAAAATGGCTGCCTGCAGTTTCTAGGCAAAAATACTCTATGTGTGTATGTGTATATGTATATATGTGTATATATATATATATATATATATATATCCCTCCCAGGGTGATCAAAAATGACTTCAGGGCCCTGGGAGATTTGGTTGAGTGGTCAGGTGCACAAATAATTTTTTCATCAGTACCCTTAGTTGCAGGAGGGAATACAAGAAGGAACAGGTCAGCAGCTATAGTCAACAAGTGGCTTAGAGGCTGGTGCAGTCAAAAGAATTTCTTTTTTTTTTTTGATCTTGGAGAACTTTCTACTGCACCAGGTCAGCTGGCAACAGATGGAGTACATCTGTCCCAGAGAAGGGGGAAGGTCACAGTATACCAGAATGGCCTATCCCCCAAAGGTAAAAAGATTCTAGGAAGGGAATTAGCAGGTCTCATTGATAGGGCTTTAAAGTAGATTGGAAGGGGGAAGGGGCTGAAACCAGTCCCCTCAGGCAGGAGTCTGGCGGTGATAAGCCAGAGCCAGAGGTGAAACCAGCAGCCCAGCTGAAGTGCATGTACACTAATGCACAACGCATGGGTAACAAACAAGAGGAGCTGGAAGCCTTGTTGCAGCAAGAAAGTTATGATGGAGTTGCCATCACAGAGACGTGGTGGGACGACTCACATGACTGGAGCTCTGCAATTGACAGCTACAGGCTCTTCAGGAGAGACAGGCAAGGAAGAAGGGGTGGAGGGATGGCCCTGCACATCAGGGAGGCACCAGATGCCGCCATTCAGCTAGAGATCAGGGATGACCGGGTTGAGTGTTTGTGGGTGAGAATTAGAAGGAATATCGGCAGGGCAGACATCCTGGTTGGAGTCTGTTATAGACCACCCAACCAGGAGGAAGATGTTGATGAAGCATTCTATAGGCAGCTTAAGGCTGTCTCAAGATCGCCTGACCTCGTTCTCATGGGCGACTTCAACCTGCCTGATATCTGCTGGGATCTCAACACAGCAGAGAGAAGGCAGTCTAGGAGGTTCTTAGAGTGCATGGAGGACAGCTTCTTATCCCAGGTGCTGTGCAAGACTACCAGGGGTGAGGCTATGCTTGACCTCCTCTTCACCAACAAGGAAGGGCTGGTGGGTGATGTGGTGGTTGGAGGGTGTTTAGGCACCAGTGACCACGAGATAATTGAGTTTTCGGTATTCAGCCAAGCTAAGAGGGGCAGCAAGAAAACCTTCACTCTGGACTTCCAGAGGGCAGACTTCAGGTTACTCAAGGAACTAACTCAGAAGGTTCCTTGGGAAACAGCCCTTAAAAACAAAGGGGTCCAGGAGAGATGGACCTACTTCAAGGCAGAACTCCTGAAGGTGCAGGAACAGGCTGTGCCAATGTGCTGGAAGATGAGCTGCCAGGGCAGACAGCCAGCCTGGATAGGCAATGAACTTCTAAAAGAACTAAGGGGAAAAAAGAGTGTGTATCATCTTTGGAAGAAAGGTGAAACAACCCATGGAATGTTTAGAGATGTTGCAAGGTCATGTAGGAAGAAAATTAGGGAGGCAAAAGCACATTTAGAACTTAGACTGGCCTCTCCTGTGATGATCAACAAAGAGTACTTCTATAAATATATTAATAGCAAGAGGAGGGCCAAGGACAACCTCCACTCCTTGGTGGACACGGAGGGGAACGTAGTAACAAAAGATGAGGAAAAGGCAGAGGTAATTAACACCTTTGTTGTCTCAATTTTCACTAGCAGGGCAGAACGTCTTCCAAACAGCTGGCCTGCAGAGCTGGCAGATGGAGCCAGGGAGCAGCATAGTTTCCCTCTGTTCCAGGAGGAGGGGCTAGTTAGAGCTCTCCTCAGCTGCTTGGATCCCCACAAGTCCATGGGACCAGATGGGATCCATCCTAGAGTGCTGAGAGAGCTGGCAGATGAGCTGGTCAAGCCACTCTCCATCATTTTTCAGCAGTCCTGGCTCACTGGAGAGGTCCCAGAAGACTGGAAGCTGGCCAACATGGTGTCCATCCACAAGAAGGGCCAGTTAGATTAGCAAGGGAATTATAGACCTGTCAGCCTGACCTCAGTGCCACGCAACATTATGGAACAGGTCCTCTTGAGTGCAATCACACAGCACTTCCAGGGTGGCCAAGGGATCAGGCCCAACCAGCATGGATGGGCAGGTCCTGCCTGACCAACCTGATCTCCTTCTATGATCAGGTGACCCGCCTGGTGGATGTGGGGACGCCTGTGGATGTAATCTACCTGAAATTCAGCCAGGCGTTTGACACTGTCCCCCATAGCAAACTCCTGGCCAAGCTGGTAGCCCAAGGCTTGGACAGGAGCACACTGTGTTGGGTTAGGAACTGGCTAGAGGGCCAAGGCCAGAGAGTGGTGGTGAATGGTGTCACATCCAGCTGGCGGCCTGTCACTAGTGGTGTGCCCCAAGGATCAGTTCTGGGCCCCATGCTCTTCAACATCTTAATTGATGATTTGTATGAGGGCATTGAGTCCATCATCAGTAAATTTGCAGATGACACCAAGCTGGGGGCAGGAGTTGATCTGTTGGAGGGTAGAGAGGCTTTGCAGAGGGACCTCGACAGGCTGGACAGATGGGCAGAATCCAACAGCATGAGATTTAACACATCCAAATGTCGGGTTCTGCACATTGGCCACAGCAACCCCATGCAGTGCTACAGGCTGGGGTCAGAGTGGCTGTAGAGCGGCCAGGCAGAGAGGGACCTGGGGGTACTGGTTGATGGGAAGCTGAACATGAGCCTGCAGTGTGCCAAGAGGGCCAATGGCATCCTGGCCTGCTTCAGGAACAGTGTGGCCAGCAGGAGCAGGGAGGTTATTCTGCCCCTGTACACTGCACTGGTTAGGCCGCACCTTGAGTCCTGTGTCCAGTTCTGGGCCCCTCAGTTTAGGAAGGATGTTGACTTGCTAGAACATGTCCAGAGAAGGGCAACAAAGTTGGTAAGGGTTTTGGAGCACAAGCGCTATGAAGAGAGACTGAGGGAGATGGGGTTGCTTAGCCTGGAGAGGAGTAGACTGAGGGGTGACATTATTGCTCTCTACAACTACCTGAAGGGAGGTTGTAGACAGGCAGAAGTTGTAGACAGGCAGAGGTTGGTTCTCCCAGGCAGCCAGCACCAGATCAAGAGGACACAGTCTCAGGTTGTGCCAGGGGAGGTTTAGGCTGGATGTTAGGAAGTTCTATACAGAGAGAGTGATTGCCCATTGGAATGGGATGCTCATTGAGGTGGTGGAGTCACAGTCATTGGAGGTGTTCAGGAGGAGACTTGATGGGGTGCTTGGTGCCATGGTTTAGTTGATTAGGTGGGTTGGATTGGTTAATGGGTTGGATGCGATGATCTTGAAGGTCTCTTACAACTTGATATATTCTATTCTATTCTAGTCTATTCTAGTTTAGTCTAGTCTAGTCTAGTCTAGTCTAAATCAGATATTCTGGTATCAAAACCACGGTAAAGTATTCGCTTCACTTAACCCACCAATGTCCTTGAACCTCATGGTTTGGTTGGCTGAATTTGCTGAAACTGGTAAATTCACATTGGTGAGTTTCCCTGCAAGCCTTTTGATGTTACTGCTGAAATGTCAAATTATCCACCTCACAGGGAAGTCCAAGAGACTTAAACTATAGTTAAATTCTATTTTACATGTGTATATACATATATAATAAACAAACAAAAAACACCCCCAGCTTTTTATTTCCATTACTCTAGGGACAAATTCATAGGGTTCCCGGCAAGTGAACATCTGTGTAATGGCCTGCATGCAGATCTGCCAAAGAACAAGGAGAATATTACTTTGTAAGCAAAAGAACAAGTGCAGTGTCATCCTCCTGGTGCTAAAAATCTATTTGTTCTCATGTGAACAAGAACATCAGGTTTACACAATAGGCTTAGACATATCTTGTTTGATTTCTTTTGACTCTGTGCAATATACTCTAAATGTTGCTGTATGTGTGCACATGTACAGTCCCATTTGTGTATACATATATTTGTGAGATACTTGACCTAATAAACACATACAAGTATGAGGTCAAGCCATTAAGTACAATAATTCCTATATCAGTAATGTTTCCATTCTGGTTATGACTCAGAGCTTTGTTTTCACTTATGCACTTACTTAGAAAGTGTGCACATCAAAAATTAAATATTTGTCAGTCAACTGATATTTTTTCAGTAATTACAAGGTTAAATACCAATTAATTAATTTGTATCTATAGACACTCAGTGTCAGATCTTCAGCTGAAAACTTAGTGTAACTCTCCTAAGTCATTATATTTCGTTTTCAATTATCTTTTCTATATTGTCCCGAATGTTAAAATGTTGATATATCCATTTTCTAGGCAGCTTTCAGAAAGCCACAATTTAAACAATCTATTCTCTCATTTGTCATCCATATCTTAATATTAATACTAATATTCTTATAAGAAAAATTAAAAATAAGCTACACTCTTGATCTTCAAATCCATTTTTGTGCAATTCTGTATATTTTCAGAATTATAGATTCTGATGTTGGTACCTCAGCACAAAATTTGGAAATGAGTCCTCATGAGTAAGAAGAGATTTGAAAACTTTAGATTAGTCAAGGACAAAAAAGTTCATTCCTGACTCAGTTTTGTTGGCACAAATACTGAGACACTAACTATGGCAACTAGAAAAACAGCATAAGCAAAACACCATTGAACTAGACAAATGAAATTTCATAGTCAGCAAATATAATCACATCTGACTTCACTATCAGAAGCAAAAGAAAACATCTTTGTTGGTTAAATGCTCAAATTATAGGCAGTACAGCTATAAATACTACCAGGTGCAGTGGGTTAACACATCCTGCTCCCCCAAATACAGAAGTGAGGGAAAGTAATACATAAAAATCTGTAAAGAGCTGTACTAAGAAAAAATAGATAATGCAATACATAATTATGCTATTTGTAGAAAAAAAAAGAGCAGCAAAATGCAGAAACAGCAGCCAATCCACATCAGAAAAATAAAAATAAAACAAAACAAAACAAAAAAAAACCAACCAAAACCAAATCTACCAAAAAAAAAAAAAAAAACCCAAAACCCAAAAAGCAACAACAGAACAACACTTCAAGTTCAGAAAATTGAAAGCAGCAAATGGAACAGGAAGTCTCTCGTGCTATAATGTGAACTTCAAGCCCCATAATACTTTGCTGCAGCAAGCACTTTCATTTTGATGCTGGGATGACACATCATAGTATGAATATCAGCAGCAGATTCAACTTAACCCCTGACAGCAGGGGAATAGTTTAGTATTATTTAGGCAAATTTGCAGGAATTATTTGTTTCACCAATCATTTTGATGTACTCAGTGACTTTTTGATGGAGTGCAGTGAGTGACCTCTGACCACGAGGATGTCTGATGTAAATACACTCTGTAAACATCCAAGTATTACTTTTGGGACTCTCCACTCCTTGGAAACCTTAGAGAAACCCTTGAAAACAGGCAGTTAATTATAGAATAGCCTTCTTCCAGAACCTTCTTGTTCCCCATTTCCCATCTAAAGCTTTTTGATAGTCCCCTTTACCCTCTCTTATTTTATGGTGGCTTTCTCATTGTCTCAGTCCAAAGAGGGAAAGAGACTCAGTTCTTCTGAATATTCCCATGTTATGAAATTAGAGGCACAAATGAGGCCAAAATATCAACAGTGAGGCTATTTATTAAGAGAATAAAGTGGACAGAACAGAAGAAGGGAGAGAGAGAGGGAAAAAAGAGAGAGAGGGAGAAGAGGGAGAGCAAAGAGCAAAGGAATTATATATGTTACCACACCTCTCACTAATGTGGTGAAGGCACATTCTGCCCAGATACTAGATCTGGCCCCCAGCATGTGGATAGGTCTCCCCTCCTTTAGGAGGAGGACCATTACCAAGTATGGGCATAATTCCAGCTTCACGCTTTCTATAGGCTGAAGCCAGCTGTCTATCAGAGTGCCCATTGGTCAAACCCAGCCTCGAGGAATCTATAAATATTACCCTTGTTGGTAAACGAGTTGCCTCCTCTTCAGTTTGCCTCTGTACTTGCTCAGGAGAGCAGCTATCGAGCCACCGCCTCTGCCTTTGAGCTTGTTTTTAGCTTCTATCATACATGCACGCATACTGAAGCCTCTGCATCGTGAGAAGCACTTTGATCGTGAGGATCAGCCCAGAGGAGGACCTTCGCTGAGCCCGAGAAGCCAGCGTCGCTAATAGCCGGTCATATCTCCAGGGGAGCCCGTCGTGCTATCGGAGGACTGGACCAGCCCCGAGGGTAAGATCTGCCCAGTTGTCGGGGAGAAGGGACTATCTCAAGCGTCGCGCTGTTCCTTTAAGCCCAGGAACGGAGAAGCCGCATTACCCTCTCTAAGGCCGTTTGCCACGAGGCTGACGCTATTGTCCGACCGGGAACCTCTGAGCCCGCCTATCGGCAATCGTCGCCTCGCCCTGCGGTGCGGGCCGACTCCCAGGGCCGCCCCCACGGACCGAACGCGATCAGGAACCAGTCCAGCGGCAGCAGCCAGCCGGACCCCCACCTTGCTACAAACAACAGCTACAGAATATCTTCCACGTGCTTTCCACCCACTAGCACTCAGTTCAAAGTCTCCGCGTGTGGCAGAGTCATCGCTGACGGACACAAAGATTGCAATATCGTGTTTTATATTAGCCAAAAGCCGCCCGCGTTCCGCCAAGTCGCCATCTAGTGGCCAAGCGGCAGAACTGCACCCCTGGTTATATAAAACACAGAGATAGTCTGTAGATAGTTTAATCAAGTTCTAATCATAATACTAAGCCATTTATGGAATGTATTTCACAAACGTGCACTAGAACATGTATATAAGTTGTTGATTCATCGGTTATTAATAAATTTAATAACCTCTTCACAACACCCCGCAAGACAGGTTTGGATCTGTGGAGGAAGGATGCTGCTACTTTGACTTGGAGGAGATGTCATCCTTGTTGGCTGTGCTGTCCTCCACTGGAGGAGGAGAGAGAGATCCCAAAGTCCAAGTCCAGGTCCTTCTCTGAGCAGCAGCTTCAGCTCCATGAGTTCCATCAGGCAGAACTTAGGACACAAAGGTTCCTCCGGGTCTGCTGCTTCCAGGCTACATAGTGATGTCTCTACTCCTGTGTCTTTCCTTTTCTCTCCTAGTATTTTCTTCTCCATTTTTCTTCTCCTGAGCAGGCATTGCTCAGGTCTTTTATAGAGTATTTCAGTCAAATTTTTTTTAGGTACGTGTCCAGGTGATGAATCCATTGTACTTTTCACCATCAGTGTGATGGTTTAACCCACCCACATCAATAAAAACTTGGCTAAACTCAGTTGGGGAAGCAAATTAAAAGCTGTATTATACAAGCAATACTATGCTCTACAATGAAATGTGATGAATATGTACAAATATACAGTATTAACAATATTATACAGATATTCACAAAGATAAAAATAGCACAGAAATCCTCCTTGTCCAGGAGGACACTGCCTCGCTTCCCCTAACTTCTCCCTCCACATTTTCCTCTGGTTAATTAGAAGAAAAGAGAAAAGGAGAAATGTTAGAGGGTTGGTTTTTTGGTTTTTTTTTTTTTTGTTAGCTCAAGGTGTCATTAAGAAGCCAACATTGCTTATCTCAAAGTTAGCTGACAAAGGGTCTTCCAGCAAAGCAGCCAGCATGCCAGACAGCCAGAAGAAGATGGAATGAGAAAGGAATGTAAGGTCCTTAAAACTACATCCCACACATCTAACTAATTAAATTTATTTAGAATAATCTCTTGTTTTCCTTTTTACACCCAACTGTGGATTTTGTTTCTGCTTCTTCAGTCTCCTGCTCAAAAATTTGCATCTAGCTTTAAAGCCTAAAACTGTCACATGGGATAGCTGACGGGTAGAGATGATCTTGTCTATGCACATTCCAGGGAGTTGTTATCCAGTAACGACTGCTCAACATGCCCTCCCTTGGCAGCTATTGTCTGGACAAGGAGCAAAGGTGATTTTATCATTGTTGTTTCACATCAAGAGAGACAAGATTTAGTCTCTTACATCCATGGACCAGCAGTGACCGGTAATTGCTTTGTTTGCTCACAGCAGTCCTTGTTTTACCTAATTAGGAGTAGATTTCACAATACAAACACCTGCTTCAGTGCTTTCTGCTGTTTCCCAGACTCCTTTGAGACAGCTTTGATGTTCCCAGAATTTACTGATTGGGAAGCCAGTAAGTCCTCCTCATTACATCATTATTGATGTGCAAGTGATGTAGATCATTTCCCAGGCTTACAGAGGTGGGCTACAGTCACAGAATATGGAATCATTTCTCTTGGAAAAGGCCTTTAAGATCAAGTCCAAATAGCCATCTAACACTACCATGACCATTAAACCACATCAGTAAGTGCCATATCTGCATGTTTTTTGAACACTTTCGGGGATGATGACTTCACTGCCTCCCTGGGCAGCCTGTACCTGTGTCTGACCACTCTTTCAGTAAAGACATTTTTTCCTAATATTCAATGTATACCCAAACACCCACCTGGCTCCAACATCCCTTCAGGTAGTTGTAGGGATCAACTGGCTCATTTTCTCTGGGCTGAACAGCTTGGGTCCCATCAGCTGCTCCTCATGGAATTTGTGCTCTAGGCCCTTATATAGCTACACCGGCCTTCTATAGACACACCCCAGCACTTCAGCATCTTTTTTGTAGTGATGGGCCCAAGACTGAACACAGTATTTGAGGTGTGGGTAGGTATTCTGTTTCTGTGCCTCCTGCAAGCAGGGATAGCTTCTAAAGAATGATGGGTTAACTGAAGTGACAGGGTCTTGGGTATTACACTATTAAAAGTGTAATGGACCTGATTTTACTCGCTGTTACACTCATGCCATCCCAGTGACTTGTGGTGGTGTGTTTTATGGCTTCCTAAAAGATCTCATCTTATTGTCCAACTGACATACCAGATCTGGTAGATGCCCCATTGGTGACTTCCTGGATAGCAGCTCCATGGAGAAGGACCTTGGAGTCCTGGTGGACAATAAGTTTTCCATGCACTGCATAATAATGTGCTGCCTCTACTCTGCCCTGATGAGACCACATCTGGAGTATTGCATTCAGTTCTGGGATTCCCAGTTCAGGAGGGACAGGAATATACTAGAAAGTGGCCAATGAGGTCTATGAGAATGACTTTGTGACTGGAACATGTCCCGTGAGGAATGGCTGGTTGTGTTCCTGTGTTACTGGCCATAGGTGATCTTGCTTTGGCAAGAGAGTTAGACTTGATGATCTTCAGGGGTCCCTTTCAACCCTTACCATTCTATGATTCTATGAAGACATTCTAGGTCAGGTTGGATGAGGCTCTGAACAATTTGTTCTAGTTGAAAATGTCTCTGTTCACTGTGGGGATTTTCACTAGATGACCTTGAAAGATCCCTTTCAACATAAACCACTCTATTTTTCTCTGAATTATTGTATTAATTTTAGTACATGATAATGAAGAAAAAATGCAGTTCAATTCACTTAAATTTTGCCCTTGGAACAAAGATCCATTCTTCAGTAATCTGGATTTTTAAAATTATTTATTTTTCAGAGTATTATAATAACATTAGTCCTCATTTGTGATTTTCAAAAATATCATTATAATGTTTATGAAACTAAGTCAGTCAACCTCAACAGCCAAATGATAAATTCAGGGATTTAGTATTTGCATCAGTTTTACAACAACTGATGCATAACAAATACACAGCTAAACTGTATTATTTATAAATCTGTATTATTTATAAATCTATGTTTAACCTAAAAGCTTTTCTCACACTGAAAATTATGCATTTATGCATATTCATATCTCATCTTTTTGGAGCATCACAACTTCTTTTAATGACAGCCATTACAAAGAGTAGAACCACTGGATCAGGCTATACAATGCAATAATAAATTGTAGTAGTTCCTGTGTAGAAAAGCTTCTATAGATTTCAGAACAATAATATTCTTGTTAAAAGCTTTGAACTGAGTAGTGCAACTGAACTGAGAGTTGCTACGACTCCAATTTTATTTTTCTTCAGAAATGTTGTATTAAAATAATGCAGAGAATTTTTAAAGGAAACAGTCAAAATGGCACCCATTCCAGTACAACTTCATAATACTTATAAAGTCTCATCTTGCTTTTAAGAATTAATTTTGTAAAATGCCATTATTTTAGAATGAATCTGGCAAACTAGGAGCTAATCTGATAAATGCAATTATCCATTAAATTATTTTCTTTGTAGGAAGAAACTCACTTGATTTGTAAATTATTTTCAATCTTTCATAACACACAGGTGCAAAGAAAACAAAACCAAAAATCCTAATTACTTACACAAAATATCTTTGTATGACAAAGTAAAATAACAGATTTATTCAGAAATGGAATATGACCAGACAATATTTGTGCTTGATTTACCTCTATATTTATGCAATTAAAAATTTACAATCATAGATTAATATCTGACTATAGTGTTGGTTCTACTGTGTGTATGCAAATATTTACATGATAGCTTAACTAATCTCATATCCTGAAATATTATCAGAGATGATAGCATATCCTGATTTTGCTAGATGGATATTGAATGTGAAATAGGACTGCTCTCTCTGTTCTTTTCTTGTTATGGCATACAGAACTGTATGCCTTTATTAATTAAAACTGTAGCTCTTTATAACTTAAGTCTTTCTGATGTAAATTTATTACTATTTATTATTGTTATTACAATCTTGTATATTTGCATATATAAAAAAGAGATTCTGATAGTACCTATTAGAAAATCATACATACATACACAAAACCTTCAAAATGCTTTAGATTTAAACAGCATATTACTTATTTGATGGCTAATAAATAAATATGGCTAAATGAATTGTAAGTGGATTTGAGAACTCAAGAACTCATTTCTACTTATTTTAAGGTAGCCTGAATAGCTGTACACAAGTTTGAGGCCAAACTGTCTAAAAACTGTCCAGCAAATAAGAACTCTGCCTCTAAGAGAGGTGGATTTAGAGCTTTAAACTTCTGAGATGTGTAAATAACATATCTGCTCACATGCTTTAGTGATTCGTTATTTATTTTTATTTTTATTATTCATTAATATTAGCATGTTTTTAAAATTTACAGATTGCAAAAATAAACATCCTTTATTCTGTTACAAGTCTTCTAGCAGTACATAACAAAATCACAAGGTAAACAAGAAGACCTTTTCCCATTGCTGTGATTTAAACTTTTGCCAGAATGTTAGTTTTATAGCTGCAGTAATAATGATGTCACCTGAGAGTGGAAGATGTCAAACAATGGAGTTTGTTTCAGATGTTATATTGTGTCTATGAAGGCTAACCCATAGTTTCATATCCTAAGAAAAGAGCAAAACAGAAGCTGAAGCTTTGACAAAACAGGCAATAGACTTCAATGGTTATGCCAACAAGTGAAAAGGAAAGCAAATACATAACATAAAATTTAGACAGGAAAGTCAACATGTTCTGAACTGCTGATAATCAAATTTAACTGGAGTTATCAGGTAGAAATGTTTATTTCAGTAGAAATAAACATGTTCTGCTAGTCAGACCAGAACATTATAGCAATGCAGCAGATGTTACATTTAAAAGGGTGTTAAAAACCTTGATTTTTCCACAAAGAAAATAACTGGAAAGCAATGTAATAAGCTCTTAGAGTTTCTTCATCAGAGACATTCTGTCTGATGAGAGCATCTCTCACTTAATGCAGACTGTCACAAAATAACACAAAACACCAGGTTACCCCAGTTCTTACAGCTGTAAAACTTTTATGGCCTTTGCATATTTAAGCATATTTAGACAATTTTCTTTCTGGAGGGTAATTAAGCTTTTTTTGAGAGCTATTAAAAAGTAACTACTTCACAAATGAAATAACTGAGAGCGTTTAATTCTCCAACACTAATACAAAGAACGTTCATGATTCCATAGTCTTAGCAGGGAATGTAAGACAAGAAGTTTAACTAGATGATTTCGTAAAATACACTAATCTGCAATCACTGATCATTTTAAAATGGATCAACTGATGATTCTGTTCCAAAAAATACAGTATCTTCACCTAGGCTGTACAGTATTAATATGTTCAGACATCTAGTTTTTACAAAAAACACGTGTATTATGTTAGTTTTGTTTTGTTTTGTTTTGGTTTGGTTTGGTTTGGTTTGGTTTGGTTTGGTTTGGTTTGGTTGTTTGTTGTTTGGTTGTTGGTTGTTGTTCATAGTATCTAACAGTGTACTGAAGGGACAAAGTCTCAGACATGCCCTGAACCAGACAATGGAGCAGGAGCCAGGACGTCTGGTTTTCCAGGATATTGCCCGGATTGCCCACCCTTGCCTGAACATGCCCTGGGTTCCAAGTGGGTCATGTGTGTGCCTTTGGCCATGTTTGGAGAAAATCTAATTGTTTAGGTTAAAGTATCTCTTAATCTTTGTTGCCATGGGAAATCTATGACTACTAGCTCAAAGAGTGAGCCTCTTGCCTTGCCTAAGATTTGCAAGAGAAGCCTTACTTTGCAAGCCTGAGAAGCCAAGCCCTGCTTTACCTTGCAACTCAGAATCCATGCTGTGCCTCAGTTTACCCAAAAAGATGCAAGTGCTCTTCGCAGTAGCACATTATAAAAGCCCAGAAGGAGACTTATGTGTCTTGCCAGGCCAAGGGACAAACCCTGGGTGGGCCAAAACACTGGGAACCATCTCCTTTGCAGTAATCAGTTGCTTTCAGCATAAACACCAGCTTTGCAAAACCCAGACCTCATTCTGAACTCATGAAGAGTGACAGGCTATTTGTTTGAGAGCCTACCACTGCAGAACATCCTTGTTTTACTGGAAGAAACAACAAGAGCCACTGCAGAGGTTGCAGCTGAAGAACCTCTCCATAGCAGGCAAAGCTGCAAAAGCTGCCTAGTCCCGAGCTGCAGGGATGAGAGCTGCTCAAAGTCTGAGCACCGAAGATACTCCTAATCACAGACCACCCAGACAGCCACGTCATCTGCCTGCCTACACCATGCCAGGGATCCATCCTTCACAGAGAAGCCTCCTCCCAGCACAGTAGTGTCCACATACAGATGCCAATGCTGGTCATCATGAATTCAGTGTGCCCCATATTCTTGGGATTATAAATGCAGTAACTCAATATACTGGACTAAAGTGATTTTCAGGGAGTAACTCAGCAAATCTGACGTTTCTAGGCATTTGTTAAAAGGTTCTGTTGCCCTAGCTGCTCTATTAAGGGAGCTCTAGAGTTCCCCTTTGTGGGCAAAGCTGGCATGTTGCTGAAGTGTGTTTTTTTTTCTTTACAGTTTAAATTACTGTTTGTTGTTTCTGGGTTTTGCTAATATTGTTTGAATTGTTGCATGTTCCTGCTTGTGATATACTTTTCAACAGCTGAATATTTTAAATCAGTAAATAGGTTTTATTAATATTTTCTGTGGGATTTTTGATTAATAAATTGATTAATGTTTTTATTAACCATTCCACCAATTATTAAATATTAATAACCATAACAATGACAACCCACAGATGTTAGAGGTTTGGTAGCTAAAATTCCATTTTCAGCTTCCGCTCCTTTAGTACTAATAAGTACATTTTGTCTTACCAAGTAGGATGATTTTAAAATAGGCTTGGAGTGGGACACCAATCAGTCATAAACCTACCGTCAATTGTCTACAAATATACATAAACTCTGAATGTTGATTGCCCAACCGTAGACTACCAGGACATGACAGGTTCTTCCTACCTTATTAAGATACATGAAATGGAAAAGATATAGGTCTGGATTACAAACCCACTGCTCTCTAAAAATTGAAGGAAGAATTACTTTATAGGAAATCTTGGTACTGTGACATTATTGAGGTTATCCGCTACATCTGATTAAAATTCTCTTTTTCAAAGTATTTCAAATCCTGTCAGGCATATAACTAGTCAAAAATCTGTAGTTGGTTCATGTTGAATTTTTTTGTTTGAATGGCTTTGTTTTTACTCTTTCTATTTATCTGACAAATATCCTTAGCCATGCTAGGTTTTAAATTGGGATTTTGCTAGTTAATAGATAATGGATATATGACAAGAGCATGTTTTTTTTTTTTTTTCTTTTCTTCTCAAACACCACTTTGACTGATGTATAAACCTTTGCAAATAAATGATCAAGACTTATTATGAGCCAATTCTGAAAGGTCTGTCTGTACTGCCTTATTGAAACACTGGTGCTGCTGAGATTTATGGGTGTGGCAGTTTAGGCTGGGTACCTCCTGCTGCTGCCACACAAGATACACTTCTGGGGTCCCAAGTGTCCAGCCCAGTGTGTGGAAATAGCATATTTCATACACATAATGTCCTGAGCCCTATAAATCTATCAGCAAAGCCATTCACTTCCTCTTTCTTCCCTCTCTGCTCCCATGAGAGATGCTCCCTATCGGGTAACACTGGGGCAATATCTCAAGGTCTCTTAGGCCTGCCCACGGCCTAATGCCAGGAGGAGAATGGGGAGAGGCGATCTCAGACCCCGCCAGTCTTGAGACCAGCCTAGCAGTGGGGCAGAAGAAAGATCCCAGGGGGTTTTGGGGAAAGGTGGGGAAAGGGGAAGTGTTGGGAGGCTTTTGGGTATGCTGTAAGGGGCCTCTGCATGCTTTGGGTTTCTTTTGTCATTATGCTTGTAGCTTTCTGTAAAACACAAACTGCTTTTCTGTTTAAACTTTCCATCGCTTCTGCAATCCATTTGTGTGAATGTCATTCTTTTGCCCCTCTCAGGAACAAGAGAGAATCTGCCTGGCCTCAAACTGGGACAACGGGTTAACATCAAGTACCAGAGCTGAAATGAGGAAATTTGTTTTGCACCTCATTTCCGTCTGCTTTAGAGGATGGGAAAAAAGGCAGAAAGACACAAATTTGATAAAAAATAAGAAGTGTAAGACTGAGACAAGAAACTCTACTGTGACTTGATCTCAGATTCAGTTAAAGTGGTTGAAGAGAGCTGCATTGGATTCATCATAAATATTAGATAAATACCTAATGTGTGAAGAATATATGAAGAAACTCTTTAGGTGGGCAAAAAAGGGAAATGGTAATAAATGTCTCTCAGACAGAATAAAGCATGTTATCTGATTGTTAAGTCTTATTTTTTTCATAAATAGTGATATTGTGAGGCAAAATAGATTAAGCATGTTGCACAAATGGAAGACAGTTATTGTCAGTAGGAGTGTTATGTGACATGGATGGAGATACTAAGATACTGTCTGCTTCTGATTCAGTGAAAAGTCGAAAGCTCCTCTGTACCAAAACCTGAATCAGTTGCAGGCAATATTCAATTTATTTAGGGATTTGGGGTTGACTGTTTTTCTGGTCTCTTGTCTCATAATAATAATCTGTACCTGTATGGTCAGTTCTTGTGTGTGACAATCAGCCAGGTACAATGACTTGAGGTCTGGTTTGAATTTCTAGTCATTCAACTGTCAGTTAAGTACAGGCAGTCTGGAACCTGAATTAAAGGCAAGAGAGACATTGTAACTATGTAAACCAAAACTCTCACCAAGCAGAAAGCTACAAAAATAATTGCACCTCTGTCTCCTCTGCTCTTAGAAACTGTATAAAATTAGAAATGTGAGAGGAAAGGCAAATAAGAGGACCTGACAGCTATTACAAACGGATTGTAGTCAGAAACTGCTCTGGGAATCTTGTCTTCTGCAAAGCAAAAATTTGGCATAAGGAAAAATCATATCTGTCACAGAAGGAAGCTCCAGCTGCTTCGGATCCTGGCATGACATCAAACAGTCCAGCAGTATTGATACTGACATTCCTGCTGTTACAATTCTACATGCCAAAAAAACACATTTCAGTCCTAACTTTGCCAAATTCTTCCTGATTTATTTTCAATTTGCCGTTCCAGAAATTTACCAGTACGCAAATGCTTAACAGTAGCTCATAAATACACTCTAGATGAAAATACTGTGGTTGAGAATGAGGCACAGATTGGTCAAGCAGATGAAATTGGAAATAAGATTCTAGGAGTCCTGGGAAAGAGGCACACAGACAACATTTTTGGATTTGTGAGAAGGAAAGTATCTGACATGCTCTGAAGAAATGGAGAGAGCCATGGTGGGTTTTGTGCTCTTATTATCATGAAGAATCTTCTGCATGTGTATGCACCATTAAAAGTCTCTACAGTCTGATTACTCTGCGTTTCCCTGTACAGACATGAGAATACTTAAAGGCATCAATTACAAACACATAATTCTATGTGACAAATACTCAGATAGCAGCAAAATAAGAGATTCTCTGTTGCACCAAATAAAAGGTGAGGCAAGGACTCTCAGTTGACTCAGGGCTCTCCAAAGTATCACAGTATCACCAAGGTTGGAAAAGACCTCGAAGATCATCGAGTCCAACCTGTCACCACAGACCCCATGACTAGACCGTGGCACCAAGTCCAATCCCCTCTTGAGGAGGAAGGACATTGCTGCCCAGAGAAAACTCTCCTGCCCACTGCAGGCTTGAACTCACAACCTTCCCAGTAAGAGTCTTACGTGCTACCAACTTAGCCAAGGTTTTTTGTTTGTTTTGTTTTGCCTTTTTAATAATCTGAAATTTCTTGTTTTTCTATTTATATCTCTAGCACTTCCATCTTAAAAACCAACCAAACAAACAACAAAAAAATATGAAAGCTTTTCTGTATTTCTACAGGCTAGAAAAAACAATCAAGCCTTCTTTGTTCTCCAGAAGAAAAAATAGTACCTTGAGGCAACACAGTCAACAATACAATAAGTTTCAAAATCTATAGTTTTAATGCATCATTTCACTTTTGCCTGAGCTTCTCTTTCATGACTACTCTTTTAAGCTTATTAGTTTCAAGGTTGACTTTTTACTAAATGTTGACAGCTCATTTTCTGCAGTGAATTAATAGTTAGTCCTGTGACTATATACAGAAGTTGCTTATTAGAGATTATGATTTACTTACAAAATGTGTATTAATATTATTATTGCTGTGACTATTAGAGGGGTAAGATAACAGTAACTTAGAAAAGTAGTCTTGGCTAGTCAAACAAGTAATTTTAGGTTTATGAAAAAGACCCTATACCCAAATACACTTACAGTTCTAGAGTGTAAGTGAAGAAAGCATAATGGCATGAAAAACAAATGCATTGAATTACTACTTTAAAATATGAGAATCTTGATTCATAATTAAAAATCAAAAGCTAAAGCAGAATCTAATTTAGTTTAATGTATTTTAGATTATGGATGTAGCACACGCAGTTAATGCTCAAAGTACTTTTACTCATTATTCTACTGAATATTTGCATTTTGTCAAAACAGAAATGTGTATGGGTATGGTTGTGTTAAACTTTGTAACCCTAGGTCAGAATGCTTACATTTTAGTAATTAAAAATAGCTATAACAGTTGTACTTTGAAAACCTGCAAAGCCATTAATATTTAAAGAAATTGAAGATTATTTCAGGTATCAGTTTCATTCAGGACAGGTTAGTTTCTGAAAATAAGGAAGTGTCTCTTTTGCTGATTGACGGTCACTTCAGAATGCACTCTTTGGCAATATAATGTCTTTCATTTATTGGTCAAAAAATAATGAAAATGTAGTCTGCAGTTACAAAGGTACTTATTTATGAGAAGACAGTGAAGATCTAAAGACATAAAGCAATATTTTACAAAGCAGTAAATATAACAACAGGACATGCATTGCCCAGGATTTTTATGATTAATGAAGATAAAATGTTAATTTTAACTCTTACATTTGATTAATAAAACATGTTAATAAGATGCCTGTAAGTTTTGGGGTATAAAAAGTTGTAAAGACAATTAAAAGATATGCAAGTGGTACAGTAAGTATGTTATGATCTTATGATCAATGTTTTGTGGAAGATGTGTTGAAACAAAATAAATAATAATATATTTTCTGGTTCTTTCTCATTCTTAATCAGTCTTGCTTTTGGTTTGATTTGAAATACTTTCCCAGTTTTTAAGCATCTGAATTTAGGATGAACCCGTAGTTCACTACAGTTAACTTTCGCCTCTCCCCCACTTTTTTTTTTTTTTTTTTTTAAACACTTAACTAAAACCTCCATAATTTCATAAGCTCTCTTAAACCACAAGCATCCTATTTCAGAAGTACAAACATAAAATGACCTCAAAGCAAGCAATGTGCTTGCCAGATGTAAATTGATTTATCCCTCTCAATAACAGCAAAAGTAGAGATTCCGCTTCATCCTTTCATTCTATGTTTAGAAATCAGGTACACTTTGACATGAGGCAGCTTAATCCTATTTAAAATGTTAGAAGTTGAAATTTCAAGAGCTGTCTGAAATCTGACTTATCAGTGTGCTCCTGCCAATCTTTTTTTGCCAATGTACACTTTAGAATCAATAGTTCTCTTTGATTTCCCAGCAGAAAGACATCCATCTTTCTATAGCTCAAGGATTTAATATCAAAGGCAGACTTTGGTTGCTTTATTTCTAAAAATAATGAGCAGAACTTTTAGCCATTGCTCACAAAACAAAAATGAATTAGATCAGTGAAATCAGTTGAATCAAGTGTGTTTTATGCAATTGTTCATATAGATTTGTTAATTATTGCAGTGATTCTTTAGTGTCTCCATTTACACATACAGAATTTACATGGAAATTCACAGTATTACTGCAATTAAATAGCTATCATCAGAACTTCATTTAAAGATCTAATCACTTAAAATGTTCTGGATTGTACCTGTGCTAAAATGCTTACTCTTTGCCTGTGTTGAAGTTCTCACCCTTGTGGCATTAATTACTTGAAATTCCACCTGTATTTCAAAACTGCAGTTTCTACAGTTCCTCTATTCCATTACACTTGAGAAGTTCTAAAATAAGAACATTTTGTCAACAAATATAAATGTTGATAAAGTGGTTAAAGATACTTCTTTGAGTACGCCACCTACCCTTGTTGCTCACTATTGAGTAAAATACTTCAGAGTTCTTTTACAATGACGAAACCTTGCAATAGAAGAACTTGTCTGTGAACGATGCGAACGATGCAAATGGTCTTGTCTAAGACTTTCCCATTTTTCCTGGAGATTTAGTTAGTACTTTTTTTTTTTTTCTTTAATTATTGTTCAAGAAATTATTTGGGTAATAGATTCAAAGTCCTGGTTTGGATTTCAAACTTTTTTTTTTTTTTTTTTTAATGCTCATTAAGATAGCCTGAGAATTAATAGATAGTTTTGAATATAATGGGTAACCTTTCCTGATACAGATTTGCTAATGTAGGTAACCATTTTAGGTATTCTATAATTCGGATTTGAATTTTGGAATTGGATTTTATATGTTGGGTGGGTTGGATTGGTTGATGGGTTGGATGCGATGATCTTGAAGGTCTCTTCCAACCTGGTGTATTGTATTGTATTGTATTGTATTTCCAGTTACTACTTTGTCAAACAGGTTTATATGGGTTTACAGTTCTCTGTATTATCTTCTCTTATAAACCAGTTTCTTGCAAATTATCCTTTTTTGGCAATGTGAGATTTGTCCATAATAAGGTAAAATGACTATGAATCCCTGAATGTTTTGTGAGTTGTTTGGGCTTTTTTTCCCTTCCTTTTTTAAAAATTTTTTCCATTCCTACTTTGTAGATCAGACTATTTAGCAATAGCTCTATGCTGTTATGAATATGGTAGAAGGGATATTCTATGAATGAGATGTCATGCAATCTTCTAATGCTTCAGACAGACAGTAAACTTAGTAGGTAGGGATGCACAAGTACTTCTTGTATCAGCATCACTTCCATTCAAATTAACACTGCTGAAAAACTGATTACTACATCAGCCTAAAAGCATGATAAATTTACTATAAACACTCAATTTCAGACCTTGCAGTGACTATCACTCCGTTCATAAAATGGAGTTGGACAACAATAAACCCCCAAACCATCCCTTACAAAACAGGTTGAACTGAGAGTTATGAATAAGGGTAAAGAGTGCACCCTTTATTGGCTTCCCAGACACAGTCATGATGACTTTAACGCACAACTGTATTTCATTGTCAAAAGTGAAATGAAAAACTGGTTAATATGGAGAATAGATGACAGTATGAAGTGAGAGATCTTATTTACTGAAAGTAAGGCCTTTCTACCAAAAACCAAAACAAAATACAGCAAAACCCCTAAACAAAACAAACTATATAGCCTCAACTCTCAAGACTCAAATACAAAACAACAGAAAACGGTACTCTGAATTATTCCTAAGAGGAACAAAAAGAAGTAATGCTGGTAGCCTAGATAAATTCACATATGTGACCAGTTTAGGCTGTGCCTTTAAGAAATGGACACTTTCTGAACACTCTGGCTGAATGTTTTGGGATTATAACAGAAAATAAAGATATGCTAAACCAATTTCATTGGTAGAATCCAGCTGTAACTTTAGCTTAGTCTGTCAGTCTGGGGCAGTTTTAATTCTTCTCTCTGTCCTGTGAGCTGGACTGTTTTCTCTCTCGGAAGCAACAGTTTGCATGGCAGGAATGACCTTGGATTAACAGAGCTAACCAGATAAGAAAACTAAAACGCTTTTGAGCTTAACAAAGTTTTGCCCTTTTAATTTTAAATTTTTTAATTTCCTTCCTTTCTATCTCTCTCTAACCCTTTTGGGAAAAAGGGGAGGTAGGGAGGGAGAAAGGGGGAACAGGATGAACCCCCCTGGCCGCAGGGGGGTTGGGGAAAGGTCTCCTGTATTACATACATTGCTGTATATTTCTGTATATATTGTAAATATTGTATGTTTTTGTACATATTCATTGCATTCCATTTCTGCTTGTAAAATATAGCTTTCATCTGCTTCTCCGGCTGAGTTAGCTGTGGATTCTTTTGTGTGTGGGGGGGAAACCTTCCTACCCCACCACAACATACTATATAAAGGAAGATTTTTTTAACTCTGAGCTACTGAACACTGAGAAGCTTAATATACTGTGGACCTTTCACTTTCATGTGGTTCATGAGCTGTAATTTACATGACAGGAAGTGCAGATAAAGTTTGTATTTGGTATTAACTGGTACCACACGCTAATGTGACACAAGAAGAGACCACAACAGAAAGCATGCTAAATAAATTATTTAAATTCTAGAATCTTCATGACACTGCAGTTTAAGTCCCTAATATTTACAGCTGAAGGAGGATTGTCAAAACTAAAGCCATATAAAGAAGCTGACATCCATAATATTTAAGGAAATCTTTGATTATTTTAACCTTTTGTTCAAAAAGTGAGAAAATATAAAAAGAATACACAGGTGAAGACTTATTGAACTGTAGAATATAAATACTAGAAGTATCTTTAATCCTGAAAATTGCATTAATATTAATTTTATAATGTATTAAAATATATTGATTCATAAATATTAATAATATATAAAAATTTATAAAATTGAATCTTGAATTACTAAACTTACAGCAGAATTCTTAGAAACTGATGTTGTTCTGCTTTCTTGGAAGCCAATGAGATATTTTTTAAAATGCTAAGTAAGACAATTTCACTGTCAATGTCACTAAAAGAACTCTCTTCAGCTATTTGTCTCCTGAGTAGGACCAAATTATGCCAGTGTCTTCAGCTTAAGGAGTGAGACAGATGCTCTACACCCCTTCCCAAAGGAGTAAAGAAAATGCTCCACACCAGATTGGAATGAATTAGGAGTTTAAATGGAAGTACTATTCATAACTATATACAACAGTATGAAAGTGTACAAAATACGCAAAGCTTCATAATCCACCTGGGCCACAGTTCTCCAAAAAGTCCCTTAGGCCAAAGCTTCATATTCCACCTCAGCCACAGTTCTCAAAAAAACTTCCTTAGGCCACATTAACACTGAAGATATATTTCTCCACCACTTGAACTATTAAAAGTGAGATGTACAGCTGCCTGGAGATTGTGGAATTGCAGACATTCAGTCTGACCTTAGTGCTACAGAAGGTCATGGAGCAGGTCATCTTGAGTTCAATTATGCAGCATGTGCAGGGTATCCAGATGATCAAATCAAGTCAGCATAGGTTAATGAAGGGCAGGTCCTACCTGAAAAACTTCAATGCCTTCTACAACAAGATGATCCACTTAGTGGGTAAGGGAAAGGCTGTGAATGTTGTTTGCACATACTTTCATAAAGCCTTTGACAGTGTTTCCCAAAGCATCTTCCTAGAGAAACTGGCTGAACGTGGCTTGGATGGGTAGAAGCTTTGATGGATTAAGAACATTATGGATGGCTGAGCCCAAAGAATGGTGGTAAATGGAGTTAAATCCAGATGAAGGCCAGTCATGAGTGAGGTGGGGCCAGTTCTCTTTAATATCTTTATCAATGATCTAGACTAGGAAATTGAGGGCACCTTCAGTAAGATTGCAGAAAACATTAAAGTGGGTGGGACTGTTGGTATGCCTGAGGGAAGAAATATGCTCCTCAAAGAGATCTGAGCAGGCTGGATCACTGGGGCTAGGTCAACTGTATGAGACTTAACAAGGCCAAGTGGCAGGTTCTGCACTTGGGTCAAACCAACCCCATGCAATGCTACAGGTTTGTGGCAGAGTAGCTGGAAAGCTACATGGCAGAAAAGAACCTGGGGGCACTGGCTGACAGACTTCTAAACATGAACTGGCAGTGTACTCAGGTGTCCAAGAAGGGTTAAACTATCCTGGCCTGTATTAGGAAGGTGTGACCAAAGGAATATGAAAGTGATTCTACTAGTGTGCTTGCATTGCTGAAGGCTGCACCTTGAATACTGTGATCAGTTTTGGGCCCCTCACTACAAGAAAGACATTGATTTGCTGGTTTGTGTCCAGAGAAGGGCAACAAAGCTGGTGAAGAGTCTAGAGAAGAAGTGTAATGGTTTAAATCAGAACAAAATGGGTCAAACTGAACCAGTGGGTTAACCTATTTCTATTTTCCCAGCACAGAATTAAGGGAAAAGCAACACACAAAAACTCAGGATTGAGGCACAAAAAAGTGAACTAAGAATAGAGTTTACTGATCAAGATCAGAAAACACAATACAAAATGCATAATTACCATAGCCTATTTGCAGAAAATGCAGTGTAAAGCAGCAGCAAGCAGAAGCAAACAAGCTTCTGGTGGTAGGCCATGCTTAGCATAGGTGTAGAAGTAGCTATCAGTTTAGCAAAACAGTGCTGTGCCTGCAGCACTGTAACTAAAGCAAGGTACTGGTAGCTATAAACATAGAGAATTACCTTGGAATAACAGGATGCATACATCGATCAACAACCTTGCATGATAGTAGTAGTTTAACAAATAATCTATAATAGTATGATGTGGGGTCAGTTGTGGGGAGCCAATGAAGCTATGCCAACGATGCTCTGTGAGTCTATATAAGCTGTAGAGGTTCCTTAATAACCGAACAATACTAGATCATACTGTTTGTCTGTATTGATTCCGTACTCCATCATTAACAGAAATCTCCCATGTTACAATCAGAACCTCAAGGCCTATAGTACATTGTTCCAGACAGTACTTTCATTGTTGAAGCTGGCATGACTGCAGCATGCTATGAACAACAGTAGCAAATTTAAGTCCACTCATGGCATTCTCCACCCCTTATTCTATACCATCTGCATCATGCCTAGCAGCAATCAACATCAAACAATAGACATCATAGATCAATCACTGTCCATTCTCACTCAAAATGAGATCACTTAGCAGTACACAGAAGATTGCTCTCTACAGCTGCTCTAGAGATTCACTCTGTTCCAATACATTCGTATCATCCCACAACCTGTCTAAATGGTGGGGCTGTATTTCCACCCCGGGGACAGCAAAGTCCAGTGACTCCTTCTACCCCTCCAAGTGAAAGAAAACTGTAGCTTTCATTCCAGTGCTCAGCTTCCAGCACATGCAGGAGTGGACATCTCTCTGTCACACCAGGAATAGAGATGGGTTCCACCCCTTCTACCTGTCAAACCAGCCATCCTGTATAGTCCAATAAAACTAACTGTCCCTCACCTCCATCTATTTGGAGGTAGGGCCTGTCTAATTCTGACTGGAATCACTTGAACTTGTGAAGATGCTTTGGGACTCCATTCAGGCAGACCAGAAGTAGTATCAGCTTGTCTGCTCCTCTTCAGAGATTTTCCACTGGAAGCTGAGACATTATTCTTTGGGGGAGAATTCCCCTGTAATTTACATGCTTGTGCAGCCACTAATGAAGTGAGGTTTCCTTCCCACTCTCCCATGTCCTCCCCATGGTCAAACAAGTAAAACCACAGGGTAGAGTGTGGTGCGTACTTCCCAGATTCTCTCTCCCACACATGGAAATGCCTGATTCTTATGTCTGAAACATGAGACCATACAGGTGGGGAGTCCTTCTTGAGTTGATGGATCTCCCAAGATAGTTTCTTCACAGATGAAGTACAGGCCTTCTGTTGTTTCATCCACTGTTTGTCCTTGGCCATCTTCCAAAACTAGAGATAAGAGCCGAACAAACATTCCTGACTCCTTCTCTCGTTCCCACAACAGCCCTTATTTGTCCTTATCTTTTTCAGGACGAGCTGCTTTCCCTCTAGGCTTCTTTTTCTGCACATGTGGAACTGATACTGGTACAGGCTGTCTCTCTGTTGCAGTTGTGTCTGCTGGCCCAGAGACCATCTCTTGCTCCTGAGCACACTGAACACTGATGAGAAGGGTTGGAAACACATGTGCTAGCCCCCAACACACTGCCACAATTTCTTTCTCTCAGGAGCTCCCAAGCTGACAGCAGACTTACCAAACATTTCACCAGATTGTCTTGCTTGGGGGTGAATTTCTGAACCACTGGAAGACTCCACTGCACTAGGAATTTCCTCATACATTCCTGTAGACCCTGCCACTCATCAATATTCAGCATTGCACCAGATATCTCAGTGATATTCTTGAGAAAGTCCTATATTATTCTGAGAAAAATCTGTCCTGCCTGCCTCCAACACAGGAGCATCAGAGCTGCAAGCCATTCCCCTGAGACAAAGCTCATCACCAGAAGAAATATATAAAGAACGCCAGTGCACCAACACCTACCACCAGCAGAAAGCAAATACTCCAACACAGTGAATGCAGCACAGGAAAAAAAAAGGCAAGACAAACAAGCAAACAAACAAAACCAACCGCAAAACCAACCAAACAACAAAAACCACAACAAAGCAAAACACTGCATAAAACACTCTTAACAAGCTTCAAGCCTCTTACATTGTGCTCCAAACCCCACTTTCCCTGTCTCCACCAGGTTTGAATGGGGAAAGACAAAGGCACCAAATTGCCTTCCAAGGTGTGAAATTGCCTTCCCCTTCACCTGGGAACAGGTAATTAGTGCCCATTCTTCCCACCAGGGTGGAGGTTCCTTCCGGGACCTCAACCAACAGGACAGATTGGCAGAGTCCAACATGATGGCATTCAACAAATCCAAGTTCCAGGTGCTGCACTTCGGCACTTTGGCCACAATAACCCCATGCAGTGCTACAGGTTGGGGTTGGAGTGGCTGGAGGGCTGTCAAACAGAAAGGGACCTGGGGGTGCTGATTGACAGCCTGCTGAACATGAACCAGCAGTGTGCCCAGGTGGCCAAGAAGGCCAATGGCATCCTGGCCTGCATCAAGAATAGTGTGGCCAGTAGGAGCAGGGAGGTCATTTTGCCCCTGTACTGAGCACTGGTTAGGCCACACCTTGAGTCCTGTGTCCAGTTCTGGGCCCTTCAGTTTAGGAAGGACATTGAGACACTTGAATGTGTCCAGAGAAGGGCAACGAGGCTGGGGAGAGGCCTTGACCACAAGTCCTATGAGGAGAGGCTGAGGGAGCTGGGATTATTTAGCCTGGAGAAGAGGATGCTCAGGGGAGTCTTTATTGCTCTCTACAACTACCTGAAGTGTGGTTGTAGCCAGGAGGGAGTTGGCCTCTTCTCCCAGGCAACCAGCACCAGAACAAGGGGACACAGTCTCAAGCTGTGCCAGGGGAAGTTTAGACTTGAGGTGAGGAGAAAGTTCTTCACTGAGAGAGCTGTTAGCCATTGGAATGGGCTGCCCAGAGAGGTGGTGGAGTCACCATTCCTAGAAGTGTTCAAGAGGGGATTGGACGTGACACTTGGTGCCATGTTTAATCATGGGGTCTGTGGTGACAGGTTGGACTTGATTATCTTTGGGGTCTCTTCCAACCTTGGTGACTCTGTGTTTCTGTGATTCTGCTTGGGAGCTATGACTAAGCAGGGTGCTTTGCACCTATTATACATTGGCCATGGACACATTGTCTAGAAACACATTAAACAGAATGGCCAAAAAGTGACTGGGGCTTTCACCATCATCTTGCTCCTGCCCTCATTCTCGCTCTCCTACTCTCACTCCCACCTTCACCTTGCTCACTCCACTTGGACCTGGCTCCTCCCCAGACCCTGCCTGCCTGACCTCCTGCTCCCTGCCTGCCATGGAGCAACCCTGCCTGCCATGAAATCTGCGGCTTTCTTGTAGTGCTGCTGCTTCTCACGAGTTCTGCCTTGTAGCAGTTGTGTCTGTGGACACTTTGATTCTGGTTGGTCCTTTTCGTTTGGATCATGCTGCATTATCCACAAAGTGGATTATAAAACCTGCAGTTTCTGGAGCCTGCCACTGACAAGAGACCTAGGGACTGATGCCAAATTCCTTCTGCATCCTCGTGAGTACTAGCATTCTCATCGGCTTTCCCAAGGGTCCTGGATTGCCTCTGATTATAAATGGGGTAAAGCTATTTTGTGACTCAGCCTTTTCAATTTTCTGAATTCTCTAAATTGTATTAAAGTTGCCCATAAGCATCCTGGTAGAATTTGCAATCAAATAGAACCTGTACATAATTTAATAGGACTTTATACCTAATGTGGGGGTGGGGGTTTTGGAAAAAATAAACTGTATTTTTATAATTGCTGCCACATTAATTCACCCCCTATCAAATCAAAGCCTTAAATTAATGTTCTTCTTATCTCTCTTTTGTTATCCCAATCCTTTTGCCTCTTGTCAAAAAAAAGTCTGACTACCCTAATTAAGACAGCTGTTTTCTATACCTCATGTTGGATTGCCAGAAAACATGTAATGGTTTAAAACAGAACACAATGGGTCCAACTGAACCAGTGGGTTAACCTGTCTATTTCTATTTTCCCAACACAGAAGTGAGGGGAAAGTAACATACAAAAGGTCAGGATTGAGGCACAAAAAAGTGAACTAAGAATAGAGTTTACTGATCAAGATCAGAAAACATGGTAAAAAATGCATAATTACTGTAGATTATTTGCAAAAAAACCCAAACAAACAACCACCCCCAAAAAAAAACAACAACCAAAGACAATACAAAGCAGCAGCAACAGAGGGAAGCAAACCGAAAGACCAGGCCAAAACTACTTCCTCATCTCTCCTTGTCCCTCCACCATCCCAATGGAAAATACCAATACCCTAGAACCCAGAAGCAGCAACCAGAACAAGAAACCTCCCATGTTACAATCTGAACCTCAAGATTGCATGATTCTATTTTCTTAAATTATTTATTACAACAAAGAAAGCTGGGGTAAAAATCTATTCTGATTATCTGAAAGACATCATATTAAATCAAATTTTGGACAAAATACACTTTTTACCTAAAATTTAAAAAATACATTTATTTAATGTGATCAGAAACTAACATTTCAGTATGGGTATTTGAATATTGCAGTTCTACACAACTTTTTGCAAAAAAATCTTCTTTCTTTTTTTTTTTCCTACAATGAAGTATGGAGATTTACTAATTGTTTTTCTTACAGTTAGTAACATTCTCAGTAGTTAAGAGATTAGCCTCTAGACCTCTAGACATAAATAGTGGTGAGGCCTTGAACTGGCTGAAGAGGAGAGGATAAGACACAGCTGCAGAATAACGGCTAAAGCTTCGGGGGAAGTGAGGGAGTGGTGGGGTGATGGGGAAGAGCAATAAAAATTCACACACTAAGAAGTTGGCCAGAACATTGATAAAAGAATGTAATATTGTTGGTAGGTCAGAAAGTGACAGCAGAGACCAAGAGGTAAAAGGAGTTTTGCTATTTAAATAATTCCATGCATATGTAAACATATTCCCAGAAATTTAATTAATATGAATTATTGTCAGGGTATATAAAGCACAAAGAGATCATCTTTGGTTATCTGAGCTGGGAGGACAAGTCATTCACACCCAGAACCATTAAATAAAGGCAATGCCTGGCTTAATAACCATTGGCTATTAGGTTTCGTTTGATGTCCCTGTTTCAATTGCTATAGCTGTATTTCAGGTAGAGAAGCAGTCCCATTTAACTTCATCAATTGAACACCCTCATTAATATTTTCTTACTACTTCTGAGCATGTCACCATAACTTGAATTTTCTGTTCCACAGGTGTTCTTACACATGATGAAACTGTGACAGAAATATTTTGTTATAATTTGTTATGCTTAAATAAATTCTGATGACAAAGCTGGAATTCAGTTTCTGGAAATAACTGTGTGAATATTCTTAAATCTCCATAAATGCTCATGGAAGTACAATGCTCTGTAAATATTTAAAACAATTGTAAATATTATATTCCATATAATTGCTGTACTTAAAAGTAATTTACTCCTTTCTTTGTCTCTCTCTTTCTTAGTCTCTCACTTCCTTTCTTCCTTTCTTTCTTTTTCTTTCTTTCTTTCTTTCTTTCTTTCTTTCTTTCTTTCTTTCTTTCTTTCTTTCTTTCTTTCTTTCTTTCTTTCTTTCTTTCTTTCTTTCTTTCTTATAATTAGCATTAATTTGCAGGTTAAGCTTCTTAAAATAAAAATATTGCTGAAAATAGACTTTTGTACTAAAAAAAGTACAATCAGGTGCACTTGCTATTCAGTGAAATGTTAAAGATTAGTGAAAAAATGAAAGAAGCTCCATATACACACCATTGAGAAAAAGATCTGGTAGCTGTTAATACACTGAACTCTCCAGGCCACTTCTAAAAATCTCTCAATGTAATCCAACAGTATAATTAAATACATATGTTTCCTTCTACTTCGGGGAAAGAGAATGCTGTAAGTCCCATTTTTTGGCTACTTAACAACTTCTATATTAAATTTTCTTTTGTTGTGTCCTAATCAAGTAATTACATGTGAATATGGAGCAATGCAATCATAGTCAAATCCCTGTCCAGGTCAAATATCAAGGTTCTTCATGTGCATTCCAGTATTCTGAATTTTTTTACCTGGTAAGTTTCAAAATTTCATTAATTCAAAAGACGGTCTGTATTCTTGGGTGTAATGGTTCATAGTCTGGTGACTAAGTCTTTCACAGTGGGATGCCAACAGTGAATAAAAAGGCTTTGTGTATGTACAATCAGTGTGAAATATTGGTTCAACTACAGGCAAAACCAGAAGACTATGACCTCAACAATGGCATGACTTTCTCCCTGTCTGGCAGAAGGCTTTTCCACAGGCCATGGCTGGATGATTATATGTCAAGAAACCTTCCATATTTGCAGACGGAGTGAACCATCAGTAGCGCCAAGCTTCATCTGATGACTCATCTTGAAAATTATTAGAAAACAGTGAAGAGAGAGATGTCCATGAAAGTCCAGATTAAATATTTTTACTTGAGGAGTTCCTATCATTGGTCCTATTAGATACGTTTTGCATGCTAGCCTCTTTTCCCCTTCTTTTTGGATGCCTCATTTCTTCATATAAAGAAGTGGGTTTTTGTTCCAGGGATAGTGATTCAACTGCCTCCTTGTAGATCTTATTCTAGTGTGTGACATCCCTTTCGGTGATAAAGGTTCTTCTAGCATCAAATCAAAATCTCCCCTGGTGCAATATGAGGTCATTTTTTTCTTACCCTAACACTTGTAACTAAAGAGACTGACACCTATCTCGCTACAACCTCCTTTCAGGCAGTTGTAGAGAGAGACAAAGTCTCCCTTCAGCCTCTTCTTCTCCAGATATAAATAACCAACACAGATCTCTTGTGACCTAAGACATAGTATTTCAGTGAGGTCATCCTGGATGGCACCTTTGAATCAATTAGTTTCTTTATGTCTTCTTCATGGGTAAATATTAAACAGAAGTCAGTGTTCAAAGAAGCTCCTTCTTCCTTAATATATCAGCTCCAGCCACTGTGCACTCATGCTGTCAGACAGCTTACCAGTGTGTGGGAAGCTGAGCTTCACAATTTCCATGAATTTAGACTAAAATGTGGATCTTGATTGTGGATCTTGGTTTTAAAATACTTGACAATGTTGATTTTTATAATTATCACATACTCTTGCATATCTGAACTGATCTATTTTCAACCCAGACTTCAGCTATTTTTAAATTCACAATTTTAAAATAGTGTTATTTTTAGGTATATTAACAAGAAGGATTTTGTTTACCAATAAACCCATATTGACACTTTTTAATAAAATTCTTCCTAAAGATTCCTCAGCATCAGCACTGGAATGTTAAGATCAAAAACTTTGCTGATATGATGGAGAGAAAAAGAACACTCCCCTTTAGAGGAATGTGCAACTTCATACTTGCTTAATGAGAATGATGATCATGATTTCTCCATATTCCTAACTTATTTTTTATCATTTTAATGTTCAATGTACTTACATGTATTTTTAAACATGACTTTTTAAAATAATTATGTATTACAAATAAGTCACAAAATGAGCACAGTGTAATGTGTTAAGTCTTGACAGTGTAAAGTTTGCTTGGCTTTTTTTTTGACAGATTTTACAGATACTGACAAAATGATTCAGAATAGATGTCCCTCATGTAGGAAATAGGGCTCATTCCCACAATATCCTTGATTTTGTGTTATCAATAAACTACAGCCAAAATGGAAAATCTCCATATCTTCCTGCATATATGCATTCTTTTAACCTTTCAGTTACATATTGGAAAATACAAAAATAACAATGCTCTCAAAGTTTAATTCCTTTTAACAAAAGAAAGTGTCCTGCAATTGACCAGAAATACTAAAAATGTACATGGCAGAGTTTTTGATGAGATTTTTGTAGAGGTATAACTCTAACAAGAAATTTACCTTCCCTTCACTAAAAAAATAAACCATATGCCAGTTCTGTAGTTTGCCACAGTGTCAGTGAATGAGCATAATAAAACTCTGGGCTTAGTGAATAAATACAATTGCAATGATCAAGATTTTAAATTGCCAAGAAAAAGGGAAAACAGTTTTACAAAAACACTTCTTGGATATCTGATCCTGCCTTTTAAAATGGAATCTATGTTTACCCTTATTTCTTTAGAGGATGGTGTACAATGACATACATATATTTGTACATCTTCCATTTGTCCTCTAAGAGAAAAGAGACTATTTATAATTTTGTCTTGTTAGAAAACATATTAAATTTAGATATAATTTTGAGAGTAGGCACAAATATATGTCCAAAACGTTTTATGCTGGAAAATCACATGAAGATTTCGGGTTCAGTCAGGATAAACCTTGTGCTCTTAGTAAAATGTTAACAAGTGTCTGAGCATAAATTCTTTCCAATAAGAACTTGGTGTATGTAGCAAAGTGTATTCCTTAAGACTGTTTTACTTTCTTTCTCTCTTTAGGACAAATGCAACTCTTTCCAGCCCAAATAATATAGGCTTATTATTTATTGTTTTAACATTGTGCATTGTACAAAAATGTTTAAACATTATAAAAATACCCATCAATCAAACAATAAAATGCACTCACCTTCTCTTCGATTAAGCCTTGCAAATCCAGGGCTGTGGCTGCTAGACAGCTCTGATGAACTGCTGAATGATGACTGAGGCAAAGCCGACACCAACTGATCATCACAGTTATCTGCCAGTGAAGAACATCATGTTCAAGTTAATACAATGAACACCACTTGCTGAAAATGTAGCCAAAGAGAATGATAATAATATCTGAATCAACTCTGCATCTGAGAGCTGGACATCTTTATGTCTTTACTCCTTTTGTATTCTATATATAATTATCAATATTGAGGCAACACTTTTTTTTTTTTTTTCCTCTCCCAATATTTAGTGAAACAGGATATAGTTTATTATTCTCTTCAGTCGGCCATACTTGCCCACTTCTAACTAATGAGATCATACTAATGAATTGTTTGTATCTTGCTCATTGTCATTTACACAGATAGCAACTGAAACCTTCTAGTTCTGATTATGGCACAAAGTTACAACATCAGTACATGCTCTTTATTTCCTTTAGATCTGATGTCAGCACAGGTCTATACAGTGTGTGCTAAATGCAGCTATTTCTTAAACAAACAAACAAACCAGCAAAAAAGCCATAATGCCCAGAAAATAAAAATAAACAAAACAAAACACACACACACACACACCAATAAAAAAAAAGCCACAAAGCAAATAAAAACAACCAGAACCAAATTAAATAAAAAAATAATAAAACTCCTGTTAAATACTGTAGGATTAACAAAACTGACAATTTTTTTTTTCTTTGTCAATGGTATGCATATTTAGTAAAGACACGGCACAAAATCACTGTTGCACAGTTATTAGTATGCAAGCCCTAACATCATATAGAATGAAACCTGAGTGTTTTAGAAAAGGAAGACTTAACTGCTGTTCACAATCAGTGGTACATAAGCAAGAAAATGCTAATCAATACTTTGTATGTTAAATGCCTCTCCAGTTCAATTACTATACCAGGCATGGGTTCATTCTCCATTTAAATTTGAATATTATGAATTGAGAATCAATATCTGTTCCAGTTTTATTTAAAAGGAGACTAAGACATTAGAAGATGTGTAGGCAAGACTTAGCTATACTGTGCTGGCAGGTATTCTCTAGAAAATGAGAAGAAATTATGTAAACTATTAGTCTTTATTAAATGTTTCTATTTTTTTGAAGAAATACACTCTCTGGATGTAACTGAAAAGTGATGAGTCACAGGTGATTCCTTCTCCTAACCTTTCTGTTTGTCTTCCAGATTTGCATTATCTAAATAATGAATATTAATTGATATAAAATCTTTTCCCAATGAAGTAATAATTAGGAGTTTCTGCTGAATAATTATGGATATTTCTAATTAACAGCAAGAGTTTCATATGAATGTCTCAAGGGAAGTTTCTGATCACCTTCAATTTTTCTTACTTTTTAAAAAAGTTACAGTATCACAGTATCACAGTATCGCTAAGGTTGGAAGAGACCTTGAAGATCATCGAGTCCAACCTGTCACCACAGACCCCACGACTAGACCATGGCACCAAGTGCCACATCCAGTCCCCTCTTGAACACCCCCAGGGATGGCGACTCCACCACCTCCCTGGGCAGCCCATTCCAATGGCCAATCACTCTCACGGTGAAGAACTTTCTCCTCACCTCCAGCTTAAACTTCCCCTGTTGCAGCTTGAGACTGTGTCCCCTTGTTCTGGTGCTGGTTGCTAGGGAGAAGAGGCCAACTCCCTCGTGGCTACAACCACCCTTCAGGTAGTTGTAGAGGGCAATGAGGTCACCCATGAGCCTCCTCTTCTCCAGGCTAAACAATCCCAGCTCCCTCAGCCTCTCCTCCTAGGGCTTGTGCTCAGGGCCTCTCACCAGCCTTGTTGCCCTTCTCTGGACACCTTCAAGTGTCTCAATGTCCTTCTTAAACTGAGGCACCCAGAACTGGACACAGAACTCAAGGTGTGGCCTAACCAAAGCAGAGTACAGGGGCACAATGACCTCCCTGCTCCTGCTGGCCATACCATTCCTAATGTAGACCAGGATGCGGTTGGCCTTCTTGGCCACCTGGGCACACTGCTGGCTCATGTTCAGCCTCCCATCAACCAGCACCCCCAGGTCCCTCTCTGTCCGGCCGCTCTCCAGCCACTCCGACCCCAGCCTGTAGCTCTGCCTGGGGTTGTTGTGGCCAAAGTGCAGCACCCGGCACTTGGACTTGTTGAATTCCATCCCATTGGACTCTGCCCATCTGTCCAGTCAGTCGAGGTCCCTCTGCAGAGCCCTTCTATTCTCTAACTGACCAACATCTGCTCCCAACTTGGTGTCATCTGCAAATTTGCTGATGACTGTCTCAATGCCCTCATCCAGATCATCAATGAAGACATTGAAGAGGATGGGGCCCAGCACTGAAGTTGTTTCATTAGGTTCTTTAAACAAAAATTTTTGTAAAGAGAATGCCTGGCCATGACTACTGCAGTTAGAAGCTGTCTCAAATATCATAAATAATGCCCAAACACTACAAAGAAGAGGATGAATTTATTGCTCTTGATAACATGACATATATCATAGCAGGGGGGTTGGACTAGATGATCTTTAAAAGTCCCTTCCAACCCAAACCATTCTGTGATTCTGTGACGACAAATTCAGAGTACTTCAGACAGGTGCATGGAACAAGTAAGATTTTTATTTACTTTCATAAGATTATTTCCTGCCCTAGTATTTTATAGCACAAACAAAAAAAAAAAAAAAAAAGGTACTCTTTATTGCCTACCACAAACTCATTTTTCACTTCGTTAGTCACAAATCAGATATATAATGGTGAAAAAGGATGTGAGCTTTGTAATAAATTGACCAGCTTGTAAGCACAGAAAGTAACACATGAAGTTTCATCTTATAAGCAAATGCCTTTCACTAGTGTCTTAGTAAAAGGATGTAATTAGGGTTCTCCTTAGAGCATGGAAAATAAAAATAATATATTAGTAATAAACTATGTTGGAAAGAGTATGATGTTTCTGTTTCACAGAGCAAGCTACTTAGACAGCTGAAACAAGGGAGCACTTCAAGTGTCACCAATCCCTTTTCTACTGTCAAACCTACATTGTAAGCCTGGATTCCAAGATGAAAACTGAGAGGAGAGAACAGAGAGATATTTTCCCTAAAATATGTGTGCATTATCTGGAACCACAGAATCACAGAATGATTTGGGTTGGAAGGGACATTTAAAGGTCATCTAATCGAACAACGCCTGAAGTAAGAAGGTTTCAACTAGATTAAGTTATTCAGATCCCTGTCCACCTTGGCCTTGAATGTTTCCAGGAATGGGGCATCTACTACCCCTCTGAGTAATGTATTCCAGTGTTTCACCACCCTCATTGTAAAAAGAAAAAATTCTTATTATTTATCTACTCTAATTTAAAATTAATGGCCCTTGTCATAACAGGCCCTACTAAAAGGTCTGCCCCCATCTTTGTTAAGGACTTGCTTTACATGCAGAAAGGACAAAATAAGGTCTGCATGGAGCCTTCTCCAGGCTGAACAACCCCTTCCCTCTCAGCCTTTTTTCTTAGAACAATTGTTCCATACTCCTGATCTTCTTTCTAGCCTTCCTCTGGACCTGCTCAGCAGGTCTGTGTCTTTCCTGTGCTAACAACTCCAGAGATGGATGCATTTGAAAGAGATCATTACTTTCATGTACCTTGTATTTTCAACTTTGTTCTTCGGGTGAAGGGTGGCATATGTTATGATATGAAGCAAAAGGGTTAAATTGATTAATATTTACAAGCACTGGCAGATAAACAACAGCAGATGTACTATTTTTGCTTATAATACCCATAGGTCTGCCTAAGTCTTCACAACTTTACAATTCAAAATGGAAAAAAGAAAAAAAGACATTTCTACTAAATGGTTGAGACAGTTGCTTTTCCAACATTTCCTTCTGCTGAATATGCTTTTCACCTTTTTTCCTTCTAATGAGCAAGTTAGAAAGAAATCCATGGTAGTGAAGTACTCTGCCTGCATGGTCTAATATGCATGTACACTAATGCACGAAGCATGGGTAACAAACAAGAGGAGCTGGAAGCCTTGTTGCAGCAGGAAAGTTATGATGTAGTTGCCATCACAGAGATGTGGTGGGACGACTCACATGACTGGAGTGCTGCAATTGACAGCAACAGGCTCTTCAGGAGAGACAGGCAAGGAAGAAGGGGTGGAGGGGTGGCCCTGTACATCAGGGAGCCGCTGGATGCCATTGAGCTAGAGATCAGGGATGATTGGGTTGAGTGCTTGTGGGTGAGAATTAGAGGGAAGATCGGCAGGGCAGACATCCTGGTTGGAGTCTGTTATAGACCACCCAACCAGGAGGAAGATGTTGATGAAGCATTCTATAGGCAGCTTAAGGCTGTCTCAAGATCGCCTGACCTCGTTCTCATGGGCGACTTCAACCTGCCTGATATCTGCTGGGATCTCAACACAGCAGAGAGAAGGCAGTCTAGGAGGTTCTTAGAGTGCATGGAGGACAGCTTCTTATCCCAGGTGCTGCGCAAGACTACCAGGGGTAAGGCTCTGCTTGACCTCCTCTTCACCAGCAGGGAAGAGCTGGTGGGTGATGTGGTGGTCGGAGGGTGTTTAGGGGCCAGTGACCACGAGATAATTGAGTTTTCAATATTCAGCCTAGCTAAAAGGTGTAGGAAGAAGACCTCCACTCTGGACTTCTGGAGGGCAGACTTCAGGTTACTCAAGGAACTAACTCAGAAGGTTCCTTGGGATACAGCCCTTAAAAATAAAGGGGTCCAGGAGAGCTGGACCTACTTCAAGGAAGAACTCTTGAAGGTGCAGGAACAGGCTGTGCCAATGTGCTGGAAGATGAGCCGCCGGGGCAGACGGCCAGCCTGGATAGGCAATGAACTTCTAAAAGAACTAAGGGAAAAAAAGAGGGTGTGTCATGTTTGGAAGAAAGGGGAGGCAACGCATAGAATGTTTAGGGATGTTGCTAGGTTGTGTAGGAAGAAAATTAGGGAGGTAAAAGCACTTTTGGAGCTCAGACTGGCCTCTGCTGTGAAAGACAACAAAAAGTCCTTCTATAAATATATTAATAGCAAGAGGAAGGGCAAGGACAAGCAACACTCCTTGGTGGACACAGAAGGGAACGTTGTAACAAAGGATGATAAAAAGGCAAAGGTACTTAACATCTTCTTTACCTCAATTTTTACTAGCAGGACAGAATGTCTTCCAGACAGATGGCCTGCAGAGGTGGCAGAAGGAGCCAGGGAGCAGCATAGTCCCGCTATGTTCCAGGAGGGGAGAGTTAGAGATCTTCTCAGCCGCTTGGACCCCCACAAGTCCATGGGACTGGATGGGATCCATCCTAGGGTGCTGAGAGAGCTGGCAGATGAGCTGCCCAAGCCACTCTGCATGATTTTTCAGCAGTCCTGGCTCACTGGAGAGGTCCCAGAAGACTGGAAGCTGGCCAACGTGGTGCCCATGCACAAGAAGGGCCGGTTGGAGGAGCCAGGGAATTATAGGCCTGTCAGCCTGACCTGAGTGCCAAGCAAGATTATGGAGCAGGTCATCTTGAGTGCGATCACACAGCACCTGAAGGATGGCCAATTGTGGTGGTTTGGGCTGGGTGCCCTCTGCTGCATGGCACACTTCCTGTGTCCAGGAGTCCAGCCCAGTGGGTGGACACAGGAAAACCGTGTATCTCCTACCACAATCCCCTGCACCGCTATAAGACCTTGCGTGGGGTCCGCCTCTTTCTCTTTCTTCCCTCGCCGGCGCACGGTAACTGGGGAGACGTCTCCCAGCCTTGGGCCTGCCTAGGCCCAAGGCCGGGGGATGGGCGGTCTCAGGCCTGGCCAGCTGAGACTAGCCTAGTAGTGGGGGGGGAAGAACGAGCCCTGGGGGTCTTGGGCCCACCCTCAGGTGGGGATGGGGTTCATCCGGGTGTGTGTTGGGGTTACTTCTGTCACTGTTTCTGGTTTCTTTTGTGCACCTTCACTTCTTCTATTTAAACTTTTCCATCACTTTTGCAATCCGTTTGTTGGAGTCGTCATTTTGCCCGTGGTGGGGAGGGTGGCTATCTCAACCCACTACATTTTTGGCGCGCCGACGTGGGGCTGGTTGGTGTGGCGACCTGCAGATCGGATTGCAAAAGATGGATAGTTTAAATTTAGTTCTGGGCGTCGGTTTTCGGTTTGGGAAGGTCGGGGGGCTCAAGCTTTGCTGCCGGGGCGATCGTGTGGGTTCTTGTGGATCGCAGGGGGACACCTGGTGTGTCGGGGGTTGCCGCTTAAGAACGCGGGACCTGCCCCTCCCCCACCCTTTCCTCTCCGCGGGCGGTGGAAGCGGCGGGGGTGAGGCGGGGGAGGGGCAGCGGTGAGCAGGTCAGATGAGGTCCGTCTCGCTGCAAGGATGGAGCCAGCCGCAGCGGGCGGGCGGGCGAGATAGCCCCGAGACCCAGGAGGGGCGAACGGGGACCCCAGCTGGAAAGCCGTTTTCAAAGGCTCTGAGAACGCGCTTGTGGCTTTCGCTGGGGAAGCTGTTGGAGTGCCCGAGGGGTGGAGGTGATTTTGATCCTGTACCGCGGCGGTAGAGGCGGCCGGGCTCTGCTGTGTGCTGAGTGGCCGCGGTAGCGGACGCCGGCCGGCGCTCGGGCTGCAGTGGGCTTGGCTCTAATCTCCCCCATGTTTTTCGGACAGTACCGAAAAATGGCGCCGAGCACCTGGCTCCGCCTCCCTGCCTCTCAGTTGGGCTGCGGTGCAGCCCCTCCCTCTTCCGGGGGGGTGTGCAGCCGGACATTGCTACGCCTCGGTACGTGAACGCCCGGTGTGGGGGGGGCGAAGTACCCTGATAGGCGTTTGGGTAGCCTGGACCGCGGTTGGAGGCGGTCGGTTTGCGGCACCCTGGGGATCGGAAAAGCAGTCGTGGAGCCGGATTGTTCCGACTGGCTTGCCCCAGGGGTGGAGATATGCCGCTGAGCAAAATGTGAACAAGAAGAAGAGCTTGGCTGAGAGGTTGTGAGGCTTTTCCAGGTGGCCAGGATGTCCAACGGATCCATGGAGAACCTGCACTGCAGAAGAGTGAAATCTGCATCGCTGGGAGGTTCCACTGGATGAGAGAGGAAGAACTGGACTGGACTGATGCTTGAGCCTGAGAGAGACTGTTTGGACGCCCAGAAGAAGATATGGACCCTGCCGGACGCGTCATCAGGGATTTCTAATATGATGATGTGTTTGGGTGCAGGGGCTGTGGTATGAGATAAGGGGTGGCGTGTGGTGGTTTGGGCTGGGTGCCCTCTGCTGCATGGCACACTTCCTGTGTCCAGGAGTCCAGCCCAGTGGGTGGACACAGGAAAACCGTGTATCTCCTACCACAATCCCCTGCACCGCTATAAGACCTTGCGTGGGGTCCGCCTCTTTCTCTTTCTTCCTCGCCGGCGCACGGTAACTGGGGAGACGTCTCCCAGCCTTGGGCCTGCCTAGGCCCAAGGCCGGGGGATGGGCGGTCTCAGGCCTGGCCAGCTGAGACTAGCCTAGTAGTGGGGGGAAGAACGAGCCCTGGGGGTCTTGGGCCCACCCTCAGGTGGGGATGGGGTTCATCCGGGTGTGTGTTGGGGTTACTTCTGTCACTGTTTCTGGTTTCTTTTGTGCACCTTCACTTCTTCTATTTAAACTTTTCCATCACTTTTGCAATCCGTTTGTTGGAGTCGTCATTTTGCCCGTGGTGGGGAGGGTGGCTATCTCAACCCACTACACCAATGGATCAGGCCCAGCCAGCATGGATTTAGGAAGGGCAGGTCCTGCCTGACCAACCTGATCTCCTTCTATGATCAGGTGACCCACCTGGTGGAAGTGGGGAAACCTGTGGATGTAGTCTACCTGGACCTCAGCAAGGCCTTTGACACTGTCCCCCACAGCAAACTCCTGGCCAAGCTGGCAGCCCATGGCTTGGACAGGAGCACACTGTGTTGGGTTAGGAACTGGTTAGAGTGCCAAGCCCAGAGAGTGGTGGTGAATGGTGCCATAACCAGCTGGCAGCCAGTCACTAGTGGTGTGCCCCAAGGATCGGTGCTGGGCCCCATGCTCTTCAACATCTTTATTGATTATCTGGATGAGGGCATTGAGTCCATCATCAGTAAATTTGCAGATGACACCAAGCTCGGGGCAGGTGTTGATCTGCTGGAGGCTAGAGAAGCTTTGCAGAGGGACCTCGACAGACTGAACAGATGGGCAGAATCCAACGGCATGCGATTTAACACATCCAAGTGCCGGATTCTGCACATTGGCCACAACAACCCCATGCAGTGCTACAGGCTGGGGTCAGAGTGGCTGGAGAGTGGCAAGGCAGAGAGGGACCTGGGGATACCAGTTGATTGTAGGCTGAACGTGAGCTTGCAGTGTGCCCAGGCAGCCAAGAAGGCCAATGGCATCCTGGCCTGCATCAGGAACAGTGTGGCCAGTAGAAGCAGGGAGGTCATTCTGCCCCTGTATACTGCACTGGTTAGGCCGCACCTTGAGTCCTGTGTCCATTTCTGGGCCCCTCACTTTAGGAAGGATGTTGACTTGCTGGAATGTTTCCAGAGAAGGGCAAGGAAGTTGGTGAGGGGTTTGGAACACGAGCACTGTGAGGAGAGGCTGAGGGAGCTGGGGTTGCTTAGCCTGGGGAAGAGGAGACTGAGGGGTGACCTTATTGCTCTCTACAACTACCTGAAGGGAGGTTGTAGACAGGCAGAGGTTGGTCTCTTCTCCCAGGCAGCCTGCACCAGAACAAGAGGTCACAGTCTCAGGCTGTGCCAGTGGAGGTTTAGACTGGATGTTAGGAAGAAGTTCTATACAGAGAGAGTGATTGCCCATTGGAATCGGCTACCTGTGGTGGTGGTTGAGTCACCTTCATTGGAGGTGTTCAGGAGGAGACTTGCTGGGGTGCTTGGTTGCATGGTTTAGGTGTTTAGGTGGGTTGGATTTGTGGATGGGTTGGACACGAAGGTCTTGAAGGTCTCTTCCAACCTGGTGTATTGTATTTTATTGTATTGTTTTATTGTATATATATGTGAAATTTGTATATTGCTTTGAGATATTCCCAGAACCCACTGGGCACTATTTATCCTACAATGATTTATGTCAATTTATAATAAAAAGGTACATAAATAGTTGAATATACATGTGTGGTGGTTTAGCCTGTGTGCCTGCCCGAACGCCACTTCACAGGCCACACCTGGTAGGTTCCAAAAGGGGGCCCAGCCCAGTGGGTGGTCACAGGAAGTCAGGTATTTCACCCATAATTCCCTGCTCCCCTATAAAACATCAAGTGCGGGGTCCTCTCGCTCTCTTTCCTTCCTTGCCACTGCCTAGGTAAAATGGTGTGAGCTGCCTCCCTTGGGCCTACCCAGGCGCAAGGCTGGGTTGGGGGCAAGAAAGAGCCCTGGGTGGGATTTGGGTGTACCCCCAGGTGGGGATGGGATGTTCTTGGGTATATTTTAGGATCTCTCTTTGTCACAGTGCTTGCAGTATTCTGTACAACTTTTCATTGTTCTTTTCCATTTAAACTCTCCACAATTTTTGCAATCCGTTTTGTCTGAGTCTTTCTTTTGCCCATGGTGGGAGAATTGGTCTCCCAACCCACAACAACATGAAATGTTATATGAAGTTGAACAGTGTGAGATACTTTTGTTTTGTTTTATGCAATAATCATTAAAGAGAAATAATTAATGTTCCAAAAATAAATATACTCTCAATAATCACACATATAAACAACTTCATATGAACTTTTTTTCTGTATTATTGCTTTGCTGTATTTACTTTTCAGCTTACAGTGTGAAATGCAACTCAAAATTTAATAAGAATTCCAGAATGAAATCCAAAGTATTTTGTAGAAATTATCAGGAAACAGATAGTCATTATTGACTAATTTCTCAAATTTAGTAAGAACAAATGAAAACATAACTTGTACAGCATGACAATTCTAAATGTTTTCACCTATCGTGGAAGGTCTACCACACAAAGAAAGAGTGTGAATCCAGTGTTTTCATCTCTCTGACACTCTTATACATTCTTCCTCTCCGCAACTGCCCTTGTTTAAGACAGCCCTACTCTCACAAGCAAGTCCCCACACACAGGTGGGAGGGAAAGTAACACCAAAAAAATTGGGTTGTGATAAGGAGGGTTTAATGAAAATAATTCAGTGCACAGATACATTAACTTATTTCACAGAAAAGTAAGAACAGAAGCACCAGTGGAAGCCAGAGATAAAATAATCCTTCCCAACCCAATCTTGAATCCAGAAAAGGAAAAAGACAACACTCCAAAAACTGTAAAACAGAAAAAACCTGAAACAGAAACTTTGCTCTGGCCAGCAGCACACCCATTGTAAAGATGGCATGATGTTAGCATAGTATCAAATAGTATCAGCAGATTGAATTGGCTAAACCCACCCCTTATTCTATACCATCTACATTATGCCCAGGAGCAATTAACATCATACAATATACATCACTCACTGTCCTTTCTTACTCAAAATGAGATCTCCTTGAGGTACAAAAGAGACTTCTCACTGCAGATGCTCTGGAGCTCCACCCGTTCCACTATCTTTGGAATCACACACCAGTACAGTCAAGATCAGTCCAAACAGCAGGGCACTGTTTCGAGCCCTGGAGCAGTCTATTCCAGGGACACTCTCCACCCTCGAAATGAAAGCAAGCTGTATTTCAGTGCTCAGCTTCTAACACATCCAGTGGTTGGGATCCTCCTGTCACACCAGAAATACAGATGGGTTTCACTCCTTGTAGTTTGATGGCATCAGAGTACACTGTGCGTCTGTATCTACTTTATATTCCTGTGGGTTCAACTTGCCAAGCCATCAGACCCATACATTCCAATAAACTCAGTTGTCCCTCTCCTCCACCTGTTTGGAGACAGGACCCCTCCAATTATGACTAGAATCACTTTCATCCTTTGAAGATGCTTTGAAAGTCCCATTCTGCTTTTTTTGAGGTGATTTTCCACTGGAAAGCGAGGCATCATTCTTCTAGCTAGAATTTCCTTGTAGTTAACAGACTCATGCAACTAGGAATGAGGTGGCTTTTCCATCCCAATTTCACACACCCTCCCCATGGTCATGAAAGCAAAACCACAGTGCATGCCATGGTGTGAACCTCCGACATTCTCTCCTTTGGACACGGAAGCACCTCCTTATGATAGCTGAAACGGGACCATATGGGTGGGGAACAGGGCATATTCTTTTTGATCTGATGGGCATCCTGGAACAGTTCCTTCACAGCTGAAGCACCGTCCTGTGCAGAGGAAAAGGTACCTTCCTCATGTTGCCAGAGACTGCAAGTCATTTTAGAAGAATAGAATAGAATAGAATAGAATAGAATAGAATAGAATAGAATAGAATAGAATAGAATAGAATAGAATAGAATAGAATAGAATAGAATTAACAAGGTTGGAAGAGACCTATCATCCAACACGTCCTAACGTCTTCATCTAACATTCCAACTTCTTCCTAACATCCAGCCTAAACCTCCCATGGCACACCTTGACACTGTGTCCTCTTGTTCTGGTGCTGGTTGCCTGGGAGAAGAGACCAGCCCCTCTGGTCTACAACCTCCTTTCAGGTAGTTGTAAAGAGCAAGAAGGTCTCCCCTGAGACTCCTCTTATCCAAGCTAAACAATCCCAGCTCCCTCAGCCTCTCCTCATAGGGAGTTTCTACAAACCCCTCACCAGATTTATTGCTCTTCTCTGGACACCTTCCATCAAGTCAACATCCTTCCTAAACTGAGGGGCCCAGAACTGGACACAGAACTCAAGGTGTGACCTAACCTGTGCTGAGTACAGGGGCACAATGACTTCCCTGCTCCTGCTGGCCACACTGTTCCTGATACAAACCAGGATGCCACTGGCCTTCTTGGCTACCTGGGCATACTGCTGGCTCATGTTCAGTCTACTATCAACCAGCACCCCCAGGTCCCTTTCTGCCTGGCCACTCTCCAGCCACCCTGACATCAGCCTGTAGCACTTCATGGGGTTGTTGTGGTCAATGTGCAGAACCCGGCACTTGGATGTGTTGAATCTCATGCTGTTGGACTCTGCCCATCTGTCCAGCCTGTCGAGGTGCCTCTGCAGATCTCTCCTATCCTCTAATAGATCAACACCTGCCCCCATGTGGGGCCATTTCCCAGCACATTGCAGTGATTTGTATCTCTTGGGAATTTCCAGGCTGATGACATATTTTTGCAAATATTTTACCAGTTTGTCACAATTTTGCATTTGTTCGGGGGTGAAATTCCAAGAAATCAGAGATGAGCACTGTCCTAGGCACTTGCTTATGCACTCCCACACACCCTGCCACTTTTAATTATCCAACCTTAGGGGAGATCTCCAGGTGGTGTTCTTTGGGAGGACCAGTATTGCTCTGGACAAAAGTTGGCACATCCTTTGGGTTAACACCCCTTGGGATGTTAATGGGTACATGCCAAACATGTTAGTCATGTCTCCATCCAAATCATGATAAACATCACCCAGAAAGGAGGGACAGCCAGAGGTAGGGTATAAAACTCACAAGAAGACCATCTCTCAAGGATAGTGACAGGGGCACAACAGATGCATGAAGTTGGAGTACAGTGTATGTAAGCAGCAGAGGTGCAAAATGGCCAGCACCAGCAGCAGCAGCAGCAGTTGGAAGGAAAAGACAGAGACAAGGAAAGTCAATGGGCTGTGCTCCTTTTCCTCAACCCAAGAAAGGGACACTCTTCTTGGTAATAATTGCACCTTCAATATATTTTTGCTGCATTTATATTATATTGAAGCTAGTGCAAAGGTTTGCATCTCTGACTTTGTTAGATGGTACCCAGGATTTATTAATCCTAAAATCATCTTGCAGTTAGTACATTTATCTCTGGCAATCTCAAATCTTCTGTATCTGTCTCTTTAATAAATTAGATTACCTGATTGTTTTAACTTTCTGAAACTGTGTCAGTGCAAGTCCTTATTGAAGCACAGCAAAAGAGAGGCAAGAACTAATTTTCACAAATACTTCCAGTAAAAGTCCTGGCTCTCCACAACAGGCAGATGTCAGGATCCTACCAGTGATGTGACAAGCACCAAAAAGTTATACAAAGCATGAGCTCTCTATACACCATATTTTCAGTGCAAATTTAATAAAATTTATAAAGCAACTGCAGCATTTTAAAGGAATAAAACTGTAAGAGTTGCATGTACGAAGTATGCCTATCATTTATCTTCCAGCTCCAAATACTACCTCATTATGCAAATTCAGAATAAACTAAGAAATTATTCATTCAGTGGTGCTGTAATTTACATAGATCATGTCATATGATCTGCAACAGATGGAGTTCAAAAAGGATATAGTGTAGTGAACAGTTATCACATTTATGTTTATAACATTATGGCTGATCAAATAAATTTTGTATCTTTCACCAAAGCAGCAGCTTGCTAAAATAAAAATAATAAGAGACAACCTGAGATGCATTTCTGCAGCATGCGTAAGTGTGTTTTCATTGCCATGTAGTGGAAAAAAAAACCAACAGTATCATTTGAGGGTACAAACTTTCATTTTCTTTTTGCAGACATAAAAATATATGACATGATTTTAGCTTGAATGTAATAATTAGATTGTTTGTCACCTAAGCTTTCAGATTTGTCCATAATAGAGACTCACAGATTTTTGCACATTTCAATCTGAGTGCAAATTTGCTCTGATTAAGCAAATGTCAAAGACTTAGTCACTACAAGCTGACCTGTAGTAAGCATCCGGTAAATAATTACTTAAAAAGTACATATGCTACAATAAGACATTCACTTTATGCAAGACATATATTAATTCAAAGGGAAACATACAAATACAAGATCATATCTAAATTAACATACTAAAAAATGCTGTTTCTTTAACTTCTTAATGAAATTAAATCCAGCTATTATATTGTTGGATATAATTTTCCCTTATAATTTAGTTTGCTCAAAGTTTCCTCAGTAAACAAGAACTACTAACTGTTTTTTAAAAGTATTGAATCACAGAATCAAAGAATGCCAGTTTAGAAGGGACTCCAAGGATCATCTGGTCCAACCTTTCTAGGTGGTAGTGTGGCTCAAATGATATGGCCAGCACTCTGTGAGAAAACACTTAGTGAAAATTATTAAGGTATTTAAAAGTGAGGGGCATATTATATTATATCAAAAGCATTTGTACTTACTCAAGCCCAAAAAAAAATCCATAAACCCCACCCACCAATAAATATTTATTAAATCTGTAATTCACTCTTGTGTACTTCAAAGACTTTCCTATTACTGTGAAGACCAAATATCCTCAAGCCCACCTGCTGTTTTCAAAACAAGAGATTTTTTTTCCCCTAGGAGTATGCATGTGTCTCACTTTACTTAACAGAACCTTTAAATATATCAATTGTCAAAATCTAGTCTTCAGTCCATGTGTAGGCTTGCAATTAATTTCAAAATATTCACTGTATTTAATGAGATTCATGTGACATAGATGAAAAGACATGCACTCCTCTGCTTTTGCTGAGAGGTGTTGAACATTATGCTGATCCCGATCATGTTGAACTCTTCATCAATAAGGATACAAATAATGAGATGTCAGGTTCATACATTTGTAGAAAAGTAGATCGGGATAGTTTCAGGCCTTCTGGCTACACAATATGCAACATAACTTAATACAGAACTGGTCCATGGCTGCTGTTACTGCGATATGTGTCCCTTTCATTTATTTCCTGACCAGACTCTGAGCACTTCATCTTGAGTCTACTGCGACCCCCCTTGAAGCTAAGACTTTTGCAACAACTAACTAGAAAAATTGTACTATTCCCTGCATGCCAATATGAGGTCCCTGACATAGTTCTTACATGTTTCCATTTTCCACTCTCCTGTACATTTTGTGGAATATTTTTAAACATTTCCAAATACTGCATTGGAACGGCATATAGGATCCACAGAACCTCACAGTGCTTTGCTTTGTTGACATTTTCTCGCCATTTTCAGCTGCTTACTACCTTGAAAGATATTAACCCTTGAAGTTGAAATTTTATTGGTGATTGGCCCAGGCTGACTTTTTGTTTACTTGTTTTGCTTAGACATAACTTTTCATGAATAAATGCCAGCTATTTATAGAGAGGTGGAAGCAGATTTGGCTGCCTAACATAAAAAATTGTTTACGATTTTGTAAGAATTTCACTGCAAGCATGAAGAATAATTCATCAAGGAAAGAACTTACATGACAGAGATGATTCTTTCCTTTACTTTGAAACAAAATCTTCCAGTTTCCTGGTAAAATTGCCACTTTGCAGACTATTGTTCAAACAGATTCAGGACAGAATTCTAGTGCTTAGCAGTCAATTATTCCTAATATGCTATTCACATCAGACATACAATGTTTAACATGACAAAAAACATTCAATGCTACATTTCCTTCCTTTAAAGGAGCTGTTCTCATTTCACGATTGTGTCTATTTCATGCCAAGGAGACATCAAGAATAAAAAGCCCAATTTCCTCTGTGCTCAATGACTGAACACTTTGTTTACAAGGGGCGTGAAAGTCTTTTGTGACTGAACATAAGAACTTACAAGTCGCACCAAGGGAAAGAACATGAAGAGTGCAGTTAGATATATTGGAATGCAGTGGTGAAGGACTGGAAGGGATATACAATTCTGTTTCTAAACACAAACATTTGCAAAATTCAACTTCACAACAAAATGTCAAGAGCTTGTATGGTTCTCATAGCTGGGAATTATACTTTCCTTTTTTATGTAGGTATCCATTTATTTAGTTACTTATTTATCCTTTTTATTTTTATCTGAATTAATTCATCACTTTTATTTCATACTAATGAAAAAGGAGCATTTTAGTACTCAGAAACCAGCTCCAAGTCAACATTTGTCTTAACTGACATTAAAGATACATTTATAATAAGTTAGCTTGCACCTGATTTTCTTTGTCTTCTCTAGAAACCTGCAGTCTATGATCCAATGAAAGTGAAGTTCTGTAACTAAATCTTAACTCCTAATTTCTAATACTCTTTGAAATTAAAGAAGTCCTTGTAGTGTTGGAATTCTGGAATGGAAGGATGCCAGCTCTTCAGGAAGGACAGGCAGGGAAGATAAGGAGTGTCATCCATTATGTCAAGGACGAGCTGGTGTGAATGGAGCTTTGTCTGGAGATGACTGAGAAGCCAACCAAACGCTTATGGACTGGGATTAAAGGGACAGCAGGGACAACTGACATTACAGGGGTCTGCTGCAGGACACCCAACCAGAAGGGCTGAGTGGATGAGGCCATCTATAGACAGATACAAGCATCCTCACATTCACAAGCTTAGTTATCATGGGGGGGACTTTATCCACTCTGACATCTGTTGGAAGGACAACACGGCAGGGCATAAGCAATCCAGGAGGTTCCTGGAATGCATTTATGGTAAGTTACTTGTCCAAGTGATAGAGGAGCCAATGAGGAAAGATGATATGTTGTACCTTGATCTCACCAATAAGGAGGGGTTGGTGATAGAATGAAGAGTGACAGATTTAAACTGAAAGAGGGTAGATTTAAGATTAGGAAGAAATTATTTCCCGTGGGGGTAATAAAACAGTAGAACAGTTTGCCCAGAGAAGCTGTGGATGCTTTCTACCTGGAAATGTTCAGGCCAGGTTAGATGGGGCTTGGAACAGCCTGATCAAGAGGAAGGGGTGGGAGGGAGGCTGGAACAAGATGATCTTTGATGTTCATTCCAAACCAAACCATTCTATGATCCTATGATTTTATGATTCCGTGATTAAGTTCCATAATTATTGGATCAAATCCATATTTTTTAGTAGATTTCAATTTCATTTTATGCATGTGAATTCACTGATGAAAGATTGTGTGATTCAATATAACATCCATGCAGAATAAACTAGAACTGAGGGGTGATGGAAGAAATAGGCTCTTAGTATTAAAGGTACATGGCAAAATTTTTAAATTAACAAAATATGCAGTTGCAACAATTTAGATCATATATACTAATGTGGCAGCTTAGGCTCAGTGCCTCCTAAACTGAAGCCACAGAGTTACACCTCCAGTGTCCAGAGTGCACAGCCTAATGAGCAGACACAGGAAACAGCATATTTCTACCCATAAATCCTGCACCTTTACAAATCTGGTTACAAAGTCAATTTCTTTCTCTTTCTTTCTTCTATGCTTTCATGGGAGATGCTTTCTTACTGGGTAATGGTGGGGGATTTCCTCAGGCCCCTTTGGCCTCTTTAGGCCTAATGCCAGGATAAGAAGGTGGTGTCAATTTCAGGCCTGGCCAGCCTGATACCAGGCAAGCAGTGGGCAGGAAGAAAGTGCCCTGTGAGGTTTCGGTGCACCCCAAGTGGGGAGAAAGGAAGCACTGGGTTTTCGGTGTGATGTAAAGGAACTCTCTATACTTTAGATTCACTTACCACAAATGTTTTGTAGTTTTTGTAGTATGTTAATTGCTTTTCTGTTTAAACTCTTCATGACTATCCAATCTCTTTATGTGTGTCATTCTTTTGTCCATTTAGGGGCAATAGAGCATCTGTCCCATTCTAAACTAGGACAAATAATGAATCAAGAAAGTAGAAAAGCATGCTTTCTAATAGACAGGAAAATATCCATTTTGACCTAAAGGCATATTTCTTTACCAAAAAAAACTGAGTCAAAATTGGTAAGATTGACTAGAACAGATTCTAAATATTCTAAAACATCATCAGAATCTGAAATGTGTAGAATCTTATGCTTAGTTGAATAAACAAGCTAATATTATTTTATCCAATATTTCTACTATTATAAGGCCTTTTTTTTTTTTTTAATGTTATTGAGCTTTGGTGGGGATTTCAACAAGGCAAAATACAAGGTAAAAACAACAAAACTAGTAGTAATAGATTAAGTGTAAATAAGAATGATCTAAAGACTAAACAATTTTTAAAACTAAGCATAATGAGTTCATTCTATGAAAGGCAGTTGAAAACTAATGTAATTTGTAATGTAAGTTGTAGGAATCTTAAGCATATGAGTAGTAAAACATCAAGAATTTTACACAGAACAAAACAAAATTTCTATATAATAGGAAGTAAAAAGAAGTTCCTTAAATGTAAAATTAATATATCTCATACCAATCAAGAAGAGATAATTTTTATCTTTAATCATTTTGTCCCAAGTAGGTGAAAAAGAATTTTGCAACAGCAAAAGGCATTTCAAATGCCTTAATACTGAAAGAATGTTGAAATGTTTTTTTCTTTTGCTTGAACCAGCAGAAGCAGAGAGAGGGGGAAGGGATTGCTGGTTCATTCCACTTATAGCTTTACTTTTGCTTTTATTAACTGAAACAACTGTGTGACTGTGTGGAAACTTTCTCAAGGTAGGCATTTTTCACTGGATTACATTTTCATCCAAATGTTGTGGGTTGAAACTTCCCCCAACATTAACTTTGCCAGACCAGCCCAGCTGGAAGCAAATGAAAGCTGTATTTACAAGCCAAAACCACAATCTACAATGGAATGCAATGAAAATGTACAAATATACAAAATTTACAATATTTATATTTACAATTAATAAACAACATGAGAACCTCCCTGGTTGGAAGCTACTAACTTCTCCTTCCCTGCCTCCCCAGACTTCCCCTGTACAAAAAAAAGGGAATAAGGAGCAGAGAAATGTTAATAGCAAAACCATGCAGCCAAGGTCAAGCAGAAATAAGTTAGCATCTCTCCAGAATGGAGAGGTGAGAAGAGAAGGATTGTTTTGGTAGAACCAGTTTAAGTTCCTTATGTCTCCAATGAGATTATTTAGAATTATCTATAGTTTCCTTTTTTACACCCAATATTGATTCATTTACATGTTACTACTTTCTGTTCAAGATCTGTGAAAAAATTTTGAAGGTGTAGCCTGAAACAACCACACCAAGAAACAGATTTCCCATACTTAGAGCTGGAAAAACACACACTTCCTTTTCAATCAAAGCAAAACTTTTACCAAAATGTTTCAGAAGCATAAATGAAATAAATTAAAACAAACAAACAAGCAAACAAACAAACAACCCAGACCCTTGTCAACTAAAATGACAAAAATAAATTATTATTCAAGCAAATCCCACTGAGACAACCATCTTTATAAACATGTGTTATGACTATTAATAATATTTAGTAGGCAGACATATTAATTAAAAGTATTATTTATTAATGCAAACATCTCATGGAAAACTTATTTGCAATATATTTACAGGTTCAAGTATTTGATTGGGAAATTTATAAACAGCAATTAGTTTTGGGAAGAGAGAATAGGTACATGACCGTCTGGTCTGCAAAGCGAGAACCAGCTGTCGGCAAAATTAAAGCAGCTGGCACAAACTTTTACAAAAGCTTTTGTAGAAAAATATTCAGTTTACTCAAAAACTTAGAGTCCAGAATCCTTCTAGAGGTTTCTGGGCTTCAATATTGCAAAATACAGTGTGGATGCACAAATAAACAAAGCAGATGATATGACACGTGCCATGTGGTTAGTTGCTTTATTGGAGTAAAAGTTCCTGGCGCCTTGCTGGAAGAAAATTTCCAGAGGCTTTCACAGCTTGGCTCTTCAAGCACATTGCTGAAGAGAGAGTTTCCCACTCTGGATAAAGCTCTGTCGCCAAGGGTTTTCATAGCATGGCTCGGCTTGCTTGTAGCTGCAGTTTGCATGGCACTGCACTTAGGCAAGCAGGTGCTTCTAGACTCATGGTCCAGAGTGAACAGTTCTCCATGCACCAGGGCTTGGTTCTCAAGACAAATGATTAATGTTTTGTGGGCAAAACATGGTATGGAGTAAACAAAGGCATTAGCACACTTGTTTACCAGAACAACACAAATTTAACTATTATTATTATTATGGTATTATTATTATTATTATTATTATTATTATTATTATTATTATTATTATTATTATTATTATTATTGTAGTTTTAGACTATGCCTTTGAAATTTTGTTACAGATTATTAGCAGAAAAGCAGAAAAATATAAATAAGTCACAAATGGGTGTAAAGTGAAAAACCAGAGATAATTCTAAACAAATTCATTGGAGAAATAGCTGCTATAAGATTTGCTGTACCAAAACAATTCTTTCTTTTTCTCGGTTGTCTTCTCTTTTTGCTTTGCTTGGGAGAGATTAACCTGCTTTTGCCTGACCATGTCTGTATTATTTTGGTTAAATCTGACCACTGCTTTCTCTCTCTCTCCTTTCTCCCATTTGGACCTGGATAGGGAGGAACAGCTTCCTTGGTCTTTTTGACCAGGGGGGTTTTAGTGTTGCTTGCAAATTGTAAACATTTGCATAATATTTTAAGTACTGTATATTTTGTATATATTCATTGCATTCCATTGTAGAGTGTAGTTTTGTTTGTAAATGCAGCATCCATTTGCTTCCAACTGAGCTTGTCTGGCAAAGTTAATGTTGGGGGGAATATTTCAACCCACCACATTACCAAAAAAAAATTGGCACCTGCCTAAAGTAGGGCAATTGCTTGATTGATTAAGGAAACAAAATGAAGCCGTCTGAGGTTTTGTGGCATTTAGTGTAATCTGCTCTGACTGTTATGCTGTACAAATGGTGTGTGTCAAAAATGATTGATAAAATAGGTAAATATTTGGCATGTAAGATGTTTCTTTGGTTTAAATACAAGCTGAAGATGTTGTATGATTATTCTCTATGATTTATTTGGTTAAGAAAATATAATAATGTGACTATAACTCTTCCTGTAGAGATATATGAATTCAATGTTCCTGTTACAGAGAGTTATGTAAGCATATGGGACCCCAAAATTATTTATTTGTTATGTGTGAATCTGCTATTTGTGATAGTAGTTGTATGCCTGTTGATAGCACTGTACTGAGAGAGTCATGCAGCTAGTAACTGGTCTATTTTTAGGCACAGAAGGAGATCTGGCTCTAATGCAGAAACTTCTAGTGATGAGGAAGATACAGAGACAGTACAAACAGGCGGAAGCAGGCAGGCAGGAGTCAATGGGAAAGCTGCTCTGAGTAGGAGTGGAAACACTAGCATTCAGCCAGCAGCGGGGCAGATGCAGCCCATGGTAGCGGTGCCAGAACCTAAGATGGCAGCCATTAGCCAGGTAAAGTCTCTTTCACCTGCAATGGCTGGAGCAGAAGTGATTCCTGCAGAAGCCACAGGGTCCCAAAGACCAACCAGTGACGCCAGTTTTGCGCAAACGCCTTGTACTTCTTCCAATCTGCGGTGGATTTAAAAGCAGCTCCAGTTAAACAGATCACAGCTTTAGACAAAAGTGGCAGGCACAAGGCAGATGCAGAGGAAGAACAAGATCCTTCTGCTGATCAGGGACTTTCTGTTAAAAAGGATGCTTCTGATGATGGAGAGAAAGTCTGCCTTAGAGATAAAGCTGAATTACTGAGGACATCAGTGGATAGTGGAGATGCAGTAGCCTCTTCATCATGAGACTCAACCTGAGAATCACCTCCAGAGGGAGGACCTTCACTGAGCTCGAGAAGCCCAGTGTCATCACAGTCAGTCACACTGACCAGGAGAGCCCACCATGCCACCGGAGGACTGGACCAACCCCCAAGGGTAAGATCTGCCCAGTTGCCGGTGAGAAGGGACTTGACCAAGCCCAAGTCCACACACCTGCCTAGTCCCTGCTATCACAGGAGAAGAGCCCTGTAAACTTCAGGGAGATCCAGAGCACTGTTCATATCTATACTGCACCATACCCAGGTATCAGCCCTGAGACTCATTGTAGCCTGGACCAACCTGCAGCCCTGCCTGCTGCTGTGACCGAGCGGAACCTCTGAGCCTGCCTACCGGCAGCCATCATCCAGGCTGGACATCAAGGACCACCTCCTCTGTGTCCAGGAGCTATGTATACCAAAAAAGAGAAAAGCAGGAAAGAATACTAGGAGGCCTGTCTGGATGAACAAGGAGCTATTGGAAACACTATTACTTAAAAAGAAACTCTACAGGAAGTGGAGGGAAGGACAGATAGAACAGGGGGTATATAAGGAAGCTGCCTGAGCAGCAAGAGCCCTGGTTAGGAAAGCCAAAGCAGAGAGGGAGGTTAAAGGGAACACTAAGAATTTCTACAGGTATATTAATGGCAAGAAGAAGACTAGGGAAGGTATGGGCCCCCTCAGAAAGGAAAGTGGTGAATTAGTCACAAGTGATGTGGAAAAGGCTGAGGTACTCAATCACTTCTTTACCTCAGTCTTCACTGCAAGGGCCTCCAGCCACACTCCTGGTGTCATGGAATATGATGCCAGGGACAGGGAGGAAGAACTGCCCATCATAAGTGAAGCTCAGGTTCATGATCACCTGAGGAACCTGAAAGTGTTCAAGTCCATGGGACCCGATGGGATACACCCACGGGTGCTGAGAGAACTGGCAGATGAGGTTGCTAAACCCCTCTCTATTATATTCCAAAAGGCATGGCAGACAGGGAAAGTCCCTATAGACTGGAAAAGGGGAAACATTATTCCCATTTTCAAAAGGGGCAAGAAGGAGGAACCAGGGAACTACAGGCCAGTCAGTCTCACCTCTGTGCCCGGAAAGATCATGGAGCAGATCCTCCTGGAGGCACTACTGACTCAGAAGAACAGCGAAGAGGTGATTTGGAACAGTCAGCATGGCTTTGCCAAGGGCAAATCCTGCCTGACAAACCTGATGGCCTTCTATGATCAGGTGACAACATTAACAGATGCGGGGCGAGCAACTGATGTCATTTGCCTGGACTTGAGCAAAGCCTTCGACACTGTCCCGCACCACCTCCTGGTCTCCAAGCTGGTGAAGCATGGGTTTGACGGGTGGACAACTAGATGGTTAAAGAACTGGCTTGATGGCCGCACCCAAAGAGTGGCTGTCAATGGGTCCATGTCCCAGGGGAGGCCAGTGACAAGCAGAGTCCCTCAGGGATCAGTCCTGGGACCTGTCTTGTTCAACATCTTTGTGGGTGACATGGACAGTGGCATTGAGTGCACCCTCAGCAAGTTTGCTGATGACACCAAGCTGTGTGGTGCAGCAGACACGCCGGAGGGAAGGGATGCCATCCAGAGGGACCTGGACAGGCTGGAGAGGTGGGCACAAGCCAACCTCATGAGCTTCAACAAGACCAAGTGCAGGGTCCTGCATCTGGGTCGAGGCAATCCCAGGAACAAATCCAGGCTGGGAAGTGACTGGCTGGAGAGCAGCCCTGAGGAGAGAGACTTGGGGGTGCTGGTGGACGAGAAGCTCAACAGGAGCTCCCAATGTGCACTTGCAGCCCGGAAAGCCAATCAGATCCTGGGCTGCCTCAGGAGAAGTGTGGCCAGCAGGTCAAGGGAGGTGCTTCTTCCCCTCTACTCAGCTCTGGTGAGACCCCACCTGGAGTACTGCGTCCAGTTCTGGAGCCCCTGTTACAGGAGGGATGTGGATGTCCTGGAAGGTGTCCAGAGAAGGGCCACGAGGATGATCAGAGGGCTGGAGCACCTTTCCTATGAGGACAGACTGAAAGAGTTGGGGCTCTTCAGTCTGGAGAAGAGAAGGCTCCGAGGTGACCTCATTGTGGCCTTCCAGTATCTGAAGGGGGCCTCCAAGAAGGCTGGAGAGGGACTTCTCAGGCTATGAGGTAGTGATAGGACTAGGGGGAATAGAATGAAGCTGGAGGTGGAGAGATTCAGGCTAGATGCGAGGAAGAATTTCTTCACCATGAGAGAGGTGAAGCCATGGAATGGGCTATCCAGGGAGGTGGTTGACACCCCGCCCCTGGAGGTGTTTAAGACCAGGCTGGATAAGGCTCTGGCCAGCCTGATCTAGTGTAGGGTGTCCCTGTCCATGGCAGAGGGGTTGGAACTAGATGATCCTTGTGGTCCCTTCCAACCCTGACTGATACTATGATACTATGATATTTTCATAATTCATACTTTATATTAAAAAATTTAATAACCTCTTCATCACATAAGGAACCACACAAGCATCATGCAGACCTCACTGCAAAGGTTTCTCAAGTGTACACAAACTCTGATCTTGATCTTGACTGGAAACACTGAGGTGAGATATTCTTAGCTTGGTGGGCTCACAATTTGTCAGGACATCAAGGCAGAGATGCAACCTACCAGTGGGCACGTGACAGATCCAAAGACATTTCCATGGATGCTATCACACAAGTCATCCATGCCTGTGACATTTGAGCTGCTATTAAGCAGGCAGCACAAATTAAGCCCTTGTGGTATGGTGATAGATGGACCAAGTACAAGTATGGTGAAGCCTGGCAGATTGACTACATCACTCTACCTCGCTCCTGAACTGGTAAGCATTATATGCTTACTGTGGTAGAGGGAAGCACTGGATGATTGAAAACATATCCAGTTCCACATGCAACTGCACATAACACCATTCTTGATCTGGAAAGACAAATCCCGTGGAGACACAAAACTCCAGTGAGAATTGAGTCAGGCAATGGAACTCATTTCAAGAACAATCTTGTAAAAAGATGGAGTGGATATTCCACATTCCCTACTATGCACCAGTTTCAGGGAAGATTGAATGCTGCAACGGTTTGCTGAAGACCACTCTCAAAGCCATGGGGGGTGGATCTTTGAAAAACTGAGAGAAACATTTAGCACAAGCAACCTGGCTGGTAAATAGCAGAGATTCAGTAAATTGAGTTGGTCCTGCACACTCAGATTTACTACAAAAGGTAGAAGGTGATAGAGTTCCTGTTAGAGAAAAAAATGTGTTAGGGTAAACTGTTTGGGTATTTTCTCCTTCAGGAGTGGCTTAACCTGTCTGAGGGGTGGTTTCAGCTGAAGGTCCTGGTCACACTTACTGGGTAATGCAAGAGAATGGTGAAATTTGGTGTATTCCATAAAGAAATCTAACTTTAGCTGTAAGAGTTTAACTTCAGAGTGTTGCACAGGTACAACATCGTGGCCAAAAGAAGAATCCATGATTAATCTATAGTACATGAACCCTAAGAACCTTGCGAGCCCTCTGTCACCTGAAAGTCCCTGGTCCTTTTCTTCATCTCAAACCAACTGTTTTTCTGTGTCTGATATAGCCAGAATGGACTATGAACTTTATTTACTCTTTATTGTAGATATTGTTTTGAATTAGATGGATAGTATTAGCAGCCAATGGAATTGTTTAGAAGAGGTGGATTGTGGTGGTTTCAGGCTATGCGTTTAAAATTTCATTACAGATTTTGAGCAGAAAATAGAAAAATATGAATAAATTACTGTTGGGTGTAAAAACAAAAACTAAAGATAATTCTAAACAAATTCATTGGAGAAATATCCACTACACAATTGGCTGTACTGGAACAATTCCTTCTCTTTTCTGATCTCTTCTCTGCTTGCTTCACTCAGGAGAGATTAACCTGCTTTTGGCTGTCATTGGCTGCATTATTTTGGTTAAGACTAACCACTGTTTTCTCTTTTTTCCTTTGTGCCTTTGGGGCAGGGGTTGGCAGGCAGGGGGGAGTGGAATGTCTTCCCTGGTCTCTGACTAGGGGGTTTTTGTGTTGTTTGTCAATTGTAAATATCTCCATAATACTGTAAAATGGTGTATATTTTGTACATATTCATTGCATTCCACTGTAGATTGGAGAGGCAAGGAGACAACACTTGTGTCAGGTGCGACCAGGTGAATATTTTCCTCAATCTGGTGGCTGAGCTTAAGGATGAAGTCACTGAGGTAAAGGATGATGTATCTAGGCTCAGGACTATACAGGAATGTGAAAATGAATTAGATACATGGGACCAGGCTTTGCAGACCTCCTCTGTTGAGGGAGGCATCCCCAGAAACAGGGAGGGATGGATACAGGTTCCTGTTAGGGGAAACAAGGGGACTCTATCCCGGCCCTCTTTCCCTCCCCCATTGCCCTTGCACAATAAGTATGAGGCCCTGCAGGTCGAGGGCAATGTGGATGAGAGGGCTGAAGAGGAACCATCTAAGAAGATGCCTAAGACAAAGCAGTCCCCACCAATTATAAGGACCAGCACCATAAAGAAAAAAAGAATGGTTATAGTTGTTGGAGACTCTCTCTTGAGGGGAACAGAGGGACTCATATGTTGTCTCGACCCATCCCATAGGGAAGTCTGCTGCCTGCCTCAGACCTGGATAAGGGACATCACAAGGAGACTCCCAAAGCTAATCCAGCCCTCTGACTATTACCCATCGCTGGTAATACAAGATGGAAGTGATGAGATTGATAAGAAGGGCACCAGGATGATTAAAAAGGAATTCAAGGCCCTTGGACAATTGATTGATGGGGCAGGAGCCCAAGTGGTGTTCTGCTCAGTTCCCTCAGTGGTAGGGGAATACACTGAAAGGAACAGGAGAACATGTACCATCAACAACTGGCTCAAGAGATGGTGCCAGCAATGGAATTTTGGGTTCTTTGATCATGGGGCAACTTTTACTGCACCTGACCTGCTGGACCTTGATGGGGTGAAATCATCTAGAAAGGGCAAGAGGGTAGTAGCATTGGAGTTGGCAGGGCTCATTGGGAGGGCTTTAAACTAGGTCTGAAGGGGGTGGGTGAGAAAACCAGTCTGTCCAGGGAGGAGAGAGTGGGACATAAATTAGGGTTAATTGAGAAATCAGCAGCCCAGCTGAAGTGCGTGTACACCAATGCATGCAGTATGGGTAACAAACAAGAGGAACTGGAAGTCTTGGTCCTCCAGGAAGACTATGATATAATTGCCATTACAGAAACATGGTGGGATGATTCACATAATTGGAGTCCTGCACTGGGGGGTTACAAGTTCTTTAGGAGAGACAGGTGAGTGAGAAGAGGAAGAGGGGTGGCCTTGTACATTAGGGAATCTCTTGATGCCTCAGAACTTGAGGTTGCCAATGAAAGGATTGAGTGCCTGTAGGTTAAAATCAGAGGGAGGGCTAACAAAACTGACATCCTGGTTGGAGTCTGTTATAGACCACCCAACCAGGATGAGGAGGCAGATGAAATATTCTACAAGCAACTCATCAGATCTTGAGCTTGTGACTTTAACCTGCCAGACATCTGCTGGGAACTTAATTCAGCAGAGAGGAGGCAGTCCAGAAGGTTCCTAGAGTGTATGGAGGACAGCTTCCTTATGCAGCTGTTAAGTGAGCCTACATGGGGTCAGGCTCTGCTTGACCTGCTATTCTCAAATAGAGAAGGACTCGTTGGAGATGTGATGGTAGGACACTGTCTAGAGTTCAGCAATCATGAGACAGTGGAGTTTTCAATATGCAGGGAGATAGGGAGGAGCAGTGGACTTCCTCACTTTGGACTTCCTGAGGGCAAACTTCAGCTCATTTAAGCAATTTATTTGGAAAGTACCCTGGGTAGCAGCCCTTAAGAGCAAATGGGTCAAGGATGGTTGGACCTACTTCAAACAGGAGCACTTGAAGACACAGGAACAGGCTGTGCCCATGTGCCAAAAGATGAGCCAGCGGGGAAGGTGACCAGCCTGGATGGGCAAGCAGCTCCTGAAGGAATTAAGGGGAAAAGGAAGGAAGGGGAAAGGAAGGAAGAAAGGAAGGAAGTAACAGGAAAAAAGAGGGTGTATTGCTTTTGGAAAGCAGGGAAGGCTTCTCTTGATATGTTTAAGGATGCTGTTAGATCATGTCGGAGAAAAATTAGACAGGCAAAAGCCCAGTTTGAACTTAAACTGGCCACTTCAGTGAAAGACAATAAAAAGCACTTTTATAAATATATTAATGCTATAAAAAGGGGCAAGAAGAACCTCCACTCCTTATTGGACCTGGAGGGGAACACTGTAACTAAAGATGAGGAAAAGGCTGAGGTTCTAAATAAATTCTTTGCCTCAATTTTCAACACTAAGGCAGGAGGAGTTCAGGACAATTGGCATACAATACAATACAATACAATACAATACAATACAATACAATACAATACAATACAATGCAATACAATACAATACAATACAATACAATACAATACCATACAATACACCAGGTTGAAAGAGACCTTCAAGATCATCGCGTCCAACCCATCAACCAATCTAACCCACCTAAACAACTAAACCATGCAACCCCAGCACCCCAGCAAGTCTCCTCCTGAACACCTCCAATGAAGGTGACTCCACCACCTCCACGGGTAGCCAATTCCAATGGGCAATCACTCTCTCCGTGTAGAACTTCTTCCTAACATCCAGCCTAAACCTCCCTGGTGCAGCCTGAGACTGTGTCCTCTTGTTCTTGTGCTGGCTGCCTGGGAGAAGAGGCCAACCTCTGCCTGTCTACAACCTCCCTTCAGGTAGTTGTAGAGAGCAAGAAGGTCACCCCTGAGTCTCCTCTTCTCCAGGCTAAGCAACCCCAGCTCCCTCAGCCTCTTCTCGTAGGGCTTGTGTTTCAAATCCCTCACCAACTTTGTTGCCCTTCTCTGGACACGTTCCAGCAAGTCAACATCCTTCCTAAACTGAGGGGCCCAGAACTGGACACAGTACTCAAGGTGTGGCCTAACCAGTGGAGTGTACAGGGGCAGAATGACCTCCCTGCTCCTGCTGGCCACACTGTTCCTGATGCAGCCCAGGATGCCATTGGCCTTCTTGGCTGCCTGGGCACACTGCAGGCTCATGTTCAGCTTCCCATCAACCAGTACCCCCAGGTCCCTCTCTGCCTGGCCACTCTCCACCACTCTCACCCCAGCCTGTAGCGCTGCCTGGGGTTGTTGTGGCCAATGTGCAGAACCCGGCACTTGGATGTGTTAAATCTCATGCCATTGGACTCTGCCCATCTGTCCAGCCTGTCGAGGTCCCTCTGCAAAGCCTCTCTGCCCTCCAGCAAATCAACTGCTGCCCCCAGCTTGGTGTCATCTGCAAATTTACTGATGATGGACTCAATGCCCTCATCCAGATCATCAATAAAGATGTTGAAGAGCATGGGGCCCAGTACTGATCCCTGGGGCACACCACTAGTGACAGGCCGCCAGCTGGATGTGGTGCCATTCACCATTACTCTCTGGGCTCGGCCCTCCAGCCAGTTCGTAACCCAACACAGTGTGCTCCTGTCCAAGCCATGGGCTGCCAGCTTGGCCAGGAGTTTGCTGTGGGGGACAGTGTCAAAGGCCTTGCTGAGGTCCAGGTAGACCACATCCACAGGCCTCCCCAAAAGAACTTCCTCCTCACATCCAGCCTGAATCTCCCCACCTCCAGCTTATTCCATTAAAGACTACTTTTCGACAAGAATGGGATATGAACCCACGTGTGCAGAGCACAATGGATTAGCAGTCCATCGCCTTAACCACTCTGCCACCTTGTCGTGGTAAAAAAGAAGTGAAGCATTCAAATACAAGCAGTTTGTGACCGGTTTAGGCTGTGCCTTTAAGAGAAGGACACTGTTGCCTGCAGTTGCAGGATTCGAACCCATGACCTCAGCACTCACAGTCTCATGCCCTACCAACCGAACCACACAGTCCCACAGTGGTGGGGCACACCACTAGTGACTGGCCGGCAGCTGCACGTTGCACCATTCACCACCACTCTCTGGGCTCGGCCCTTGTTGTGAAGAGGTTATTAAATTTATTAATATGAAATATGAATTATGAAAATATGAAATTTTATTAATTATAAAAGTATTAATAACCGATGAATCAACAACTTATATACATGTTCTAGTGCACGTTCGTGAAATACATTCCATAAATGGCTTAGTATTATGATTAGAACTTAATTAAACTATCTACAGACTATCTCTGTGTTTTATATAACCAGGGGTGCAGTTCCACCGCTTGGCCACTAGATGGCGACTTGGTGGAACGCGGGCGGCTTCTGGCTAATATACAGCGATATTGCAATCTTTGTGTGCGTCAGCGATGACTCTGCCACACGCGGATACTTTGAACTGAGTGCTAGTGGGTGGAAAGCACGTTGTAGTGGGTTGAATTGAGATGGAGTTAATTCTCCTCACAGCATCTTTCTAGTGCTGTGGTTTTTTGCAGCAGTAGTTGATAACACAGCAGTGTTTTGGCTACGGCTGAATCTAGTATCCAGGCTGTGTCCTTTCAACATTTGCCTGCCCCAAGAGTGGATCAAGGGGCAGGCAAAATCTTGGGAGGGGACACAGCTGAGCCAGCTGACTCAGACTGGCCAAAGAGGTATCCCATACCATATGACATCAGCTCAGGTATAAGAATGAAGTGGAAGAAGGAAGTGTGGGGATTCGTCCATGGCGTTCATCCTCCCAAGGAACCACCAAGCTTAGAGAGCCCTGCTTCCCGAGACCGACCACCGTCCCGCTGATGGGAAGTAGAGACTAACATCTCTTGCTCTGTTTTTCTGCTTCCGCGCGGTCTATTGCTATTTGCTTATTAGTGTTATTAAACTGCTCCTATTTTACTCTCTGGCTTCTGTTATATTTTCCTTTCCTTCTTCCCCTGTTTGCTTAAAGAGGGGGAGTGATAGAGCGGCTTTGGTGGGCATCTGGCCCCCCCGGCCAGAGCCAAACCACCACAGTCCTTTTTGGTGCGTTGGCCGGGAAACGAAAATATAACATAACCGTAATTTCTGCAGTTTTTTTTTCCTTTATTTTTGTATGCTTGCCTATGGTACAGGCTTCTGTGCTGGTCACGTGGCTTGTTGATAACTTCTGCCTTGTTTTGGAAATGCTTCATTTGTTTAGGAACATGCCGAAGCAGATAATGGCTATGTGTTTCTTTATCCTGCTTGTAGGGCTGCTGATTTGTGGGAGCTATGCTAGAGAGGTCATCATTTCTGTCTCCCCACCTGAAATGAATGTGGAGAATCTTATTATGCAGGCCCCCAAGATTTTGAATCATCCTTATGTGAGCTCTCTAGTACTGCTAATCAACATTACTGGCATGTTGCGGGTTTTATGGAGTTTGATTCCATCATGGTATGAAAGGAGACAGCCTATGGGTGGGGATATATTGCAGTATGCCTTGAAGCGGTCAGTCCCTGGGTGGCAGGGTGTGTGGAAGGACTTGGGCAGATTCCTAGGACGGTTATCACCTCCCATAGCCTGGGACTTTACCCCAGAAGAGGCGAGTGATCCTACTAAACTGACTCGCCGTCTGATAGAAGGGTGCCTCACTTATCCCAATGAGAACAAACAACTTCTTGCTCTCTACTGGGGCCTGGCCTGTGCTTACCGAGCCACAATTCAATACTCTATGAGGACTATGGCTGAGGCAGGCACCCAAACACTACCTGAGGATACCACGGTGGAGATGGGGACCCAAACAGCAACCATAGAGATTGCCCCAGTTGTAAAAAAGAAGCAGTGGACAAGGAGGTCAACAGGTCCCTCTCAACGATTGGTAAGGGATGAGGAAGATTATGATCAAGAGGCTGGTCCATCAAGTGGGAAATTAGAGGGAGTGAGTGAGATCAAACAAGAAGCAGAGACTACTCGGTCCTTAACTTCAGCAGAACTGAGAGACATACGTAAGGATTATAGTCGCCAACCAGGAGAGCGGATTGCTGCTTGGCTGCTCCGATGCTGGGATAATGGGGCTGATAGCCAATTGCTGGAAGTGAAAGAGGCCCAACAATTGGGACCCATTGCTAGAAACAGAGGTATTGAGAAAGGCATTGCAAAAGAGACAGGCATATGCAGCCTCTGGAGACGACTCCTGCTAAGTGTGAGGGCCAGGTACCCATGCAAGGAAGACCTTATGAGTTCTCCAGGGAAGTGGAATACTGCAGATGAAGGAATCCAATACCTAAGAGAGTTAGCGGTGTTGGAAATTATCTATAGTGATTTAGATGATCAAAGTGTCTCCACAGATCCAGAGGATGTCCCATGCACACGGGCCATGTGGAGGAAAGTGATCCAAGGTGCTCCAGCATCGTATTCAAACAGCTTAGCATTGATGTACTCTGTGGATGAGGATGCACGGTCAGTGGAGATTGTGTCAGCCTGGCTCCAGAATTTTGAAGATAACCTCTGCACCAATTCATCTCCACGAGCCAGTGCCCCATCGACTAGGTACACTCCAGGAAATCCGTCCCCTCCTGCCTCAGTCGGAGGGAAAGGGAGCCCCAGACACACACCACGTGCAGTACTCTGGTTTCTTCTTCGTGACCAGGGTGAGGATATGAGGAAGTGGGACGGTGAACCCACTTACAAATTGGAAGCTCGGGTGCGTGAATTGAAAGGGAAAACAACAGCTAAAAAGCCATCATTTAAGAAAACAGCAAAGGTATCTGCAGTAAAAAGCCAAGAGAGTAATCAACCATCTCTCAGGAGAAAAAGAACAGAGATTATACCCCTTGACCCTGATGAGGAGACCTCTGGCCAGGTACCACCCAGATCAGATAGTGAATGCTCTGATGAAGACCAGGAGTAGAGGGTCCCTGCCTTCGGCCAGGAGGAGGAGAGGGATGACAGAGTGTATTGGACTGTGTGGATTCGATGGCCTGGCACATCAAAACCACAGAAATATAAGGCACTGGTAGACACAGGGGCACAATGTACATTAATGCCATCAGGACACAGAGGTGCTGAATCTCTTTGGATTTCTGGAGTGACGGGAGGTTGCCAGGAGCTGTCTGTATTAGAAGCTGACGTGAGCCTAACAGGAGACAAGTGGGAAAGACATCCCATTGTGACTGGTCCAGAGGCCCCTTGCATTCTTGGTATTGATTACCTCAAGAGGGGGTACTTCAAGGACTCAAAGGGCTATCGATGGGTTTTTGGCGTGGCCACGGTCAATACAGAGAAGATCAGACAGCTGTCTACCCTTCCTGGCCTTTCAGAAAGTCCCTTCGTTGTGGGATTGCTGCAGGTTGAAGAGCAACAGGTGCCAATTGCTACTAGAACAGTGCACCGACGGCAGTATCGTACAAACCGAGACTCCCTGGGTCCCATTCATGAACTGATTCACCAGCTGGAGATCCAGGGAGTGATCAGCAAAACGCATTCACCTTTTAACAGCCCCATCTGGCCAGTGCCAAAATCTGATGGAGGATGGAGATTAACTGTGGACTATCGTGGCCTGAATGAAGTGACACCACCACTGAGTGCTGCTGTACCAGACATGCTAGAGCTCCAGTATGAGTTGGAGTCGAAGGCAGCTAAATGGTATGCTACTATTGACATCGCCAATGCATTCTTCTCAATTCCATTGGCAGCAGAGTGCAGGCCACAATTTGCTTTCACATGGAGGGGTGTTCAATACACCTGGAATCGCTTGCCCCAGGGGTGGAAGCATAGCTCCACAATTTGTCATGGACTAATCCAGAGTGAACTGGAAAAGGGTAAGGCCCCTGAACATCTGCAGTACATTGATGATATTATTGTATGGGGCGATAAAGCAAAGGAAGTGTTTGAGAAGGGAGAAAAAATTATTCAAATACTCTTAAAGGCTGGGTTTGCTATAAAGAAGAGTAAAGTCAAAGGACCTGCGCAAGAAATTCAGTTCTTGGGAATAAAATGGCAGGATGGACGCCGTCATGTACCTATGGAAGTGGTCAACAAGATAGCAGCAATGTCTCCACCATCTAACAAGAAAGAGACACAGTCCTTTCTAGGCCTTGTGGGGTTCTGGAAAATGCATGTTCCAGGCTACAGTCAACTTGTCAGCCCTCTTTATCGAGTAACTCGAAAGAAAAATCAATTTGAATGGGGTAGTGAGCAGCAACAAGCTTTTGAACAAATCAAACAAGAGATAGCTCGTGCAGTGGCACTTGGGCCCATCCGAACAGGACCATCAGTGCAGAATATCCTTTACACTGCAGCTGGGGAGCACGGTCTCACTTGGAGTCTCTGGCAGAAGACACCAGGTGAAACCCGAGGTCGACCATTGGGATTTTGGAGTAGAGCATATCGAGGATCAGAAGCCCACTATACACCAACTGAGAAGGAGATTTTAGCAGCCTATGAGGGAGTTCGAGCTGCATCGGAAGTAGTGGGTACAGAGGCACCTCTCCTCTTAGCACCCAGGCTGCCTGTGCTGCATTGGATGTTCAGAAGAAACATCCCTTCCACTCATCATGCCACCAGTGCTACATGGAGTAAGTGGGTAGCACTAATCACACAGCGAGCTCGACTGGGAAAACCAAACCACCCAGGAATTCTGGAAGAGATTATGGACTGGCCAGAAGGTAGAGATTTTGGAGCATCGCCTGAGGAAGTGGTTCGTGCCCAAGAGGCACCACCATACAACGAGTTACCTGAAGATGAAAGGCCTTATGCTCTGTTTACTGATGGATCATGTCGTGTGGTAGGAAACCACAGGAAGTGGAAAGCTGCTGTATGGAGTCCTACACGACGAGTTGTTGAGGCTACTGAAGGAGAAGGTGAATCGAGTCAATATGCAGAGGTGAAAGCCATCCAACTAGCTCTAGAGATTGCTGAAAGAGAAAAGTGGCCAGTACTTTATCTTTACACAGATTCTTGGATGGTGGCTAATGCCTTGTGGGGATGGCTACAACAATGGAAGAAGACCAATTGGCAACGCAGGGGCAAGCCTATTTGGGCTGCCTCATTGTGGCAGGACATTGCTGCTCGGGTGGAGAACATGACTCTGAGGGTACGTCATGTTGATGCTCATGTACCTAAAATTCATGCTAATGAAGAACATCAAAACAATGAGCATGCAGACAAGGCTGCCAGAATTGATATAGCTCAAGTGGATCTAGACTGGGAGCGAAAAGGTGAACTGTTTGTAGCTCGATGGGCCCATGAAACATCAGGACATCTAGGGAGAGATGCTACGTACAGGTGGGCTCGTGACCGAGGGGTGGACTTGACCATGGAAGCCATCACACAGGTCACACATGACTGTGAAACCTGTGCTGCAATCAAGAGGGCCACGAGAGCCAAGTCTCCCTGGAACAGAGGGCGGTGGCTGGGTTTTCGCTATGGTGAGGCCTGGCAGATTGACTATATTGGACCACTGCCACGAACACGCCAAGGCAAGCGTTACATCCTCACCATGGTAGAAGCAACTACAGGCTGGTTGGAAACATATCCTGTAAATCATGCTACTGCCCAGAACACCATCTTAGGCCTTGAAAGGCAAATCCTGTGGCGGCACGGTACCCCTGAACGGATCGAGTCTGACAACGGAACTCACTTCAGGAACAATGCCATCAGCTCTTGGGCCAAGAAACATGGCATCGAATGGGTGTATCACATTCCCTATCACCCACAAGCCTCTGGGAAGGTTGAAAGATACAATGGACTGTTAAAGACTATGCTGAAAGCATTGGGTAATGGGGCATGGAGGCATTGGGATGCAAATTTAGCAGAAGCCACTTGGCTGGTTAATTCTCGAGGATCTGCTAACCGTCCTGGTCCTGCCCAAACAGAACCCTTGCACACTGTGTGGGGGAGATAAGGTCCCTGTAGTGCACATGGGAAAATGGCTAGGAAAGGCAGTGTGGGTTGCTCCTCCCATGGGAAAAGGCAAACCCATTCGTGGGATTGTCTTTGCTCAGGGGCCTGGATGTACTTGGTGGGTAATGAAAAGAAATGGGGAGACTCAGTGTGTGCCTCAAAGGGATCTAACATTGGGGGAAAGGTAATTTGGAATGTGAATAATGTGAGTTGCATGTTGCAGAAAGTAGCGAAGTAAGAAGAATCCAGACTGATGAAGGTTTGCAAGGATCAAGAGCGACACAACGGTTGAGACCAGCTGGAGTTGGTGTTCAAGAACAGAATAACAAAAACAACAAATCAAACTCTCTTTAATAGGGGACTGAGATATTGATATAAATCTCTATATGTTGGAGTATTGAGATAGTTTAAGTATGTAGATCACATTGTGAATGTAAGCAAGAAATTATTGTTTTGAAGAATCAAATGAGATAATTAAATGTATTGAAATGTGTAGAACCTGAGCATGATGCAAATGGTATGGAATAAGGGGTGGAGATTGTAGTGGGTTGAATTGAGATGGAGTTAATTCTCCTCACAGCATCTTTCTAGTGCTGTGGTTTTTTGCAGCAGTAGTTGATAACACAGCAGTGTTTTGGCTACGGCTGAATCTAGTATCCAGGCTGTGTCCTTTCAACATTTGCCTGCCCCAAGAGTGGATCAAGGGGCAGGCAAAATCTTGGGAGGGGACACAGCTGAGCCAGCTGACTCAGACTGGCCAAAGAGGTATCCCATACCATATGACATCAGCTCAGGTATAAGAATGAAGTGGAAGAAGGAAGTGTGGGGATTCGTCCATGGCGTTCATCCTCCCAAGGAACCACCAAGCTTAGAGAGCCCTGCTTCCCGAGACCGACCACCGTCCCGCTGATGGGAAGTAGAGACTAACATCTCTTGCTCTGTTTTTCTGCTTCCGCGCGGTCTATTGCTATTTGCTTATTAGTGTTATTAAACTGCTCCTATTTTACTCTCTGGCTTCTGTTATATTTTCCTTTCCTTCTTCCCCTGTTTGCTTAAAGAGGGGGAGTGATAGAGCGGCTTTGGTGGGCATCTGGCCCCCCCGGCCAGAGCCAAACCACCACACACGTAGAAGATATTCTGCGGCTGATGTTTGTAGCAAGGTGGGGGTCCGGCTGGCTACTGCCGCTGGACTGATTCCTGGTTGCATTCGGTCCATGGGGGCAGCCCTGGGAGTCGGCTCGCACCGCAGGGTGAGGCGACAATTGCCGATAGGCGGGCTCAGAGGTTCCCGGTCGGACAATAGCTATGGCGTCAGCCTCGTGGCAAACGGCTTTAGAGGGAATATGCGGCTTCTCCGTTCCTGGGCTTAAAGGAACAGCGCGACGCTTGAGATAGTCCCTTCTCCCCGAAAACTGGGCAGATCTTACCCTCGGGGCTGGTCCAGTCCTCCGATAGCACGATGGGCTCCCCTGGAGATATGACCGGCTATAGCGACGCTGGCTTCTCGGGCTCAGCGAAGGTCTTCCTCTGGGCTGATCCTCACGATCAAAGTGCTTCTCACGATGCAGAGGCTTCAGTATGCGTGCATGTATGATAGAAGCTAAAAACAAGCTCAACAGCAGAGGCGGTGGCTCGATAGCTGCTCTCCCGAGCAAGTACAGAGGCAAAGTGAAGAGGAGGCAACTTGTTTACCAGCAGGGGTAATATTTATAGATTCCTCGAGGCTGGGTTTGACCAATGGGCACTCTGATAGACAGCTGGCTTCAGCCTATAGAAAGCGTGAAGCTGGAATTATGCCCATACTTGGTAATGGTCCTCCTCCTAAAGGAGGGGAGACCTATCCACATGCTGGGGGCCAGATCTAGTATCTGGGCAGAATGTGCCTTCACCACAGCCCTCCAGCCAGTTCCTTACCCAACACAGTGTGATCCTGTCCAAGCCATGGGCTGCCAGCTTGGCCAGGAGTTTGCTGTGGGGGACGGTGCCAAAGGCCTTGCTGAGGTCCAGGTAGACCACATCCACAGGCTTCCCCACATCCACCAGGTGGGTCACCTGATCAGAGAAGGAGATCAGGTTGGTCAGGCAGGACCTGCCCTTCCTAAATCCGTGCTGGCTAGGCTTGATCCCTTGGCCATCCTGTAAGTGCTGTGTGATCGCACTCAAGATGACCTGCTCCATAATCTTGCCTGGCACTGAGCTCAGGCTGACAGGCCTATAATTCCCTGGCTCATCCAGCTGTTAGATGGTGTTGGGGGATAGGCTGGACTTGATGAGTTTGAAGGTCTTTTCCAACCTGGTTAATTCTCTTCTATTGTTTTATTGATTTAACATGAGATTTAACGGTGTCGGGTTCTGCACATTGGCCACAGCAACCCCATACAGTGCTACAGGCTGGAGTCAGAGTGGCTGGAGAGTGGCTAGGCAGAGCCCTCTTTGGGCGTTGGTAGGTTGGACATTAGCCTGCAGTGTGCCCAGGCAGCCAAGAAGGTCAATGGCTTCCTGGCCTATATCAGGAACAGTGTGGCCAGTAGGAGCAGGGAAGTCATTCTGCCCCTGTACACTGCACTGGTTAGGCCACACCTTGAGTCCTGTGTCCAGTTCTGGGCCCCTCAGTTTATGAAAGATTTTGACTTGCTGGAATGTGTCCAGAGAAGGGCAATGAAGTTGGTGAGGGGTTTGGAACACAAGCCCTATGAGGAGAGGCTGAGGGAGCTGGGCTTGCTTAGCCTGGAGAAAAGGAGGCTCAGGGGAGACCTTCGTGCTCTCTACAGCTACCCAAAGGGAGGTTGTAGCCAGGTGGGGGTTGGTCTCTTCTCCCAGGCAACTAGTGACAGAATAAGAGGACACAGCCTCAAACTGTACGAGGGGAAGTTTAGGCTTGAGGTGAGGAGAAAGTTCTTCACAGTAAGAGTTGTTGGCCATTGGAATGTCCTGCCCAGGGAGGTGTTGGAGTCACTTTCCCTGGATGTGTTCAAGAGGGGATTAGATGTGGCACTTGAAGCCATGGCTCAGTTAGTCATGAGGTGCTGGATGACAGGTTGGACTTGATGATCTCTGAGGTCTTTTCCAACCTTATTAATTCTATGATTCTATGAAATCTTTCCCTGCTAAGATCAAGAAGGACCAGCAAACCTGGACCTGGGGCCAGAGAGGTGTCTTTGGACCTTTTCATTATGGATAGTTTTAGACCTTTTTCCCTTTTTCCTCTTCACTTTACTCTACTTTTTCCCTGTCCCCTCACTTTTCTCTACCTCCTGCCATGATCTAGTTGTTTGGGTGGGGACGCGATGATCTTGAAGGTCTCTTCCAACCTGGTGTATTGTATTGTATTGTATTGTATTGTATTGTATTGTATTGTATTGTATTGTATTGTATTGTATTGAAGTGAATCCCCTAGTGTGAGTCGCCTGAGTTTTTGCACTTTGAGATCACATTAATGAACCATCATGAGTCCATTGTTCGGACTGTGACAACTGTTGTGCATGGATTCACAAACAGTAATACTTTCTTTTTTCCCCAACAATCAGTATCTACAGATACCATCATGCACAGAATAGAATGAAATAGACTAGCATGTTTGACCTCATTAAACTGATGCAATTAAAACCTAAAATAAAATATTTAGGAAGGTCAACTAGAAAAGCCAGCTACATTCAATTACCAACCTGGATGAGGGAATGGAGTGCACTGCCAGCAAGTTTGTTATGATACAAAACTGGGAGGAGTGGCTGACATGCCTGGAGGCTGTGCTGCCATTCAGCAAAACCTGGACAGGCTAGAGAGTTGTGGGGGTAGAAATCTAATGAAATACAATAAGTACAAATATATACTCTTGGATTTGGAAAAGAACAACCTCATGTACAAGTGTGGGTTGGGGGCTGATACGTTGGAGAGCAGCTCTGCAAAAAAGGACCTGCGAGTCCTAGTAGAAAACAGGATATCCATGAGCCATCAATGGGGCCAACAGTATTAAAAATGGTGTGGTTATTAGGTCAAGAGAGGTTCTCTTCCCCCTCTATTCTGCCCTGGTGAGGTCTCCTATGGAATATTGTGTCCGGTTTAGACGCCTCAGCGTGGCTGAGAGCAGGCAGCAGCGAGGAGGAGCTCGGCTCGGAGAGATTGCTTTTGCCTTTGCTTTCCTTGCTTTTCGGGAGGTAAGGGGCTGGTGGCTCGGGACCTCCTGGAGAGGGGAGGAGGGGCGGCAGGCTCGGGTTGCCTACGTGCCTGAGGGCAGTGACGTAGCAGGGGGAAAGGTTGCCGTAGAAACCGTGGCAAACCAAACATACCCCAGCGCATGGCTGAGAGCAGGCAGCAGCGAGGAGCTCGGCGAGGAGGCCTCCTTACTGACCGGGGAAAAAAAAAAAAAAAAAAAAAAAGAAAAAAAAAAAAAAAAAAAAAAAAAAAGAAAGAAAAAAAAAAAAAAAAAAAAAAAAAAAAAAAAAAAAAAAAAAAAAAAAAAAAGAAAAAAAAAAAAAAAAAAAAAAAAAAAAAAAAAAAAAAAAAAAAAAAAAAAAAAAAAAAAAAGAAAAAAAAAAAAAAAAAAAAAAGCCGGGTGGCGAGGGTGATTAAGAGGGTGACTCAGAGGGTGATTCAGAGGGTGATTCAGAGGGTGGCTACTGCAACATGGTTACTACTAGAAGTAAGGCTAGTAGAAGAACAGTTGGTACCCAAACAGAGGCCACTCACAAGCATGTAGGTGTTCAGGTAGGTGGCTGCAGTGAGTGCTGGGACCTGGCACTCGATATGGAGGATGGAAGGAACAACTCCTGTGTGAGTTGTGAGCAGATCAGCGATCTGATGAGCATGGTGGCCGAACTAAAAGAAGAGGTAGAAAGGCTTAGAGCTATAAGAGATAGTGAAAGGAACACTGACTATCCCCACAATCTAACTTCTACTAAACCAGAACAGGGGGTAACTCTCAGTGGAGCAGGGAGTTTGATACCTACCCATCAGCTAGCCTCTCAGCCTCCCTGCAGTAACCCACATGAGCAGGGCCAATGGGAGCAGGTCTCTGCCCGACGGAAGAAGGGCAGATGGAGCAAGCGTGCTACTTTGAGCAGCACGCTGCCTACAGTGCAGGTTCAGAATAGGTATGAGGCTCTGCAGGAGGAGCAGGTCATAGGTGAGGATGAGGACTCAAGGAAGACAGAAGCTGCACCAATGACAGGTTCCCTCAGGCCAGCTATCAAAACTAGTCCAGAAAGGAAACCTTGTAGGGTCATCGTTGTAGGAGACTCCCTACTGAAGGGAGCAGAGGGCCCAATATGCAGACCAGACCCATTTCATAGGGAGATCTGCTGCCTCCCTGGTGCCCAAGTAAAGGACATAGAAGGCAAAATTCCCAAACTTGTGAGCCCTTCAGACTACTACCCACTGCTGGTCTTTCAGGTGGGTAGTGACGATGCAACAATGCGAGGCTCATGGTCAATTAAAAGAGATTTCAGAACGTTAGGGCACCTGCTAAAGGGGTCAGGATCTCAAGTAGTGTTCTCTGCTATCCCTCTAACGTCAGTGATGGATGAGGGAACATTGTGGAAGAGCCAACAGGTCAATGCATGGCTCAGGGACTGGTGCCATCGGCAGGGATTTGGGTTCTACAATCATGGTTTGGTTTTCAAGGCAGCAGAGCAAAAAACAACTTATGGGACACACTTGTCCCAGAGGGGGAAAAGGATCCTGGGGCAGGAATTGGCAGGGCTCATAGACAGGGCTTTAAACTAGATTTGAAGGGGGAGGGGTTGGTGGTCTCCTGCTGGCCTGTGACAAGCAGAGGGGCAGCTCACCTGAGGTGGAGGGATGGAGAGCCAGTAGGGGCTCTCAGCTTGCTGCCCTGAGGCAAGACACAAATGACACACCAGGACACCCTGTGGAAACCAAGGGGAGTTGGCACAGGAGAACGACAGGGCCAGCCCAGCTGAAGTGCTTCTATGCAAATGAACACAGCTTGGGCAACAAACAAGATGAGTTAAGGGCCACCGTGCTGCTGGGACGCCATGACATAGTGGGCATCACCGAAACTTGGTGGGACGACTCCCATGACTGGAACATAGGGATAGACGGGTATAAGCTTTTTAGGAAGGATAGGCAGGGAAGGAGAGGAGGAGGTGTTGCCCTCTATGTCAACAACCAGCTGGAATCAGCAGAACTCCACCTGGGGAGGCATGATGAGTTGGTTGAGAGTTTATGGGTTAGAATTAAAGGCAAGACAGGGGAAGGAGATATTACTGTGGGGGTCTCCTACAGGCCACCTGACCAGCAGAACCAAGCAGATGAGGCCCTCCACAGGCAAATAGAAGCGGCTTCCAGGTCACAAGCCCTGGTCCTCATGGGGGATTTCAACCACCCTGACATCTGCTGGAGGGACAACACAGCAAGGCATCAGCAATCCAGGATGTTCCTGGACTGCATAGAAGACAACTTCCTCCTCCAAATGGTAGAGGAACCAACAAGAAAAGGTGCTATGCTGGACCTTGTTCTCTCCAACAGGGAAGGGCTGGTAACAAATGTGAGGCTCAGAGACGGCCTTGGCTGCAGTGACCATGAAGCAGTTGAATTTAATCTCCTCAGGACAATCAGGAGGACATATTCTAAGCTTACGACCCTAGACTTTAGGCGTGCAGACTTCGATCGCTGCAGGGATCTGCTAGCCAAAGTGTCGTGGGATGAAGCCCTGAAGGGAAGAGGGACCCAGGACAGCTGGTCAGTATTCAAGGACCACCTCCTCTGTGTCCAGGAGCTATGTATACCTACAAGGAGAAAAGCAGGAAAGAATGCTAGGAGGCCTGCCTGGATGAACAAGGAGCTGCCGGACACACTATCACTTAAAAAGAAACTCTACAGGAAGTGGAAGGAAGGACAGATAGAACAGGGGGTATATAAGGAAGCTGCCCGAGCAGCAAGAGGCCTGGTTAGGAAAGCCAAAGCAGAGTTTGAACTGAATCTAGCCAGGGAGGTTAAAGGGAATGCTAAGAATTTCTATAGGTATGTTAATGGCAAGAAGAAGACTAGGGAAGGTGTGGGCCCCCTCAGAAAGGAAAGTGGTGAATTAATCACTAGTGATGTGGAAAAGGCTGAGGTACTCAATCACTTCTTTACCTCAGTCTTCACTGCAAGGGCCTCCAGCCACACTCCTGGTGTCATGGCAGACGACGCCAGGGACGGGGAGGAAGAACTGCCCATCATAAGTGAAACTCAGGTTCGTGATCACCTGAAGAACCTGAAAGTGTTCAAGTCCATGGGACCCGACGGGATACACCCACGGGTGCTGAGAGAACTGGCAGATGAGGTTGCCAAGCCCCTCTCTATTATATTCCAGAAGTCATGGCAGACTGGGGAAGTCCCCACAGACTGGAAAAGGGGAAACATTACTCCCATTTTCAAAAAGGGCAAGAAGGAGGAACCGGGGAACTACAGGCCAGTCAGTCTCACCTCTGTGCCCGGAAAGATCATGGAGCAGATCCTCCTGGAGGCACTAATGACTCAGAAGAACAGTGAAGAGGTGATTGGGAGTAGTCAGCATGGCTTTGCCAAGGGCAAATCCTGCCTGACAAACCTGGTGGCCTTCTATGATCAGGTGACAGCATTAATAGATGAGGGGCGAGCAACTGATGTCGTTTACCTGGACTTGAGCAAAGCCTTTGACACTGTCCTGCACCACCTCCTGGTCTCCAAGCTGGCGACACATGGGTTTGATGGATGGACGGACCACTAGATGGATAAAGAACTGGCTTGATGGCCGCACCCAAAGAGTGGCTGTCAACGGGTCCATGTCCCAATGGAGGCCAGTGACAAGCCGAGTCCCTCAGGGATCAGTCCTGGGACCTGTCTTGTTCAACATCTTTGTGGGTGCCATGGACAGTGGCATTGAGTGCACCCTCAGCAAGTTTGTTGATGACACCAAGCTGTGTGGTGCAGTGGACACACTGGAGGGAAGGGATGCCATCCAGAGGGACCTGGACAGGCTGGAGAGGTGGGCACAAGCCAACCTCATGAGCTTCAACAAGACCAAGTGCAGGGTCCTGCATCTGGGTCGAGGCAATCCCAGGCACAAATCCAGGCTGGGCAGGGACTGGCTGGAGAGCAGCCCTGAGGAGAGAGACTTGGGGGTGCTGGTGGACAAGAAGCTCAACAGGAGTTCTCAGTGTGTGCTTGCAGCCCGGAAAGCCAATCAGATCCTGGGCTGCATCAGGAGAAGTGTGACCAGCAGGTCAAGGGAGGTGCTTCTCCCCCTCTACTCAGCTCTGGTGAGACACCACCTGGAGTACTGCGTCCAGTTGTGGAGCCCCTATTACAGGAGGGATGTGGACGTGCTGGAGCGTGTCCAGAGAAGGGCCACGAGGATGATCAGAGGGCTGGAGCACCTCTCCTATGAGGACAGACTGAAGGAGTTGGGGCTATTCAGTCTGGAGAAGAGAAGGCTCCGAGGTGACCTCATTGTGGCCTTCCAGTATCTGAAGGGGGCCTACAGGAAGGCTGGGGAGGGACTTCTCAGGATCTCAGGTAGTGATAGGACTAGGGGGAACGGAATGAAGCTGGAGATAGGGAGATTCAGGCTAGATGTGAGGAAGAAGTTCTTCACCATGAGAGTGGTGAAGCCCTGGAATGGGTTATCCAGGGAGGTGGTTGAGGCCCTGTCCCTGGAGGTGTTTAAGACCAGGCTGGACGAGGCTCTGGCCAGCGTGATCTAGTGTAGGGTGTCCCTGCCCATGGCAGGGGGTTTGGAACTAGCTGATCCTTGTGGTCCCTTCCAACCCTGACTGATTCTATGATTCTATAATTCTAAGAAGGGAAATGCTTGAAAAAGTCCAGTGCAGAACCACAAAGGTGATTAAGGGAGTGGAACATCTGCCTGGTGAGGAAAGGCTGAGGGAGCTGGGTATCTTTAGCTTGGAGGAGAGGAGTCTGAGGGGTGGCCTCATTAATGTTTATAAATATATGAAGGGCAAGTGTCAGAAGAATGGAACCAGGTTCTTCTCAGTGATGTTCAATGACAGGATAATGGGGTAAAGGGTGCGAGATAGAGCATGTAATTTTAGGCCTTGCCTTTTTTGGACTGTTTGTCACAGAAAACACCAGATGGAGTGAGATCCTCTGGCAGTGATGAGGCTGTAGTGTCATTCTCTGAGTGCTTCATTAGCTCTCACAATCAAACTCATCTTCAGGGTATCCTAGGGGTGCTCACATTTCCATCTATTTCCTTCTTGAGATGACTACTTGTTCCTTACCTGGAGTACTGCATCCAGTTCTGGAGCCCCTATTACACAAAGGATCTGGACGTGCTGGAGCATGTCCAGAGAAGGGCCATGTGGATGATCAGAGGGCTGGAGCACCTGTCCTATGAGGACAGACTGAGGGAGTTGGGGCTATTCAGTCTGGAGAAGAGAAGGCTTCTAGGACACCTTACTGTGGCCTTCCACTATCTTAAAGGGACCCACAAGAAAGCTGGTGAGGGAATTTTTAGGGTGTCAGGTAATGACAGGACTAGGGGGAATGGAAAAAAATAGAAATGGGTCGATTCAGATTGGATGTTAGGGAGTTTTTCACCTTGAGGGTGGTGAGACACTGGAGCAGGTTGCCCAGGGTGGTGGTAGAAGTCCCATCCCTGGAGGTTTCTAAGGCCAGGCTGGATGTGGCTCTGAGCAACTTCATCTAGCATGAGGGTTCCCTGCCCACTGCAGGGGTTGGAACTAGATGATCCTCAAGGTTCCTTCTGACCCTAAAAATTCTATGATTGTGTACCTTTTTGCTAGGCTGGCTACCATCTCTGCTTTATTAGAGAGCAAACAACTCTCTACTCCAAAGAGGTAAAACTCCCTCTAACTTCTTACACTGGAGTATGCTGCCACAAATGTATTTTCCAATGGATGAGTTATCTAGTGTTTATCAATTCACTAGGGAACATAAAACTAACTGCCTAACAGTAATTACAAACTTAATTTGGTTAGAATGTGAGTGAAATTGAGATGACCTGTACTATGCTACACCCTAAGCACACTGCAAAATATTCTGCAAGTTTAGGTTATTGATTTTGTATTCTCTGGTGAGTTTATATATGCATCTTACAGTGTCCCTTCAGAGGGAATAAACTTCAGCTGTTCATAGAGATCCAGCATGGTTAACTGTTTTTATCCATGAATATATCCATGTATCAGAACTTAAGTGCTGTATCCCACTCTATACAGAAAATAATTTCAGAGAAGTTTCTCTTAAATCAAAATACATTTCTCACATATACCTCAACAATTAGTTACTCCTTAAAAGAAAACTAATCCATAATTGGTGTGAAGCCCAGTATACATTGATGAAATGAAAGAACTGTAGAGTAGAAGTCATAGGAAAATGACCAGCTTGCAAATTCCCACCCTTAGTTCCAAGCACAACAGTATTCCAGGAAGAAGGCCAAAGTAAGGTATATTTCTTTCCATAACTCACTAGGTGTATGAATTAATTCAAGCCAGCTCAGTGGCTGTGTGTCTGGCACTGTATTCTAACTGTAGGCTGAGAAGTATAGTTACATCATGCTTTGCTGAGTCAATCTAGGGCAGAAAAAAAGGACATTAGACTCTGTTTTATGTTAGGTATTCCTTTCTGTTGCTCAAATGAAGTAGGCGGCATTCAATAAGAAAGCTGACTAATATATGCCAAAACCACTCAATCATTTCTTGCACCAGTGAATGATTTAAATAGTAAAGCTTCTCAAAATAATTTTCTACAACTTTTTTCCATGTTGTGTAGGTAAAGTGAGATCAGTGTTATACATTTCTAATTTGTTAGTTTTACATTTCTCTTAGGAAGTTACTGCTTGCAGAATGTAGGAAAATAGATTTCTCTGACCCTTTTTTTTTCCCATCTAATTGCCTCTTTTGACATTAAAATATAAGGCAGAACTTTCAGAAATTTTCAAAGCTTGTTTCCAGCCAAATTTATTTAAGCAAAATAAAGCATTTCAAGTGGTGGAATGTTTTCTTTAATGTTATATTTGAAAGAACAAACCAGAACATGGGGATTTTGTTTCATTTTGTTTTGGATTTCTTTTAACACAACTTGAAGAAGACGTCAGTTAGATACCAAAATGCCTCATGTCTCAGTCTGAAGAGTGAGAGAGACTCAGTTCTTTTGAGTATTCCTGTGTTATGAAATTAGACACAGAAACAAGGCCAAAATATCAACATCTAGGCATTAATTAACAGAATAAAGTGGACAGAACAGAAGGAGAGGGAGAGAAGAGGGAGAGAGAAGAGGAAAGGAATTATATTACCACACCCCCCAAGAAGGTTGGGGTCTGTGGAGGAAGGGTGCTGCCACTTCCAGTGGGTCTGCTTACCATCCACTCCCTTGGCAGCTATTGTCTGGGTGAGGAGCAAAGGTGATTTTATCTTTGTTGATTCACATCAAGAGAGACAAGACTTAGTCTCTTATACCACCCCTTCAGTCAAAGACAAAAGCAAGAAAGAAAGAAAGCAAAGAAAATAAGTTTGAAACAATTTTTACAGTTGACATAAGTTTTGATTAGCTAATGGCACAAGTCTGTTTTACACTGTCATTGGACACAAATTGAATAGTGGACACTACATGTTGAACAAATTGTATAAAGCAGGGAATTATACAAGGTGAAAAAGCAACAATGCTAAACCACATAACAAATAGAACAAAATTCGTTTCATCCCTGTTCCTCCTGGAAGCCAGGAGAACAAATCCATAACCCCAGCCCCACCCCGTCAGTCCTTCAGTTGGAACTGAAATAAGAGCTTCCTTCCAGATCTGAATAGATCTGTGGGGATACAAAGAAGGTACAGTCCTTGAAAAGATGTCTTCTGCAATGATGCTGCAAAGAAACTTTATTCCAAGGACTGCAGCCTGCAAAACTTGATAGGTCTTTTATATTGTAAGAAGACAAGTCCTTCTGACAATACATCAAGTAATCTTCGACATTAGAGTTTCACTAAGAAACACAACCTCAGAAGATACAAAACTGGTATTTCCAGATTTCTCACACACACACAGATGTTCTGAGCCACCCTCTCTGGTGATGTCCCCGAAATAACTGGCTTAGTTACTTTGAGTGGGCCTGTAAGTACCCTAGATTGTTTCAACTTCTCTCAAAGCCAAGTTAAACATAAACCCTTTTTCCCAAACCATGTACAATTTTTTTGAGTCCTTATGGCTCCCAAAGTAACAAATGATTCCACCTGGGTCTTTTTATAATTTTTTGGTGAGCTGCAAGATCATGCTTCACACCACCACTGCTCCCCACCCCTTCTCCGGGGGAGTGAAGCCCTTAGTTCCCCTGGGAGACACACCCCTCCCCTCTCCAAATGGTCCCACCAAGAGGGGAACAGTGGGCTCAGCCTTCTCTTTAGGCCCAAGCCAACATTTCACAATCCTTTTTAATTGTGTAGTGGATACCCCATCAATGACTTCTTTTGGAATGCCTTTCTTCTGACCTACTCCCCACCAACATTGCTGGGTATTCAAGTGTTCCCTGCCCCTAGCCAGTTAGCTATTAGAAATACAGCACAGCTGCCCCTGAGGGCTTGGTGGGTGAATCACTTTCACCAGCCTCAAGCTTCTTTCAGTTTCAGGCTTTTGAGTTTCTTCAGTTTTAATATACTGCCTGGCATAGTCTAATAACTCCCTTCCCACTTTTTCCCATGTCCATTGCTTCAAGTCAGTCTGGCTCCCTCCAGGTATTAAATTTTTCTTAAGTGGAGCGTCAGCTATTTCTTTTTGAAGCTGGATACCTCTTATTTTTTGTGAATCAGGAAGACACTTGACTAAAGGAGTCATTCTGTTTGAATCCACCAGGAGAGAAAGGGAGGATTCAAAATGATGTTTTAGTTCTCTTTCACATATCATTTGTAGGCATGCAGCTTTTTGTACATTCTCCATTAATTGATTCATCCTTCCCTGCAGGACTAAGGGTTCCCCTCTCTCCTTTGGAACAAACCCCTCTGCCCAATAGGCAGCTCTCTGAGTAAGGCTCCAGGGTCCATTTCTGTTTTTTGTAGTTAGAAAAGCATTATCACCCCAATAGCGCATGGCTTCAGATTCTGTTAACATAATATGATCACCTCCAGTTTTTTAAATCCGCCATACATATTTCACCTCAGATTCCCCATAGAGTGTGCAAATTCTTTGTGGATTTTGGCTAGCTCAGTGTAGGAGAAAGGTGTCTCTTTAATTGTGATAGTGGGGGTATTTTCCCTATCCTCATACAAAATTTCAGTTTTAATGAGAGGTCTTACATGAACAGCAGCTTCCTTAGCTACTGCCAATTCTACCTGGGGGTATATGGGGACAGAATCTGGGTAATTCACATTCTGTTTTGACTCCAAATATAAATTTCACCTCCTCTCCTCACCTAATTGAATTTTAAGATCTGCCACTACATCATTCAAAATGGCAACATGCCTTTGTAGTGACTCCACAAAGAGAAGAGTATTTGATTCTCTTGCTTGGCCATTTCTGTTTCTCTTCCACCAAAGCTGCTAAACAGGCACCTAAAATCTTACAGATAAAAGCTTTGCCTTTACCTGATTTCACTTTTGCATCTTTCTGTATGGCCATAATTTGATCAGGCACACTCTGGAAATTACTCCAATTTTCATGGGCCCCGTCAAGTACCTGTATAGATGGGCAGGCAGGCACCATGAATTTCTAAACGGAAAAGCAACCTCTCAGTTGGGGACATTTCCTTTGTTAAAAAAAAACAAACCATTTTTCAATTTCCCTGGGAAGTCAAAAAAAAAAAACCAGTATTGGTACCCTGGAAAACACACACACTAAAAAAAACACTTACTCCAAAATACTCTTCCCCAGGAATACGCACAATAGATTTCTCAGGAGAGGTAACACAACAATAAATAAATAAATAAATAAATAAATAAATAAATAAATAAATAAATAAACAAATAAATGAAAACAAAACCAAACAAAACCACAACCTGGGCTTCTTAAGGGGGAAATCACACTATTTCCCCTAGAGAAGACACACTTGCAAATTTTGATTCAATACTGGGCTTCTCAGAGAGTTCAAATTACTTCCCTGGGAGGATACCCTTTACAAAGTATGTCTCAAAACAGGGTATTGAGAATTCTCAGGGCAGGTCACACTATAAAACTAACATTTGTACCCCAGTTAATCTTTCCTGGGAAGCCACACACATTTAAAGTTTTTGAGAACTCTCTCATAGTCTCACTACAAACTTTTGCTTTGTCCTTCTCTGGCCACTTCCCACTTGGGAGACTGGAAACACGAATCTGGACTCCACATTTGCTTCATACTCAGAGTACATCTCAGACAGACACAAATTTCAGAGTTCTCAGAAATGCAATAGTCTTGCCATGATGCTCTCACTACAAAGGAATCCTGCTAACTATGCCAATATTAATGTCTTAGTGCGGAGAGGGAAAGAGACTCAGTTCTTGGCTATTGTCTGGGTGAGGAGCAAAGATGATTTTGTCTTGATTCACATGAAGAGAGACAAGATTTAGGCTCTTACAGCTCAAGAGGGGATGAGCTTGGAATTTTGACTACAATAGAGTTTTAATGTTGAAATTCAAATAGAAGCTACACAATGCTATGAAATTTCCACGTGTTATTTTCTCCTTTTTCTTTGTAACAATATGACACTGGCAGATACATATTCCCTGAGATGTCTAATATTTTCAAGTAATTTAATTCTCACCCAATCTCATTATAAAAATGGAAGAAATAGAAATAGCTGCCTTCAGCAGTAAACTTATGTAAGTGTTGGTTAAAGAAAGATAAATAACGCAATAGCATTACTAAATTTTGTTATTTTACTGTATCTGCAAAGACTTCTGTTGCCAAAATCATGTAATTACAAGTGGGTAAAGCCAAGATAAAAGCAAAACCTCAAGGTAAAACTTAACTTGTAGATGGTGGAGAAATGCTAGAAGAGTAGGTGCTTGTCAAATAAAGCAGCATCTGTCACCAGTCTGGTGTGTTCACAAAATGCAGAGTACAGTTAACTGACACTGAAAAATCTGTTCACTGGATTACCTCCTTCTCAGTCCCTCCCCAGACCTTTACTGATACAGTCTTCTTTTTTCTTTTCCTTTTTTTTTCTTTTTTTTTTTTTTTTTCAGAACATGCAAGTTCACATGTCACTTTTAAATATTTTTGTTGTTTGGTTGGGGTTTTTCTCTCAGTTACAGAATCATAGAATCATATAGTTGTTTCAGTAATTCTTCTTCTTTAATTTGTGGTAAATGTTGGTTAGTTTTAATCTGTGTTCTACTTTTGAATAATGACTGTCTTCAATGACACAGAGTTAATTTTTATTCTTTGTAATTACTTCTATAATATATCAAAGATGTAGGATATCTGTGTATGTGTTCAACATGGGAATCATATTTATGCTTGTTTCAGATCAATGTGATCACCCATAGGTTCTATTTAATTGTAGAAAAATTGTGTCTAGCTCAGAGTATGTGAAAGCAATTTCATTTCTATTTCAAATTGAGACAAGGCAGAAAAGAAGTCAGACTATCCTGACATTGGGCAAAAGTTACAATGAAAGTTTCCCTTCTTTTCCCTTTATTTCAGAGTAGGGGTGAGAAAAGAGACTCTTGAATGTGTCCAGAGATGGGTAACAAGGCTGGTGAGAGGTCTCGAGCACAAGACCTATGAGGAGAGGCTGAGGGCTGGGGGTGTTTAGCCTGGAGAAGAGGAGGCTCAGGGAGACCTTCTTGCTGTCTACAGCTACCTGAAGGGAGGTTGCAGTCAGGAGGGGGTTGGTCTCTTCTCCCAGGCAACCAGTACCAGAACAAGATGACACAGTCTCAAGCTGTGCCAGGGTTTAGGCTTGGGGTGAGGAGAAAGTTTTTCACAGAGAGAGTAGTTAGCCATTGGAATATCCTGCCCAGGGAGGTGGTGGTGTCACCGTCCCTGGAGGTGTTCAAGAGGGGATTGGACGTGGCTCTTGGTGCTATGGTTTAGTAGTCATGAGGTCTGTGGCGACAGGTTGGACTTGATGATCTTTGAGGTCATTTTCAACCTTATTGATTCTATGATTTTATGAAAAGGGAATATGCAAGTTTTTGACTCTCACAAAATGCCTCTTCCTGTAAACATACAAGCCTCTTCATGTAAACAAATGCACTAAGAATTGTTTTCAGGGTAACATGGAATTTGGTAGGCTACCATATCAAAATGACAAAAATCTAACAAAAGAAGCATGCACAGAAGAGGATATTCCAAGCTGTCATCCAGCATTGAAAAGAAGGATAATATCTCTGATTGTTTAAGCAGTATTTTCCAATAATGCATTAGTATTGTCACAGACATTGATTCAAAAGCAGCAGAAAGGTTTAATTAACCTCTACAGAGGTTAAATCTACCTCTGATTCTATGGATTATAAATTTCAATGTATTAAATCAATAGAAGCTTAACACCCAAATACTGAAGTTGCTTTTAGAAGCAACATGTGTTTGATTTCTGTTGTGGATGTAATTGTAATCCTGTTGGTTTTGTCTGACTTTTATAGAAAACAATACTAATATTTGAACAATAATGAAATAGGAGTTTTAAACATCATAAATGGATGGCAATTAATTGTTAAAAAAGTTTCTGAGAGATTACATTATTCAACCATATGCAATTTAATGGAATCAGTTATTCACTGGATATTTGTTTTAAACTGATGTTATGACATACTTTTCACATGGCAAATTGTGAGAAATACTATTTGAAGTTCTATTTGGAAATGAAAGCTGCTATACACATACTTTGCAAGGGGTTTTTTAGCTAGTATTCTCAAAGGCAATAATACTGTTAAATACTCCTTGTTTTGTAAAGACCAGAAAAACCCAAGATAGTGTCATGGGCCAAATGGCCCCAGCACAAACCCAGACAGACACTAAGGTGTCTAGACATGGTCTTCCTCTCTCCCCTCCTTCCTGTAGAGAGCCAGGGTAATGCGGGAAAAGGAACAAAGGTGGACAGGACAATGCATGTCTGGTAAACAACCCTGTATCTATGGTAAGGGCATGTGTTCTGGCCACAGCCTGGCCGAACCCCTTCTCATTGGGTAGCTATGTGCTGGTTTCAGTGCCCTATTGGCCCAATCGATCTCAGGCAATATTTATATACAGGCTGATTTCTAGTCACCTGTGCCTTGCTTTTGCCGTGCTCAAGCCTTGATTAGCCTTGCCCATGCCTTTCTCAAGACTTGTGTGCTTGAACCTGCTTGGACCTTGTCTGGCTTGAAGGTGCCTTGAGTTGTACAGCCTCAAGTTGCCCAGTCCAGCACCTGGGATAAAGCCATGAGCATACACACCACAAGCCATGAGAGAAGCCATGAGCTTAGGAGTTGGAGCTAAGCCAGCTTCCCCTTGCAACCAGGATTTTGCCATGCCTCACCCGTTGAGATAGCGTTGTTAACAGTCCACCATCCACTGAAGCCAGACCAGCCATCAAGACTGTGTGGCCTTCCTGTTGACACCAGCCATGCCTGGTGCATGAGCGCCCCAAAACCTCTAATACACAGCAGCAGCAATCCTCCCCCACCCTGGGGTGGAATTATGTGTAACTAATTCACTGCCTCTTTGGCATACCTGTTGTTGTCAAATCACTGTGGTCAAGCACCATTTCACTCCTGGGGTATTCTCTTTCTGTTATAATCCTCCCAGTTTGCATAAAATAGTTTAATTTTTATAGTTGCCCAAGTAATGTACATTCCCATTGTAAATATATTATAACCTTTTGATATGTTCAGCAATTTTTGTATTAATAAAAGGTTATTAATATTTTGATTAATGTTGATATGTTGTTTATAAATAAAGCAAATATTATATTCTTCAACAGATAGTTTATCATTCATCTATCATAGCCATTGTCTTCTGGTAAATAGTTTTATCTTTATAAGGCATGACATCTTCACATTTAAGAAGCAGATGGAGCATAGGACTGTTCCATTAGTTAAGAACTCAGAGAATAAATATTTCAGAATTTTTCAGTTGTACTTTTTAACTTTTGAGTTGAGGTCAAATCATGTCAACTGCCACTCCTAAAATTCATGACATTCTTGCAAGTTCTGCTTTTCAGGCACAGTTTGACTTCAGAGAAATGATATTCCAAAAGTCCAGATGACCACCTTATGAAGGAATTACTTGAGATATAAAATGGAAGATAGAATGGTTTATATAATAAACAACATGTTCTGATGATATGCTCAATGAGAAGGCTGTTCAGCAACACTATTCATACTGTTAAACTCTCCCAGTAGCCCAAAGAGTGTGGCTATAGCCAAGCTTCTGACATACATCAACAGAGTTTAGCTGGGAATGAGAGGTGAAGTGAAATCACAAACTTGCCTATAACCTTCTTGACAATTTCTAACAAAGCAGATAACCGAGTCCCACTGCTGAAACACTCCCCAGATGACAAGTAAGTATAGCCATAGCATGTAATTTGTAGTTCTAGTACATGGACTTCCCTATTACAGTGATGTACAACAGGGATCAAGTAATATGAACTCAGCACACACAGAGCTCACTGCTAGGTTGGTGGCCATGGAATTGGCTGGGAATGGTCAGACTTCAACAGTGAAAGCCAATAGATTAATTCCCTCCCTGAAATGCTTATATACCAATGAATGGAGCATGGGGAATAAGCAGGAGGAGCTGGAGATCTGCGTTAGGCTGAAAGACTGTGATATAATTGCCATCACTGAAACATAGTGGGACTGCTCTCATGACTGCAGTGTTGTCATGGATGGCCAACCAAACCAAGAGGAAGATGTTGATGAGGCCTTCTACATGAAGTGGAGATAGCTTCTAGAACAAACTCTTTGGTACTCATGAGTAACCTCAATCACTGTGATATTTACTGGGAAGCTCACATAGCCAAGCACAGCCAGTCTAAAAGGCTCTTGCAGTGTATCAGTGATAACTTTTTGATGCAGATAGTGGAGGAACCAACAAGAAGAGGTGCACTGGTGCACAGGAGGACTGGTTGAGGACATTAAGGTTGGGAACAGCCTTGGTGACAGTGATCATGTCATGGTGTTTAGTATTATACAGGGTAAGAGCAGAACAACAAGTAGATTTACAACCATGGACTTCTGCAGAGCTAACTTTGTATGTCTCTTCAGAGACATACTTGCAGAAATTCCATGAGCTAAGACCCCAGAGGGTAAAGGAACACAAGAACTTTGTTTAATTTTCAAAGATCACTTCCTCCAAGCCCAAGATAGGTCTGTTTCCTTGAGTAGAAAATCAGGTAGACATGCTAGGAGACCTGCATGGCTGAGCAAGGAGTTCCTGAAGGAAATCTCAGGGAAGAAAGAAACTTGGAATTCATGGAAGAAGGGATTTGTCACTCAGGAGAACTATAGAGAAGTTGTCAGGGCATGTAGGAAGGCAACAAGGAAGGGCAAAGTATTCTTGGAATTGAAACTGGCAAAGGAAGTAAAAGAGAACAAGAAGGGCTTCTTCAAATATATCACTAGGAAAAGGAAGAATAGGGAAGGTGTGGGGCCACTGCTGAATGAGGAGGCAGCCCTGATAACTGAGGATGCAGAGAAGGCAGAGTTGCTGAGTGCCTTCTTTGCTTTAGTCTTTACACCTAAGACTAAACTCCTCTATGTACTTCAGGCCACAGATGAAGGAGAGAAAGCCTGGAGGAGGGAATGCTCCTCACTGGTCAGTGAAGACTGGGTAAAGGATCAGTTACACAAAGTGAATATTCACAAGTCCATGGGCCCTGATGAGATGCATCCAAGGGTGCTGAGAAAACTGGCTGATGTTATCACTCTGACATTGTCCATTATTTTTGCCAAATCGAGGCAAACAGGAGAGGTGCCTGAGGACTGGAGGAGAGCCAATATCACTCCAGGGCAAGAAAGAGGTTCTAGGGAACTATTGGCCAGTCAGCCCCACCTTTTTCCCTGGAAAAATGATGGAGTGGCTTCTTCTGGTGAGCATCTCAAGGCCCTTGGAAGAGAAGGTGGTGATCAGGAGTAGCCAGCATGGATTCACCAAGGAGAAATCATGCTTGACTAATCTGATAGCATTCTATGATGCCATAACTGAATGGTTAGATTCAGAGAGACCAGTGGATATGGTCTACCTTGATGTGACCATTTTAGGCTGTGCCTTTAAGAAAGGGACAATTACTGGAATACTCTGGCTGAATGTTTTGAAAACAAAGATAAAGTCTAAACAAATTTCATTGATAGATTGATAGAATGCAACTTTAAAATTTTAGCTGTAGTTCAGTTTGAATCTCAGTTCAGTCTGTCTTTTTCAGCCTGTCTCAGTCTCTCTGAGCAACAGCTGTGCTGAATGGAGTTGACCTTGAACTAACTGAGTTAACAGATAAGAAACTAATTCTTGCATATGCTTTGAGCTAACAGAATTTCCTCCTTAATAGTTCATTTTCTCTATCTAACCCTTTTTGGGAAAAAAAGGGAGGTAGGCAGAGACAGAGGGTGGTTGGGGGAAACCCTCCTGGCTGGAGGAGGGAAAGGTCTTTTCTGTGTTATATTCTTTGCTGTATATTTCTGTATATATTGTAAAGACTGTATATTGTGTATATATTCATCTGCATTTCATCCTACTTGTAAATATAGCTTATCCATTTTTGCTTCTCCAGCTGAGTTAGCTGTGGTTTCTTTGTGTGTGTGTGGGAGAGCTTAACCTCTCACCACCACACTTGACCTTAGCAAGGCCTTTGACACCATCTCCCATGACATCCTAGTGAGCAGGAAATGTGGGATGGAAGAGTAGACAGTGAGGTGGATTAGGAACTGGTTACAAGATTGAGTTCAAAGAATGGTGCCAGGTCCATCTGGAGAGCTGAAACTAGTGGAGTCCCCCAGGGATCAGTGCTGAGTCTGGTGCTGTTCAACATCTTCATCAATGACATTGATGAGGGAACAGAGTGTCTGCCCAGCAAGTTTGCTGATGACACCAAACTGGGAGGCTTGGCTGATATACCTGAGGGTTGTGCGGCCATCCAGCAAGACTTGGACAGACTGAAGAGCTTGGAACAGAGGTGCCGAAAGAGGTTCAATGAGGATAAGTGCAGAGTCCTGTATCTGGGGAGGAATAATAAAGTGCACCAGTACAGGTTGGGAGGTGATCTGCTGGAGAGCAGCCTTGTGGAGAGGGACCTGGGAGTCCTGGTGGATAACAAGTTATCCATGGGACAACAATGTGCCATGGTGGCCAAGAAAGCCAATGGGATCCTGGGGTACATTAAGAAGAGTGTGTCCAAGAGATTGAGGGAGGTTCTTTTCCCCCTCCACTCTGCCCTGGTGAGACCTCATCTGGAGTACGGTGTACAGTTTTGGGCTCCCCAGTTCAAGAGGGACAGGGATCTGCTGGAGTGGGTCCATTAGGGCTATGAGGATGATTAGGGGAATAGAGCACGTGCCTTATGAGGAGGGGCTGAGGGACCAGGGACTTTTTAGTCTGGAGAAGAGAAGACAGAGAGGGGATTTAACCAATGTTTCTAAATATCTGAGGGAGGGGACAGGCTCTTCTCACTTGCTCTCTGCCATAGGACAAGGAGCAATGGACGTAAGCTGCAGCACAGGAGGCTCCATCTCAACACAAAGGGGAACTTCTTTACTGTAATGGTCACAGACCACTGGAACAGGCTCCACAGAGAGGTTATAGAGTCTCCTTCTCTAGAGACTTTCAAGACCCATCTGGATGCATCTCTCTGTGACCTGAGCTAGATTGTATGGTCCTGCTCTGACAGGACGGTTGAACTCGATGATCTCTTTTGGTCCCTTCCAACCCCTGACATCTTATGATACTGCAATTGAGTTATCTCCCATACAGCTGTGGTTGCACAATGACCTCCCCCTCCCCCACCCCCAAAGATGGGATGGCAGGGAAACAGGGAATCTGGGATGAAAGGAGCCAGGAGGTCATTGTGGTCATAAGAGAAAGGGATTTTACTAATGTCCAGAAATCAGGCAAGGCTGTCAGCAGAACTTTCATCTTACAAAAACATCAGAGAATTCACAAAATCAAATGCAAATAGCCACAAACACTGGTAGCTCAAAATGTCTTATATCAGTGTACACATTCCATTTTACACTCTAAGCTTTAAATCCATAAAAAGATGGATTCTTTAGTATTGGCATGTTCTACTTCCATTTCCTCCATAGATGGAGATAATTAATTCATTCACACAGAATATTTTGCATGTAGTGAACTGGAAGTTCATTTCCACCAACTGTTTCTTATTCCAGCTCCACTCATGTGGCTCATTAGTCTCATTAGACTCATTAGTCTCAAACATATACATTTTGCTACAGGCTGGAGCAGACTCCATTATGACTTACTGTCATGCACATATTCTGTCCTTGAAGTGTTAAAGAGGTCAGTCAGCTATATCCAAGCTCTTTCCCTTACAGAAAAACTTATTCATAGGGGTGTAACAATTTTGTTATGATCATGTCACTCCTTATTCACAGATTTTATTATTCATTCTCCTCCTCAGCCTTGGTCTTTAACATGAAAGAGAAAAAAAAACAATAGTAGGAAAAAATATATTTTTTTCTCTGGAATAGCAGAGAACAGCATATGCACATGAACATGTGTACACACACATATAAAATCAGTGTGTATTGTGCCTGAAGAAATGTAGTGGTGATATCTTAGACAGTAGTATGAAAAAAACAAGGTAAGAAGACTTTATCAAGATTGAGAGCTTTTTAAAAAAGCTCATGTATGGACTGCTTATAAATAAGTTTTATACTCTTCATTTCACAGAGCCATAAAAACCTTTATCTTTATCAACAGAGTTCACGGTGAATCTGCTAGGAAATAAATAAACCAAAAAGCAACAAAAAAAGCAAAAAAACCCAAACAAACAAAAAAAATAAAACGAAAAAAAAACAACCCAAAATGAAAGCACTCCCCCACAAAAAAAAACAACCCGAACAAAAACAAAACCAAAAAGAACCCCCAAACAATCAACCAACAAGAAAGCAATATCCAAAAAGCAGAGGTGTAGATGGAAGGTGGATAAATAATCCTTTGTTTCCCAATATTTTTATGTAATAGTCAACACTAAGTTCCCTCTGCTGAAAGTCAATCTGCAGCAGGATAAACTTATTTTGATAGCTTTAGCACTTTAAAGTGGAAATAAAAATCCTGTTTTCTTCTCACAAAAGTCTCAAAAATTTACAATGTGAAGGAAAGCAAGGGCCAAGTAAACCACACAGTATGATTCAGTTTACTTTCCTTTATCCTTTTTATCATTTCAGGGCTGTAAAGACTGGGGTCCTGTGGAACAGTAATCTTTTCCTATATGCAAATGAACAACCAAACAATTGCAACTCTATGTCAAATAGAGAAAAAGCCAACCTGTTTACATTATCAAAGGAATTGTGGTGGGTTGAAATTACCCCCCAAAAATTGGAGATTTACCCCCTAAAAAAATCACCAGACTAGCTCAGAAGATTCGGAAGCAGAATGAACCTATATTTACAAAGCAAGTGAAAATATAGAAATATAAAATGCAATTAATATGTACAAAATATACATATATTCTCAATTTAGAAACAACACAAGGACTGCCTCAAATTGTAGAGCGATGTAATCAACCTGCCTTGCTTCACCATACTTGTACTTTGACCATCGCTCACCATACCACAAGGGCTTGATTTGCTTAGCCTGCTTGATAGTAGCAAAAATGTCACAGTCAGGTATGACTTGTGTGATAACATCCATAGATAGATCAATTGATCTGTCACTTGTCCACTGGTAGGTTGCATCTCTTCCTTGATGTCCTGGTGAATTGTGAGCCCACAAGCTAGGAATAGTCCGCCTCAATGTTTCCAAACTAATTCAAGATCAGAGTTCATGTCTACTTGAAAAACTTCTGCAGCTAAATCTGCCTGATGATTGTTTTGGTGTTCCTCAGTAGCTTTGCTCTTAGGCATATGAGCATCTAGTCTGTGTGTCACATTTCAACAGGAATTTCCTCGATGTGAGTAGCAATGTCTTCCCACAGATAAGCAGCCCAAACAGCCTTCCCTTTTGTCTGCCATCCATTCTTCTTCCAGTCCTTTAGCCAACCCCATAGAGTGTTGACTACCATCCATGATTCCATGTTGAGATAAGGGATTAGCCATCTATTTTGTTCAGCTACATCAAGAGCAAGCCAGATAGCTTTTCACCTCTGCAAATTGACTGGATTCACCTTCTCCATCTTTTGCCTCTGTACTCTTCATGTAGGACTCCAACCTGCAGAATTCCACCTTTGCTTCTTTCCAACAAGACAACAGGAACTGTCTGTGAACAAAGCATATTTCTTTTCATCATCACGAAGATCACTGTAAGCAGGAGCTTCCTCAGCAAGAGTTACTCTCTACTCTGGAGGTTTTGTACCTTCAGTGCTTTATGACCAGTTTGTGATCACTTCTACAAGACAATGTATTTCAAGAATTTCCTTTGGAGCTGTCTGTGTTATCAGAGCCATCCACTTAGGCCATGTGGCATCTGTTGCATGATATGGAGATGAACCCTTGGCTTTGACCATCTGATTCAAAACTGGCAATCTAGGAGCCAGTTCCAATTACTTCAGAACCAGCTTTTACTCCTTCATAGGCATCTAGTATCTCTTTCTCCGCTGCAGTTTAATTTGCCTCTGAGCCTTTATAGCCACAACTCCAGAAACCAAGTGGTTGACTGTGTGTCTTGCCTAGAGCTCTCTGCCATAAGCTCCAAGCCAGACCATTCTCACTTGCAGCCATACACAGAAGGTTTTTAATGTTTGGACTAGTTTGAACAGATCCCAAACCCATGGCATGGACTGTTTCTTACTTTATCTGGTCAAAGGCTGCTTGTTGTCAGGACCCCACCCAAAATTGTTTATCTTTTGAGTCACATCACAAAGAGGCTTAACAATCTGACTGTATCCAAGAATGTGCAGTCCCCAAAATTCAAAAGTGTCCTTCTTATTCATGGGACAGAATGCCAATTATTTTGTTACTTTTCTCAAATTATTTCTCGGCAGGTTTACCCCACATGATGAAACCACCAGGGAACTAAATGTGTTCACGAGCTCCACCTTTCTCCAATGCATCATGGATCACTGCATGGCAAACTGTTGAACTGTGTTTCTACTCCTGGGGCAAATGATCAAACATGTACTGTATTCCTCTCCAGGTGAAAGCAAAGTGAAGCCGGCACCCCTCTGCTATGGAAATAGAGAAGAAAGCATTAGCAATGTCTATGGTAGCATATCATTTGGCCTCTTTGGATTCCAACTCATATTTGAGTTCCAACATGTCTGGTACAGCTGCACTCATGGGTGGAGTCACCTTGTTCAGGGCATGGAAGTCAACTGTCAGACACCATCCTCCATTTGGCTTTTGCACAGGTGAAATCAGACTGTTGAATGTTGCTGATGAATTTCTGACCTTCCTACAACCACTGTTTGAGCAATTGGAGTTGTTTGGGAGTGGTGGAGAGTGAACACAAGAAACTCACTGCAAATTTCCTGCACCTAAATTGCCATGCTGAACCATGCAGACAAAGCCAGAACCACAACCAGGTGCACCTGTTCCAGCTGCTAAGCAGTGCGAAAAGAGAGTCACTGACCATCAGTGGCCAGCCCGGTCCTCAGACTTTGATTTGTTGTGCTAGTGAGGTAACCATCCAGAAATTACTTACTGTGGAATCCACAGAAGTGGTCAACCATTGAACACTGTATTAAACATTTGAGGCAGTAAGAGAAGCAACCTATGGAGATTATGGCACACAAAATCCTGATGAGATACTTGTGGGGAAAGCTCCCCCATAGTGTTATACTTGTGAAGTTGGAGAGATGTGGATTTGATGGGTGGACTGTTCAGTGGATAAGGAATTGGCTGGATGGTCACATCCAGAGGGTGCTGCTCAATAGCTTCAAGTCCAGATAGAGAGCAGTGACAAGTGATGTTCCTCATGGGTCTGTACTGGGACCTATGTGGTTTCATATTTTTAGCAATGATACAGACAGTGGGATCGAGGGCACCATCAGCAAGTTTGCATGACACCAAGCTGTGTGGTGTTGTCAATATATTAGAGGGAGAGGATGTCATCCAGAGGGGCCTGGACAAGCTGGAGATGTGGGCCAAAGTTCAATAGAGGAAGTACAGGGTTCTGCACCTGGGCTGGAACAATCCTTGCTCTCAACACAGACTAGGGAATGAGGTGTTAGAAAATAGCCCTGAGGTGAAGGACTTGGGAGTGTTGATGGATGAGAAGCTGGACATGTGCAGACAGTGTGCGCTTGTAGCTCAGAAGACCAAAGACATCTTGGGCTACATCAGAAGATGGGTTGCCATCAGACACAGAGAGGTGATTGTGCCAATTTACACCGGTGAGGCCTCACCTGGACTACTGCGTATAGGTCTGGAGCCCTCAATAAAGGAAGGACATAGACCTGCTGGAGCGGTTCCAGAGGAGAGCCACAAAAATGATGAGGGGGTTGGAGAACCTCTGTGACAAGGACAGGCTGAGGGAGCTGGGATTCTTCAGCCTGGAGAATAGGAGGCTCTGGGGAAACCTAATAGAGGCCTTCCAGTACCTGAGGGGGCCCTACAAGAAGGACAGGGAGAGTCTGTTTACAAAGGCCTGCAGTGAGGGGCAATGGTTTTAAGTTGGAGAAGAACAGATTTTAATTGGATGTTAGAATCCTAGAATCACAGAATTGTTAAAGTTGGAAGGGACCTCAAGGATCATCCAGTTCCAACCCCACTGCCATGGATAGGGACACCTCACACTACATCAGGTTGCTCAGAGCCACATCCAGCCTGGCCTTAAAAACATCCAGGGATGGAGCTTCTACCACCAACCTGGGCAACCTGTTCCAGTGTCTCACCACCCTCAAGGTGAAGAGTTTCTTCCTAACATCCAATCAGAATCTACCTTTTTTTATTTTTGCTCCATTTCCCAAAGGGCTATCATTACCTGACACCCTAAAAAGTCCCTCACCAGATCTCTTGTAGGACCCTTTAAGATCCTGGAAGGCCACAATAAGATCTCCTTGGAGACTTCTCCAGACTGAATAGCCCCAACTCTCTCAATCTGTCTTCATAGGAGAAGTGCACCAGCTCTCTTATCATCCTCATGGCCCTTCTCTGGATGCATTCCAACACATCTGTATTTTTCTTGCAACAGGGGCTCCAGAACTAGATGCAATACTCCAGGTAGGGTCTCACCTGAGTAGACTAGAGGGGGAGAATCACCTCCCTTGACCTGCTGGCTATGCTTCTCCTGATGCAGCCCAGGATGTGATTGGCTTTCTGGGCTGCAAGTGCACACTGGTAGCTCATGTTGAGCTTCTCAATTTAATAATTTTCTTTCAAGTTTATAGCTATCAAGATGTAGTGGGTTGAGATAGCCACCCTCCCCACCACAGGCAAAATAACGACTCTGACAAAACGGATTGCAAAAGTGATGGAAAAGTTTAAATAGAAAAAAAGTGAAGGTGCACAAAGAAACCAGAAAACAGTGAAAGAAGAAACTCCAAAACACACCCGGATGAACCCCATCCCCACCTGAGGGTGGGCCCAAGACCCCAGGGCTCGTTCTTCCCCCCCACTGCTAGGCTAGTCTCAGCTGGCCAGGCCTGAGACCGCCCATCCCCCTGGCCTTGGGCCTAGCCAGGCCCAAGGCCGGGAGACGTCTCCCCCAGTTACCGGCCGCCGGCGAGGGAAGAAAGAGAAAGAGGCGGACCCCACGCAAGGTCTTATAGCGGTGCAGGGGATTGTGGTAGGAGATACATGGTTTTCCTGTGTCCACCCACTGGGCTGGACTTCTGGACACAGGAAGTGTGCCATGCAGCATAAGGGCACCCAGCCCAAACCACCACACACCACCCCTTATCTCATACCACAACCCCTGCACCCAAACACATCATCATATTAGAAATCCCTGATGACGCGTCCGGCAAGGTCCATATCTTCTTCTGGGCGTCCACCCAAACAGTCTCTCTCAGGCTCAAGCATCAGTCCAGTCCAGTTATTTCTCTTCCATCCAGTGGAACCTCCCAGCAATGCAAAGCTCACTCCTCTGCAGTGCAGGTTCTCCATGGATCCGTTGGACATCCTGGCCACCTGGAAAAGCCTCACAACCTCTCAGCCAAGCTCTTCTTCTTGCTCACATTTTTTTGCTCAGCGGCATAACCTCCACCCCTGGGGCAAGCCAGTCGGAACAATCCAGCTCCACGACTGCTTTTTCGATCCCCAGGGTGCCGCAAACCGACCGCCTCCGACCGCGGTCCAGGCTACCCAAACGCCTATCAGGGCACTTCGCCCCCCCACCGGGCGTTCACGTACCGAGGCGTAGCAATATCTGGCTGCACACACACCCCCCCCGGAAGAGGGAGGGGCTGCACTGCAGCCCAACTGAGAGGAAGGGAGGCGGAGCCAGGTGCTCGGTGCCATTTTCGGTACTGTCCGAAAAGATCGGGGAGATTAGAGCCAAGCCCACTGCAGCCCGAGCGCCGGCCGGCGTCCGCTACCGCAGCCACTCAGCACACAGCAGGGCCCGGCCACCTCTACCGCCGCGGTACAGGATCAAAATCACCTCCACCCCTCGGGCACTCCAACAGCTTCCCCAGCGAAAGCCACAAGCGCGTTCTCAGAGCCTTTGAAAACGGCCTTCCAGCTGGGGTCCCCGTTCGCCCCTCCTGGGTCTCGGGGGCTAGTTCGCCCGCCCGCCCGCTGCAGCTGGCTCCATCCTTGCAGTAAGACGGACCTCATTTGACCTGCTCGCCGCTGCCCCTCCCCCGCTTCACCCCCGCTGCTTCCACCGCCCGCGGAGAGGAAAGGGTGGGGGAGGGGCAGGTCCCGCGTTCTTAAGCGGTACCCCGATGCACCAGGTGTCCCCCTACAATCCACAAGAACTCACACCATCGCCCCGGCAGCAAAGCTTGAGCCCCCCCACCTTCCCAAACTGAAAACCGACACCCAGAACTAAATTTAAACTATACATCTTTTGCAATCCGATCTGCAGTTCGCCACACCAACCAGCCCCAACGTTGGCGCGCCAAAAGTGTAGTGGGTTGAGATAGCCCCCCTCCCCACCACAGGCAAAATGACAACTCTGACAAACGGATTGCAAAAGTGATGGAAAAGTTTAAATAGAAAAAAAGTGAAGGTGCACAAAGGAACCAGAAAACAGTGAAAGAAGAAACTCCAAAACACACCCGGATGAACCCCATCCCCACCTGAGGGTGGGCCCAAGACCCCCAGGGCTCGTTCTTCCCCCCACTGCTAGGCTAGTCTCAGCTGGCCAGGCCTGAGACCGCCCATCCCCCTGGCCTTGGGCCTAGCCAGGCCCAAGGCCGGGAGACGTCTCCCCCAGTTACCGGGTGCCAGCGAGGGAAGAAAGAGAAAGAGGTGGACCCCACGCAAGATCTTACAGCGGTGCAGGGGATTGTGGTAGGAGATACACGGTTTTCCTGTGTCCACCCACTGGGCTGGACTTCTGGACACAGGAAGTGTGCCATGCAGCATAAGGGCACCCAGCCCAAACCACCACACAAGATAATTTCAAAACTGAATCACTCCAGAAAAACACAGCATTTCCTTGTTTCATATGGAAAAGTATCTGCATACTACTATTGTAATGGTATAAGGTGAAACACAGGAAGTTCCATCTCAACATGAGAAATTTCTTTACTGTGAAGTTGATGGAGTACTGGAACAGGATGGGCGGAAAGGTTGTGGAGTCTCCTTCTCTGAAGACTTTCAAAACCCACCTGAATAAGATCCCATGTGTCCTGCCACAATTCTGCTTTGGCAGGGAGGTTGGACTAGATGATCTCTAGAAGTCCATTCTAACCCCTAACATTCTATGGAGTCTATGATTTAGAGTTACTAATTGTTATGAATAATGTTTTATTAATAAGGCAAATATGTTATCAATAGAATATTATTATTTATTAATATGAAAAATGGGAAAAAAACACCACTTACTAATAGTTTTGGTGTATGGCTGTAGTATATTTTCAATTGATATTTAAAGTATATAGACAATACTAGTAATTTAAGCTGTATTAAGCAAACCAGGGAAATAATACTGGGAAAGACAATCTGCAGCTTGTTATGCCATTTGTCCACTAGAGAGGGTATTCAGCATGAGCCTTGCCAAAATGGCAACAATTGAAGACAGATACAACCTTTTACAGAGGTTTTATAGAAATAATTGCTCACAATATTATTTCTCTGGAATTCTCTCCAGGGCTGCAATGTAGTCCAAGTTACACAGAGCAATGGGAGTTTCACCCACTTGAAGGGGTACTGTTACTGTACGTTAGCCAGTCGCGGTTTTTGGGGCACTTTTCAGAGCTGACTGCCAGCAGGGCTGTCTCACTGCCACAATGGCCAAGCTGGCTATGGCACAACAGCAGGCAGCTCTCAAAGTTTCCCAGGGTTCCCAGAATGTCTCGGGGTTTCATGCACTTGGAAAATAGCCTGTTTCTCTCCATGCTCTGCTGCAAGGTCTAAGTTTGAGAAGCAGGTGCTTAAGCTAGAAGTGACTTATCACTGCAAGGGGACAGTTCCCAGGTTCTTAGCTCACCCAAGATTTGTCTCTTCTGCCCGGCAAGACATGTCTGGCTGCTCCTGGGCTTTTATGAAGCACAGAGGCTAAGTGTGATTTCAGTGCAGCTTACATTAAGGGGCTTGTGTCTTTTTGGGTAAACTGAGACACAGCAAAGATTCTGAGTAGCAAGGCTTGTCATTTTTTTCCCGGATCTTAGGCAAGGCAAGGAAAGGCATGGCACCCTGTTTACAGTTTGGGTTTGCTTTTATCATTTGCCTGAGGAGCAGTTTTGCCAATTAGCAACAAATTGGGATTTTGCCATGCCTTACCATAGAAGGTAAGACATAAGCCTAGTCTAGGTGAAACATGGGCAGTGCATGTACCTGTTTACCACAAATGGAGGACATATCCCTTGTTTACCAGACTTTCTAAGGCCTGGGCTTTTCACCTTCTACTTGTGTTCATCAGACCCCTGCAGGAGGGAAGGGGAGAGGGGAATTACACCTGGACACGCCAGAACTTGTTCTGTGTTTGTGTTAGGCCTGTTTGGCCCTAACACCACACTAATGTATGTGTTATATCCAGATACAGAAACATAGATACTTCCAGACAATCATATTTTATACTTGGAGAGATCCCATGTCAACATTTTAAAAAATGTATTTGACTGAGTGGCATAAATCAATAACTTTCACAAATGTGACCATTTTAGGCTGTGCCTTTAAGAAAGGGAGAGTTGCTGGGACGCTCTGGCTGAATGCTTTGATATTAAAATGAAAACAAGATAAGGTCTAAACAAATTTCATTGGTAGATTGGTAGAATGCAACTTTTAAGTTTTAGTTCAGTTTGAGTCTCAGTCTCAGTCTGTTCTCTCTGTTCCTGTGTGCCTGTTTGTTTGTCTCTCTCTGAAGCAACAGCTGCCGGATGGAGTCGACCTTGAATTAACAAAGCTAACCAGATAAGAAAACTAATTCTTGCACATGCTTTGAGCTAACAGAATTTTCTCCTTAATTACCTTTCTCTCTCTCTCTCTAAGCCTTTTTGGGTAAAAAGGGAGGTAGGGAGGGAGAGAGGGGTACAGGGGAGAACCTTTCTGGCTGGAGGAGGGAAAAAAAGTCGTCTGCATTACGTTCATTGCTGTGTATTTCTGTATATATTGTAAATACTGTATATTGTGTACATATCCATCTGCATTTCATTCCTGCTTTGTAAATACAGCACCTTCATCTGCTTCTCCGACTGAGTTAGCTGCAGTCTCTTTGTGTGTGTGGGAGAACTTTCTCTCACCACCACAACAAATAAACCCAAGAACATAAAAAAAAAATATAACCCAACATGAAAGGAAGAGAAACCTTTCTCTTTGTTTGTTTTAATGGTGTATAAACAATATACTCCACAATAAAATATTTCTATTTGCCAAAACAGATGTAGGAGATTAAACAGAACCCACAGCTGAATGCTACATTTGTTTTCTCATAAGGGTCTTAATTTTTGCTAGGTATTCATATTAAATTCAAAACATTACTTGATTTAAGTCGCTTGAGAAAACAAGAAAAAACAATAGTACAAAATTAAATTGTTCCTTTATAATATGATACAAAGCAAATACAAAATTTAAGTATGTCAAGTATTTTCAGAATAATCCCAGAAATGTTTCCAAAGTTCATGTTGCTTAAATATTTATCTGCCATTTCCACTCATATTTCATGATGTAATTTAAGAATCAATTTTAAGTACATGCTTATCTTTGTAATATCCATCATAATGCAAATTAGTATATTCAGAAAGAACAGTGTGTCTCTATGATGAGACATTTATGATTTCTGTAACATAAATCTCATTTCATCTTGAAACATGAGCACTTCTGCCATTAAACATGAAAATTCTGTGCTTTTCATCAAGTATAGTGTAGCTAATAAGTAATATAAAAATATCAATATATTTTAGAAGTATGAGTGAATACCAAAGGGTCAGAGGTAGGATAGATAATGTGAACAAATGGAAAAAAAAAATAACAGCACTGGATTATAACTTCCCCATTCTATCCTGAATAAAGTTTATATTCACTGGATTCTGAAAACCTGTAACAAGACAACACAGAACCAGAAACAAGAATTGCAAATTGATCTATAAAGGAGAACTAGTGATGAATATCTGGACAACACCCTGGGAAGTATAAACACAGAGTAGAATAGAATAGAATAGAATAGAATAGAATAGAATAGAATAGAATAGAATAGAATAGAATAGAAAGAATAGAATAGAATAGAATAGAATAGAATAGAATAGAATTAACTAGGTTGGAAGAGACCTTCAAGATCATCGCATCCAACCTATCATCCAACACCACCTAATCAACTAAACCATGCAACCAAGCACCCTATCAAGTCTCTTCCTGAACACCTCCAATGATGGTGACTCCACCACCTTCCTGGGCAGCGGGTTCCAAAGGGCAATCTATCTGTGTAGAATTTCTTCCTAACATCCATTCTGAGCCTCCCCTGGCACAGCTTGAGACTGTGTCCTCTTGTTCTGGTGCTGGTTGCCTGGGAGAAGAGACCAGCCCCTGCCTGTCTACAACCTCCCTTCAGGTAGTTGTAGAGAGCAATAAGGTCTCTCCTGAGCCTCCTCTTCTCCAGGCTAATCAACCCCAGCTCCCTCAGACTTTCTTCATAGGGCTTGTGTTCCAAACCATTAGAAGAGGTGGAAAGCATCCAGCAGAAATCTGCAACTTTAGAACAATTTTGAAAGAAAATGTTTTTTAAGGAATTGGAGGTTAATGGAAAGCTAGATCAAACAGAATAAAGTTTATCTAATGTAGATCATGCCCATGTGATCTATGTTTACTACAACAGGAATTTTTCAGACTGAAAAGCAGTAGCTGATTTTATCTGCTGTGGCATAGTAAATTTCTAATCATTTATGAATAGAAACGAAAGGAAGCTACATACTACATAAGGACAGGAAAATGGTAGTGGGACATACTGAGAAGTGGAGAATCAAACCATATGAGAATTAACAATCTGGGAATCAAGACATTCGTTAATTTAATTAAGATCAAACCAAAAAGTAGAGTTGTGTTTATGAATTAATTTTCCTGCAAAATTAAGTGTCATCACTACAGACCAGAGCCATGATATCAGAAAAACTAGATGATGACAGAGTAACAAGAATAGAATGAAGTCCAGCAGTAGAATGTACAAGGTCATGTACTTCACATGAAATTATGAGAATTTCAGATCAAGTCAGAAGCTCATTAGACAGACATGACTGAAGTGTATTGATCATTCACAAGATGACATAAAAGTACCTACTGGTACAAATAACTGTGAAAAAGTAAGTGTGTGCTTAAAATTTATCACTTGCTATTGTAGTCTTGATATAAAGGATTAGAAATCCACACCACAGCCTCAAAGATATGGATATAAAGAATTTACTGTAGGTCTGTGGTGGTGAGCAACACATCAGTACATCGCTCAATCATTCAGACAGACAAGAAAGAATGACCAGAAAATGAATCATGATTTTATACATTCCGGATTAGAAAACTTTTAGAAAGGAAAAAGTTCCATTTTCAGAGGTGACTTTCATATTTTAGATTACACATTCACAAGGAAGAAAAAAGCAGTGGGATAGAAAATTTGGAATTACTGTTTCTTCTTAGATGAATAATAGAATTACATTGAACTAGTAGAACTAGTAACACACTAAAAAGCAATAAAATATACCAATAAAGTCTCATAACATAAACCAGAAAATCTAGATTTAAAAAAATATATATTTTAATGAAAATCAACAATTTACACCTAATGATTATTTAAATTTTGCAAGTGCATTGCAATTGTGCCTCTCCAAGGAAGTTTTATAGATGTACAGATAATCAGCCTGAAGAGTTCCTGCTTTACAGAACCACAGAATCACAGAGTCACGAAGATTGGAAGAGACCTCAAAGATCATCAAGTCCAACCTGTCACCACAGACCTCATGACTACACCATGACACCAAGTGCCACATCCAATCCCCTCTTGAACACCTCCAGGAATGGTGACTCCACCACCTCCCTGGACAGCCCATTCCAATGGCGAATCACTCTCTCAGTGAAGAACTTCCTCCTCACCTAGAGCCTAAACTTCCACTGGTGCAGCTTGAGACTGTGTCCTCTTGTTCTGGTGCTGATTGCCTGGGAGAAGAGGCCAACTCCCTCCTGGCTACAACCACCCTTCAGGTAGTTGTAGACAGCAAGAAGGTCTCTCATGAGCCTCCTCTTCTCCAGGCTAAACAATCCCAGCTCCCTCAGCCTCTCCTCATAGGGCTTGTGCTCAAGACCTCTCACCAGCCTTGTTGCCCTTCTCTGGACACCATTGAGGGTCTCAATGTCCTTCTTAAACTGAGAGGCCCAGAACAGGACACAGGACTCAAGGTGTGGCCTAAGCAGTGCAGTGTACAGGGGCAGAATGACCTCCTTGCTCATGCTGGCCACACTGTTCCTGAAGCAGGCCAGGATGTCACTGGCCTTCTTGGCCACCTGGGCACACTGCTACCTCATGTTTACATGGCTGTCAGTCAGCACCCCCAGGTCCCTTTCTGTTTGAAATCTCTCCAGCCACTCCAACCCCAGCCTGTAGCTCTGCATGGGGTTGTTATGGCCAAAGTGCAGCACCCGGCGCTTGGATTTGTTGAATGCCATCATGTTGGACTCTGCCCATTTGTCCAGTCAGTCAAGGTCCATCTGCAGAGCCCTTCTGCCCTCTAACAGATCAACATCTGCTCCCAACTTGGTTCCATCTACAAATTTGCTGATGACAGACTTGATCCCCTCATTCAGATCATCAGTGAAGATACTAAAGAGGATGGGGCCCAGCACTGATCCCTGGGGCACACCACTAGCGACTGGCCTTCAGCTGGATGTGGCACCATTCACCACCACTCTCTGAGCTCAGCCCTCCAGCCAGTTCCTAACTTCTTCTACGATCAGGTGACCCATCTGGTGGCCGTGGGGAAGGCTGTGGAAGTAGTCTACCTGGACTTCAGCAAGGCCTTTGATACCATCCCTCACAGCAAACTGTTGGCTAAGCTGTCAGCTTGTGGCTTGGACAGCAACATTCTATGCTGGGTTAGGAACTGGCTGCAGGGTCGAGCCCAGAGAGTACTGGTGAATGGTGCCACATCCAGCTGGCAGCCAGTCACTTGCTGAGTCCCATCCTGTTTAATATCTTCATTGATGATCTGGAAGAAGGGATTGAGTCCATCATTAGTAAATTTGTGGATGACACCAAGTTAGGGGCAGGTGTTGATCTGCTAGAGGGTAGGAGAGCTCTGCATATGGACCTTGACAGGCTGGATAGTTCCCAGAGTCCAATGGCATGAAATTTAATACATCGAAGTGCTGAGTTCTACACATTAGCCATAACAGCTCTATGCAGTGCTACAGGCTGTGGTCAGAGTGGCTGGAGAGCAGCCAGATAGAAAGTACTGGGGGTACTGGCTGACAGCCAGCTGAACATGAACCAGCAGTGTGCCCAGGTGGCCATGAAGGCAAATGGCATCCTGGCATGTATCAGGAGTAGCGTGGCCAGTTGGGGCTAGGAGGTCACTCTGCCCCTGTACACTGCACTGGTTAGGCCACACCTTGATTACTGTGTCCAGTTCTGGGCCCCTCAGTTTAGGAAAGATGTTGACTTGCTGGAATGTGTCCAGAGAAGGGCAAAAACACTGGTGAGGGATCTTCAGCACAAGCCCTGAGGGGAGGCTGAGGCACCTGGGCTTGTTTAGCCTGCAGAAGAGGAGGCTCAGTGGAGACCCTATTGCTCTCTACAACTACCTGAAGGGGGGTTATAGCCAGGTGGGGATTAGTCTCTTCTTCCAGGCAACCAGCACCAGAACAAGAGGACACAGTCTCAAGCTGCTCCAGGGGAGGTTTAGGCTGGTGGTTAGGAAGAAGTTCTACACAGAGAGAGTGATTGGCCATTGGAATGGGCTGTCCAGGGAGGTGGTGGAGTCACCACCACTGGAGGTGTTTAAAAGGAGACTCGCTAAGGCACTTAGTGCCATGATTTAGTTGATTCGATCGTGGTGAGTGATAGGCTGGACTAGATGATCTTGGAGGTGTTTTCCAACCTGGTTAATCCTGTATTCTGTTCTAAAACAAGCAAACAAACAAACAAACAAATAAACAAACAAAATGATACTAAAAGACAATGAAAACTACATAAGTTAGCAACGCTGTACAGAGAGAGTGTTGACATGTACAAACAACCTGTGCAAGAAAACCCATTTGCTAGCACAGGACATCATGTGTTACAGATGGGTTATCTGCAGTGCACATTTTAAGTGACTATTAAATTTCCTTTTTTTGAATTGCCTTAAGTATTCCAGCACATGCAAGACTTTCAAGGTGGAAGGATCAATCTCTGTCTATTCCCACCACTATGAAAAATCCATGTATTTCAGCAACTGTACCACAAGGTAAATAGCAGCATAGCCAAAGCCAGTCTTGGCAACCAAATCATGTGTCACAAATAGAGATAATTCCAACTCTTGGAGAACTTGCCAGGAAAAAAAATAATGAGACCACAGTAAAAAGAAAAAATCTGGCATCTGAATTTCTGATGCTTGCAAAAGGGAATGGAAGGGCTTTACAAAATAGTATCTCACCAACAGAACATTGGATCTGTAAACCCTTGTTTTGATCAATCATGTAACATTATTTCATTCCAAAGAAAATTTTGTCTTTCAAAAAAACCCTAAAACTGAGTCAATTGAAAAACAAATGAAACCAAAGAAAACCTCCAGTGCTGAAAATAATTGGTTTATGGACATTTTATGCACATTATGAGAGTGTAAATATTTCCAAGTAAATGAATGAAAAATTTGGGCCAGGAATCATTCTTTATTTAATGTTTTGTTTATTTGTTTGCTTCAGAAAACATTGTAGACATCTGTGTTTTTCCCATGGTCAAAAAGCAGTATTATATGACAGTCTGGTAGAAATAATATTTTAACATATAAGTGACAAAATCAGAGTTTTTGAGGGTAATTAAAAATTAAAAAACAAACAAATAACAAAAAAGCTACACCAGTGCAAAAGGAATAAAAGGGAAATTCAAATCATAACTGCTTAGTCATGGTAAATTTGTGACTGAAAAGTGATCTGTCATGGAGGTCAAAAAGCGACAACTGCAGAAGGGGTTAAACAGGTTGGAAGAAAGAATGAGAGAACAGAATTATTCCTTGCTGTCTTGTAGCTATTCTGGAATACCAGCAGACTCTCTGGGGCCACTTTAAGGCAGTGGGAACTGACCCAAAGGCAGGCTATGTTAACCTATGCAGCTATTCACAAGACTGATAGCGTATATAAGGTATCTGTTCTTGAGGCATTTTTGCAGACTGCTTTCAGAACCAGTAATTGCAGTAGCATTCTGATTGATGCACTGTTCATTAATTAGTCTTTTTTAATATTTAAACAGTAGTTTAACTAGTAGAAGAATATTTGCTATTTTAAAAAATGTTTGATATTCTTTACAGTCTTGCATTTAACATTTGAATATAAAATCTCTGCTCAGTCTGAAGGAATAGCACAATTTCTTTCTTCATGAGTCCACTTACTAATCCAGACAGTACTCTATGATTTGGCATATGATTTCTCAATGATGACAAAGATCCACTAGAAGAAAAATTACAATTATTTTTTTTTTAAACTAGAAAAAAATTAAGTAGATAACAATATTGATTGCCAAATACTTTTAGACAGGTATTAACGAATAGTATGAAACCAAATACTATATATGTTCCAAGGGGGTAACACACTGAATGGCTACCATCCACTACCATTTAACTGGTCATAGAATCAGACAAACATATAACAGTTATTGTCGGAAAAGACCTTTAAGATCACTGAGTCCAACTATTATCTAATTCCACCAAGTCTGGCACTAAAAGGTGTTTTAATGAAAGATTACATTTTAAGAAATATTTAGTGTTTTACAACATTTTACTTTGAAAAAAAAATCAAACTTTTTTCACTAAATAGTACCTGCCAATTACTGAAAAAGTGGGTTTAGCATGGTTTAAGTTGTGAGGTTCCAAAGTCAGAAGAAATCTTTCTTCACAACTGCTTTCTTCTTCCTTTTTCTCTCTACTACAAGTGTCAGGGTAGGATAATTTCATAAATCATCATGACCCTGGGTCTTTCAAGTTCAAGAATGTTTTGTGTTTTATTTATCTAACTTAAATGACTGAGAAAAAAAGACACATCCAACTTGAGATGTTGTTTTCCAAATACACTTCTACATTAATTAAAGCCACAAAAAAATATACAAATAATGAAATGTATATGCAATTGTAGATAAGCAGGGGGCTGCAGGTGGCTTTAACCTTGACAAAGTGGAGCTCTGCTTTTGAATCAGGACTATAAACAACTCCAGGGAAGAAAATCTGTGAAAAACAAAGGAAGAAACCAGAGAACTCCCCAGCTTAGCAAAAGGAGGAGAGAAGCATATGGACAGCAAGCCTAAAACAATCACTAAGTGCAAAAGGCACATGGATAAAAAAAGAAGAATATATAAAGCATGATGTGTGTTAATAAAGGGGCTTATGCTTAAGCATATCTTTGTGTCAGTCATTTTTCCCCACCACCAACATGAAAAAAGTAAATTGTAACACCTCTGCTACTAACAAAAAACAATTCAGGTGTGAAGGATGAATCTCTCATGACAATTAATGGTTAAAGCATTCAACATTGTATGGAATTAATATAAATATAAATATAAATATAATTATAAAAGCAAGCATTGCCTAAATAAGCATTTGTGATCCATTATAGTAGTGGTTTACCCATACCAGGTCACTGGCAGATTTATGAATTATGCCTTTCAATCTATAGTATTCAAGTATGTACACCCATGCACTGAAACTTGACATAATTTGATACCACTCAACACACATATTCAGTGCCTGTGGCAGTATCTTAGAAACCTATCCTTTAAGACATTACAAAAATATAAAAAATACACCATTCAGTACCTCCATCACACCCCTTCGCCCACCCCCATTAACAGACAAAAGCACAAAATTTCTTTCCCCTCCCACTGGGGGACAGGTAAAAAGGCGCCCATCCTTCCTGCTGGGAGATGAAGCCCCTCACATGAATTCACCCATGGGGGGGAAGCCCATGCTGGGATTTGGAACTATGACTGGCTGGGCTCTTCATGCCCAGTATGTACTGGCACTGGAAACATTGTCTAGGAAACTCTTAGAGTGACCAGAAAGTAGTGGGCTCTCATTTCAGCTCTTAGTTTTGGATCAGTTTTGGTGCTCATTTTGGACTCGCTCTGCTCTTGCTCTGGATTTGTGGCGAAATTGGAGAGATCAGCACATGTACCTGGCTTCTCCCTGGACCTGCCTACCCTGGGGTCCTCTGCCTGCTGCTGGAGTGACCCTGCTTGCCATAAAACTGCAGCTGTTCACTGGAACAGGCCAGCAGTGCAGCTTCTCTTGCACTGCTCATATGGTGCTGCTACAGTAGTTTTGTGTCCTGGCAGCTTTGTCTAAGGACACTTTGATTTTGGTGGGTCCCTTTTCCTTTGGATTTGTGCCACGTTATCCACAAATTGGATTATAAACTTGCAGTTCTGCGGCCTGCCACCCAAGAGAGACCTGGGACTATCTCCAAATTCCTGCTCCGTTGTTGTGTGTGAGACTAGCTTTTCATTGGCTTTCCTTAAGGTCCTGGCTTGCCTCTGTTTCATAAGTGGGGTAAAGCTATTTTGTAGCTTAGCCTTTTCCATTGTGGTGGTTTGGGCTGAGTGCCCTCTGCTGCATGGCACACTTCCTGTGTCCAGAAGTCCAGCCCAGTGGGTGGACACAGGAAACCAGGTACCTCCTACCACAATCCCCTGCACGGCTACAAGATCTAGCGTGGGGTCCGCCTCTTTCTCTTTCTTCCCTTGCCAGCACCCGCTAACTGGGGGAGACGGGATGGGCAGTCTCAGGCCTGGCCAGCTGAGACTAGCCTAGCAGTGTGGGGGGAAGAACAAGCCCTGGGGGTCTTGGGCCCACCTTCAAGTGGGGATGGGATGTATCTGGGTCTGTTTTGGGGTTTCTTCTCTCACTCTTTCTGGTTCTTTTGTACACATTCACCTTTTTCCTATTTAAACTTTTCCATCACTTTTGTCAGAGTCGTTATTTTGCCTGTGGTGGGGGAGGGGGCTGCCTCCACCCACTACATTTTTGGCGCCCAACGTGGGGCTGGTTGGTGTGGTGAACTGCAGATCGGATTGCAAAGGATGGACAGTTTAAATTTAGTTCTGGGCCTTGGTTTGGGAAGGTGGGGCTCAAGCTTTGCTGCCGGGGCAATTGTGTGAGTTCTTGTGGATTGCAGGGGGACACCTGGTGCATCAGGGGTACCGCTTAAGACCGCGGGACCTGCCCCTCCTCCACCCTTTGCTCTCTGAGGGCGGTAGAAGCAGCGGGGAGTGAAGCGGGGGAGTAGCAGTGGTGAGCAGGTCAGATGAGGTCCGTTCTCGCTGCGAGGATGGAGCCAGCCGCAGCAGGTGGCCTAGCTCCCAAAACCCAAGAGGGGCGAATGGGGACCCCAGCTGGAAAGCCGTTTTCAAAGACTCTGAGAACATGCTTGTGGCTTTCACTGTGGAAGCTGTTTGAGTGCCCAAGGGGTGGAGGTGATTTTGATTCTGTACCGCGGCGGTAGAGGCGGCCGGAGCCCTGCTGTATGCTGAGTGGCAGCGGCAGCGGACACCGGTCGTCCACTTGGGCTGTGGTGGGGCCGGCTCTAATCTCCCCCAATCTTTTTGGACAAGTTCCGAAAATGGAGCCGAGCACCTGGCTCCGCCTCCCTTCCTCTCAGTGGGCTGTGGTGAAGCTCCTCCCTCTTCCGGGGGTGATGTGCAGCTGGAGGCTGTCATGCCTTGGTACACGAACGCCCGGTGGGGGGGTGAAGTATTTTGACAGGCATCTGTGTAGCCTGGACCGCGGTCGGAGGCGGTCGGTTGCGGCACCCTGGTGGGATTGAAAAAAGCAGTCGTGGAGCCGGATTGTTCCGACTGGCATGCCCCAGGGGTGGAGGATATGCCGCTGAGTTAGTGTGAGTGAGAATAAGAGCTTGGCTGAGAGGTTGTGAGGCTTTTCCAGGTGGCCAGGATGTCCAATGAATCCACGGAGAACCTGCACTGCAGAAGAGTGAACTCTGTGTCACTGGGATGTTCCACTGGATGAAAGAAGAAGAAGTGGACTGGACTGATGTTTGAGCCTGAATGCGAGACTGTTTGGGTGGACTCCCAGAAGAAGATATGGACCTTGCCGGACATGTCATCAGAAGATTTCTAATTTGATGATATGTTTGGGTGCAGGGGTTGTGGTATGAGATAAGGGGTGGCATGGGGTGTTTTGGGCTGGGTGCCCTTATGCTGCATGGCACACTTCCTGTGTCCAGAAGTCCAGCCCAGTGGGTGGACACAGGAAACTGTGTACCTCCTATCACAATCCCCTGCACCGCTATAAGATCTAGCGTGGGGTCTGCCTCTTTCTCTTTCTTCCCTCACCAGCACCCGGTAACTGGGGGAGCCATCTCCCAGCCTTGGGCCTGGCTAGGCCCAAGGCCAGGGGGATGGGCGGTCTCAGGCCTGGCCAGCTGAGACTAGCCTAGCAGTGGGGGGGGAAGAACGAGCCCTGGGGGTCTTGGGCCCACCCTCAGGTGGGGATGGGATGTATCTGGGTCTGTTTTGGGGTTTCTTCTGTCACTGTTTCTGGTTCTTTTATACACATCCACCTTTTTCCTATTTAAACTTTTCCATCACTTTTGCAATCCGTTTGTCAGAGTCGTTATTTTGCCTGTGGTGGGAGGGGCTGCCTCAACCCACTACACCCATTTTCTGAATTCACTAAATTGTACTAAAGTTGCTCATAAGCATCCCTGTAGAACTCGTGACCAAATAGAACCTGTAAATAAAATCTAACTAGTTTGTACCTAATTTTGGGGTGGGGTTTTTGGAAAAATAAAGATAACCACATTTTTATAATTCCCCCTCATTAATTTAATCCAAATCAAAACAATGCTTTTGTAGAGGTGAGAGATCACAAAATTTTCAGTTAGAATTTCTCAATCTGTCCTTACATAGTCACTGAAGTGATAGAAAAGCAATTTTTAATATGGCAAATCCTGCACAGACACCTTCCCTCAGAGAACATGACACAAGATGGTGAAAAAAGCTTACTTTCTATTGCAGTATCCTAGGGATAACAGACATGAAGTTCACCATAACTGAGTCCATCCCTTACTCACTACTTAAAATCTGGGACAACCTGACCAGATATTAATCACAGTGAGCTACAGCAACCTAGCAAATAGATGCAGACAATTTGCAAAGGTTTCAAAAATAACAAGCCTTCACTGGAGACAGCACAGAAATGCGCATATTCTTATTTACACATCAATCATCCTTTTCCTCAGTTACTGTCTCTTAAATTCTGTTTTCTTGTTCAAGGTGATGACTCAGGACACAGTAAGCACAGCTATGTAGGGTAAGAATGATCTATTAAATAATCACAGTTCACGAAAGTCAAAACAAGTTTACAGCTGAGTACTGATAAATGTTTTTGAGTCCTCAGGGATAAAAGAGAAAAAAAGATAGAAGTCATCATACCCAAAAGTGTCTTCACAATAGATGAAGAGTAGTATTTGGAAAGGGCCTACAGGATAGATGGGGAGGAACACTTTACAAAGACATATAACAACAGGACAAGGGACAATGATTTCAGACTGGAAGAAGCCAGATTTAGATTAGACATTTGGGTAAAAAAACAATCATCACCATAAGACTGATGAGACACTGGAACAGGTTGCCTAGAGAAGCTGTGGATTTTCCAACCCTGGAAATGTTCCAAGCCAGGTTGGATGGGTTCTTCAGCAACTTGGTCTAGTAGGATGTGTTCCTGCCCCTGGTAGGCAAGTTTCAATTAGATGTTCTTTAAGGTCCCTTTATCATAAAGTGATCATATGCCCAGAATTATGCCCCATATATTGCCAAAATTTGTACCAACATGTTTTGCTCACACACACCCCTCCCTTCCCCCTCCTTTCTGGAGTGGGTGCTCAGCCCAGAGCGAATGAAACAAAAGGCCAGGCATCACCAAGCCAGGGTTAGCAACACAACCTGCCTTCTTTGGGGCAAGCAAGATCATGCATGTTTGTGCTTCTTCCAACTTTGGGCATAATTCTAGCCACTTACTTTGCCATTGGTTAAAAGTATTACCAAGGCTGACTAGTGGCCAAATCCAAGACTTAAGCAGGTAATAAATATTACCCCAAATCATAAGCAAGTTACCCTTTGCTCTCTTCTTAAGCTCCTTGCTACCCAGCTCTTCTTCACTGTTCTGCTCTGTGCATGTGCTCCGCCCCCGTGAATGTTTTGCCATCTACAATCCAGAGAGAAGCCAGCAACCTGGGAAGTTCCATCATGCCTCAGTTTGCCTGGAAGCCTGTAACTATACCCAACTCTGTGTCATATCCCAGTCACAGTGGTAGGAAGAAGCTTCCACATCTTAAACAGACTGAACCCTGCTGATAAGCTTACCCAGTCAGAAGTATCATGGTATCACAGTACCACAGTATCACAGTATCACTAGGGTTGGAAGAGACTTCGAAGATCATCGAGTCCAACCTGTCACCACAGACCCCATGACTAGACCATGGCACCAAGAGCCACGTCCAGTCTCCTCTTGAACACCTCCAGGGATGATGACTCCACCACTTCCCTGGGCAGCCCATTCCAATGGCTAACAGCTCTCTCAGTGAAGAACTTTCTCCTCACCTCGAGCCTAAACTTCCCCTGTTGCAGCTTGAGACTGTGTCCCCTTGTTCTGGTGCTGGTTGCTAGGGAGAAGAGGCCAACCCCTTCCTGGCTACAACCACCCTTCAGGTAGTTGTAGAGAGCAATGAGGTCGCCCATGAGCCTCCTCTTCTCCAGGCTAAACAATCCCAGCTCCCTCAGCCTCTCCTCATAGGGCTTGTGCTCAAGGCCTCTCACCAGCCTTGTTGCCCTTCTCTGGACACCATTAAGGGTCTCAATGTCCTTCTTAAACTGAGGGGCCCAGAACTGGACACAGGACTCAAGGTGTGGCCTAACCAAAGCAGAGTACAGGAGCACAATGATTCCCTGCTCCTACTGGCCACACTATTCCTAATGCAGGCCAGGATGCCGTTGGCCTTCTTGGCTGCCTGGGCACACTGCAGGCTCATGTTCAGACGGCTGTTGATCAGCACCCCCAGGTCCCTCTCTGTTTGGCAGCTCTCCAGCCACTCCGACCCCAGCCTGTAGCACTGCATGGGGTTGTTGTGGCCAAAGTGCAGCACCTGGTACTTGGACTTGTTGAATGCCATCCCATTGGACTCCACCCATCTGTCCAGTTGGTCGAGGTCCCTCTGCAGAGTCCTTCTGTCCTCTAACTGACCAACATCTGCTCCCAACTTGGTGTCATCTGCAAATTTGCTGATGACTGCCTCAATGCCCTCATCCAGATCATCAATGAAGACATTGAAGAGGATGGGGCCCAGCACTGATCCCTGGGGGATGCCATTGGTGACTGGCCTCCAGCTGGATGTGGCACCATTGAACACCACTCTCTGGGCCCGGCCCTTCAGCCAGTTCCTAACCCAGCACAGAGTGTTGCTGCCCAAGCCACGAGCTGACAGCTTAGCCAGCAGTTTGCTGTGGGGGACGGTGTCAAAGGCCTTGCTGAATTCCAGGTAGACCACATCCACAGGCCTCCCCATATCCACCAGGTGGGTCACCTGATCATAGAAGGAGATGAGGTTGGAGAGGCAGGACCTGCCCTTCCTAAATCCATGTTGGCTGGACCTGAGCCCTTGGCCATCCTGCAGGTGCGCAGCTATTGCCGCCAGGATAATCTGCTCCATCATTTTCCCTGGCACTGAAGTCAGGCTGACAGGCCTGTAGTTTCCGGGTTCCTCCATCCGACCCTTCTTGTGGATAGGGACCACACTGGCCAGTTTCCAGTCTTCTGGGACCTCCCGGTGAGCTAGGACTGGAGGAAAATGATGGAGAGCGGCTTGGCCAGCTCATCTGCCAGCTCTCTCAGCACCCTAGGATGGATCCCATCCGGTCCCATGGACTTGTGAGTGTCCAAGTGGCTCAGCAAGTCCCGAACTAATTGCTCATGGATATCCAGGGCATTACACTGCTCCCTGACTCCATCATCCAGCTCAGGAGGCCACTCGTCCTGAACTCCTCCTGCCTTGCTGCTAAAAATTGAGGCAAAGAAGGTGTTCAGGACCTCAGCCTTTTCCTCATCTTCAGTCACTGTGTTCCTCTCCAGGTCCAATAGGGAGTGCAGGTTCTTCCTGCCCTTCTTTTTGGCATTAACATATTTGTAAAAGTGCTTTTTATTGTCCTTCACAGAGGTGGTGCCTCGATCCAGAGAGGGAAAGAGACTCAATTATTTAGGATATTCCCATGTTGTGAAATGAGAGGCAAAAATGAGGCCAAAATATCAACAGCTAGACTATCTATTACCTAAATAATGTGGATGGATCAGAAGGGGAGAGAGAGAATAGAGAGAGAAGAGAGAAGAGGAAAGGAATTATATTACCACACCCCTCACCCCCCAAGACAGTTTGAGTCTGTGGAGGAAAGGTGCTGCAGGAGATGTTGGGTCTCTAGAGAAACGGTGCTGCAGGAGATTTTGGGTCTCTAGAGAAACAGTGCTGCAGGAGATGTTGGTTCTGTAGAGGAAGGGTGCTGAGGCTTTGGCTGTAGAAGGGATGAGGTCCTCTGAGCAGCTTCTTCAGCTCCATGAGTTGCAGCAGGCGGAACTTAGGGCACGGAGAGAGGGTTTTCGGAGTCCAAGATCCGTTGTGTTGCCCCATGGTGATATTTCCAGAGTGTGGTGCCGTCTTCTTTCTTCTGCATGTTTCCTCCTCAATTTTTCTTCTTCTAAGCCAGTAGTTGCTCCAGTCTTTTATACAGTTTTTTAGTCCTTAGGCAAGTGTCCAGGTGTTGTTCCCCAGGATATCGTTCTGGGAAATCATCTTTAGGTAAGTGTCCAGGTATCGTTCCCAAGGAAATCTTTCTGTGTACTCAGGTGGGTTTGGGCAGCCGACTAGATGGAGGGGGAGGAGGCCTCCACCTCCTCCTTCTCCATCTACATACCCACACACTCTTTACACATCAGGTAACAAGTGGTGAATCCATTGTCTCATCATCCTCCCTTCCTGGGGTTTCTGATGGCTGGAAATGATCTTGTCTTGAAGGCGTGATGGCTGGGCCCTTGGGCTATTGTAGGCCAGCTGCAGTCCAGTGAGCAATGTTATCTTTGCACCTTCCAAGAGTTCTTCCAGTGGCTCTGCCCAGTGCAGGTCAGCTATTGTCTGGGTAAGCAGCAAGTGATTTTATCTTTGTTGAGTCACACCAGGAGAGAGAAGTTTTAGTCTCTCACAGGTGGCCAGCTTCAGCTCCAACTGAGCCTTTGCCTCTCGAATTTTTTTCCTACGTAATCTAACAACTTCCTTAAACATACCTCAAGAAGCCTTCCCTCCTTCCAAAGGTCATACAGCCTCTTTTTTTCCCTTAGATCCTCCAGGAGCTGCTTGCTCATCCAGGCCGGTCACCTTCCCCGCTGGCTCATCTTTCGGCAGATGGGAACTGCCAGTTCCTGTGCCTTCAAGACCTCCTGTTTGAAATAGGTCCAACCATCCTGGACCCCTCGGTTCCTGAGGGCTGATACCCAGGGAACTTTGCAAATAAGTTTCTTAAACAGGCTCAAGTTCGCCCTCTGGAAGTCCAAGGTGAAGGTTCTGTTGGTCCTCCTCCCTATCTCCCTGCATGTTGAAAACGTCACCATCTCATGGTCGCTGCACCCCAGGCAGCCTCCCATGGTCACGTCTCCCACCAGCCCTTTTCTATTGGAGAACAGCAGGTCCAGCAGAGCTTGACACCTGCTAGACTCACTTAACAGCTGCATCAAGAAGTTGTCCTCCATGCACACCAGGAATCTTCTGGACTGCCTCCTCTCTGCTGAGTTAAATTCCCAGCAGATATCTGGCAGGTTAAAGTCACCCACAAGGACAAGATCTGATGATCTTGAGACAGCCTCCAGTTGCTTATAGAATGTTTCATCTGCCTCCTCATCCTGGTTGGGTGGTCTATAACAGACTCCAACCAGGATGTCAGATTTGTTGGTCTGCCCCCTGATTTTAACCCACAGGCTCTCAATCCCTTCATTTTCCACCTCAAGTTGTGTGGCAGAGAGTGACTCCCTAATATACAGAGCCACCCCTCCTCCTCTTTTCCCTTGCCTGTCTCTCCTAAAGAGCCTGTAACCCCCCAGTGCAGCACTCCAATTGTGTGTGTCATCCCACCATGTTTCTGAGATGGCGACTATATCATAGTCACCCTGGTGGACCAGGACTTCCAGCTCCTCTTGCTTATTAACCATGCTGCGTGCATTGGTGTACATGCACTTCAGCTGGGCTCTCGACTTCTCTATTGACCCTAATCTGTGCCCCACTCTTTCGTCTACAGAGGGACTGATTTCCTTCACACACCCCCTTCAGACCTAGTTTAAAGCCGTCTTAATGAGCCCTGCCAACTCTAGCGCTAGGACTCTCTTACCTTTTCTAGATAATTGCATCCCATCAGGTCCCAGCAGGTCAGGTGCAGTAAAAGTTGCCCCATGATCTAAAAAACCAAAATTTCACTGCTGGCACCATTCCCTGAGCCAATTGTTGATGGTGTGGGTTCTCCCATTCCTCTCAGTTTACACCCCTGCCACTGAGGGAATTGATCAGAACACCACTTGAGCTCCTGCCCCATCAACCAACTGTCCAAGGGCCTTGAAGTCCTTTTGATTGCCCTGGTGCCCTTCTTGTCAATTTCATCACTCCCAGCTTGTATTATCAGCAGAGGGTAATAGTCAGAGGGCTGGATTAACTTTGTGAGTCTCCTCGCAATGTCCCTGACCCGTGCCCCGGGTAGGGAGCAGACCTCCCTTGTGGGATAGGTTGGGATGACATATGGGTCCCTCAGTACCCCCAGGAGAGAGTCCCCAACAACTATAACCCTTCTTTTCTTTGTGGAGCTGGTCGTTTGAGTTGGTGGGGACCCCTTGGCCTTAGGCTCCTGCCTAGATGGCTGCTCCTCAGCCCTCTCGTCCCCACTACCCTCAGCCTGCAGGGCCTTGTACTTATTATGCAAGGGCAGCAGAGGAGGAGGAGAGGGCTGGGAAGGATTTCCTTGCCACCCCTGGCAGGGACCTGTATCCATCCCTCCCCATTTCCAGGGACCCTTCCCTCAGTAGGGGAGATCTGCAGAGCCTTCTCCCACATTTCTAACTCCTTTTCTCTATCCCTTATTGACCAAAGCCTAGAAACCTCCTCCTTCAGCTCGGCCACTTCATCTTTCAGCTTGGCCACTAGACTAAGGAGAAAGTTCACCTGGTCACACCTGACACAGGTGTTCTCTCCTTCCCCCTCTATTCCAAGTGCCAGGCTCAAGCACTCACTGCAGCTGGCAGCCTGGACTCCTGCATGCTGATATAGCAAGTCTGTCTGGGTAGATGCTGTTTTCTACCCTTTGTCCAAGTGACAACCATGGTTAACCGTTCGATTGAAAAAAAGAAAAATTGTTTTTTTGGGTTTTTTTTTGGATCAGCAGGAAGGCTCTCGAGCCAAAATGGCAGCACGTGCACAGCCTAGGTGGGATTTAAACCTCCCGCAGCTGACATCATGCTCCCATTCCTGAGCAGGCTCGCGAGAGCATGATCCTGCCAGACCTCCCTGCTAACCTGAGTTCTCCCAACCTGCGATGCCCCGAAAGGAAAGCAAAACCAAGCAGGAAGCTCACGGTCTAAGCAGGGCGGTCCCAGTCGCCAGCTCTGGTCAGCTATCGAGCCCAAATAGCTCGATGGTAAGACAAGCCTGAGCTTTTGTGGCAGTTCTAATAGTCTGCTACAGCCATAAAGATGCAGACATGTGAGCCAAAACCTTTGTGTGCCAGCTGGCAAAGTAGGACTGCACCCGGCTGTGGGAGAGAGAAGCCACTGCTCCACACCTGCTGCTCCACAGCCTTGTAAGTCACAGCTGGCCTAGGGTGATTCAGAGTATTGCCTCTACCGGGAACACCTATAAGTGCCCCATACAGCTTCACAAAGAACTGTCTTGTAACCCTAGAAACAGGAAAGCAGTTGCCAACAAGAGGAACTCAGCAGTGGTCACTCACTTTTGAGCCAAGCCAGGGAAAAGCTGCACTGATCCGCATCAACTCTCCCATGCTCTCCAGCAGCTCCAGAAGAACTGCTCCCCCAGAGTGCCCTGACACATATGGAAGGGACTGCAGTACCAAGGAAGCTGCTCAGACCTGTCCAGGGAATCTGCCCATTGGTAGAAGTCTGCATCGCACCCCTGCAGCCTCAGAAGAAGGCTTGCCTGTACTGGAAGGGACTGGGAGCCAGCCACAGCAGCCATGGCCCTGGAGGGCCCCACCAAATCCGTTAGCTTCAGCAGCCAGCCAGTGTAGCAGTAACCTGCTTGTCAAGTAAAACTGTGTATTTTCAGCATACATGTGTTTAACACCAGATTTAGTTCTGTTTAAAATCCCCACACTTTATCTTGCGTGGTATTAGAATAGAATAGCATAGCATAGCATAGCATAGAACAGAATAGAATAGCATAGAATAGAATAGAAGAATTGAATTGAATTGAATTGAATTGAATTGAATTGAATTGAATTGAATTGAATTGAATTGAATTGAATTAACCAGGTTGGAAGAGACCTTTGAGATCATCGAGTCCAACCTATCACCACCACTCTCTGGTCACAGCCCTCCAGCCAGTTCCTAACCCAGAACAGAGTGCACCTGTCCAAGATGCGGGCTGTCCAGGATTGTGCTGTGGGGGACAGTATTGAAGGCCTTCCTGAAGTCCAGGTAGACTACATCCACAGCCTTTCCCATATCCACCAGGTGAGTCACCTGATCATAGAAGACGATCAGTTTGGTGAGACAGGACCTGCCCTTCCTAAATCCATGCTGTCTGGGCCCGACCCCTTGGCCATCCTGTAAGTGCTGTGTGATTGCACTCAAGATGACCTGTTCCATAATCTTGCCTGGCACTGAGGTCAGGCTGACAGGTCTAGAATTCCCTGGTTCCTCCTTCTGGTTCTTCTTGTGGATGGACATCATGTTGGCCAGCTCCAGTCATCTGGGACCTCTCCAGTGAGCCAGGACTGTTGAAAAATGATGGAGAGCAGCTTGGCCAGCTCATCTGCCAGCAGTCTCAGTACCCCAGGATGGATCCCATCCAGTCCCATGGGCTTGTGGGTGTCCAAGCAACCTATTGCAACCTATGGTTTATAAGCAGACACCCTGGCTATGTCCAGAGGCATAATTCATAATCAAAATTGATTTAAGTCTCTGAAAGATTCCTTTGAGATTGTATTAGCCTGATACACTGTCTATCTACCAAGCAGCCACACACACCTTGTCAAGTTGCCATCTGGTGGACAAGCAATGGAATTGCAACTTCCAGTCTTAATTGAGTAACTGTTTTGTGTTTTTCTAGTTGGGTTCAAAATAGTTAAACTGTACCAGTTTATGGGGTATAGCTCATGACCGTGCAGTAGGAGCTTCATATAAGTAGTGTTTTAATGTGATTAATAATAGTAATTATTAATAAAAATATTTTCCCATATTTCATATTTTCATAATTCATAAATTAACAACCTTATTAATTACACCCTTCCAACCCAAATCATTCCATCATTCTATGGTAAAAACTGATCTTCTGTCAAGTAAGAGTACATTTCCTAATATATGTTAAAGACTTCTTTGGGGATGTGCTATAGTTACCCTCAACTTGTCACCTTTGCCTAGGACATCTATAAGTTTTGCAAATATTTTTTACTATATGTGCTGTAAGTTTGACCCAGCTGAAAAAAAAAGTGCACTGATAGTCTCTTACAGTAGCAATGTGGCTACCAAATCCCAACAAAGCTTTGGTAGCAAATTCATCTGTCACTGAATTCCTTATGCATTTCATCTTACTGAATTACTTCCTTTTTTTAACCAGCATGCCATGTGCAAAACCCTGTCATAGAACTCTTCTTGTGCCAAGATCATCATTGCCATCCAGATGTTTCAAAAATACTTTAGGAAATGAGACCATGGCTCTGTTTCTTCTGTTATACAGAGAAACAAACAAACAAAAAACATGCTAAACCCAAGTGTAATATTCACAAATGAGTTTCCCCAAGAGATTTAATCTCAGTCATAAATACTGGAGGACATGTTTACTCTGTGAAAAAATCACAGTCTGAGATATGCTTTGCTTGAGGACGGACATGTACTCACTGCAGGGTACAGTGGAGCTCCAGAGTATACTGGCATGGTGAAATTGAGTAACAGCCCTACTAATTTCACATTCAGATTGATAAAACTAAGACTTAATGCAACAACTATTGTCAACTGGAGGACAGAGGGACAGAGCTCAGCAACCTCCAGCATGCTTCACTACCATTGGATACTGCTGAAAGCATTTTGTTTTGAAGTGCATTTCACCCATGAAAATTGAAATAATCATCTTGGTGTTGCTTGTTTAAATATTACTATTGTCTCAGAAAAACAGAACAGTAGTTTTAAACTACAGGCATATAAATTCCCTAACCAGAGAAAACAGCTATAATTTTAAATGTCTTTTTTTTCCTCATATTTATTTTCCATTTATTGGGACAAATGAGTAATTCTTGTTTGTCATACAGCTCTGTATCTCAGTCCTCATTATATGACAAAATGAAAAGACTAGAACATAGAAAGGAAACAAAGAGACCAGTTATATTCAAACTGTTCAGCATACTACTTGAATGTTCACTCATTATTTCCAAAGCTTTTATTCAATATTTATTTAGGCAAAGCTCCCAATGAGATATACAGTGTCATTTTTCATTGATTTGAAAAAAAAAAAAAGCCATAAACACAAAAATCAAACAAAAAACAACCCATGAAAAAAAAAAATTAACTAATTATTGTTCTTTTTTTCCCTTAGAAAACCAAAAAACTTAAGTCTTGCTGTGATTACAAAACTGTTGCAAAACGGACTGCTACATCCTGTCATGGAGGAAAAGCTAGAGAGAGGGCCATGGTTTGCTGGCTCAGAGTACAAAAGAGCTTCCTATTCTGTACAGCAGTCTCCAACTATTATTAGATTCTCAATACTAGAAAGGCTTTAAAATAACCATAAAAGCACCAACATAATTTCATCTGATTTATTACTGTTCTATGAAAAGAAATGCTGTAGTATTATGCTGATTTTGTTCATAATACATTCTCTTTGTCGTTTTGTCCCTTCTTTGGAAGGAAAAAAAAAAAAGGGCTTGTTTTGACGAGGTTTGGGTTAAAATTGAGCTTTAATCATGTTTTTTTTTTTTTTCAAAGCGGTGTAAAGATTAGACTTTTAGGTGGGTAAAATGGGTAATTCTAACTTATCTAATCAGGTTTTCACTTTAACAGAACATTGCATATGGTCAGATTTTATGGTACATTTCATCCTATCAGAAGTGAAATGCACTCTCACTGGTAAGACATTTCCAGTTTCTCACTTCTTGATATTTTGTTTAGAACTGTCAATAGCAGTAGCCTTAATGCTTAGACAATTAAGGAAACCCACTTACCCAAACGCAGAGAAGGAAGTCTCTGGGAGCTTCAACACCAAATATGAATGCATAGGGTGTAGGCAGTGATTCCTGTATAAGGCAGTTAGTATGTCTTACCATACTTCTAACATTCATTTAGAGTAGGCTATTTTGGTGGAATTGGAAACTACCTCATGTACGGTTTTATTTCTGCAAAGCTTACAGATGACCTACTTATCTAGACTCAGTGGCAATCAGCAATGAGACAAATGATACTTCTACATTGCAAATCACCTTATACTTGGCCTGCAATTTTTCCTTCCATCTTCTGTGTGGTGGTTTGAAGTTTCCCCCAGCATTAACTTTGCCAGACCAACCCAGTTAGAAACAAATGGAGCTGTATTTACAAGCAAAATCTACACTCTACAAAGGAATGCAATGAATGTGTACAAAATATACAGTATTTGCAATATTATACAGATATTTACAATTAATAAACCAGGGGAAGCTATCAGCTTCTCTGTCCCTGCCTTTCCCGCTTCTCCCTGTACAAAAGGGACAAGACAAAGGAGCAGAGAAGTTAGACATAGCCAAGGCCAGCCAAACCACACAGATTATCTCTCCCGAGTGAAGCAAAAACAGCAGAGATCAGAAGAGAAGAGAAAAGGGAAGAATTGTTACGGTACAGTTCCTCTTATTCCAGATATTTACCCAATGAATTTGTTTAGAATAATCTTTTGTTTTCCTTTTTACACCCAATAATGATTTTTTTTTTTTCACTTTTCTGATTGAAACCTGTAACTAAATTTTAAAGGCACAGCCTAAAACCACCATATTCTGCATAATTTCTTCCTATAAGAACGCTTTTTTATTCTTTCAGGTCACTGAAAAGTGTCTTAGCTAGTTCAGAACTTAGTATCAGTCTCAGATTTTTGCTTTTGGACAGATAATTCTGAATTTTGCTTTCTTAGCGAAGCTATCAGAGTTCATCATACAAGGCATATTTACTAATAACTGAAGCAATGAAAATTCAGAAAGAAATCTGCCTCCTACAATTCCTATATAATTATTTCTAATTCAAAATTACTTGCAGCTTTTCAATAGTATTTTCTAATTAATACTGCATAGCAATCAATAAACATCCTATGATCTCTACCAAAATTCAGAATCCCAGAGAAAAAAATATTGCCCTCTCCTCAAAACTCTCATGTAATTACAGAATATCTGTTTCCCGTATCCAGTCTAATGAAATGGAAGATACATCACAATGCTCCAGGTAAAATAAACAGTAACGCAGGCTCCCCATGTGCAGCTCAACCTATCTGCAGCAGCACTTGTGCACGTTACCCTCTCAAGGTCTTTGTCTGTCTTGTTCAAAATCTCTGCTCTAGGCCTTCTCAAGCAGTAACTTACTCTGTTCACTCTCCTAGTGAGGTTACTAGCTTACAATGTTATGTAACCTGTTTAACTACATACTTTAGGAGACTTGATTTCTTTTGCTATTTAGAATTTTCACAGTGACTCTGTAGTGGTCAGTCAGAGGCAGTGATGAATTACTGATGGCAAATTTAAAACATCATCAGGAAAAACTATTTATAAAATATTTCTGGGAACAATTTAGATTTTAAGAAACACTTTAGATTTAGCTTTAAAAGTAGACAAATAATTGCCTGAAAAAGAATAAGATTTTCGTCACCTATCAGATGAATAAACAGCTATCAGATGAATAAACAGCTACATTATGTAATAAGAATAAATTAAAATATTCCAACATGCTGTTTCCAATGTATTTTCCCTCGAGACCGCATATATAAATACATTATTTGCTAAAAAAATGTTATAGGACCAAACAAGAACTTAGACAAGCAAGGAATAGGAAATAGCTTATTCTTTTACACAACAAAATAATGAGATCCATTGGATTAAAAAAGTAATGAGACCCACTAACCAGATGAATACGTTTCATAACCATATTTTTTCCTCTATCTTTAGAGATCTAAAATCCTAGAAATAGTTTTGTTCACCACTGCATTAAGTAAGTTAGGTTTTAAATAGTAATTCTGTAGTTACTAATTTTAATCTACTTAAAATATCAGAAGTTTCAGGATTTCAATCATTTTTCAAATTATTGAACTGAAAATACACATTAAGTAGAATATACACTATCATTTTTACCTCCCAGTCCACACTATATTTTGCTTACCAAAATCTAGCACAGCAATTTGTAATAAACATTGAAAAATGTCTTCCAGAAGCGAAAAATTGGACACCAACCCTTCTCTGCACTTAACAGATTCAATTCAAAGTTATTGTCATGGGCTTCAACTGATGGAAGCAGACATTTATGAAATTCACTTGACAAACAGTAGTTTGTTCTGCTATACTTCCACATATATAAGACACACATATTAGTAAACATGATTTAAATATGTAACAGCAATGCACTGCAGTTAAAATTTCAGTTAACTGAAATTAGTCAAGCACTAGTGTTAGAGCTGCATCTTTTTTTTTTTACAAATAAAGCAAAACTATATTCATAATGACAACATACCATATTGTATATATATATTCTATGTTTTTTCAAGTTTAGAGAGACTGCTTTTGTTATAATTGCATTTACATAATATATGCTACTATACCGAGACACAAAATCTCTTATTCAGTTTTAAACTAGAAGTCATGCACAGTCTCTGGCTGCTGAAGTCAAAAGCTGAAAATTATAAAAGGTATTTAATATTCAGGGACTACCAGATTAGACTACCAGCACATTTAACCTTACTTGTTTTTAAGGGTGAAATAACCCAAGCGACTACACAGCACTTGTAAAATCAATGCTACCACTGAATACTGAGAGATATGAGCAAATTTTAACTTTTCACTTCAAAAACATCTTAAATAAAGTTGATCTGTGCTTCCAGAGTCACCAAGATACATGACTAATTTTAGTATTTGGTATTTGTTTTTCTTTCCTGGTGTGTTTTCAGAAAATGAACCCTTTGAATTGGTGATGAATCTCATTGCTTTCACTGCCCCCATCTCTATTATCACTTCATTAGTTGAGAGCATCAACAAGGAATATAAAAGCACTGAGAAGCATTTATAACTTCCCCAGTATAAAAGCTGTAATTCTGTCCAAAACTCTGCAGCAAACACTCAAACTTGCAGTAACACCAAAGCAGAGAGTCATTTTAGGGGAAAAAAAAAAAAAAAAAGAAAATAAAAATAAAAAGTTGTAATGCTTCTTGAGGAATTAAGTGTTCTTTGACTGTTTTGTTTGGAGTGGGGAGGCAGAAGAGGTGAGAAGAAATTTAATTTTTTTTTTCCCCAGGTAAACTTCTAAGAAGCTATAAAACTGTAGGCAGAATTCTGTCAAATATATGAGATATATTAATCTGTGACAAACTGTTTGTTGTTTTCTCCTGCAACACACAAGTGTTCAGAAAAAAAAAAACGCTAATCCTGAGCACTGTATGTCATGAACAATGACAGAAGTGTAGATAATTTTGTGAGACATAGTTTACTGGATATAAAGGTTAGTTAAGTATTGTTTTTCTTTTGGATGGACACAGATGCACAGTTATCTCTACATATTATGTGAAGAAAACAAACAAACAAAAGCTAACAAAAAATCCAAAACAGCAAAAATAAAACCAACAAAACCCCAAACCAAACCAAACCACAGCAAAAAAAGAAATAAACAACAACAAAAAAATCAGTTACACACAAAACTCCAAAAATCCCCCCAAATTCCCCCAAACCCCAGAATAGCTGTGACTGCAGAATTATTGAGATGTAAAGAAGTTAGTGAATACTCTGAATCTCCTGACTGGTGTGTAACCAAACTGGAGTAGACTCTTAACACATAATGTACATGTTTTAGGGGATGTCATGCTGTTAGGTCATAGGCTGAACTTGATGATCTCAGAGGTCTTTTCCAGCCTCAATAATTCTGTGATTCTGGGTAGATACTATCAGTAGCACTGACAACACGATGTACATATTCAACTGAATTTTCTTTTTATGGTTGATTCTACCTGACTTTGAGAATGTCATTACTTGTCTATTGCTATCACCAATCATGACCAAATATGCTCCATCCATCCTGCTGACTGACCCCAGGGACAAATATGCTCATGGGAATTTTAAAGCCTAGAACAATGTAATGTAAATTCTTGATTATACTCAGTGTAATCAACCTGAGGTCTTTGCAAGAACTCTCAACCTTGAAAGTATGGAAAAAAAAAACAACAACCGACATTCCTATTGATATTGGCTTTGATTTGATGTTGATACGAGCTTTTGATTCTACAGTACTAGAAACATGCATATTACCTTAAACATGTTTGCAATGTTTTATTCATGCAAATAATTGCCCAGAGATGGGTTGATCTCTGATGTGTCCTCTACTGCTCTCTCAGAGCAGAAACAGATAATAATAAACAGAAAATAAATGTTTTTGAGTTTAAAGGAGAATTGAGGAAGTTTCCAATTTCTCCTCCACTGTGGTTCATATCACCCTCAAATTAAAAGAATTACATTTTAATTTAAATTGTTTGTTATGAACAATATTTTAGCACATTTTTAAGGTGATTTCATAAAATTGTCAAATAGTGTACTGAACTGTTTGGTAACAATGATTATCATCAGAATAAAACTACTTTCTGAATTAATATACAGCATTTTCCTTGTAGCAAATATTCTCTTCCCTGGGTATATTACTTGTACAATGATTTGCATCTGATAATACAATCCTCTATTTGAAATCTTCAGCATCATTAACAGATGTTCTCTTTGAGCTCTAGAGTATGTTTTCTACTGTAGCATCAGTGAGAAACACCTGATATTTAACAACAATAATAATAATAATTTTAAAAAATTCTAAACTTAAAGAAATTACTATCATTGCAGCAGGAATATTGATAAACACTTCTGTAAAACTGGAGAGTTTTAACAAAAAGAAGTACGTTTCTATGTATGATTCTATGATTCTATGTTTAAAGAGGTGACAATTTGTATGAAAAGTTCCTAATTTGTTCTCTTTACTGTCAAAATTAACCTGAAAAAGTTTTAGTCACAGTTGAGTTGATGTGTGTAGAGATTTTAATCATGTGTTGTTCAGCACTCCAGTCTTAGAGTGCTGTTTTCAGGTATTGTTGTTATTGTTGCTTTCTATTTGTTTTGTTTTGTTGTTTGCATGTGTGTTTTGTTCTCTTTTGTTGGTGTTTTAGTGTTTTTTTCAGTTGTTTGGGTTTTGTTTTTTTTTTTTTTTTTTTTTTTACTTTTTAAAAATGTACTGCTGCTATCAGAATACCAAAATTTGGCAAGTTCTCAAGGCCTGATTTAGTACCTCGCTGAAATATAGCTGTAGAGACATTTCCCAGTAAAAATAAAATGTTTCCTAGCTCAGTTGAAAATAAATTACAGGAGTACTTGCTGTAATCCTTCACTCACACTTGACCTTATGCAGTTACTTACTCAGGCCTGTGCATTCCAAACTTCTTTCAATTGCTTTGGAACTGAAATTCTTTTGGAGAAAGAAGCATAAAGCATCACTACTACTGAACTTTTAGAAAGAGTAGATTTTTCAGCAATAATTATTAACTCTCTCTGCCATCATTATTTCTCCAGGGATAAAAAAAGAAAAGAAAGAAAGAAAGGAAGAAAGAAAGGAAGAAAGGAAGGAAGAAAGGAAGGAAGAAAGAAAGAAAGAAAGAAAGAAAGAAAGAAAGAAAGAAAGAAAGAAAGAAAGAAAGAAAGAAAGAAAGAAAGAAAGAAAGAAAGAAAGAAAGAAAGAAAGAAAGAAAGAAAGAAAGAAAGAAAGAAAGAAAGAAAGAAAGAAAGAAAGAAAGAAAGAAAGAAAGAAAGAAAGAAAGAAAGAAAGAAAGAAAGAAAGAAAGAAAGAAAGAAAGAAAGAAAGGAAGAAAGAAAGGAAGAAAGAAAGAAAGAAAGAAAGAAAGAAAGAAAGAAAGAAAGAAAGAAAGAAAGAAAGAAAGAAAGAAAGAAAGAAAGAAAGAAAGAAAGAAAGAAAGAAAGAAAGAAAGAAAGAAAGAAAGAAAGAAAGAAAGAAAGAAAGAAAGAAAGAAAGAAAGAAAGAAAGAAAGAAAGAAAGAAAGAAAGAAAGAAAGAAAGAAAGAAAGAAAGAAAGAAAGAAAGGAAGAAAGAAAGGAAGAAAGAAAGGAAGAAAGAAAGAAAGAAAGAAAGAAAGAAAGAAAGAAAGAAAGGAAGAAAGAAAGAAAGAAAGAAAGAAAGAAAGAAAGAAAGAAAGAAGGAAGAAAGAAAGAAAGAAAGGAAGAAAGAAAGGAAGAAAGAAAGGAAGAAAGAAAGAAAGGAAGAAAGGAAGGAAGAAAGAAAGGAAGAAAGAAAGGAAGAAAGAAAGAAAGGAAGAAAGGAAGGAAGGAAGAAAGGAAGGAAGGAAGAAAGGAAGGAAGGAAGAAAGGAAGGAAGAAAGAAAGGAAGGAAGAAAGAAAGGAAGGAAGAAAGAAAGGAAGGAAGAAAGGAAGGAAGGAAGAAAGGAAGGAAGGAAGGAAGGAAGGAAGGAAGGAAGGAAGAAAGGAAGGAAGGAAGAAAGGAAGGAAGGAAGAAAGGAAGGAAGGAAGAAAGGAAGGAAGGAAGAAAGGAAGGAAGGAAGAAAGGAAGGAAGGAAGAAAGGAAGGAAGAAAGAAAGGAAGGAAGAAAGAAAGGAAGGAAGAAAGAAAGGAAGGAAGAAAGAAAGGAAGGAAGAAAGAAAGGAAGGAAGAAAGAAAGGAAGGAAGAAAGAAAGGAAGAAAGAAAGGAAGGAAGAAAGAAAGGAAGGAAGAAAGAAAGGAAGGAAGAAAGAAAGGAAGGAAGAAAGAAAGGAAGAAAGAAAGAAAGGAAGAAAGAAAGAAGAAAGGAAGAAAGAAAGAAAGGAAGAAAGAAAGGAAGAAAGAAAGAAAGGAAGGAAGAAAGAAAGAAAGGAAGAAAGAAAGAAAGAAAGGAAGAAAGAAAGAAAGGAAGAAAGAAAGAAAGGAAGAAAGAAAGAAAGGAAGAAAAAGAAAGAAAGAAAGAAAGAAAGAAAGAAAGAAAGAAAGAAAGAAAGAAAGAAAGAAAGAAAGAAAGAAAGAAAGAAAGAAAGAAAGAAAGAAAGAAAGAAAGAAAGAAAGAAAGAAAGAAAGAAAGAAAGAAAGAAAGAAAGAAAGAAAGAAAGAAAGAAATTAAAAATAACAAAACAAAACCCACAACCAACCAAATGAAATCACAAGGAAAATACAGGAATCAACTTTCATACTGTAGATGATAAAATCTATTATCTTCTGGTAACTTAAAAATTTTAAAATAATTTTACTCAGGAAAGGAATACTGTGACTCCTTTAGGGCAGAAATAATTCTGAAAACATCAATAACTGATCCAAGAAATTTTCTTTATACAACTGACTTAGTAGCATTAGCATTGACGCTTCAAGGTGACATTTAAAGGTCTTTAATTGGTCTTTACTTAATAGCAGCTGCTCTGAAAAAGGAAAAAGTAAAACTTGGTAGTCATGACCTGATATTAAAGAAAAAACTCTAAAATTAAAAAGCAATAAAAATTTAGAGGAACAATTAAAAAGACATCCTATTTGCTTTGATTATTGGCAGCCTACTGAAAAATCTAGTCATCCAAAATTTTCAAGAAAACTGAACATTTTCTGATTTTATAAACAAATTTGAATAATCAATGTCACTACTAAAACCACCTACTGAAAAGGATTTCAATTTCTAGTCAACTCTCAAGAAGAATGAAGTAAGCTAAAGTGAGTAGAAATAGTTGCTGTGTGTATCTAGTGTAATCAGCAATTACAAAGAACTTTTTATCCTGTAGTAATTTCATGAAACCTAACATTCCAGCAGAATTCATACCTTGATACTTGTGAAAGATACTGTGGTGGGTCGAAATTAGAACTCACCCTAAGACTACCAGAAATACTTTTAAAATAAATTATCCCATATAAATTTTTACTTCCAAAATAAAATACATATAAAAGGATATTTTTTCCCAGATTAGAAATTGAAAAGGAATAATCTGCATTAGATTGGCCAAGTTGTCTTCACATGTTAACACTCATTCATTCTTAATTTGATACTTTTATTCATTGTTCCTACAATCAGTTTCCTTCCCAGTAGCATGGGAAGAATTCTTACTTGTTCAGTTCTGAACAGTATTTTGACATAGGAGATTGGACTTACATTAAAAAATTACTGATAAATACTAGCATATATGTGAATCATCTGTTAATTCAAGTAATTCATTTGATACTGTAACTGAGTTTGGCTTGGTTTTGAGAAGTATTTGAGAAAACCAGCAGTAAATGTGTTTCATACTTGATTGTTTTATTCTTCATGATTCTCTGCTTGTAAGAAGCCTGAGCCTTTTCCTCTAACCCTGCTTCTTAAATTGTAAGAGTGACCTCTAGTGCTTTACTACTATGTTGTGTGATGATGCAAGTCTCTTTTACAATGCTTTTAATACGCCTCCCTGTAAGCAGCTGATTTAGTTTTGTGCACAGTGCCAAATGCTATTAATGTGCAATTCAATTATCATGGTCTTGTGAAAATGGATGTATTCATAAACTGTACAATGCAGAATGATGAAGAGAATTAAAGCTGTGGCTGAATTGCAGCAGGGCATTTAACAAGAGGATCTTAGTATTCATGTTTAGGTCTACACTATTCACTTGAGTATCAAATGAGATATCATTACTGAATGACAGCACAAGATCATTTTGATGCTACACTGTGAATGTCTGGCTTATGGAAGCATGTCTAGTTTACAAAACATCCATATGCAAAACCCTGGGCTATAAACCCACAGAGCACTTCAAACTTCTCTGCCATTGCTCAAATGTTTCCTGGGAGCTGGAAGGTTATTCTTGAATGTTCCTCCTTGCTTTGGCATCCACTTTCTTCCCATATATGCATTGCTCCTGCCCTACCCATTCCTGTGCTGCAAAACCAGTGCCTTAAAAGGAAGGAGAGAAAATAGTCTCAGTTCATGTTATGATATCTGGCATGTATGCAATGAAATCCTTCAGCTTGCTGAAGATGAATCAAGTAGAACAAGAATATCTTGGAACTATTGTTGAAAGATGAAACCCCTGAGAATTTGTTTCTGGATAAGTTTTCTTATTTCTTTTTAATTTAAAAATAATTAATCTATTCAACACTGAAAACAGACATTTTCAGGTATATAGTAGATTTGCCTTCTATACACCATATTGTCTTTAAAACTCTAATCACTGTGTTTATTTTTCAATACCACTCCACCGGCTAAAAAGCATTACCCATTAAAAAAACAAATAAAAAGGCAAACAACCCCCCACCCCACAAAAAAAACCCCAACAAACTACCAAAACACCCCCACAACAACAAAAAACCACAACCCAATGACAACAACAAAAAACTTTCTGCATGAATAATACTCCCTAAGCAACGAATGCAGAGACCATGAAGTCTTGCTGTCCAAATTTTTCCATTATATATGTGTGGTTCCTAAAGGCAGAGTAATGCCCATTAGAATTGAGGGCCAGCTTAAGTCAAAATGTGCATGCCTGTTTTCAAAATCATTAATTGCTAAAACCCATGCAGAAACACTATACAACAGATACACGCCAGTAATTTCCATGTAAGACACTGTTCCTTGGAAACTGCTGCACTTACAAGCAGAAAATAAAAATTAAAATGAGGCTGAGCATTCATCTCTTAGTAAATTGCTTCTTTCAGATGCTCTTAGACTGCAAGCCTACATATTCTGTATGCAGACTCATGACAAATATCTGTAGAAGGATTTTAGAATGTTTTCACCTAGCAACTTGGTGTTATGATCTCAAATCAATAAACATTTGTCTCAAAAAAAACCAGTATCTATTCTAAATGCAAATAAAATATTCTAGAAGTTTTCAAAACAATCTGGATTGAATTTTAAATCATGTGCAATACTTACATTTATTGCCTTCCACTGCTGTGTGCCAGTTACAGAGAGATAGGAGAAAGATCAGCTTCACGAAGATTTCAGTGATAGAATCCATGTTCACATCCACTGAGGCACCCAAAAGAACCGGAGTATTAGGAAACAGCTGTACTTCTGTGCTGCTTCTGCCTCTGAGTCTCTCTGCCTCTCCCTGCAGTGTTTCCCAGGGACCAGACACCTCAGTCAAAGCACTCTGCCTCTCCTCACACATGCACACACATCTACAAATCTGCTTTTCCTCTAACAAAAGCAGTCTCTGAGGAGCTGCAGCAAGAATCTCTCCTTCAATTTCACAGCATCGCTCAGGGCTTGAAGTGCCGGTTACCGCCGCGCCGCTCGGCGACTGAAGCCTCTGCTCGCTGCGCGTCCTCCGCGAACACCCCTTGTGGCGGCAGGTAGGAAATGTGGAGCTTTGACGAGAACCAGACAATAGGACAGAGCAGCCAGCACATGAGCACTGAGACACCGCCGCTTGCTTAGTGCTAGCCCTAGCCAGTTCTTTGTCATCACGTTTTTTGTTTGATTTTCGGTTGTGGTTTTTTGTTTGTTTGTGGGTTTTGGTTGGTTGGTTTCTTGGTTTGTTTTTTTGGGGGAAGGGGTGCGGCGGCGGTTTTTTCGTTATTTGTTTTTGTGAGTGTGCGTTTTTCTGGTTTTTTGTGGGTTTTTTTTTGGGGGGAAGCAGGAGGTGGGGAGGGAAGAGGGTAGCACTTGCTGTGCATGCTGCCATTCCTCACCATTTTTCAACATGGCAATTTTTTACACTTTCAGCTATGAAAACCTGACAAGTTCTGCATTTTTGAATGAACGCATTTTGTTTGTATTAGAGAACCTAAACTCACAAAGTAGGAAGAGTGGTCTACGTTTTCCTGTGTAGGACCAAATGATCAGCTGCTCCTCAGAAATATCTGCCATGAATGTCCCTAGTGAGTTTATTGCAATTAATACTGATAATGAATAAATACATCTTCAATTCCTAAGAGTAAACACTTATAATATAAACATATGAATGTGCTGAGTTTTCCCAAAAGCTTTAGCCTCCTGAACACCCACATATTGCATGGTTTTATTTCTATATTTTGCTAAGAGGACAGTTGTTAAACTGTCTTCGTGCTTATAGTTATGGTACATTGAGAAAGAGCTTCATTTGGATTTGGTAAAGACCTTCATAGGAATTTTAGGTCATTATACCTAAGCCATATCCTAAAAGTGCTTTAGTAATACAGGTCCAAGCTGCTGTGTACTCTAACTATAGAAAAGTTGCTGTTCTCAAGCATAAGGAATAACCTGCTCATTAGCAAATGCCTGGCATTAATGAGTGCAAAGGCTGCGTTAAAGGACCTCATCAATGGTTTCATCACTGCTGCTTCTGGAGGGTTTCCACTGTACAGACTGTCTTTGTATTTTGGCAGAAATTGCCATGACAGTGAATTACTAAAGGGCATTCACTGTCAACTCTGAGTATTATGAACATCAGACTTAGCAATTACAAATTCAGCCCAATGGCCTAAACTTTGTCTTCTAATTAATGTGATTGTTTAGAACCTCAGATTACAAGTTCTTCACCCAAAAGGATTCAGGATCAGACACTATATAGAATACTGCTGAGTTTTCTTCTTGGAAGATGCAGAAATTGTGGAATTTAACGTGAATCTGTAGAACTGATCAGTGTCATGAAGAACTGTTGGGCAGAAATTTAAGCTTCTGAACTTCGGCTGCTTATTTAATCCACTTCTTCAGCCTTTGAAGGATGCTGTGTTTCACAGCAAACTGCGTTTTGGTTTCTTGCTATCTCACCCAGACTAATTTAGATTTTACAAAAATATGTTCAAGACTTAGCCAAAACATCAAGCTGCTTAAAACAGCTTTCAGTTACAGTCTTTTAAAAACAGAAAATCAGCATAATTAATATTTAATAGGCCTATTTCTAAATGACCACACTGGGAAAAAATGTTCAAGGAAAGTTAAAATCACATACTATGCATCCTATCTTCTTCTCCATATCCACTCCTGTTTCTCTGAAAAAGGCATGAAGAATATATTATTAAAGATTATGTAGATCATAACCTGACTTTTGGCTTTTCTAAATTCTCCCTTTAAGTCTAAACTCTATTTTCACAGTTTAGTACAACTAAGAGTAAGTTGTCCACAAACTGAAGTTCTTTGAGTGAGTATTGACCTTCCAACTAAATTAACATGAGCATATAAAAATGTTCCTTGTACCACATCTCATCTCTAAAGAATATCCCATGAGATGATCCTGGAGTCTGCAGCTAGATAAAATTTCATGTGTAAAAATAGGGCAAATGTCAAATAAAATTTTGGCAAGAACTTTACATGAAGTGATGTTCTTTAGGATTATCTCTAAAGAACCCCGGGGATATGAATTAGGAAAAATTATTCTGGTAATGTAATGCAAATTCAGAAAAAGGCCAGCACTGTTGTGGGTAAACATTTGTCCTATGAAATAGCTTACAGTCACCAAGAAAGAACATCTGATAGAGAAAGGTCATAAGACTTCCCCCTCCACCCCCAAAAAATACACAGATAGCTATAAGGTACTTTTGCAATTGTGGAAAACCATATTCTTATAAGAAATTAATAGCATGAAAAGTGTAGATATGTTTCTGAGTGGACAGACAGAATTACAGATGTCTGTACAATAGTAAATGCATGGAATGTCAAGATAATAATATTTTTTATCCAGAGATGAATTTATGGCTGTAACATGGCATAGGTTGACTCACCCAAAATATTACAGCCTGTTGTCTGGTTTTGCATTGTATCTTCCTCCTGCATCCATGATTCACATAATTGTATCTGCCTATTTCAGCATCTCATTTCCCATTTCCCTTCCCTATGATACCAGGTTTGTCATTAACTTCTGAGCGCCTCTTTGTGAAACCAGGATGAAACTTTCTTATTCTTGCTTGGCTGTATAGCTTTTTAACAAGCCTCTTTCCTAATTTTTTTTTTTTTTTTTTAAATATAATTTCCTTCACATTTTCAGTGCTTTGTGGTGGTGTATCTGATATTTTGAAATTTCACTTCCATACTAAATATACCATTACACCCATTTGATCTGACAGTGGATCATTTCCAGTGGATCTGCATGCATGTATTATTTTCAAAGACTGCAAGTTCTCCAGAGCAATAACTATGTCTTTTTACTGGTTTATCCTCACAGTTGAAACATCTGCAAAATTTGGTTGTAATTGGATTGGGTGTTGCCAGCCTTCATTCACAAATGAAGGAATTTATGTTGAAGTTTTTGGTTTGGTTTGGTTTGGTTTTTTCCTTAAGCAGGCCCAAAGTACTAAAAAGTAAATTCTCAGAAAAATTATTTTCACTGTGTCTTTCTGTAAAGAGGAAGTGAGTTTACATTTGTTGTAACTGTACTCCTCATGCTACTGCCATCTGCCTATGAATTGCAAAACAATGTATAAAGATGATAAAGACATAAGGCAGTTAGAAGATATAGAGCAGGTAATGCACTTTTCTCTACCTCTAACAGAAATTCAACTTTACAGGAGTTTTGAGGTTTTGTTTGATAGGGTTGGTGTTTTTTTGTTGGGTTGGGGTTTTTTCATTTTGGTTTGGTTTTTGGGGTTTTTTTTTGGTTTTTTTTTTAGGGGGTGCACCTTTTCCCCCCACACACTTTATTGTAGTTGTTCTCTACACATTATTTAATGACAAAAAATGCAATAAAAGAATATTTGTTTGTGAAGCACAAGATCAGAAGTGAAGTTAACCACATCCATACTAGCTGGCTGAAAATATCTGCTTTACTCATTCTTAGTAAATTCCTTGTTCACCATAAAGTTCTCAGAAACTGCATCTCACCTTTTGCTAAATCCAACTCCACGTAGCCCACGTTTTCTGCATCCAACCACCTGTGCTACTTTATCTTTATTTCAACAAACTAAAAATGAGATAAAAAATTTAAACATCTCTGTTCTTTTCATCTTACTGCTTCTGTTTTCTTGATTTCCCTCTCCCCCCTTTCTCTCCCTCTCCCTTCTCCTTCTCCCTGCGTCATGGCCCTGGTTAACCCTCCTTCTAGTGCCACCTGCTGCATTCTTATTGGTATCACAAAAAGTTTCTCTAGAGCATCTAGGCATGTAATGCCGTTGGAGAGTGTATTATTTTAATGAAATGGAGCTTTTTCAAGATCATGCAAAATCTGATTACAAGCACTACCAACAACACTGCTGTAACTGCAGAATCTGCACAGAGCAGAAATGCACAAACCCAAATATAAACAAAGAATAAATGAACAGTCATATTATAAACTAGCTACGATAATAAGATTTAGAATATTTATTTTTACCCATTCATAAGATAAGATGAAATTCATATCCATCTAATATTACTTAACATAATATTTTCACTCATAGGTCACTATAACAGGGAGGGCTTACAGTAAAAAAATCTATTCAGAAATAAAGGCACTATAACTACTAATACTAGCTTTACTCATCTTTGGTTTTGGTTAGGTAGAGTTGGTTCGGTTTGATTTTGGATTTTTGCAGATTTTTGGTTGGTTGGTTTGGTTCAGTTTTTTGTGTTTTGTTTGGGGGCTTTGTGGCTTTTTGTTTATTGGTTGGTTTGGTTTTTGGTGTTTTTATTCAGTATGGGCAAAAAAGTGGTTTCATTTTCTGGTTGCCAAGCTGGAAGTTTCCATTCAGGCTGTATTTATTAAAAGAAGGAGGAAAAAAAAAAAAAAAAAAAACCACAAAACCCACACCCAAACACAAACAAGCAAAACCCCAACCAACCAAAACAAACAGACCCCCAAAAAACCCTCCACTAACCCCCACCTCAAACCCCTCCCAGAACCCAGAATAGAGCAGACATGGCTCCATAAACCTGCAGAAGAATTCAGTCACTTAACATTTGAAGAGAAAAAAAGATAGGTGGTTGCACAGACAGTTTATTTTCTACTGCTGTCTGATCATTCAGATTTCTCACCTGAAAAGATACAGTGAAAATCCTGGAGGTATCTTTTTGATGTTTTGTGAAAACACTTCCTTTCAGCCCTTGTGAATCTTTTAATTTCACAGTCAAGAGTTTTGTTTCATCCAGTGTAAATGCTGTGTATCATGGCTTCTAGCACAGGAAGTCAGTTTCAATGCAGGACACAGGAAAACTAATTTATGCATCTCTTAATAAATATTTTTTTCAAGTCTCACATGTGAAGGGGGTAATTTGCAAAAGGATAACAGAAAAAGTAGTTTGTAGAAATAAAATAAATGGGAAGATAATAAAATAAGGAAACAGTCTTGCAGGACATGATAGTTACCTGTTTTCGTGGCTTTGCTCTTAAATGCAGGATGTCTTAAGGGACAGAGTAATTAAAGACATGCAGACTGAAAAGAAGCAGTGAAGTCATAAAACATAACATGGATTTACCAAAGGTATATCATAGAACACTGAGGTAATAGTTCTCTGATATTTCAGTACTTCCTAAAGGAAAGTGTGGTGGTTTGAGCCTTAAGTGGGATTTAAGAGCTCAGATGGGGGCAAGACCGAGAATCCCTCCCCCGTTGCCCCTTCCTCTTTCCCAATCAAAAGAAAAGGGAAGGGGAAATAATAGGAAGAGATAAGGGAAGGAAAAAAAATTAAAAAGGAAAGAAAGGGGAATAAGGAAAAAGGGGAGGAGGTAAATCTACAGAGAAATAATTTGGAGTCGGTTTGGAAGTAGAGAGGATAGAGAGATATACAAAACCAGTGGTTCTTTGGAGAAATGTGGATGCAGCAGGGAGAAAGACCAGGCCCAACCATGTGGCAGAGAACCAAGAAGCCAGCAGCAACTCTTTGAGTCCTCTCATCCCCACGAGGCAGAAGCAAAAGAGCAAAATGGTCACTGTACCCTTCCCTTTATAGATTTGCTGGACAGGGAGGGGAGTAGAACAGATTAATTTTGTTTTCTGGGGGAAAACCCCACTCTGGGGAGAGCAGGGCTCTCACAACCCTTCCCTCCTGCCTTTCAGGATGGGTGTAACCCATCATAGTCCACCACTCTGTTGCACTTCCACTCTCCTGTCATAGTCCCTTCATCCAATCATGACACGTGGTATTAGAATCCTCAATGTAAGTCCCTCTTTATCCCACCTGTCTCTCTCTCAGGTCAGTCTCTCGTGCTCTGGGGTTGGTCACTGTAGGTGGTGCTTGAGCTGGGCATGGATGTGGAGAAGAATCAGGAACCAGGAAACTGTGTTTGAAAGGGAAAGAAAAATCAGGCACAGTCCATTGCTGTAGGGCAACAGGAACAGGTGCAAGTGAGATGATGCAGGAGCTCTCTGGATTGATGCATGTGTGCAGTGTGTTCATGCTGAGCCCTGGATGTTAGGCGGGTATTAAACTAGGAGAGAAAAACTTAGAACGACTTATAACTATAATACACTGACTATATTACATTGATCTGCTTTGCCCCTTCTGAGTTTATCCCCTCTTGGCCAGAGTCATGTTCCGCTCTGGGATACACTGAATGTCCCAGGTTTCTAACATGACCCAGGACGTGTGACCAGGCCCCTCAGCAGAGACCACCACTCAGGTTGGTTTGCCCCCACCAGCAGCAGGAAAAACCCACACTGCCTTTCCCAGTAGGCTTTTCTCAGAAGTTACAGGAACTATATCTCCATCCACCGTTTGCAGCAGGTCGGACTGGGCAGGACCAGCTCAGTTCACATATCCTTTGCTGTTCACTAACCAAGTGACCTGAGGTAGGTGTCTTTCCCAGTTCTAAATGGTTCCACCCCCAATGGCTTTTAAGGTGGTCTTTAGCAAGCCATTGTAGCATTCAACTTTCCCCGCAACTGGTGCATGGTATGGGATGTGGTAAATCCACTCAATACCATGTTCCTTTGCCCAGTCCCTTATGAGACGGTTCTTGAAGTGGGTTCCATTGTCTGATTCAGTCATCCCAGGGGTGCCACGTCTTCACAGGATATGTCTCCTAGGCCCAGGATGGTGTTGCGAGCAGTGGCATGAGGTACTAGGTAGGTTTCCAGTCACCCTGTACTTGCCTCCACCATGGTCAGTACGTACTGCTTGCTGCTGTGAGACCGAGAAAGGGTGATGTAGTCGATCTGCCAGGCCTCTCCATACTTTTACTTGGACCATCTCCCCCATACCACAGACGCTTCATGCGCTTGGCCTGCTTGATGGCAGCACAGATATCACACTCATGGATAACCTGTGAGATGGCCTCCATAGAGATGTCCACTGATCTGTCCCGAGCCCACCGGTATGTGACATCTCTTCCTTGGTGGCCAGAAGTGTCATGGGCCCAGTGAGCTAAGAATAACTCACCCTTGTGTTCCCAGTCCAAGTCTATTTGGGAGATGTTAGCAGCCAGATATGCTTGGTGGTTGTGCTTGTGCTCCTCTATGGCTCTGCTCCTGGGGATGTCTGCATCACGTGCACAAATAATCTTTTCCTCAATACCTATACTTGCAGGAGGGAATACCAGAAGGAACAGGTCAGCAGCTATAATCAAGAAGTGGCTTTGAGGCTGGTGCAGTCAAAAGAATTTTGGGATTTTTGACCTTGAAGAACTTTCTACTGCCCCAGGTGAGCTGGCAATAGATGGAGTACCTCTGTCCCAGAGAAGGGGAAAGATCAGAGTGTACGAGAATGGCCTATCCCTCAAAGGGAAAAAGATTCTAGGAAGGGAATTGGCAGGTCTCATTGATAGGGCTTTAAACTAGATTTGAAGGGGGAAGGGGCCAACACCAGTCCACTCAGGCAGGAGTCTGGGGGTGATAAGCTAGAGCCAGAGGTGAAACCAGCAGCCCAGCTGCAGTGCATGTATACTAATGCACGAAGCATGGGCAACAAACAAGAGGAACTGGAAGCCTTGTTGCAGCAGGAAAGTTATGATATAGTTGCCATCACAGAGACGTGGTGGGACAACTCACGTGACTGGAGCACTGCAACTGACGGCTACAGGCTCTGCAGGAGAGACAGGCAAGGAAGAAGGGGTGGAGGGGTGGCCCTGTACATCAGGGAGGCACTAGATGCCATTGAGCTAGAGATCAGGGATGATCGGGTTGAGTGCTTGTGGGTGAGAATTAGAGGGAAGACCAGCAGGGCAGACATCCTGGTTGGAGTCTATTATAGACCACCCAACCAGGAGGAAGATGTTGATGAAGCATTCTATAGGCAGCTTAAGGCTGTCTCAAGATCGCCTGACCTCGTTCTCATGGGTGACTTCAACCTGCCTGATATCTGCTGGGATCTCAACACAGCAGAGAGGAGGCAGTCTAGGAGGTTCTTAGAGTGCATGGAGGACAGCTTCTTATCCAAGGTGCTGCATGAGCCTACCAGGGTAAGGCTCTGCTTGACCTCCTCTTCACCAAGAGGGAAGGGCTGGTGGGTGATGTGGTGGTTGGAGGGTGTTTAGGGGCCAGTGACCATGAGATAATTGAATTTTCAGTACTCAGTCAAGCTAAGAGAGGCAGCAAGAAGACCTCCACTCTGGACTTCAGAAGGGCAGACTTCAAGTTACTCAAGGAACTAACTCAGAAGGTTCCTTGGGAAACAGCCCTTAAAAATAAAGGGGTCCGGGCGAGCTGGACCTACTTCAGGGCAGAACTCTTGAAGGTGCAGGAACAGGCTGTGCCAATGTGCCGGAAGATGAGCCGCCGGGGCAGACGGCCAGCCTGGATAGGCAATGAACTTCTACAAGAACTAAGGGGAAAAAAGAGGGTGTATCATCTTTGGAAGAAAGGGGAGGCAACCTATGGAATGTTTAAGGATGTTGCTAAGACATGCAGGAAGAAAATTAGGGAGGCAAAAATACATTTGGAACTCAGACTGGCCTCTGCTGTGAAGGACAACAATAATTCCATCTATAAAGATATTAATAACGAGAGGAGGGGCAAGGACAACCTCCGCTTCTTGGTGGAGACGGAGGGGAATGTTGTAACAAAGGATGAAGAAAAGGCAGAGGTACTCAACACCTTGTTTTCCTCAATCTTTTCTAGCAGGACAGAATGTCTTCCAGACAGCTGGCCTGCAGAGCTGGCAGAAGAAGCTCTGTGTTCCAGGAGGGGATAATTTGAGATGTTCTCAGCTGCTTGGATCCATACAAGTCCATGGGACCGGATGGGATCCATCCTAGGGTGCTGAGGGAGCTGGCAGATGAGCTGGCCAAGTCGCTCTCCATCATTTTTCAGCAGTCCTGGCTCACTGGAGAGGTCCCAGAAGACTGGAAGCTGCCCAACATGGTGCCCCTCCACAAGAAGGGCCAGTTGGAAGAGCCAGGGAATTATAGGCCTGTCAGCCTGACCTCAGTGCCAGGCAAGATTATGGAATGGGTCATCTTGAGTGCGTTCACACAGCACTTCCAGGATGGCCAGGGGCTCAGGCCCAGCCATCATGGACTTAGGAAGGGCAGGTCCTGCCTGACCAACCTGATCTCCTTCTATGATCAGGTGACCCACCTGGTGGATGTGGGGAGGCCTGTGGATGTGGTCTACCTGGACCTCAGAAAGGCCTTTGACACCATCCCCCACAGCAAACTCCTGGCCAAGCTGGCAGCCCATGGCTTGGACAGGAGCGTACTGCGTTGGGTTAGGAACTGTCTGGAGGGCCAATCCCAGAGAGTGGTGGTGAATGGTGCCACATCCAGCTGGCGGCCTGTCACTAGTGGTGTGCCCCAACGATCAGTGCTGGGCCCCATGCTCTTCAACATCTTTATTGATGATCTGGATGAGGGCACTGAGTCCATCATCAGTAAATTTGCAGATGACACCAAGCTGGGGGCAGCAGTTGATCTGCTGGAGGGTGGAGAGGCTTTGCAGAGGTATCTCGACAGGCTGGACAGATGGGCAGAGTCCAACGGCATGAGATTTAATACATCCAAGTGCCGGGTTCTGCACATTGGCCACAACAACCCCAGGCAGTGCTACAGGCTGGGGTCAGAGTGGCTGGAGAGCGGCCAAGCAGAGAGGGACCTGGGGGTGCTGGTTGATGGGAGGCTGAACATGAGCCTGCAGTGTGCCCAGGCAGCCAAGAAGACCAAGGGCATCCTGGCCTGCATCAGGAACAGTGTGGCCAGCAGGAGCAGGGAGGTCATTCTGCCCCTGTACACTCCACTGGTTAGGCCACACCTCGAGTCCTGTGTCCAGTTCTGGGCCCCTCAGTTTAGGAAGGATGTTGACTTGCTGGAGCGTGTCTAGCGAAGGGCAACATTGTTGGTGAGGGGTTTGGAACACAAGCCCTATGAGGAAAGGCTGAGGGAGCTGTGCTTGCTTAGCCTGGAGAAGAGGAGACTGAGGGGTGATCTTATTGCTCTCTACAACTCCCTGAAGGGAGGTTGTAGACATGCAGAGGTTGGTCTCCTCTCCCACGCAACCAACACCAGAACAAGAGGACACAGTCTCAAGCTGCACCAGGGCAGGTTTAGGCTGGTTAGGTTAGGAAGTTAGGTCAGGAAGGTTTGGAGGTTAGGAAGAAGTTCTATACAGAGAGAGTGATTGCCCATTGGAATGGACTGCCCGAGGTGGTGGTAGTGTCACCATCACTGGAAGTGTTCAGGCAGAGACTTGGTCTGGTGCTTGGTTGCATGGTTTAGTTGATTAGGTTGTGTTGGATGATAGGTTGGATACGATGATCTTGAAGGTCTCTTCCAACCTGTTCTGTTCTATTCTATTCTATTCTATTCTATTCTATTCTATTCTATTCTATTCTATTCTATTCTATTCTATTCTATTCTATTCTATTCTATTCTACATGCAGACGGTGTGTGTTTGCAGAACAGAAGACCAATCACATGCTGGGCTGCACCAAAAGATGCATTGCCAGCAGATCCAGAGAGCTGATTCTGCCACTTTGCTCTGGTGAGATCAGTCTCTGTCCAGAGAGGGAAAGAGACTCAGTTCTTTTGAATATTCCTGTGTTATGAAATTAGAGGCTCAAACAAGGCCAAAATATCAACAGCTAGACTCTTTATTACACAAATAAAGTGGATGGATCAGAAGGGGAGAGAGAGAATACAGAGTGAGAGACAGAATGGGGAGAGAGAAGAGAAAGGAATTATATTACCACACCCCTCACCACCCCCCAAGACAGTTTGAGTCTGTGGAGGAAGCAGCTTTGGCTGTAGAGGAAGCGTTCTGCAGCTTGGGCTGTAGAGGAGATGTTGGGTCTGTAGAGGAAAAGTGGTGTAACTTTGGCTGTAGAAGAAGGGTGCTGCAGCCTTGGCTGTGTTGTCCTCTGAGCAGCCTCTTCAGCTCCATGAATGGCAGCAGGTGGAACTTAGGACACGGAGAGAGGGTTCCTCTTGGTCTGCTTCTTCCAAGCTACAAGGTGATGTCTCTGTCTCCTTTTTTCCTTCTTGGCAGCATTGTCCAGGTCTTTTCCTCCTGTGTTTTCCTTCATCTGTGTTTTCCTTCTCCTGTGTTTTTCTTCAGAGAAGTATTGCTCAGGTCTTTTCCTTCTCCCGTGTTTTCCTTCTGCAGAGCCAGTAGTTGCTCAAGTCTTGTTATACAGGTTTTCAGTCCTTAGGTATGTGTCCAAGTATTGTCCCCCAGGAAAATGTCCTTAGGTAAATGTGGTGGTTTAAGCCTTAACTGGGAGTTAAGAGCTCAGATGGGGGCAAGGCTGAGATTGCCTCCCCCACTCCCCCATCCTCCCTCCCAACAGAGAGGGGAAAAAACAAGGAAGGAGCAAATCCACCAAACAACAATTTGGAGTTGGCCTGGAAGCAGAGAGGTAAAGAGTTTTCTTTAATATATATATATAAAACACTAACAGGTAAGGTTCACAAGGGCAAGGAACAAGGATGGATGGGAGGGGGAAAAAGAAGAATAATAGAAAACCAGTCTCTCTCTGAGCAAGCGCAGAGGCAGCAGGGAGAAGGATCAGGCCCAAGCATGTGGCAGAGGAGCAGGAAAGCAGCTGGAGTAGCTCTCATGCAGGAGAGGCAGGAGCCAAAAGGAGACCCAATAGCTGCACTGTCCTTTTTTTTATACCCTAGCTGGGTGGAGAGGGGGGAGTGGAACAGACTCAGTTTTTCCAGGGGGAAAACACCCTGCACAGAGGGCAAAGTACCCGGAGGCCTTCCACCTTGCTTTGTTTTTCTTTTCAGAATGGGTGTTAACCCACCACAATCCCCCCTCTGTTCCACTTCCACTTTCCTGTCACAGCCCCTTCATCCAATCTTAACATGTGGTATTTGAATGCTTGATGTAAGTCCCTTGTATCCTGGCTCGCTCTCTCTCAGGGCAGTCTCTCTCTCTCTGGTGCTGGTTGATGTATGTGGTGCTTGAACTGGGCAGGGATGTGAAGAAAAAATCACGAATCAGTCTGTTCCTGTAAGGGTGTCAGGAACAGTCCATTGCTGTAGGGAAGCAGTGACAGGTGCAGGTGAGATGATGCAGGAGCTCTCTGGATTGGTGTGTGGTGTGTATGTTGAGTCCTGGATGCTAGGCTGGTATTAAGCTAGGAGGGAAAAACTTAGAACGACTTGTAACTATTCACAGAGTGACTATAATTCATTAATGTGTGTTGCCCCCTCTCAGTTCATCCCATCTCAGGCAGAGTCATGTTCTGCTGTGGCATACACTGAATGTCTCCAGTTTCTAACATGACCCAGGACGTGTGACCAAGCCCCTCAGCAGAGACCACCACTCAGGTTGGTTTGCCCCCACCAGCAGCAGGAAAATCCCACACAGACTTCCCCAGCAGGTTTTTCTCAGCAATCACAGGAACTCCATCTCCATCCACCGTTTGCAGCAGGTCGGACTGGGCAGGACCAGCTCGGTTCACAGATCCTCTGCTGTTCACTAACCAAGTGACCTGAGGTAGGTGTTTTTCACAGTTCCTAAAGGTTCCACCCCCCCATGGCTTTTAGGGTGGTCTTTAGCAAGCCATTGTAGCATTCAACTTTCCCCGCAACTGGTGCATGGTATGGGATGTGGTAAATCCACTCAATACCATGTTCCTTTGCCCAGTCCCTTATGAGACGGTTCTTGAAGTGGGTTCCATTGTCTGATTCAATCCTCCCAGGGGTGCCACGTCTTCACAGGATATGTCTCCTAGGCCCAGGATGGTGTTGCGAGCAGTGGCATGAGGTACTAGGTAGGTTTCCAGTCACCCTGTACTTGCCTCCACCATGGTCAGTACGTACTGCTTGCTGCTGTGAGACCGAGAAAGGGTGATGTAGTCGATCTGCCAGGCCTCTCCATACTTTTACTTGGACCATCTCCCCCCATACCACAGACGCTTCATGCGCTTGGCCTGCTTGATGGCAGCACAGATATCACACTCATGGATAACCTGTGAGATGGCCTCCATAGAGATGTCCACTGATCTGTCCCGAGCCCACCGGTATGTGACATCTCTTCCTTGGTGGCCAGAAGTGTCATGGGCCCAGTGAGCTAAGAACAACTCACCCTTGTGTTCCCAGTCCAAGTCTATTTGGGAGATGTTAGCAGCCAGATATGCTTGGTGGTTGTGCTTGTGCTCCTCTATGGCTCTGCTCCTGGGGATGTCTGCATCAATGTGCCATACTTTCATTGGCAGCCTGTCCAGGCGGGCAGCAATGTCTTGCCACAGGTCAGTGGCTCAAACAGGCTTCCCTTTTCTCTGCCACCCGTTCCTCCTCCATTCCTTCAGCCACTCCCACAAGGCATTGGCTACCATCAGTATAGAGGTACAGCACTGAAAAGTTCTCTCATTCCACTATACCCAGGGCCCACTGGACAGCTTTTTACCTCTGCATACCATCTGGATTCGTCTTCTCCATCCCTTGCTTCCACCACTTGCCTTGTTGGGCTCCAGACAGCTGCCTTCCATCTCTGCTTGCTTCCTACAAGCCAGCAGGACCCATCTATAAGTAGAGCACAGCCCTTCTCGTTGTCAGGGAGATCATTTTATGGGAGAGCCTCCTCAGCACAGCTCACTGTCTGCTCTGATGGCATTCCAAAGTCAGCACCCTCTGGCCAGTTAGTGATCACTTCCACTGTGCCAGGGCATTTGAAGCTCCCCATCCGAGCTTGCTGAGTTATCAGGGCCATCCACTTACCCCAGGTGGCATCTGTGGCGTGTTGTGGGGTTGAGCCTCTCCCTTTGAACATCCAGGTCAGGACTGGAAGCCTTGGAGCTAGAAATAGAGGTGACTCAGTCCCAATGACCTCGGAGGCAGCCCAGACACCCTCAGAGGCAGCTAGGATTTCCTTCTCTGTTGCGGTGTAGTTGGCCTTGGAGCCTTTGTACCCCTTACACCAGAAACTAAGGGGCCTGCCCCTGGTTTCACCAGAAGCCTTCTGCCACAAGCTCCACATAGGACCATTCTCACTGGCCGCAGTGTACAGCACATTCTTGATCTCTGGTCCAGTTTGAACAGGTCCCAGAGCCATAGAATGGACCACCTCTCGTTTTATCTGGTCGAATGCTACCTGCTGCTCAGGTCCCCACACAAAATCATTTTTCTTCCTTTTTACACGGAAGAGAGGTTTCATCATTTGACTGCACCCACAAATGTGCATTTTCCTGAAGCCCACAAGCCCCAGAAAGGACTGTGTCTCTTTCTTGTTCATGGGTTGCACCATAGTGGCTACCTTGTTCACCACCTCCCGAGGAATGTGGTGACAACCATCCTGCCATTGAACGCCCAGGAACTGGATCTCCCTGGCAGGCGCTTTTACCTTGCTACTCTTTATGGCAAAGCCAACCTCCAACAGGATATCGATTATCCTCTTACCCTTCTGGTAAACTTCCTCTGCTGTCTCACCCCATACTATGATGTCATCAATGAACTGCAGATGCTCAGGGGCTCCACCTTTCTCTAAGGCAGTCTGGATCACCTCATGGCAGATGCACCCAGCCCTGAGGCAACCGATTCCATTGGTACTGTACTCCTCTCCAGGTGAAAGCAAACTGTGTCCTGCATTCTTCTGCAATGGGAATGGAGAAAAAGGCATTAGCAATGTCAGTTGTAGGGGTACCACTTGGCCGCCTTCGATTCCAGCTCATACTGGAGCTCCAACATGTCTGGCACGGCAGCACTGATTGGAGGAGTCACTTCATTCAGGCCACGGTAGTCCACAGTCAATCTCCATTCCCCATTTGCCTTCCACATCGGGCTGTTGAAGGGTGAGTGAGCCTTGCTGATCACCTTTTGGCTCTCCAGTCATCGAATCAGTTGGTGTATGGGGTGCAGGGAGTCTCTGTTGGTCCTGTATTGCCTGTGATGTACTATGCGAGCGGCAATAGGTAAATTCAAATCCTGCATCTTAAGGCTGCCCACTACAGAGGGGTCATCCAATAGCTCAGGTGTGGTAGACTGCTGTTCTTTGCCTGCAGTGTCTATAGGTGCTACTCCAAATGCCCACTTGTGCACCCTAGGGTCCTTGAAGCATCCCTGCTGCAGAAATTCAATACCAAGAATGCAAGGTGCATCTAGACCAGTCACTATGCCATGCTTTCCCCATTCATTCCCAGTCAGGCTTATCTCAGCCTGCAGTACAGTCAGGTCTTGTGAGCCCCCTATGACTCCCTGAATGCTTATGGGGTCAGCCCCTTTGTACCGCAATGGTATCAGGGTGCGTGGGGCCCCTGTGTCTACCAGAGCTTGATACTTCAGGGCTTCTGAAGTGCCAGGCCATTTCACATAGATGTCCCAGTACACTCTATTGTCCCTAGACTCCATCTGGCTGGAGGTAGGGCACCTCTAATGCTGGTGGCGATGCCCACACTTGTCACAGGGTCCTGTGTTACTAGGGGAAGTGTCTCTTGAGCAAGAGGGACTACTCCAGGAAACTGGGGCAGTCCTTCTGGATGAGTTATCCCTGTTGTGCCCACCTTGCAGTTCCTGCACTCTGTTCCAGAGGGCAGAGGTGGGTTGGCCATGCCAGGTGTCCATGTCCTCTCCATGGTCACAGAGGAACCTCCATAAAGACCCCCTTGACATCTCCCAATTGGCTTGGGGTGATCTCCTAGGGAAAGTTCACCTGTTCCTGATTGCCGAGACCTGGACCCATTCAGAAGGAGGAGGGGAAAAGGAGGTATCGTTCCCCTTTTTCAGTTCAGGCATGGAGGTCTTAATCTCTTTGACAATGTCTTTAGCCATAGTTTCTATGGCTGAGATCAGGGCTTTCTGATTTACACTGTCCTCATATTCCCTTAAATTATTGGCAAACTCACAGACAGTTTTAGAACTTCCATCCTGTCCAGTCAGGAGTATCCCTCCTAGTGTGTGAGCATATTTCTGAGGAGCATCCTGGGTGAGTTTCTTTACGAAGGGCTGTCTCATGGGCATCTCATCTGGGTCCGAAGGGAACTGGCCATCCCCATAAATTATTTCTAGCACAGCCATCTGTCTCAGATAGTGAATGCCCTGTTCCACAGTTGTCCATCTAACTGGGGCCCGGGGCAGGTTGTCTCTTGAGTCGTACCAGCTCTTTTTGGCATTGAAGATCCGGGCCCAGAGAGTGTGTGTTCCTTCAAGTCTGGCTAACTCTTTGTCCAGACCAGCATCACGAGTCAGGGAGCCTAAAAGCTTCGCCTCCCTCTTATCCAGGTCCACTGTGTCCACCCCCTCGTCCCAGCATCTCAGGGCCCAGTTTAGCATTTGCTCACCCTCTTTCCTTGCATAATCCAGACGAGTTTGCCTTAGTTCCTTTCTGGGTAGAGATGTAACAGTTATTTCCTGATCTGATTCATGTTCATACACTGCTGGGTTCTGTGAGGTGCTGGGCCTCACTGAGGTGTCTTTGTCACCATCTGTGCTTGGCGACGATTTTTGACTTTTGATTTTTGACGATTTTTGTGTGGTGACCGGTGCTAGAGAAACTGCATTGGCAGGAGCATCAGGGGTTAGGTGTGGAAGTGGTGGTGGTGGGGCAAATCCTTGTGCCTGTTTTTTATACCCTAGCTGGACAGGGAGGGGGAGTGGAACAGACTCAGTTTTCCCTGGGGAAAACGCCCTCCAGGGAGGGCAAAGTACCTGCGAGCCCTCCACCCTGTGGAGTGGGGGGTAGGGGGAGGGAGGCCACTGCCTCCACCTTCTTCATTTACCTGCCCACACACCCAATACACATCAGGGGCCAGGTGGTGAATCCATTGTCTCACCATCCTCCCTTTCCGGGGTACCTGATAGGTAGAGATGTTCTTGTCTTATGCATATTCCTGAAGGTGTTGATAACAGTGGCCTCAGTCCATTGTTGTCAGGCCAGCTGTAGTCCAGTGAGCAACCTTTTTCCTTGTACCTTCCAGAGAGTCATTCCAGTGGCTCTGCCCAATGCACATCAGCTATTTTGGCAAGCAGCAAAGGGGATTTTATTTTTGTTGAGTCATATCAGAAGAGGCAAGATTTTAGTCTCTCACAAGACCTCATCTGGTGTACTATGTATGGGTCTGGAGTCCTCAATGCAGGAAAGACATGGATCTCCTGAGTACTTCTAGAGGACAGCCATGGAGAAGATCAGGGGACTGGAGCACCTCTGCAATGAGGATAGGCTGAGGGAGCTGGGGGTGTTCAGCCTGGAGAAGAAGAGGCTCTAGAGAGACCTAATAGCAGTCTTCCTGTACCCAAAGAGGGCCCACAGTAAGGATGGGAAGAGACTGTTTACAAAGGCCTGCAGTGACAGGACAAGGGGCAATGGCTTCAAACTGGAACAGGTTGGCCAGGGAGGTGGTATGTCGGCGATGGAGACTGAAGTCAATACAGACGACCAATATGATCTAGTATTGTTCCTTTATTGTTCCAGTATTGTATGGCTATAGTGCGAGCATAGTGAGTATATTACAGCAAAGTAAAGTGAAGAAGTGAAGGGAAAGTGCGTATTAAGGGAACTTCTGCAACTTATATAAACTCAGGGAGCATCATTGGCATAGCTTCATTCGTTCCCCACGAGCAACCACACATCACACTATTATAGATTATTGGTCAAGCTACTAATAACATGCGATGTTGTTGATGCAGGTGCGTGTCCTGTTATTCCCAGATAACTTTCTGTTTATAGCTACCAGTCTCCTGCTTTAGTTACATGCTGCAGGCACAGCACTGTTTTGCTACACTGCTAGCCACTTCTGCACTTATGCTGAGCATGGTTTACCACCATGTCAGGCTCTAAGCCGATGCTGCCAGATTGCTCACACTGCTCGTCGCTGGCATTGCCACAGTGGTTGAAACCCCTTCCCTGGAGATATTCAAGATAAGGCTTGATGAGGCCCTGGGCAACCTGGTCTAGTTGAGGATGTCTTTGCTGACTGCGTAGAGGTTGGACTAGATGACCTTTGGAGGTCCCTTCTGGCCAGGACCATTCTGTGATTCTCAGAAGTCTTCTCAGAAAACCTTTATTATAGCATTGTATAATCCCTAGCATTACAAAGTCTCAGAGTGTCCTCAACAGTAGAAGTCCTGGAAGTCCTTAATAGACAAAGCAGCTAAAGGTTTGAAGTCCTAAGTATATCCCTAGAAGCATCCCTACACTGAAGCCCTGACCAGAAGAAGTAGGTAACTAACAGAAGCAGAAGTTCCTAGCAGCCCTAACCCCCCCAAGTTGCCTTATAGCTTAGAGTGTCTGTTTTTTATACTCTTTGCTATCAATCACATAACCGACAAAACCCAACCATACATGTAAACTAAAATCTTTTCCCAGTAAGAGGTGCCGGCACGTCAAGAAGGTGTCTTCTGCAGCAAAGGTGTCAACATGTGAGGATGTTGTTCTTGGCACACATGAAATGTTTTTGTTTTGCTCTTTGCAGTGAGCAACTGGTCAGCTAGAAAGTATTTCGCAATCCCACCCATGCACTCTGCATGTGTCCAGCAGGACAGTGGCTGCAACATCATAAAGGAAACATATTATTAGGAAAACAAATACATTTTGAAGAATAAGGAAGTATAGAGAAAGGCCTTTAGTGAAGTTGTTAATTTGTTTAATTTAAATTAAACTTAGTAAATTTAGTTATAAACTAGGAAAAATGCATATTTTGTCATTTAAAGATTTCTGGTACAATATGGTACAATAATATCACTCTTCTGTGGAAGGAGTAATTGTACTTCATGCATTGTGCTGATCTTGTAAATGAGTTTTTACTTGAATAGCGGAATAATTGCTCCAGAATTAGAAATCTTTGGGGATTTTTTGTTTGTTTGTTTGCTTGTCTTTAATGAAATGCTTCTTTGTTTTATTTGGACAGTGTCAAATTTGGACAATTATTCACCCAGGCATCTTAGTAACGGCTGTTTGGATTACACCATTATACGGAAACATAATCACTGAATATACTGCAAAAATCTTGGATCTGGGGCTGTCTTTACATCCTGAATAGAATACTGGTCATATGATTGTAATATCTATTGGCACTAGTAGGTTGATCTCTTCAGTGTAGAGCACTGCTGAAGCAAAGAGAAAATTTTGGCTGTGAACTTCACAGACTTCTCAGAGAGAAGCACTAGAACATGGGAAATTTATTTCCAAGCTTAAGAGTTTCCTACTGGGTACAACATTTTTTAATTTCCTTTGTACACCTTCAACACAATCCACTTCAGCCTCTACTTGTTCCAGATCTCTTTCCCCTATATGTCATTGTATTTTGGTCTTTAACATGCTGCAATTAATCATAGTCTCCTTTCCTCTTGTCACTTCTCATTATGTCCATACTCTGCTGAGGAAGAAGCTTTGCTTCTATTCATGTCAGTCCTTGCTATCTCTTTGAGCATTTTGTAACAACACTTGTTGACACTGCAATGACAAATCTCATAGATTCTCTCTCTTGCAGCCTCTAGAGGGTCACCTAAAACAAATAAAGCACCTTTGGCCATGATTTTCTGCAGATAGTAGAAACTGAAGTTGAAAAGAATTATCTTTCAAAATGGATAATACAAAACATGGGTTTCCAAATTGTCATCTTGTCCCACTTAAAGAGAGTGGGAGATGGAGATGATAATGCCAAACTGAGTATGGAAGTAAACACTTTGGAAGGGAGGGCTTGGCTAGGTTGGAATTGTAAGCTAAGAAGAATCTTATGAAGCTCAGCAGGGACAAGCGTAAGGTCTTGAACTTGAGAAAACATAATCCTTGTGCAGCACAGATAGTTATCTACCTGGATAGGGAGCTGCTCTGTGGAAAGGGACCTGGAGTCCTGGCAGACAACATGATCAGTGAGAGTAAGCACCATGCTGCTGCAGCAAAGAAAGCCAACAGGATGCTGGTGTGAGAATTTGTTTTTAATATTTGGCTTTTGCAAGGGGAATTACTGGAGACCATGGGGTTCGATCATTGGGCTGATTGGTTGGTTATGGTCTGTATTGTGTGGGGTATTGGGAGAGAAAGGTGAGGCGCCAACATGTCTAGAGACTGGCCAGGTCAAAAGTGCAGGTTTTGTCTCAGTCTTGATGGAGAGGGGTGGGAGCTTGCTGGGGAATATACGAATATGTATGTTTTCATATATTAATATGTATGCTTGCTGTCTGTATAAGTTCAACTCATGTTGTTATGTTGCGCCTCTGGCAATTCGCTATGCGCCCATCACTGTGTTGCCTTTATTTTATAATAAATTGGTTATAAATTTCAGCAGTGAGTTCGTTTCTCACAATTTGGTGACCCCAACATGATTACCCTGCCTGTGACGACTTCACGGACCCTTCAGAAGGGGGCGCCCCCGCCAATTTCAGTGGCCCAGAAGAAGGATCCTGGAAGCCTCTCGGAGCACAGGTAGACGATCCAGCCAACATTATAAGATAAAGGCAAGGGAAGGAGCTCCCGGCTGCCGTGGCTAACTGTAATTCTTGTGCACAACGTCCCGGGCAAGAAAAGGCTATAAGTATTGTCTGGTTGGGCAGTTATTGAGGTCAGTGAGAGTGTGTGTGTGAGACGTGGACTGGACAGTCCAGATGCACGAAGCGAGTGGAGTCCTTCTAACTGTGTTTCCAGCGGTTGGTGACGGAAAGCGTGGACCTCGGGAAATGGGACAAGGGTCAGGTAAACAGACCAGCCCCAGGAAAACTGGGAGCGAAAGGGCACCCAGGGATATACAATAATAAAATACAATAAAAAACCAGGTTGGAAGAGACCTTCAAGATCATCGCGTCCAACCCATCAAACAACTGGATCATGTCACCAAGCACCCCATCAAGTCTCCTCCTAAACTCCTCCAATGACAGTGACTCCACCACCTCGCCAGGCAGCCCATTCCAATGGGAAATCACTCTCTCTGTATAGGACTTCCTCCTAATGTCCAGTCTAAACCTGCCCTGGCGCAGCTTGAGACTGTGTCCTCTTGCTCTGGTGCTGGCTGCCTGCGAGAAGAGACCAACCTCTGCCTGTCTACAACCTCCCTTCAGGGAGTTGTAGAGAGCAATAAGGTCACCCCTCAGTCTCCTCTTCTCCAGGCTAAGCAACCCCAGCTCCCTCAGCCTCTCCTCATAGGGCTTGTGTTCCAAACCCCTCACCAACAATGTTGCCCTTCTCTGGACACGCTCCAGCAAGTCAACATCCTTCCTAAATTGAGGGGCCCAGAACTGGACACAGGACTCAAGGTGTGACCTAACCAGTGGAGTGTACAGGGGCAGAATGACCTCCCTGCTCCTGCTGGCCACACTGTTCCTGATGCAGGCCAGGATGCCCTTGGTCTTCTTGGCTGCCTGGGCACACTGCAGGCTCATGTTCAGCCTCCCATCAACCAGCACCCCCAGGTCCCTCTCTGCCTGGCCGCTCTCCAGCCACTCTGACCCCAGCCTGTAGCGCTGCATGGGGTTGTTGTGGCCAATGTGCAGAACCCAGCACTTGGATGTGTTAAATCTCATGCCGTTGGATTCTGCCCATCTGTCCAGCCTGTCAAGGTCCCTCTGCAAAGCCTCTCCACCCTGCAGCAGATCAACTCCTGCCCTCAGCTTGGTGTCATCTGCAAATTTACGGGTGATGGACTCAATGCCCTCATCCAGATCATCAATAAAGATGTTGAAGAGCATGGGGCCCAGCACTGATCGTTGGGGCACACCACTAGTGACAGGCCGCCAGCTGGCTGTGGCACCATTCACCACCACTCTCTGGGATCGGCCCTCCAGACAGTTCCTAACCCAATGCAGTACGCTCCTGTCCGAGCCACGGGCTGCCAGCTTGGCCAGGAGTTTGCTGTGGGGAAAGTGTCAAAGGCCTTTCTGAGGTCCAGGTAGACCATATCCACAGGCCTCCCCACATCCACCAGGTGGGTCACCTGATCATAGAAGGAGATCAGGTTGGTCAGGCAGGACCTGCCCTTCCTAAATCCATGCTGGCTAGGCCTGAGCCCCTGGCCATCCTGGAAGTGCTGTGTGATCACACTCAAGATGACCTGTTCCATAATCTTGCCTGGCACTGAGGTCAGGCTGACAGGCCTATAATTCTCTGGCTCTTCCAACCGGCCCTTCTTGTGGACAGGCATCACGTTGGCCAGCTTCCAGTCTTCTGGGACCTCTCCAGTGAGCCAGGACTGCTGAAAAATGATGGAGAGTGGCTTGGTCAGCTCATCTGCCAGCTCTCTCAGCACCCTAGGATGGATCCCATCCGGTCCCATGGACCTGTGGGGGTCCAAGCGGCTGAGAAGATCCCTAATTGCCTCCTGGAGCAGCGGGAAACTATGCAGCTCCCTGGCTCCTTCGGCCCGCTGTGCAGGCCAGCTGTCTGGAAGACGTTCTGCCCTGCTAGTAAAAATTGAGGTAAAGAAGGTGTTAAGTACCTCTGCCTTTTCCTCATCCTTCGTTACAACTTTCCCCTCTGTGTCAACCAAGCAGTGGAGGTTGTCCTTGCCCTTCTTCTTGCCATTAATGTATTTATAGAAGGACTTTTTGTTGTCCTTCACAGCAGAGGCCAGTCTGAGCTCCAAATGTGCTTTTGCCTCCCTAATTTTCTTCCTACATATCCTAGCAACATCCCTAAACATTCCATGAGTTGTCCTCCCCTTTCTTCCAAAGATGATACCCCTGGACAGCCCTCTGGGGTTACAATTAGCATATTAGGAAGAGAATCCTAATAAGCGGGATAAAGATAAGGGAATAATGATATATTATTGTATGGAGAAATGGGCTAGCGACAAGATCAGATCAGACAACTTATTTTGGCCCCAATATGGGTCCTTGGAAGGATGGATCTGTCAGGCTTTCAACCTTTATGTTTACAGTAAGGAGCCTTTCAATCAGGAGGAGAGTGAATATGCTGCTTGCTGGAAAGGCAACATTTGGTCAGCAGTGGCAGTAACGGTTTTTAAGGTGGAGGAAGAGGAAGAGCCAGAACCTGAAAAGTGGGAACCACTGAATCACTTACCCCCACCTTATAACCCTGCAGCACCAGCAGCCCCATCCTCCCTACAGCCCCTGTCCTCCCTGCAGCAACAGCCCCCATCCCCTCGCCAGCAGCTGTCCCTGCCCCCTGCAGAGAGACACACTGGCCCAACCCCTAGTCCTCCCCTGTCTAGATCCACCCGCCAAAGGAGAGGAGGTAGGCGAACTAGAAGACAGACAAATGTCATGGTTTTAGAGGAAGAGTCTACTGACTCAGACAATCTATATGAAGGAGTACCATTATACCCTTTGAGAGAGGTGCCCCTGGGGGAAGCTAATGGGGGAATTGGAATTAAAAGGCTTCCTGGAAGACCCAACTGGAGTAGCAGAACAATTTGATCAATTCTTGGGGCCAAATGTTTACACGTGAGAAGAAATGCAATCAATCATGGGAATCCTTTTTACTTCAGAGGAAAGACAGATGATTAGGACAGCTGGAATGAGGATTTGGGAAAGGAAAAATCAGCAGGGACCTCCAGGTGATCAAAAGATGCCCCTAGCGTCTCCTAATTGGAACCATAATGGTGATAGGGGCAGACAAAACATGAATGAATATCGAACCTTGATTACTAGAGGCATAAAGGAAGCAATACCCAGGGGGCAAAATTTAAAAAAAAGCATTTGATAGTCAACAGGGAAGGGAGGAAACCCCTACTGATTGGCTTGAGAGGTTATGGGAAAAGTCTGCAGCAATATTCAGGAATAGATCCCACTGGTCAGGATGGCCAGATATTGTTAAAGGTAAATTTTGTCATTCATTCCTGGCCAGATATCAGAAAGAAATTGGAAAAAAAAAAAAGAAGACTGGCAAGATAGAGGACTTGAAGAATTGTTGAGGGAAGCACAGAAGGTGTATGTGCGTAGAGATGAGGAAAAAGCAAAAGCAAAGGCCAAGATTATGGTAGCCAGCATGAGGGAAGCAGGCCAGGTGGGGAAACCTGAGAAGAAAACATAATTCTCCCGCCCTCCACCTCCTCGACCAATGAGGGATAAAAACCCCAGGCCTCACTGGGACACGGGGAATGCTCAAACTGGAAGTAAGGGTACTGAATGTTATTATTGTGGGAAAATTAGGCATTTTAAATGAGATTGTCAATGGAGAAATAGAGACCTTAAAGTTTTTGAGGAGGATCAGCAATTGGGGTGTCAGGGGCTCTTTTACATGGGGCAAAAATACCAACAGGAGCCCTTGATAAAATTAAAAGTAGGACACCAGGAAGAAATTTTAGAATTTTTAGTAGATACAGGAGCTGAAGGTACTTGTGTTGCCAAGGTTCCTGAAGGGTGTATGGAGAGTAAAAATACTGTAAAGGTTTGAGGGGCAAAGGGGGAAGGGTTTAAAGTCCCAGTAGTTAAGGATGTTAAATTAGAAACTGAGGCTAGACTTGGGGTAGGAGATATTTTGGTAGTGCAGAAGCGCAGGATGTAATTTATTATCCCAGAGGAGGGGAAAGGTCGCAGTATACGAGAATGGCCTATCCCTCAAAGGGAAAAAGATTCTAGGAAGGGAATTGGCAGGTCTCATTGATAGGGCTTTAAACTAGATTTGAAGGGGGAAGGGGCCAACACCAGTCCACTCAGGCAGGAGTCTGGGGGTGATAAGCTAGAGCCAGAGGTGAAACCAGCAGCCCAGCTGCAGTGCATGTACACTAATGCATGAAGCATGGGTAACAAACATGAGGAGCTGGAAGCCTTGTTGCAGCAGGAAAGTTATGATGTAGTTGCCATCACAGAGACGTGGTGGGATGACTCACGTGACTGGAGCGCTGCAATTGATGGCTACAGGTTCTTCAGCAGACATAGGTGAGGAAGAAGGGGTGGAGGGGTGGCCCTGTACATCAGGGAGGCACTAGATGCCATTGAGCTAGAGATCAGGGATGATCGGGTTGAGTGCTTGTGGGTGAGAATTAGAGGGAAGACCAGCAGGGCAGACATCCTGGTTGGAGTCTGTTATAGACCACCCAACCAGGAGGAAGATGTAGATGAAGCATTCTATAGGCAGCTTAAGGCTGTCTCAAGATCGCCTGACCTCGTTCTCATGGGTGACTTCAACCTGCCTGATACCTGCTGGGATCTCAACACAGCAGAGAGGAGGCAGTCTAGGAGGTTCTTAGAGTGCATGGAGGACAGCTTCTTATCCCAGGTGCTGAGCGAACCTACCAGGGGTAAGGCTCTGCTAGACCTCCTCTTCACCAAGAGGGAAGGGCTGGTGGGTGATGTGGTGGTTGGAGGGTGTTTAGGGGCCAGTGACCATGAGATAATTGAATTTTCAGTACTCAGTCAAGCTAAGAGGGGCAGCAAGAAGACCTCCACTGTGGACTTCAGGAGGGCAGACTTCAGGCTACTCAAGGAACTAATTCAGAAGGTTCCTTGGGAAACAGCCCTTAAAAATAAAGGGGTCCAGGATAGCTGGACCTACTTCAAGGCAGAACTCTTGAAGGTGCAGGAACACGCTGTACCAATGTGCCGGAAGATGAGCCGCCGGGGCAGACGGCCAGCCTGGATGGGTAATGAACTTTTACTAGAACTAAGGGAAGAAAAGAGGGTGTATCATCTTTGGAAGAAAGGGGAGGACAACTCATGGAATGTTTAGGGATGTTGCTAGGATATGTAGGAAGAAAATTAGGGAGGCAAAAGCACATTTGGAGCTCAGACTGGCCTCTGCTGTGAAGGACAACAAAAAGTCCTTCTATAAATACATTAATGGCAAGAAGAAGGGCAAGGACAACCTCCACTGCTTGGTTGACACAGAGGGGAAAGTTGTAACGAAGGATGAGGAAAAGGCAGAGGTACTTAACACCTTCTTTACCTCAATTTTTACTAGCAGGGCAGAACGTCTTCCAGACAGCTGGCCTGCACAGCGGGCCGAAGGAGCCAGGGAGCTGCATAGTTTCCCGCTGCTCCAGGAGGCAATTAGGGATCTTCTCAGCCGCTTGGACCCCCACAGGTCCATGGGACCGGATGGGATCCATCCTAGGGTGCTGAGAGAGCTGGCAGATGAGCTGACCAAGCCACTCTCCATCATTTTTCAGCAGTCCTGGCTCACTGGAGAGGTCCCAGAAGACTGGAAGCTGGCCAACGTGATGCCCGTCCACAAGAAGGGCCGGTTGGAAGAGCCAGAGAATTATAGGCCTGTCAGCCTGACCTCAGTGCCAGGCAAGATTATGGAACAGGTCATCTTGAGTGCTATCACACAGCACTTACAGGATGGCCAGGGGCTCGGGCCTAGCCAGCATGGATTTAGGAAGGGCAGGTCCTGCCTGACCAACCTGATCTCCTTCTATGATCAGGTGACCCACCTGGTGGATGTGGGGAGGCCTGTGGATATGGTCTACCTGGACCTCAGAAAGGCCTTTGACACTTTCCCCACAGCAAACTCCTGGCCAAGCTGGCAGCCCATGGCTCGGACAGGAGCGTACTGCATTGGGTTAGGAACTGTCTGGAGGGCCGATCCCAGAGAGTGGTGGTGAATGGTGCCACAGCCAGCTGGCGGCCTGTCACTAGTGGTGTGCCCCAACGATCAGTGCTGGGCCCCATGCTCTTCAACATCTTTATTGATGATCTGGATGAGGGCATTGAGTCCATCATCAGTAAATTTGCAGATGACTCAAAGCTGAGGGCAGGAGTTGATCTGCTGGAAGGTAGAGGAACTTTGCAGAGGGACCTCGACAGGCTGGACAGATAGGCAGAATCCAACGGCATGAGATTTAACACATCCAAGTGCCGGGTTCTGCACATTGGCCACAACAACCCCATGCAGCGCTACAGGCTGGGGTCAGAGTGGCTGGAGAGCGGCCAGGCAGAGTGGGACCTGGGGGTGCTGGTTGATGGGAGGCTGAACATGAGCCTGCAGTGTGCCCAGGCAGCCAAGAAGACCAAGGGCATCCTGGCCTGCATCAGGAACAGTGTGGCCAGCAGGAGCAGGGAGGTCATTCTGCCCCTGTACACTCCACTGGTTAGGTCACACCTTGAGTCCTGTGTCCAGTTCTGGGCCCCTCAATTTAGGAAGGATGTTGACTTGCTGGAGCGTGTCCAGAGAAGGGCAACATTGTTGGTGAGGGGTTTGGAACACAAGCCCTATGAGGAGAGGCTGAGGGAGCTGGGGTTGCTTAGCCTGGAGAAGAGGAGACTCAGGGTTGACCTTAATTGCTCTCTAGAACTACTTGAAAGGAGGTTGTAGACAGGCAGAGTTTGGTCTCTTCTCGCAGGCAGCCAGCACCAGAGCAAGAGGACACAGTCTCAAGCTGCACCAGGGGAGGTTTAGACTGGACATTAGGAAGAAGTTCTATACAGAGAGAGTGATTGTCTATTGGAATCGGCTACCCGTGGCGCTGGTGGTGTCACCTTCATTTGGGGTGTTCAGGAGGAGACTTGATGGGGTGCTTGGTGCCATGGTTTAGTTGTTTAGGTGGGTTGGATTGGTTGATGGGTTGGACGCGATGATCTTGAAGGTCTCTTCCAACCTGGTGTATTGTATTATTATTATCGTATTATTATTTATGAGATAGCTAGGCAGGTAGCTAGTAAATGCCTTGTATGTCAAAGAGTAAACAAGGGTGTCATGAGACAGGTTCCATCTGGGGGACGTACCATATCCTTACACCCATTCCAAGCTATTCAAGTAGATTTTTCTGAACTACCTCAGATTAACAGATGGAAATACCTCCTCATTCTAGTGGATCATTTGACACATTGGGTAGAAGCTGTGTTGGTCTCCCGAGCAAATGCCAATGTAGTAACTAAAGTGATATTGGAAGACATAATTCCCAGGTATGGGTTGGTAAACCAGATAGATTCTGATTGAGGCACTCATTTTACATCAAAGGTGGTCCAACAAATAATTGACAGTTTGGGCATATATTGGGAGCTTCATACCCCCTGGCACCCACAATGCTCTGGAACAGTAGAAAGAATGAACCAAACACTGAAACAAACCTTCACCAAATTAATGATTGAGACCCAGATGACATGGATTAAGTGCCTACCCTTGGCCCTGCTCCTGATCAGGACACAGCCAAGATCTGATATTGGTGTATCACCTTATGAAATGATGTTTGGGTTACCTTATTTACAAGGTGGGAGGGAAATGGCTAACTATGAATTGGGGGACAAAAACATTAGAAATTATGTGACGGCAATTGGGAGAACATTACAACATTTATGGGCTCAAGGGATGTTATTTCAGATTTCCAAATCCACAAATTTAAACCAGGAGATTGGGTTATGACAAAAATGTGGAAAGAACAAACACTTACATCTCAGTGGGAAGGACCTTTTCAGGTCTTGCTTACTACAGAGACTGCAGTACGGACAGCCGAGAGAGGATGGACACACGCAACAAGAGTTAAAGGACCTGTGGATCCACCCACCGAATGGACTGTGGTACCCCAAATGGAGGACCTAAAGATGGTCATCAGATGAGTTCCAGTATTAGAGCAGGAGTGGTAATGGTCCTTGCCTGAAAACATAAAACCTCCCTGGACAAGGGGATATAATCCAAGCAGAGTATCAGTGGGATTGAAGGAGGCAAGACCGGGTAGACCTCTGTAAATGCCACAAAGAAGATCTAGAACCATGCCTGTGGGCAGCAACCCCATAGGCCATGTGAGTGGAATTGCAAGTCACACCGAACTCCTAATTCCCAGGATTAACCACTAAGAAATATTCTCAGGAAAGGAACATCAGTTGTTAAAATTGGGGTATTTTGTTATTTGTTGTAGAATTGTTGCCAAGTTAGGTTATTATGGCTCAAGCCAAATGTAGTAGAAAGAAGGGGAGGGATTGTGAGAAATTGTTTTTAATATTTGGCTTTTGCAAGGGGAATTACTGGAGACCATGGGGTTCGATCGTTGGGCTGATTGGTTGGTTATGGTCTGTATTGTGTGGGGTATTGGGAGAGAAAGGTGAGGCGCCAACATGTCTAGAGACTGGCCAGGTCAAAAGTGCAGGTTTTGTCTCAGTCTTGATGGAGAGGGGTGGGAGCTTGCTGGGGAATATATGAATATGTATGTTTTCATATATGAATATGTATGTTTGCCATCTATATAAGTTCAACTTGTGTTGTTATGTTGCGCCTCTAGCAAATTCGCTATGCGCCCAGAGCTGTGTTGCTTTTATTCTATAATAAACTGGTTATAAATTTCAGCAGTGAGTTAGTTTCTCACACTGGTTTGCATCAACAAGGGCATCACCACAAGAGACAAAAAAGGCATTACCCCACTCTACTCAGTACTTCTCAGGCCACACCTGGAGTACTATATTCAGTTCTGGTTCTCATTATACAAAAAAAAGAGATGTGAACAGGCTGGGCAGGGTCCAGAGAGAGGCCACTAAGCTGATCAAAGGACTGCCCACAATATGAGGTGTAGTGGGTTGAAAATTCCCCCCAACATTAAATCTGCAGACCATTATTTCCCAGCCTGAGGAAGCAAGAAGACAAATTGTTTACATTACTAGCGTAAGTCCATTATCTTTCTAACGGGGTTGTTTAGAATTATAATTACTTTCCTTTCTACACCCAATAGAGATTTATTTACATTTTACCACTTTCTGTTCAATATTTGTGAAAAAAATTTAAAAGGCATAACCTAGAATTACCATATAAGGAAAGGCTGAGAAAAGAGGTCTTGTTCAACCCTAAGAAAGCTTAGCAGAGACCTAATTACCATGTTCCAGTGTTTAAGGGTGCCTACAAATAAGATGGAGATTCCCTTTCTACAAAGAGACACCCAGAAAACATGAGGAGTAATAGGTGTAAGTTACTCTGACTGGACACAAGGGATAAAAATTTTGCAATGAGAACAATCGCCCTTTGCAAGCACTTCCTCAGGGAGGTGATGGATTCCCCAACACTGGACACTTAAGATACAGTTGATAGAGTGTTGGGCCCTTTTACCTAAATGGTACCAAGAAAGGTTAAACCTGATGAGTTTTGAGGTCATTTCCAACCTGGTATCCTATGATTCTGTAATTCAGCTGTATTCTATGAAGACTGTTTTTCAGTTTCATTTACTCATCAGCCTGTGCTCTATTTCTACAGCAGAATGCAAAAGTGACATTTTAAAATTATGTTTTATGTGTGCTGTCAGCCAGCTGTTATTCAAAGAATGGGAAGCTCCTGTGAATCTGAACTCACTGCTCTGAAAGCTCGTGTACACTAGGTGATTCAAAGTTCTTGTGTTTAAATTAGTTGAAAATACCCTACAATGATAGTTAAATCATAATCAGAAACTGTTTAAAATCTGGACCAGGACTGCTTCTGAATCATATTTATTGTGTGGTTACATACATATGAAAACAGGAATGATTTTCTATAGTGTCCTCAAAACTGCTACTTTTATTATTATTTGAGCCAGAAAAGCTGTATTAGGAAAACAGAATTCAACCATATACATAGTATTTTTTTTTTTTTAATAAATGAGAAAAACATGTTTTGCAGACATATGTAGAATCTCATTTGCAGAGACTTCTTGTGGATTTTCTGCTTCTTGTATTGCTTTTCCCTGTGATAGTTCAGTTGTATATATTACTACAGTATTCCCTGTGCTTAACTTCCTTGAAGATAAAACTGGCATGTAGAAGAAAACTATGAAAGTAATCAACAATAAGTAGCAACTTCTCTTACTTGTTATTGTGAGAAACCAGCACAAAGATTTTGTAAATGAGGGAAGAGAAGAGTTTAAGGAAACAAAATATAGCTTGGGGCATTTAAAAGTGCAAGCCTTCAAAGAAGTTGCTTCAAGAGAGATGAATTTATTACAGGTAAAATATCCTATAAATATGAGTCAACTTCTTATCTATATGTATACCTTATTAGTCAATATGATTAACAAATTCTCAAAGTTTTTGTCATATAATGGTGCTTAAAATTTAACACAAACCATACCAATTTTGTTACAGAATATGAAAAGTGTTTTGACTAAAAACTACATTTATTTATTTTTAGCATTTAAGTGCTTTCATCATTGCATTGTCCATTCACTTCACAATTACCACAGCTACAGTTGCTGCATGAGCCTACCAGGGGTAAGGCTTTGCTTGACCTTCCTTTCACAAACAGGGAAGGGATGCTGGGAGATGTGGTGGCTGGAGGCTGTCTGGGGTCCAGTGACCAGGAAGTAATTGAAATTTCAGTATTCAGTCAAGCTAAGAGGGGCAGCAACAAAACCTCCACTCTGGACTTCCAGAGGGTGGGCTTCAGTTTACTTAAGGAACAAACTCAGAAGGTACCTTGGGAAACAGCCCTTAAAAACAAATGGGGCCAGGAGGGCTGGACCTACTTCAAGAAAGAATTCTTGAAGGCACAAGAACAGGCTGTGCCCATGTTCTAGAAGATGAGCCACCAGGGTAGAAGGCCAGACTAGAGGCTTTGCAGAGGGATCTCGACAGGCTGGACAGATGGGCAGAATCCAACGGCATGAGATTCAACACATCAAAGCGCCGGGTTCTGCACATTGGCCACAACAACCCCATGCAGCGCTACAGGCTGGGGTCAGAGTGGCTGGAAAGCGGCCATACAGAGAGGGACCTGGGGGTGCTGGTTGATGGGAGGCTGAACATGAGCCTGCAAGACAGCCAAGAGGGCCAATGGCATCCTGGCCTGTATCAGGAACAGTGTGCCCAGTAGGAGTAGGGAGGTCAATCTGCCCCTGTACACTCCACTGGTTAGGCCACACCTTGAGTCCTGTGTCCAGTTCTGGGCCCCTCAGTTTAGGAAGGATGTTGACTTGCTGGAAGGTGTCCAGATAAGGGCAACAAGGTTGGTGAGCGGTATGGAACACAAGCCCTGTGAAGAGAGGCTGAGGGAGCTGGGCTTGCTTAGCCTGGAGAAGAGGAGACTCTGGGGTGACCTTTTTGCTCTCTACCTCTACCTGAAGGGAGGTTGTAGACACGCAGGGGCTGGTCTCTTCTCGCAGGCAGCCTGCACCAGAACCAGAGGACACAGTCTCAAGCTGCACCAGTGCAGGTTTAGGCTGGATGTTAGGAAGAAGTTCTATACAGAGAGAGTGATTGCCCATTGGAATGGTCTGCCCAGGGAGGTATTGGAGTCACCATCATTGGAGGTGTTTAGGAGGAGACTTGATGGGGTGCTTGGTGCCATGATCTAGTTGTTTGGGTGGGTTGGATTGGTTGATAGGTTGGACGCGATGAACATGAAGGTCTCTTCCAACCTGGTTTATTGTATTTTACATACAAAACCAACAGTCCTTTGGAGAAACATGGATGCAGCAGTGAGAAAGACCAGGCCCAACCACGTGGTAGTGAACCAGGGAGCCAGCAGCAACTCTCTTAGTCCTTTTGTCCTGGCAGAACAGAAGCAAAAGAGTGAAATGTTCGTTGTACCCTCCCCTTTATAGTTTTGCTGGACAGGGAGGGGAGTGAAACAGACTAATTTGATTTCCTGGGGGGAACCCCCACTTCTGAGGAGAGCAGGGCTCTCACAACACCTCCCCTCCCGCTTTCAGGATCTGCATAACCCATCACAGAAAGAGATAGAGATTCTTGACGTAGAATGCATATGACTGTGGTATAGTTACGGTGTTCCTTTGGTAATGCCGAAAGGATTGAATACAGCAATAAGAGTATGTGCAATGAATTAAAGGTGAAGGTTTTAACAAATAGGAAGTATTCAATTATTGTTACAGCATAAGTCTTGTTTAATATATGATAAAATTATAAAATAATATAATGAATACTTTGCAAATAGAAAGAATCGGCTTGTGGGGCTAGTAGTTTCGGAGGTGTCAATTAAAATATAGTCACTGCAGGAAAGGTCTACAGTACCATAAACAAGAATGCCCTTCCTGAAAATAAAAGTTCAAAAATGTGCAATAGTAAAATATGCAGAAGGTACATTATTTAAGGCTGATAAGGATGACATCAGCTTGATGCTAGTTCTGTAGTTGGAAGCATATTACAATAGAGAGATCCTTGCTGAGTCAGTTACATATGAGCTAAAAATATAAGCTACCAGTGTGATTAAACCGCCAAAAAATAGACCTATTGTAACAGGCATTAGGGAGGTATTTGCAGTGGGAATCAAATGTAGTGATATATTGTAACAGGAAGGAAGATTTCTGAGATGGGAATTGAGTGAGAAACAGAATTTAAAAGAAAAAAATGATGAAAAAAGGATCCAAAGAATCATGCTCCTTGTTCATGTACTGTTGTGCTATGGTTTAGAAACATGGATTTGAAAGTCTTCAGGGGTGTTAAAGAGCCAAGAACTCAAGACCTCTTTCTTGGGTTTTACCTCCAAACACCAGACATTCCAGAAAACTTCTCAAATTTTAGAGTAAGTCCTGTTTCATTTGCCAAAGGGGATAATTAAATCTTGGAGAAGGCTCTGGGCTGTGACACCAAATTAATTTATATATAGACATCTGGCCCAGAATCAGTCTGTGAAGATTTTAACAGGAACAACTGTATTGAGATTGTTTCCTTACTTTAGTTCTCTATGAAAACTAATTGTTTAGGTTATAGGTCATTGGCTGCTAAGTGTTTGGGTTGGCACAATTCTCATTCACTACTAGTCTTTTCTGCCTAGCTGGTTGAAATGTGGAGATTTCAAAGACCTAGAAAGCAGATGTGGAGTTGCTTGCTCTCATCATGCCCAAGGATACGGCTACACAGACTTATGCCAATAAGACTGCAAAACATCCAACCTGGAGCTATATTGTGTCTGTCTACACATTCTATGAGTGATGTAGCTCAGATCCATCTGTACATGTTTAAGAAAATATTGTTGGTTTTCCTTGTATCTTGAGCCTAGGCTTCATTGCCAAGAAAGCAGAGACACAGAATCATAACTCCAAAATGAGCATAGGTTTTATTCTTCTTTGTAAGACAACCCTTCTTAAAGTAGAAAAATTAAGAAAATAAATTTAATTTTTTAATGTAAAAAAATATAGATCACATGAAAAAAAATCAAACCCCACAACTGCAGCTCAATTAGTCTTTAGATATAATGTAGTATTTTCATGTTCAAAATCTGCCAATTCAGTGAAGAGTTGCCATACAACTTTCCTCTATGATTTGGGGGGAAAAAAAGCTATGTAATATGGCTCATTTGCCAACAGAATTTGTGACTTTATTAGGACACAAATCTAGTGCTTTGTTGAAGCAATATGTAACAGAGACATAATATGAAAGAAAAAATACATCAAACCTTTGTACAAATTAAACAAGGTCAAAAATATGGGACTCAGCTTTTTTAGAAGTGCGAATATTTGTAAACTAAGTGGGCAGGTCTCACCTACACTGTTAGCACTTAGACTAAGCTGCAAACAACCAGTGTTCCATTGATCTGGACTACGTTTTACAGACCAGGGTCAGACTTTATATACTGCAGGTTAACTAATGCTGATGTTGTTCAATGCATTAAGACATACACACAATTCTCTGAAGGGAAATCCTTTTGGGTTTTGGTTGGTTGATTGGTTGGTTTCCTTTATGTACTATTTTTCAGGCATCAGAAAATAGAAAATCACTTAAGTCTTTTAGTTCTGTCATTTGTTATATATCTCTCTATTTGTGTTATATGCAAAGTATTCATCTGGAATGTATAGATGTTTTATATATGGTTTAATAATATAAACATCATGTGATATGTTGAGCAACTATTAGTATACCAGTGTCTGGCTAGTAAATATGATCATGATCTCTTCAAGGAGTAGAAATTCTTTGTACATGTGCTGCAGGTTGGTAGCCTGCCTTTATTTCATTGAGAAACAAAGACACTGATAAGAAGACACATATGGGATACTACTAATGACAGAAAGATTAGCAACCACATTCATATTTTTCCCCATCCATAACAAGAAATGGTCAAGCTCTGGCAAAGGCCATTTCATTCTGAATGTAAAATGAGCAATTTTTTAAATTATTCTCTTTTATATAAACACAAAAAGATTACATTCTTCCTGTACATTTTTATTATTACAGACATGACTGAACAAATTCACACAGTTATTTAGGCTGCCATTTTTGCTGAATGCAGTATCAGTGATGAGATTCACCATCTCAAAGTCCAGGGATGACAAACATGATGCTAATGAGTCAGAGGTGCCTAACAGCTTTTCCCAGCTATTATTCTTTTTCCACATCCTGCCAGCCAGTCTTTTCCTACAAGATTAACAAAACAACAAAAAATCAGTAACCACTTGATTTAATAGACAGTGCCACATAGTGTTGCCTTTTTTGCTCTAGTGCTCAATAGTTAGCCGCTGCACGCTCATCTTTTTCTTCATTCTCAAGGAAATACTTGTCTTTATATACAAATAGCCCATGCTATTCCGCCACTGCTGTTTGCTTAAAGCAGCTCTTTGAAACAAGAACTAATTCACAACCAGGGCAACAGCAGCAGAGCATTCATTAAGCCTTCCACACTATTAAGGGGAGGGATGTCTTCAAAGAGCACTGCAGAGGCGAGGCATCTGTATCTTTGCACTAGGAATCAAGATTCTCTTCAGATCCTCACACTTGATGCAATTACAGGGAAGATTATATTCTTTAGGTCTTCCATTCTGTCATTTATCCCTCCTGAAAGAGTAGATAATTCCCTGTTTTTTCCACAAATCAAGGTTTAATAACGATCCTTCTCAGTACTTTTCACATAGACAAGAATTACTTGTTTGTAATATAACCTTGATTGAGTGGTACATACCCCTGCTGATATCAGCAATATTGCTAGCGCAGTTACAAACTAAGTGGGGTTAGGAAGTATGCAGATTTTATAGATATGTGGAAGAAAACAGCAAATGACAGACAAACTGAAAAGTGTAGGTATGAATCACAGAATCAGCCAGGTTGGAAGAGACCTCCAAGATCAAGTCCAACTGATCACCAAACCCTATCTATTCAACAAGACCATGGCACTAAATGCCTCATCCAGGCTTTTCTTAAACACCTCTAGGGACAGTGACCTCACCACCTCCCTGGGCAGCCCATTCCAATGGGCAATCTCTCTTTCTGGGAAGAACTTATTTCTCAGATCAAGCCTAAGCTTCTTCCTACATCCTCATCTGTCCGCATCCATCTGCATGGACTTGCTGTCAGCATAGAAGGGACTGAATTTGGTTCTCTCCCACTCATTGTTTCTTTCTCCTGATGCTCACACAAACACGTACATGAGGTGTGCAGACTTCCATGACCAGCTACAGGAGCACAGCTGGCACCAAAATGTTATAAGATTTGATTTGATTTGATTTTTGCATATGAAAAATTGTCCTTTTTAAGGGAAGAAGCAACTGACAACCAGTCTATATCCTCATTTTTGATGAAGCTTTACCCTGATAGCTAAATTAGATGACCCCTTCCATCTCTAATTTATGGTCTATGATGCAGGCAAAACAAATTGAAAGCCTGACACTGGTGAACTCTTCACTGCAGGCAGCACACTCCAGAAGGAATCAACAAAAGAGAAGTGTGAGCTCAGCAGACAATCTTTGCAAGTCCCATCTGCACTGAAGGTTCACTCTGTGAACTCACAGGCTGCATTGAAATGAGCAGAGGGAAGAGACGTCCTGAATTTAGCCATGTGCAAACAGCAGATTGCAGATGCAGACTGTGGCCTGAAACCAATAACCACAGTTCTTTTTACATCCCTTGCAGCCCCTGCGTGCTTGGAGGAGTTTTGGCTGGTGTGACTTCCTCCTGGTGCATCAGGAAAAGGCAAGCTGAAGCAGTGTTCTCACACTACCTTCAGAGAGAGCTCCCCCAGTCCTCCTGACACCGGTGTTCAAGTGCCTCTGATTGATGTTCCTGGGAAGACCTGAGGTGTTCTAGGTGCCTGAAGCTTCTGACTGTGGACAGCTGCTTTGAGGAACAAAACTGGGACTGAAAAAGTCTTGTATCCTCTTTCTTCCTTTCTCTCAGTAGTGGAAAAAGAACCTTCAGCAGTGTTTAAGAAACTACTTTTGCACTCATAAGCTGTGGTGGGGCACAGATTGATATATGAAGTGAATGCAGGTTCCCTAGGGAGCTTGTGGATGATCCCTCCCTGGAGGTGTTCAAGACCAGGATGGATGAAGCCTTGAGCAACATGGGATGGTGGGAAGTGTCCCTGCCCATGGTAGGGGGTTTGGAACTAGATAGCTTTTGAGGTCCCTTTGAACCCAAACCATTCTATGATTCTACAGATTTATGCCTGTGGATAGCTGTAATGGATGCTTTCATTGCTACAAGTTTTCTGGAATGCTTACACAAACATTACTCCATACTGGTGGGGATGCATCTGCTTCTAAGGGCTTGTCTACAGGGGAAGACCATCATGTGTCAACATAGAGTAGGAACTGACAGTGGTCTTGGGCTGTCCTCTCCTGGGGGTGTGGTGAAGGCACATTATGCCCAGATATTGAATCTTGTCCCAGCATGTGGACAAGTTCCCCTCCTTCATGAGGGAGACAAAAGCCAAGGCATTAGTGTGGCCAGCAGGAGCAGGGAGGTCATTGTGCCCCTGTACTCTGCTTTGGTTAGGCCACACCTTGAGTCCTGTGTCCAGTTCTGGGCCCCTCAGTTTAGGAAGGACATTGAGACACTTGAATGTGTCCAGAGAAGGGCAACAAGGCTGGTGAAAGGCCTTGAGCACAAGCCCTGTGAGGAGAGGCTGAGGGAGCTGGGATTGTTTATCCTGGAGAAGAGGAGGCTCAGGGGTGACCTCATTGCTCTCTACAATTACCTGAAAGGTGGTTGTAGCCAGGAAGAGGTTGGTCTCTTCTCCCAGGCAACCAGCACCAGAACAAGAGGACACAGTCTCAAGCTGCGCCAGGGGAATTTTAGGCTCGAGGTGAGGAGAAAGTTCTTCACCAAGAGAGTTGTTCGTCATTAGAATGGGCTGCCCAGGGAGGTGGTGGAGTCACTGTCCCTGGAGGTGTTCAAGAGGGGATTGGACGTGGCACTTGGTGCCACAGTCTAGTCATGGGGTCTGTGGTGACAGGTTGGACTCGATGATCTTCGAGGTCTCTTCCAACTTTAGTGATACTGTGATACTGTGATTAGCCATGCCAGCACAGACCCCTGCACGCACCCCTAGCCTGGGATGCTCGTGCGATTACCAAGTATGGGCATAATTCTTGCTTCACACTTTCTATAGGCTGAAGACAGTTGTTTACAAGAGTGCCCATTGGTCAAACCCAGCCTCAAGGAAGTATTACCTCAGTTGGTAAACAAGTTGCCCCCTCTTTCACTTTGTCTTTTTCCTTGCTCAAGAGGACAATGCTCAAGCCATAGCCTCTGCCATTGAGCTCATTGCTATTAAGCCGTCTCTCTCTCATACATGCAAGCACACTAGAAGCCTCTGCATGACGAGATGAAGCCCGTATCCAGGCAGGCCCACTGAGCCATAGCCCTGAGAATATCTTTGGAGAGGAGGGGCCTTCACTGAGCTTGAGGAGCTCCGGCATCATTACAGCCAGTCACACCAACTGGGAGTGCCCACCGTGCCTCCAGTGGACAGGACCCCTGAGGGTAAGATATGCCTAACTGTTGGGGAAAGGGACTAAAGTAGCCCACACATCTACATAACCCCGCTATTGCAGGAGAGGAGTCACTACTGTTGCCACTCTGAGCCCTGTAAACCTCAGGGAAGACCTAGAGCACCCTCCTCCAAACCTGGGACTGCTCTGAGGGTCCCACTGCTCCTTTAAGCCAAGTAAACAGGAAGACGCCGCTTCATGCAGATGCACTTCTTCCCTGAGGCCATTCACATTAGCCCTGAGACCCATCACAGCCGGGCTGACTCCCCCTGCTGGGTCCAGCCCCACCTACTGCCAACGCCAGATTGGAAATCTCCGAGCCTGCCTATCGGGAACCATCACCCTGCCCTGGCATGCAAGCTGACTCTGAGGGCCGACCCCATCCCAGGACCAGCCCTATCAGCCCTGCCAGCCCTGCCAGGCCAATCCCCTACCAGGACTGCTTCCTACTGTCTGGAGGGAATCTGCTGAATCCTGAAAGGGAACCTGCTTACTAGCTAAGCCAAGGTCCCATTTCCTCTCCACTGCTGTGGAGAGAGGACAGCCGAACAATGCTGCCGTCTAGACCAGCCTAGGAAACAGTCCAGCAACAGCAGTCTGCTGGAACCCAACTTTGCTACAAACAACAGCTACAAAGTATCTTCCACGTGCTTTCCATCCACTAACACTCAGTTCAAAGCATCCGTGTCTAGCAGAGTAATCTCTGACGCATAGAAATACCTCTGTATATAGTTAAGTAGCCACCTGCATTCTGTCGAGTTGCCATCTAGTGGCCAAATGGCAGAACTGTACCCTTCATTATATAAATGTAGACATGATTCTGTAAATATTTCCAACTGAGTTACAATTATAATGCTAAGCCATTTATGGAATGTATTTTACAAGTGTGCAGTAGAATGTGTATATAAATTAGTGATTAATTGGTTATTAATAATGTTGATAATTAATAAAACAATATTTTCATATTTCATATTCATAAATTAATAACTTTTTCATCACAGGGGGTGATACAACAAGAAGGAATGGGCATTAAGAAAAAAAAATGCTGGACATAAAGGAAAAAAACTTCATTGAAAGGGTTGTGGGGACTGGAACAGGCTGACCAGGAGGTGGTGGAACCACCACCCCTGGAGGTCTTCAAAAGCTGTGTACAATACAATAAACCAAGTTGGAAGAGACCCTCAAGATCATCGCGTCCAACCCATCAAACAACTAGATCATATCACCAAGCACCCCATCAAGTCTCCTCCTGAACACCTCCAATGACGGTGACTCCACCACCTCCCCAGGCAGCCCATTCCATAGATGTGTAGATGTGGTGCTTGCAGATGTGGCTTAGTGTTGGACTTGCTAGAGCTAATGATTGGGCTTGATAGTCACAAAACCACAGAACCACAGAATCAACCAGGTTGGAAGGGCTCTTCAAGATCAAGTCCATCCAATCACCCAATCATATCTAATCAACTAAACAATGGAATTAAGTGTTTCATCTGGTCATTTTTCAACACCTCCAGGGAGGCTGACCCCAACACCCCCTGGGCAGTGCATTCTTCTCACTCTGTGAAGAACCTTTTCTAAGATCAAGCCTCATCATCCCCTTACACATCTTGAGACTGTGTCCTCTTGTTCTGTTGCTGGTTGACTGGGAGAACAGACCAACCCCCACCTGGTACAACCTCCCTTCAGGTACTTCTAGACAGCAACAAGGTCTGCCCTGTGCCCCCTCTTCTCCAGGCTAAACAACCCCAGCTCTTCTCACAGGGCTTGTGCTCCAAACCCCTCACCAGCTTTTTTGCCCTTCTCTGGACACATTCCAGCAAGTCAATATCTTTCCTAAACTGAAGGGCCCAGAACTGGAAGCAGGACTCCAGGTGTGGCCTAACCAATGCTGAGGACGGGGGCAGAATGACCTCCCTGCTCCTGCTGGCCACACTATTCTTGATGCAGGCCAGGATGCCATTGGCCCCCATGGCCACCTGGGCACACTGCTGGCTCATGTTCAGGCTACTATCAACCAGTACCCCCAAATCCCTCTCTGCTTGGCCACTCTTCAGCTGCTCTGACCCCAGCCTGTAGCACTGCATGGAGTTGTTGCAGCCAATGTGTAGAACCCAGCACTTAGATGTATTCCATCTCATGCCATTGGACTCTGCCCATCTGTCCAGCCTGTCAAAGTCCCTCTGCAGAGCTCTCCTACCCTCTAACAGATCAGCTCCTGCCTCCACCTTGGTGTCATCTGCAAATTTACTGATGATGGACTCAATACCCTCATCCAGATCATTAATAAAGATATTAAAGAGCATGGGGCCCAGCACTGATCCCTGGGGAACACCACTATTGACTGTCTGCCAGCTAGAAATGGTACCATTCACAACCACCCTCTGGGCCTAGCTGTCTGCGAGTTCTTAACCCAATTCAGAATGCACCTATCCAAGCCATGGGCTAACATCTTTGCCAGGACTTTGCAATGGGGGACAGTGTCAAAGGCCTTGCTGAAGTCCAGGTAGACCACATCCACAGCTTTTCCTGCAGCCACCACTAGGGTCAGTCAGGAACTGCCCCTTCTAAATCCATGTTGACTGGGCCTGATCCCTTGGCCATCATGTAGGTGATGTGTGATTGCACTCAAGGTGACCTGTTCCATAATCTTGCCTGGCACTGAGGTCAGGCTGAAAAGCCTGTAATTCCCTGGCTCCTCCTACTGGCACTTATTGTTGATGAGTATCATGCTGGCCAGCTTTTAAGTTTCTCTAAGTTTAAATGGGTTTTGCATCTCTGATTTTTTTCCTACATGACCTAGCAACATACTTAAACATTTCTTGGGTTATCTCTCCTGCTTTCAAAGATGACACACTCACTTTTTTTCCCCCTTAATTAATTCAGAAGCTCATTGCCCATCCAGGCTGGCCTTCTACCCTGGTGGCTCATCTTCGGGCGCATTGCCACAGCCTGTTCCTGCACCTTCAAGAGTTCTTTCTTGAAGTAGGTCCAGCTCTCCTCGACCCCTTTGTTTTTAAGGGCTGTTTCCCAAGGTACGTTCTGAGTTAGTTCCTTGAGTAACCTGAAGTCTGCCCTCTGGAAGTCCAGAGTGGAGATTTTATTGCTGCCCCCTTAGCTTGCTGCATATTGAAAATTCAATTTTTTCGTAGTCACTGCACCCCAGACAGCTTCTGACCACAACATCTCCCACCAGCCTTTCTCTATTTGCAAAGAATAGGTCAAGCAAAGCGGTACCCCTTGTAGGCTCACAGAGTAGCTGGGATAAGAAGCTGTCCTCCATACACACTAAAAACCCTCTAGACTGACTCCTTTCTGCTGTGTTGAGTTCCCAGCAGATATCAGGCAGGTTAAAGTCACCCATAAGAACAAGGTCTGGCAATCTTGAGACAGCCTCTAGCTGCCTATAGAATAATTCTTCAACATCTTCATCCTGGTTGGGTGGTTTATAAAAGATGCAAACCGGGATATCAGCATTTTTGGCTTTCCCTGTAATTCTCACCCACAGGCACTCAACCTGATCATCCTTAATCTCTAGCTTCATCCTGTCTAGAGCCTCCCTGATGTACAGGGCCACCCCTCCACCTCGTCTCCTTTGCCTGTCTCTCCTGAAGAGCATGTAGCCATCAATTACAGTGCTCCAGTCATGTGAGTCATCCTGCCATGTTTCTGTGGTGGCAACTACATCATAACTTTCCTGCTGTAACAAGGCTTCCAGGTCTTCTTGTTTGTTACCCATACAATAGTGTACATGCACTTCAGCTGGGCTGCTGGTTTCACCCTCGACCCTCAGACTCATGTCTGGAGATACTGGTTTCAATCCCTTCCCCTTTGAATCTAGTTTAAAGCCCTGTCAATAAGCTCTGCTAACTCCCTTCCTAAAACCCTTTTCCTTCTGTGGGACAGGCTATTTTCATGTGCCAGGATCTTTCTTCCCCTCTGAGATAGATACACTCCATCTGTTGCTAGTGGACCTCATGCCATAGAAAGTTCCCCAAGATCAAATAACCCAAAATTCTGTTAGTGGCACCAGCCTCTGAGCCAGTTGTTAATCATACCCCTTTTCCTGTTCCTTTCAGTATTCCTTCCTGCAACTAAGGGTATATGAAAAAAATTACCTGTGCCCCTGATCCATCAACCAGTTTTCCCAGTGCCTTGATGTCCTTTTCAATTGCTTTTGGACTTCTGTTTTTGACCTCATCACTCCCTGCATGCATAACTATCAAGGGATAGTAATCAGAGAACTGTACCAGATTAGGCAGCCTTCTGATAACATCACTGACTCAGGCCCGAGGGAGGCATCAGACTTCCCTGCGGGAAGGATCTGGCCAACATGTGGGGCCCTCTGTTCCCCTCAGGAGGGTATCACCAAAAACAATTACCCTCCCCCCTTTTTTTTTTTTTTTTTTTTTTAAGGGAACAAGTCCTGATGTAAGGTGGGGAGCTTTTTTGCTTTAGGCTACCCCTCAGATGATGTCTCTTTTGCCTTTTTATTTAACACACCCTCCACTTCCAGTGCCCCATACTTGTTTTGCAAGGTAAGCTGGGAAGGTGAGTGGAGCTGTTAGGGCGTTCTCTTGCCTCTCCTAACAGGGACCTGTATCCGTTCCCTCTGCTTCTTGACTCTTCTCCCTCTGCTAGAGGAGTCTGCAGAAACTGGTATCACAAATACAACTTTCTTTCATGTTTCCTTGCAGTCTGTAGTTTTGCTATTTCCTCTTTCAGTTCAGCCACCAGGTTAAGCAGGTAATCAACCTGTTCACACCAAAGACAGATGTTGTCTCCACCACCCTCCATTTTAAGTACCAGGCCCCAGCACTCTCTGCTGCCAGTTGCCTGGACACTTGTGTGTTTATGTTTGACTTCAACCTGGGTCGACACTGATCTATTGGAACAGCTTTTTACTGAGTTGCAACCATCCTTATTCCTGCCTGTGTGACCTAACTGGAGAAGACTTTCCCAACAAACCCACGTGACTCAGCACTTCCCTGTGGTGAAAACACCTGCCACTGCAGCAGCCTCCACCCACACCATGCATGCCTCTCATGACAGAGAAGCTGGCTCAGGCAGAGGGGGGACACATGCCACTCCACATGGTGTGTGGTCCTGGTCCTGCCTCAGTGTGCTGCAGTTTCAGATTTTGTGATGCTGGAAAGGACAGTGAGGGAATACTGAAATCAGCCATAACACTCAGGAAAAGCTTCGGTTATTCATCTCTTCAGAAGCACACAATGGAGAAGACAGGACATAAATTCCTGGTATTACAAACAAAAAATTCCCCCAACAAAACAACAAAACCAAAACAAACAAAAAACCCCAAAACAAACAAAATGCCAAGTTTTACAGAAAAAGGTTTTAATGTTAGGTTTACTAGAGAGGTCCTACAGAGTGTCTCTGTTAGTGACTTTTGCAGAAACTCTCCAAATTTATTTAAACTGAAAGAGGTCCTAAACTCTCTAGAATCCTCTGTCCTTGTTTTGCTGTGAAAACCCACTCACAGATGGAAACATGGAAAAAGTCATACACACTGGTGATTATAACTTTCTTTACCTGGCAAATACTCTCTCCCTGTAACCCTTCCACAAATTTTAGACACACTGTCATTGTAATACAAGTCACCAGTTGCCCAGTACCTTCTAAACAGAGATTAAAAAATAGGATGCTTTTTTTAAAATTTATTTTATAAAGTTCTTAAATGTGACCATTCTAGGCTGTGCCTTTAAGAAAGGGACAGTTGCTGCAACGCTCTGGCTGAATGTTTTGAAAAACAAAATATTCCAAACGAATTTCATTGGTAGATTGGTAGAATGCAACTTTAAGTTTTAGTTCTGTTTGAATTTCAGTTCAGTTCTGTCTGTTCCTGTCGGCCTCTCTGTTTTCAGTCTCTCTCTGAGCAACAGCTGCTAGACGGAGTTAACCTTGAATTAACAAAGCTAACAGATAAGAAACTAATTCTGGCATACGCTTTGAGCTAACAGATTTTTTCCTCATTAATAATTACCTTTTCTCTCTCTCTAACCCTTTTTGGAAAAAAGGGAGCTAGGGGGAGAGAGTGGGTATGGGGGGGGGGAAACCCTTCTGGCTGGAAGACGGAAAGGTCTGTTCTGTATTACGTTCTTTGCTGTATATTTCTATATATATTGTAAATACTGCTTATTTTGTATATATCCATCTGCATTTCATTCTGCTTGTAAATACAGCTTGTCCATTCTGCTTCTCTGACTGAGTTAGCCGTGGTTTCTTTGTGTGGGGGGAAGAACTTTCTCTCACCACCACATTAAAGAAGACTGAATAAAACATATTCAATGTCATATACTGATGAATGTGCTTGTTCATTTAAACATTGTACATGATCAGACATTAATGTCATATATGTCATATTCAGTATGATGTACAGATGTTGTTTTCTTCTGTTTTTTCATGCTTTAATAGTTGTTGAGAAACAAGTTAAACATTCTTCTGACTTTGCTCTCTTTTGAAATGCAGTTTTATCAAGCACTTTTCAAATGAAAATTACAATAAACTTTTTATTTCTTATATAACCCATAAGGGACATAGGGATAACTAAACCATTTACTGGGACAGAATAGTGAACCCTTGCTGATTTGTAACTTCTTATGAACAATGTTTACAGTTTTTTTCCTTTTTTAAAAATGTGTACCGTGAGAAGAACTAGTTGACAACTAATGAAATCTCTATATAGATTTGTTTTCAAAATTCCCCATTAAGTGATATTTCAAGAATGTCTAAATTTTTACCTCCCATGATTTAAGAATAGAATAGAATAGAATAGAATAGAATAGAATAGAATAGAATAGAATAGAATAGAATAGAATAGAATAGAATAGAATAACCAAGGTTGGAAGAGACCATGAAGATCATCGAGTCCAACCTGTAACCATAACCTCACAACTAGACCATGGCACCAAGTGCCACATCCAGTCCCCTCCTGAACGCCTCCAGGGACGGAGCACCTTCACTGGAGGTGTTCAGGAGAAGACTTGATGGGGTGCTTGGCTGCATGGTCTAGTTGTTGGGTGGGTTGGATTGGTTGATGGGTTGGACGCGATGATCTTGAAGGTCTCTTCCAACCTGGTGTATTGTATTATTGTATTATTGTGGTATTGCCCTAAGGTTCTGAAATCTCTTTTAATTGATCGTGAGCCTCTCATTGTTGCATCATCACTACCCATCTGAAAGACCAGCAGTGGGTAGTAGTCTGAAGGACACATGAGTTTGGGAATTTTGCCTACTACGTCCTTTACTTGGGCACCAGGGAGTCAAAGAACAATTCCAGAAATTCAGCAGAAACTGTCAGTGCAGAGAAGTGCACTTCAAATATTTTTGTCACCAGCACTCTTTTCCATTGCTAGAAAAGAACTGGAAGCCTTGGTACAAGACGAAAACTATGATGTTGTCACCATAACAGAAATGTGGTGGGATGACTCGCAGAACTGGAGCACTGTAATCAACGACTACAGACTCTTCAGGAGAGACAGACAGGAGAGAAGGGGTGGACGAGTGGCCCTGTATATTAGAGAGGCTCTGGATGTCATGGAAGTAGAGATTAAGGATGATCAAGTTGAGTTCCTATGGGTAACAATTAGGGGGAAGGCCAACAATGTTGACATCATGGTTGGAGTCTGTTATAGACCATCCAACCAGGAGGAGGAGGTTGATTCATTATTCTTTAAGCAACTGGAGACTGCCTCAAGATCACTTGCCCTTGTTCTTGTGGGTGTCTTTAACCTGCCAGACATCTTCTGGGAATTTAACACTGAAGAGAAGAGGCAGTGTAGAAGGTTCCTAGAGTGTGTGGAGGATAGCTTTTTATCCTAGCTGTTATGTGAGCCTACCAGGGATGCAGCCCTGCTTGACCTGCTGTTTACAAATAGAAAAGGACTGGTGGGAGATGTGGTGGTCAGAGGCCATCTGGGGTCCAGTGACCATGAAATAGCTGAGCTTTCAATATACAGTGAAAACAGAAAGGGCATCAACAAAACCTCCACATTGGACTTCCGGAGGGCATAGTTCAGCTTATTAAAGGAACTAACTCAGAAGGTACCTTGGGAAACAGCCCTTAAAAACAAAGGGGTCCAGGAAGGCTGGACCTATTTCAAGAAAGAAATCTTGAATGCTCAGAAACAGGCTGCCCCAATGTGCTGGAAGATGAGACAATGAGGGAGACAGACAGACTGGGAGTTTCTAAAGGAATTAAGCAAAAAAAAGAGGGTGTACCACCTTTGGAATAAAAGGGAGATATCCCAGGAAGAGTTTAAGGACATTGCTAGGTCATGCAGGAAATAAATTAGAGAGGCAAAGGCCCATTTAGAGCTTAGACTGGCCACTGCTGTGAAGGACAACAAAATATGTTTCTACAAATACATTAATGGCAAAAGGAGAGGCAAGGACAACCTCTACTTTTTATTGGATGCAGAGGGGAACATTGTAACAAAGGATGAGGAAAAGGCAGAAGTACTTAATACCTTCTTTGTCTCAATCTTCAAAGGTGGGACAGGTTGTCTTCAGGACAAGTTGCCTCCTGAACTGGCTGATGGATCCAGGGACCGGTATAGTCCCCCTGTAATCCAGGAGGAAGCAGCAAGGGACCTGCTGAGACACTTGGATCCTCACAAGTCCATGGGAGCAGATGGGATCCATCCTAGGGTACTGAGAGAGCTGGCAGATGAGCTGGACAAGCCACTCACCATCATTTTTCAGCAGTCCTGGCTCACTGGAGAGGCCCCAGATGACTGGAAGCTGGCCAATATGATGCCCATCCACAAGGGCCAGTTGGATGAGCCAGGGAATTATAGGCCTATCAGCCTGACCTCAATGCCAGGCAAGATTATGGAACAGGTCATCTTGAGTGCAATCACACAGCACTTAGAGGATGGCCAAGGGATCAGGCCCAACCAGCATGGATTTAGGAAGAGTAGGTCCTGCCTCCCCAACCTGATCTCTTTCTATGATCAGGTGACCCGCCTGGTGTATGTGGGGAGGCCTGTGGATGTAGTCTACGTGGACTTCAGCAGGGCCTTTGACACTGTCCCCCACAGCAAACACAAGTGCTATGAAGAGATGCTGAGGGAGCTGGGGTTGTTTAGCCTGGAGAAGAGAAGGCTCAGGGGAGACCTCATTGCTGTCTACAACTACCTGAAGGGAGGTTGTAGCCAGGTGGGGGTCAGTTTGTTCTCCCAGGCAACCAGTGACAAGAGGACACAATCTCAAGAGGTTCTGGCAGGATATTAGGAAGAAGTTCTTCACGGAGAGAGTGATTAGAATGGGCTGCCCAGGGTGGTGGTGGAGTCATTGTCCCTGGAAATCTTCAAGAAAAGACTAAATGAGGCATTTAGTGCCATGGTCTAGTTGGTTGGATAGGGCTGGGTGATAGGTTGGACCGGATGATCTTGGAGGTCTTTTGCAACCTGATTGATTCTATGATTCTAAGATTCAAAATCGAAGTCATTGTGTTTAACATATCTAAGGGAAATGGGGATTTTAGAGCATAACATTAGCATAGATACATCAACATTTTGTCTAGCTGGGCTTTAAGCAATCATTTATACATGCAGTTACCTAATATTGGCACACAGTCCCAGTGCATTATAAATACAAACATAGACAAGCATCTTATTAGTTCCTGAGTGAATTTGGAAGTGGCAGTCCTGCAATGCATTCCTTGAGGGAGATTGCTGGTGTCACCAATTACTTCAGAAGTCTGTAAAGCAGAGCGAATAAAAGTAGAACGTTACAAATGTCTAACAAAGAACAGGTGGTGCAACAAACACAATTAAAACAAATAGCCTAACCCAGCAAATGGTGTTAGGCAATTAACCTACCATTTTTCTGACTCTGACAGTAAGAGAGATGAATGACCAAGAGCTGCATTTTCTCAAGATTCAATGTCAGTCATAGCTCCCATTCATAATGCTGTGGCTCACTTCTTAGCAATGTTTAAATAGGCACTTGAAAACCAATATTAAGTTTTTAATGCTTCAAAAGCAGCAAAAAGTTCCCTTCTCCTTGACAAAGAATATTAAAAGCAGCCACTAGTTATGCACACCACTGTGAGGTAACGTTGGCTAAGGCCTGTGGAGTCCATTGCACTTTAAAGTTTCAGATGAGACACAAACCTTACTTTGGATGGCACTTATCTCTCATTTAGTGCTAAGGCATTAAGGATGCAGCATGTCTCAAAACACAAACTGTTCCTCAGGCATCAAAGCTGAAGAGATTTTAATTAAAAAAAAAAAAAAAGTAAATTAAGATATATAGAAGATGAAAATGATTCAAACATCACATAAAGAGACAAGTTTGAGGGCATTTACAAATGTCTTTCTCTGTCATAATTCTGTAAATTAAAACTCCTTACTTACTCTTCATTCTCTCCATAATCATTTAATACATCCTGGCTTGTTACCACATTTCCTGTTCCGTATTTTCATGTGAGTTTGAGGTCACTCACTCCCCATCTATCTACTTATTTCCTTCCCTTCTTATATATATAAAATGAACAGTAGGATCTAAAATAAATAAATAACCAGATCATTTTGTTAGTTAGTTTCTCCTCAATAACAACAAACAAAATTGGTTATTTGATGGAGAGTTTACTGAGCAGCCTTGTGATCCAACCTAAGTAGGAAGAAAATGTCATAGAGAAAATTGGCAGAAAAGCTATTGAAACATGTTGGAAATGGACAAAATAAGAAAATTGACTGAAAAATTAAGGTAAATAAGATCAGAATTAGGCCTTGTGTGTTAAGAGATCATAATTTAAGACCTACATTCTGCATTTAGTGGACTGCAAAGCAACAGGAATGTAGCAACACCTGTCTGCTAACCTTAGGAACTGCCAGTGATTTAATTAATTTAATATTTATCAGTAAGAATCAGAGACACTGGCATGTTCCAGTTTTGGGGATCAAATGGCATTTATTTCCAAGGGAAAGCATCTAAATGGGTCAATTTCCTAATTTTGGATTCAAGACACAATATGCAATTTAAAAAATTTCATTCTCCCTGGTTCCCTCACTTCTGTGACATATTAGTGAACTTCAGATTGTCACAGAGGAGTCATATCTGTATCACTTACATAAATCCTGTAGTGAAATGCATGGATAGGTATCACAGGAGAAACTTCCTACTGACAGCATGATATAAAATGTCAGACACTAGATTTGCCAAGGCTTTGGATATATTTATAAAATTGCCCAGCTTAGAGCATAACTATAAATGGTTAGCTGATGCCAGTGTTGGAAGCAGAAGAAAATTTTGCTGTTTCAGTTAGAAAATCAAATACAAACCTGATAGATAAAATACAGCATTAAAGTGATATTATATTGTATAGCATGTCTAGAAAGTCATCAAGATATATAAACTGGCAACTTGAGTACAATATAGAGCCAAAAGAAATTAATTATATTGGTAGTTGCAGTTCAGACTGGTGCCAGGGGGAAACAAAACAAAACAAAACACAACAAAACACAAACCCCCCCAAAACCAACCAAAACAAAACAAAAAAACCAACCAAACAACGGCCAAAAAATCTACAAACCTTAGCACTTACATGGCTACAATGAGTCATATAAAAAGATACCAATACTGAGCTAATGAACCAATTTGAGCTTATGTTTATTTAGAAGGATTTTTCATTAAAACATAGGTGCCAAGGAACATGTTTACGTGTGACTGTTTTAGGCTGTGCCTTTAAGAAAGGGACAGTTACTGGAATATTCTGGCTGAATGTTTTGAAAACCATTCAGATATTCTAAACTAATTTCATTGGTAGATTGGTAGAATGCAACTTTAAGTTTTAGTTCTGTTTGAATTTCAGTTCAGTTCTGTCTGTTCCTGTCGGCCTGTCTGTTTCTGTCTTTCTCTGAAACATCTGCATCTTCAAGGAGTTGACCTTGAATTAACTGAACTAACTAGATAAGAAAATTAATTCTTGCATAGGCTTTGAGCTAACAGAATTTCCTCCTTAATTACCTTTTTCTCTCTCTCTAACCCTTTTTGGGAAAAAAGGGAGGTAGGGGGAGAGAGAGGGGCATAGGGCCGGGGGACCCTCCTAGCTGGAGGAGGGAAAAGGTCTTCTGTATTACATTCATTGCTGTATATTTCTGTATATATTGTAAATACTGTATATTGTGTATATATCCATCTGCGTTTCATTCCTGCTTGTAAATATAGCACATTCGTTCTGCTTCTCCGACTGAGTTAGCTGTGGTTTCTTTGTGTGTTGGGGGAGAACTTTCTCTCACCACCACATTATATTATGGGACAGTTTCTCCAAAGACAGATAATGAAACTGTCCAAAGCACATTTGTAAAGATTTGGGGGTTGCACAAAGAGAAATATTTGGGCACATAAAGCCAAGATTTGGAATACTATCAAGATGATACAAATGCCAATATACTCTAATTGCTGGACACCAAAGGATTTCCAAATTTCTGAGGTCTGTATACCTCATACAGTATCCATAGCATATACCCAGATCTCAATCCAGAAACATACTTGTATACATTATAAGGAATACAACTCCTCTTGAATTCTAGTTAACAGAGACACTACTTAGGCAGCTGTTACAAACTGGGTGATTAAATGTGGTTGAAGACACTGAGCTGCCCCTGAACATACTCAGTCGTTTACACAGCATTACAAAGAGCCAGTCAGAGCATTTGCTGGCACACCAGAAGCAGGACACCATTTTTAATTAAAAAAAAAGTAGTGGCAGAATTAGCCTCTTAATTAACCAATGAATTAATTAATTAACCCAGTGCAAATACTTATGGACTGCTTTGGGATCCAAAGCTTCTACTGGCCTCTATGGCATCATGCAGGAGTACAGTCAGGTCCTACTTACCCTTTTGCAGATTCCTTGAATTTCATACCTGTTTGCTACTGTAAATCTCATCTACAGGTGTAAAAGTCTTGATTGTTTTTAAAGTTTGCCTTCTTCAAAAGGAAAAGTACTGCAGTGCATTTCATTAGACTAAAAAGAAGAATCTGACATACAAATAATAGACCCAACAAAGACCTTTCACTTTAGCATATTGCAGTTCACTGAGATATCTCCCTCAAAAATGCTCTTCCTAATGGACCTTTTTCCATAAATACTCAAATGTCTTGGTGAATATCATTCTTATAAGAACTATTAAGTACATTTATATGATGTCAATAGAGAGATATGACCAATTATAGTAGCCAAGAGCCTGCCCCACCATAATGTATTAGTTTTGACATCACTGGAAACTGAGAGCTTTGTTTTTATGATCAGTGCTTGCACAGTAACTGAACATCCAAAATTGCCCAGTTTCTGTCATCAGCCTTATTAGTTACACAGCAAAGTGAGCTGTGTGGCTCTCTGGCTTCAAAAATGGCAGGTAGGATCTTCGCACACTGAATTAAACACTACCTTAGAAGTCTAATCCTTGTTTATGGTAAGATCCTTTTCACCTCTGTTCATAAAAGATGTAGTCATTTAAATGTCCCTTTACTCCCTGTCAGAGTATATAGGAGTCTTAACCCAAATGAAAATCTCTTCCTAAATACACAGAGATTAAATGACTGGGTAATGTATTGAGATAATTTCCAGAGCTCTGCAGAGAATATGTTTAAGTCTCTTACTACATGTATGTGAACATATATTTGAACACTGTTCTTTAAAGCGCTTCCCATACACCTGTCATACATATCACAAATAATAGGTGCAGAAACCACTAGTATGGTTTGTTCTCATAGAGCAATATATTAAAAAGAAAAAAAAAGACAATAGTGAAAAATTGTCAATGTTGCTAAGTCAAGGGAACACGGTAAGACAGAGCAAAAAACTGTCTCTTGCGTGTATTTATACAGTGTGACTGGGGAGGATGGGGAAGAAGTCTCTCATCATGTGAAAATCCTGAGTCTTTGTGACTGTGAAAGTTTATTCTTATCAGAGTTCTTCTCTCAATATGTTTAAACCATGAAGTTATTTGCTGCCAGTTTGGATATTATGGGAGGAAAGTGACCTGTAAGTATGTTTTGTGGAGCTAAACATTTTGTGCACACTATGGCAATCTAAGACACGAAGACAGGTATTAGGAATGAAGGTTACCAAAGCTGGACAAGCAGGTTTATTTTCCATATCACAAGTATTTCATAACCTTCTAAACTGAAGGGAAATGTCTATCAAGATAAACAGAGAATATGAGATTTGCAGAATCAGTAGTAAAATGTTCCCCACCTGTAAAAAATACACTTTCAAAATTACAAAGGTAAATAACACAAAACTTCTACATTATTAGACCTCTGTTCAGTATTACCAAGGAGGCAGAACAAGGAAGGAAGTGTTATAAGTACAGGTCTCAATATCCTGTAGACACGCAGATTGCTATTACAACCATTTTTCCAAAATATGCTTTGAAGGCAGAGGGCAAACAGTAGGCCTAACACCCTTTTTGTCATGTTGCCACAGACTGACAAGCAAGGAGCATGAGGACCACAGTGCACTCAGGTATCTCCAAGATGTTTCCTAGATTACTGCTTCTCAGATACAGGATCCTCTATATATTCATGTTCTTAAATATCTGTGCTTCTCTACTGGATTTCATGTAAGGATAAATACTCAAAATTTAAATCCTGTGCTCAAGGGATGCATCCAACCCACCCAGAACAGTTCATCCTTCAGCTAATACTGTTAAACCAAACTAGCAGTAGACTACATACATGTTGAGTGATGCCATTATCAGAGAGTGACAAGATGCCAAAAACAGTCTTTCCATGTTCCCATGGGTTTTGGTTCAAGCTTTAATTCTGCTCAGAAAGCCACAGGAGCAGTTAGGTCAATGAACAGCACTTATTCTTCCTATTTTGCACCAGATTTAATTAACTATTAACCAATTAATTATTTTGACACTACATGAAAAAGGTAATTGAGGGCTTAAGATACTTTCTCTCACTAATGTTGGTCAAGAACTGAAAGATTTTATTTTTTCGTAATATATTGATCTTTATTCTTTAGTCATACCATTGCACATACTGTTGCAGCTGCCACACTAGGCTTAATATCATTCCTGTTCAGAGAAGCACATGTGATTTACAGGAGTTAAAGAGATTTATGTTGTTGCCTTTATTTTTTTATTAGGTCTCATGAATATCACTGCAGCTAAAAGTCTGTCAGTATTTCAATTTTAAAAAATAGATTTTCAGTAGTTTATATCTAAGCTGTAAATTCTGAAGGTTCCTTGGGAAACAGCCCTTAAAAACAAAGGGGTCCAGGAGGGCTGGGCCTACTTCAAGAAAGAACTCTTGAAGGTACAGGAACAGGTTGTGTCAATGCGCCAGAAGATGAGCCGCCGGGGCAGACGGTCAGCCTGGATGGGCAATGAACTTCTAATGGAAGTAAGGGGAAAAAAGAGGGTGTATCATCTTTGGAAGAAAGGTGAGGCAACCCGTAGAATGTTGAAGGATGTTGCTAGGACATGTAGGAAGAAAATTAGAGAGGCAAAAGCCCATTTGGAGCTTAGACTGGCCTCTGCTGTGAAGGACAACAAAAAATCCTTCTATAAAAAATATTAATAGCAAGAGGAGGAGCAAGGACAACCTCCAATCCTTGGTGGACATCACAGTATAACCAAGGTTGGAAGAGACCCCAAGGATCATCAAGTCCAAGACATGGAGGGGAACATAGTAACAAAAGCTGAGGAAAAGGCAGAGGTAGTTAACACCTTCTTTGCCTCAATTTTTAACAGCAGGATAGATTGTATTCCAGACAACTGGCCTCCTGACCTGGTAGATGGAGGCAGGGAGCAGTATAGTTCCCCTGTGATCCAGGAAGAAGTAGCTAGAGATCTCCTTAGCCACTTAGATCCCCAAAAGTCCATGGGACTGTATGGGATCCATCCTAGGGTGCTGAGAGAGCTGGCAGATGAGCTGGACAAGCCACTTTCCATCATTTTTCATCAGTCCTGGCTCACTGGAAAGGCCCCAGATGACTGGAAGCTGGCCAACATGGTGCCCATCCACAAGGGCCGGTTGGATGAGCCAGGGAATTATAGGCCTATCAGCCTGACCTCAATGCCAGGCAAGATTATGGAGCAGGTCATCTTGAGTGCAATCACACAGCACTTACAGGATGGCCAAGGGATCAGGCCCAGCCAGTATGGATGTAGGAGGGGCAGGTCCTGCCTCACCAACCAGATGCCCTTTTATGATCAGGTTACCCACGTAGTGAATGTAGGGAAGGTTGTGGATGTAGTCTACCTGGACTTCAGCAAAGCCTTTGATACTGTCTACTACAGCAAGCTCCTGACAAAGCAGGCAGCTCGTGGCTTGGACAGATCCACTCTGAAATGGGTCAACAACTGGCTGGTGGGCCCAACCCAGAGAGTAGTGGTGAGTGGTGCCACATCCAGTTGGCAGTCAGTCACTAGTGGTATCCCCCAGGGGTCAGTGCTGGGCCCAGTTCTGTTCAGTATTTTTATTGATGATATGGACAAGGGGATTGAATCCACCATCAGTAAGTGTGAAGATGACACCAAGTTAGGAGCAGACGTTGATCTGTTAGAGGATAGGAGGGCCCTGCAGAGTGAACTTGACAGGCTGGATGGCTGGGCAGAATCCAACAGTATGAGATTTAACACATCCAAATGACGGGTTCTGCACATTGGCCGGAGCAACTCCATGCAGTGCTACAGGCTGGGGTCAGAGTGGCTGGAGAGCAGCCAAGTAGAGAGGGACCTGGAGGTACTGGTCGATGGCAGGCTGAACACAAGCCTGCAGTGTTCCCAGGTGGCCAAGAGGGACAATGGCATCCTGGGCTGCATCAGGAAGAGTGTGGCCAGCAGGAGCAGGGAGGTCATTGTGCCCCTGTACACTGCACTGGTTAGGCCACACCTTGACTACTGTGTCCAGTTCTGGGCCCTCAGTTTCGGAAGGATGTTGTCTTGCTGGATCGTGTCCAGAGAAGAGCAACAAAGTTGGTGAGGGGTTTGGAACACAAGCCCTATGAGGAGAGGCTGAGGGAGCTGGGGTTGCTTAGCCTGGAGAAGAGGAGACTCAGGGAGATCTTATTGCTCTTTACAACTACCTGAAGGGAGTTTGTAGACAGGAGGGGCCTGGTCTCTTCCCCCAGGCAGCCCGCACCAGAACAAGAGAACACAGTCTCAAGCTGCACCAGCGGAGGTTTAGGCTGGATGTTAGGAAGAAATTCTTCATAGAGAGAGTGATGGCCTCTTGGAATGCGCTGCCCTGGTTGGTGGTGGAGTCGCTATCATTGGAGGTGTTTAGGAGAAGACTTGATGGGGTGCCTGGTTGCATGGTTTAGTTGATTAGGTGGTGTTGGATGATCTCAAACATCTCTTCCAAACAGGTTTATTCTATTCTATCGTATTCTATTGTATTGAATTGTATTCTATTGAATTGAATTGAATTGAATTGAATTGAATTGAATTGAATTCTTCTATTCTATTCTATTCTATTCTATTCTATTCTATTCTAAAAATTCATCCAGCCTGCAAGTGGGCAAACAAATTCTGAACTGAGTAGTAAATCAGGACCATTTTTGGGATTTGGTTGATTTTTCTCTTTGTGTCATTTTTTGTTGATGTTCTATTTATTACATGCAATTAAAAGGCGTTTTGGCTATTTGAAACTTAAGTAGCTACAACTCTATAAATGAAGAGATAAGTAATTTAAGTGTACAAAAATTATTTCATTTCTAAATAATTTTTTGCAAAGAAACTACAGTAAGTGACAATAAATACAACTTGACATCTCAAAACCAGAATAAAAACATTATAATTATTCGCTTGTAAGCATTTAAACATCAAAGTTCTATAAACACATTTCTACATCAAGGTGCACAATTGAAAAAAAATGTAATTACCTCTTCATAACATGTGCCTAGATTACATTTTCATGTCTTGAATAAACGTAATGATTTAGGTCAGCTCGCAAATTTCTTCATCCTATCTTCTATCTTGCTTAAAAAGACGATATCTATCTAGGAATCTCATCAAGAATACGAAAATATGCAAGTGTCCAGTTGAACAGAGAATGACATCTAGAGTGTTCAAAGGGATACAATTCTTACATACCATTCTTATTTACAACCTGTCACGCATGCAGCAGTTGCAGGCAGACCTTCCAGCCATCTATGGTCATTGTGTGGTTGCATTCAATAGCAATTTAACTGTTCTCTTCAATGTACTTTGTGGAACTGATCGGCAGACTGACTGTATAACAAACATAACCTTAAGGAGCATAGGTTTAACTCAGACAAGTGTGGGAACCAGAGAAAATGCTGCAAAGCTGAAGACTGAAAGAGTGTTTAAAAACCACTCAGACAAAAATGCATGAGTGGCAAAAGTCTGTGGATGATAGCAAGCTGGTTAAGGGGAAATATCATGGAGGACAAGTCTTAGGGTTAGTACAAGAGAAACCCATCACTGCTTGTCTTTGCAGACATCTCTTCTGTTGAGGGACATGGGTTAGTGGTGACCTGGCAGTGCTGGATTAGTGGTTGGACTTGATGATCTTAAAGGTCTCTTCTAACCAAAACAATTATGTGATTCTGAAAGAATTTCTCATGTTTAGTCATTATTTTTCAGGACTGAAGCAAAACATTTGATAACTTTGTGTTTAATTCACTGAATGCAAAGTAGTTTTTTGAATTTTTCTTTAGCAAGTGTGCTATTTTATCTTTATTGATGATTTGGATGAGAGGATTGAGTCCACCATTAGTAAGGTTGCAGATGACACCAAGTTGGGGGTAGGTGTTGATCTGTTGGAGCGTAGAAGGATTCTGCAGAGGGTCTATAACTGGCCAGACAGATGGGCAGAGTCCAATATGATGGCATTTAACAAGTCCAAGTGCCAGGTGCTGCGCTTTGGCCACCACAACCCCATGCAGTGCTAGAGGCTGGGGTCAGAGTGGCTGGAGAGCAGCCAGGCAGAAAGGGACCTGGGAGTAGCGGTTGACAGCCGCTAAACATAAGCCAGCAGTGTGCCCAGGTGGCCAAGAAGGCCAATGGCATCCTGACCTGCATCAGAAAGAGTGTGGCCAGCAGGAGCAGGGAAGTCATTGTTCCCCTGTACTCAGCACTGGTTAGGCCACACCTTGAGTACTGTGTCCAGTTCCGGGCTCCTCAGTTTAAGAAGGACATTGAGATTATGGAACGTGTCCAGAGAAGGGCAACAAGGCTGGTGGGAGGTTGTTGTGCTTTGGAAGAGCAATCCTCTCACCACAGGCAAAAATAACAACTCAGACAAAGGGATTGCAAAAAATGGTCGAAATTTTAAATGGAAAAAACTGAAAACTTTTCCAGAAAACCACAAACACTGTGACAAAGAGAGAGAGATCCCAAAACATACCCAAGAACGCTCCATCCCCACCTGGGGGTACACCCAAACCCCCCCTGAGGGCTCTTTCTTCCCCCTCCCCCCAACCCAGCCTTGGGCCTGGACAGGCCCAAGGGAGGCAGCTCATGCCATTTTACCTAGGCAGCAGCAGGGGATGAAAGAGGAAGTGAAGACCCCGCATGGATGTTTTATAGAGGAGGAGAGGATTGTGGGTGAAATACCTGGTTTGCTCTGACCACCCAGTGGGCTGGACCCTTTTGGGACCTCCCAGGTGTGGTCTGTGCAGTGGCATACAGTCCAGCACCCAGCCTAAACCACCACAGAGGTCTCAAGCACAAGCCCTATGAACAGAGGCTGAGGGAGGTGGGATTGTTTAGCCTGGAGAAGAGGAGGCTCATGGGAGACCTTATTGCTCTCTACAGCTACCTGAAAGGAGGTTGTAGACAGGTGGGGGTTGGTCTCATCTCTCAGGCAACCATCATCAGAACAAGAAGACAGTCTCAAGCTGTGCCAGGGGAGGTTTAGGCTCAAGGTGAAAAGAAAGTTCTTCCCTGAAAGTAATAGGCCATTGGAATGGGCTGCCCAAGGAAGTGGTGCAGTCACTATCCCTGGAGGTGCTCAAAAAGGGATTGGATGCAGCCCTTGAAGCCATGTTTTAGTTAGTCATGAGGTGTTAGTTATTAGGTAATAGTTTGAACTTCTAGATCTCTGAGGTCTTTTCCAACCTTATTGATTCTATGATTCTATGATCTTGCAAACTGAAACTCTGGTTTTACTGTTTCATGTTTTGGTTTTACTTTGTAGCAAGCTGCAAAGCAGGATAATACAACACAGTTTCTGAAATTCCAGTCTTCAATAGTCATGTAGGTATATATTGCTTTGCATGGATTTATCTCAAGACCTAGATACTGTAGTCCAATCTGATAATGCGTGAAGATGGTAAACATCGGAAAACCTGTCATTGTGTAAACACAATGTAGCTGAACCTGTTTGACAAGATGGAAGTGTGTATGAAATGACACTGCACTTGGTACCCCAAAGGGAAGATATGATGCTGATATTTCTGGACAATAAAGTAGAGTAATCTTTGTGAGCAATCTCTTTTCAAGGATAAAAAGGGAAAATAAGGAATTTGAAATATTATATGAAATGACATAGCCTGACATAGTACAAAGCTAGAATCATCTCACAAATCTTATTTGGAAAACAGTTTAATAATAGCTGCATAATTTTTTGTCCATAAGGTAATTTTTCCTTCTATTTCATCAGAGTTATTTTCTTGCTTGCACAAGACAGCTGGGCTCCCTGTAAAGTCATCAAACCCATACCTAGTGAAATACTTGTCCATTTAGACTTGCAGAGTTCACAAGGTTAGAATATTTCTCCTGCAGAAGAGAAAATGTTAGTACAATTGAAAAAAACAAAGCACAGAAAAACCCAAACCAAGCCTAAAAACCCACAAAATAAAACCCCAAACCCAAACCAAAAAACAGGAACTGAATATGTAGACAGTGACATTGTTACCCTCTCCTACAAGACAGTTAATCTGTTAGATATCTGATATGTACCAGTATCATGTGATGAAACACAAATTACGTGATGAGGCATAGCAGGTTCTCATTTAAAGAAACATTTCACAATGAATGTACTGAACAAATCTGTGACCAGCATACAACTTTAGGGCAACAACACTGAGAATAGAAGCAATAGAGGAGTTCACTCTAATTCTCACCATGTGTGGCAGTTTAGGCTGGGTACCTCCTGTTACTGCCACGTAAGTTACACCTCTGGCATCCCAAGTATCCAGCCCAGTAAGGTGGACACAGGAAACAGCGAATTTCCACCCTTAAATCCTTTGCCCTATAAATTTGCCTGCAAAGTCTTTATCTTACTCTTTCTTTCCTCTCTGCTCCCATGGGAGATGCTCCCTATTGGGTAATAGTGAGGGAGTATCTCAATGCCTCTTAGGCCTGTCTAGGCCTAATGCCAGGAGGATAAGGGGGTGGCAGTCTCAGACCTGGCCAGCCTGAGACTAGCCTAGCAGTAGGCAGGGGGAAGAAAGAGTCCTGGGGGTTTGGGGTACACCCTTAGGTGGGGAGAAGGGAAGTGTTTGGAGCCTATGCTTTGTAGTTTCTGTAAAACACCAGTTGCTTTTCCATTTAAACTTTCCATCACTTTCCAATCCATTTGTGTGTGTCATTCTTTTGCCCATTTCAGGGGCAATAGAGAATCTGTCCAGCCCTAAACCAGGACAGATCATGAGCTGCCATCACCTCTACCACACCTACTGTGGTGGTTTGGCCCTAGCCTTGTGGCTAGATACTCGCCAAAGCCACTCTATCAACTCCCCTCTTAAATGGACAAGGGAAGATGGGAAAAACATATAACAAAAGCCAGTAATTTTATAGAAGCCATTTTAATAACAATAAGGAGCAAAAAAGCAATAGACCACATGGAAGCAAATGCAGAGAGAGAGGTGTTAGTCTCTACTTCCCATCAATAGGATGATGGTCGGTCTTGAGAAGCAGGGATCTCTAAGCTTGGTGGTTATTGAGGAAGATCGATCCCATGGACGAATCCCTCACTTCTTTCACTTCATTCTTATATCTGAGCTGACGTCATATGGCATGGAACACCGCTTTCGACATTATGGGTCAGCAGGCTCAGCCATGTCCCCTCCCAAGATCTTGCCCACCCCTCAGTGTACTCTTGGGGCAGGGAAATGTTTAAAGGACACAGGCTGGATACTTATTCAACTGTAGCCAAAACACTGCTGTGTTATCAACTACTGCTGCAAAACACAGCACCAGAAAGATGCTGTGAGGAGAATTAACTCCAGCTCACCCAAACCAAATACACCATGCAGTGTCAAGAGCATGCAAAACCTCTGCTGACCTTTCACAGGCAATAAGTTTCTTTGATTATCAACCTTGCAAATTAAGTATGACAACTTTCCAAAGGCAGACAGCTATATGTTAAAATTGAATGAACTGTTTTCCAACATAGTGAGTGGATACCTATAAATATATGTTGAAAAAAAAAACCAAAGACAAAACAAGAATTTCATTAAACTGCAACTACACACACAACCTGAAAATTCCATACTTCAGAAAGGCAAAATCATCTATTTGTCAATTCCTCTGCAAAGGTCACCAAAGTTTATACTAGAAACCCTAGGCTTTCACTCATTGGAAATAGAAATGTAGTCACAATTCATCAGGATGAAGCAAATGTTCTTGTTCTTCGTCATCTTGATGGGACTGATCTGAGATCACCCATAATATTTCAAATGCATTATGGCTAATGCTGTGATATAGTTTAAGGTTCAAGGCAAAACACATTGTTTCATTCTTTGGGAAGTTTCAGGACTACGTTGTACCTCTCTTCTCGGTGAGTGAGTGAAAAAATGAGGGTGAAGGCTGGAGACACTTTAGGCTGTACCACCTCGTGCCACATGGATTTCAGCCCTTCCTCCTGCTGCTGCCAAATATTGAAGGAACTATGGGAGGTACTGGGCTTTCCCTGTCCCTTCTGCCTTCACCTGCCTTGGCCATTTTGGCTTGAGACCCAAGTGGGATCAGCATCCAGGACCGCTCTGCTTGAACCATGAGCTTTCTGCCTGGCTTTTTGCTTTCTTTTTGGGGCTTTGCTGGTGGGGAGGACCCCCTGGTTGGCAGGCAGGTCCAGCAGGATCATCCTCTTGCGAGCCTGCTCGGGATCAGGAGAGTGACATCAGCCACGGGAAGTGTAAATCCCGCCGGGCCTGTGCACACGACACCATTGTGGCTGCAGAGCCTTCCTGCAGCTCACATTAAAAAAAAAAAAAACAACAAAAAAAATAAATTTTTTTTTTCAGTCAAACCCTAAACCATGGCTGTCACGCGGAAAAAGGCCAGAAAAACAATATCTACCCAGACAGAGTTGCTGCATCAGCATGCAGGAGTCCGGGCTGCTGGCTGCAGATAGTGCTTGAGCCTGGCACTTGGAATAGAGGGGGAAGGAGAGAACACCTGTGCCAGGTGTGACCAGGTGAACTTTCTCCTCAGTCTGGTGGCCGAGCTGAAAGATGAAGTGGCCGAGCTGAAGGATGAAGTATCTAGGCTCAGGTCAATAAAGGAAAGTAAAAGGGAGTTAGATATATGGGAGAAGGCTCTGCAGATCTCCCCTGCTGAGGGGCGGGTCTCTGGTAACAGGGAGGCATGGATGCAGTTCCTTGCCAGGGGTGGCAAGGGAAATCCTTCCCGGCCCTCTCCTCCTCCTCTGCTGCCCTTGCATAATAAGTACGAGGCCCTGCAGGCCGACGGTAGTGGGGATGAGAGGGATGAGGAGCAGCCATCTGGGGAGGAGCCTAAGGCCAAGCGGTCCCCACCAACTATAACGACCAGCTCCACAAAGAAAAAAAGAGAAGGGTTATAGTTGTTGGGGACTCTTTCCTAGGGGTAACTGAGGGACCCATATGTTGTCCCAACCCACCCCACAGGGACATCTGCTCCCTACCTGGGGCCTGGGTAAGGGACATCACAAGGAGACTCCCAAAGCTGATCCACCCCTCTGACTATTACCCTCTGCTGGTAATACAAGCTGGAAGTGATGAAATTCCTAAGAAGGGCACCAGGGCAATTAAAAGGAATTCAAGGCCCTTGGACAATTGATTGATGGGGTGGGAGCTCAAGTGGTGTTCTGCTCAGTTCCCTCAGTGGCAGGGGTGTACACAGAGAGGGATGGGAGAACCCACACCATCAACAATTGGCTCAGGGGATGGTGCCAGCAACGGAATTTTGGGTTCTTTGATCATGGGACAACTTTGACTGCACCCAACCTGCTGGGTCCTGATGGGGTGCAATTATCTCAAAAGGGTAAGAGAGTCCCAGCGCTAGAGTTGGCAGGGCTCATTAAGAGGGCTTTAAACTATGTTTGAAGGGGGTGGGTGAGGAAATCAGTCCCTCTGAAGAGGAAAGAACGGGACACAAATTAGGGTTAATTGAGAAATCAAGAGCCCAGCTGAAGTGCATGTACACCAATGCACGCAGCATGGGCAATAAGCAAGATGAGCAGGAAGTCCTGGTCCACCAAGGTGACTATGCTATAGTTGCCATCTCAGAAACATGGTGGGATAACATGCACGATTGGAGTGCTACACTGGGGGGTTACAGGCTCTTTAGGGGAGACAGGCGAGGGAGAAGAGGAGGAGGGGTGGCTCTGTATATTAGAGAGTCACACTTTGCTGCAGAGCTAGAGGTGGAGGATGAAGGGATTGAGAGCCTGTGGGTTAAAATCAGGGGGAGGCCTAACAAATCTGACATCCTGGTTGGAGTCTGCTACAGACCACCCAACCAGGATGAGGAGGCAGATGAAACATTCTATAAGCAACTGGAGGCTGTCTCAAGGTCATCAGATCTTGTCCTTGTGGGTGACTTCAACCTGCCAGATATCTGCTGGGAACTTAACTCAGCAGAGAGGAGGCAGTCCAGAAGATTCCTGGAGCACATGGAGGACAGCTTCCTGATGCAGCTGTTAAGTGAGCCTACCAGGGGTCAGGCTCTGATTGACCTGCTGTTCTCCAATAGAGAAGGGCTGGTGGGAGATGTGACCGTGGGAGGCTGCCTAGGGTGCAGTGACCACAAGATAGTGAAGTTTTCAATATGCAAGGAGATAGGGAGGAGCACGAACAGAACTCTCACCTTGGACTTCCGGAGGGTGAACTTCAGCCTATTGAAGAAACTTATTTGCAAAGTTCCCTGGGTATCAGCCCTTAAGAACCGAGGGGTCCAGGATGGTTGGACCTACTTCAAACAGGAGCTCTTGAAGGCACAGAAACTGGCGGTTCCCATCTGCCAAAAGATGAGCCCGCGGGGAAGGTGACTGGTCTGGATGAGCAAGCAGCTCCTGGAGGAACTAAGGGAAAAAAGAGGCTGTATCACGTTTGGAAGGAGGGGAAGGCTTCTTGAGGTATGTTTAAGGATGTTGTTAGATTATGTAGGAGAAAAATTAGAGAGGCAAAGGCCCAGTTAGAACTGAAGCTGGCCACCTCTGTGAAAGATAATAAAAAGCATTTTTACAAACATGTTAATACTAAAAAGAAGGGCAAGAAGAACCTGCACTCCTTACTGGACCTGGAGGGGAAAACAGTGACTGAAGATGAGGAAAAGGCTGAGGTCCTGAACACCTTCTTTGCCTCAATTTTTAACAGTAAGGCAGGAGGAGTTCAGGACAAGTGGCCTCCTGAGCTGGGTGATGGGGTCAGGGAGCACTGTTTTGCCCCAGAAATCCATGAGGAATTAGTTCGGGACCTGCTGAGCCACTTGGACACTCACAAGTCCATGGGGCTGGATGGGATCCATCCTAGGGTGCTGAGAGAGCTGGCAGATGAGCTGGCCAAGCTGCTCCCCATCATTTTCCACCAGTCCTGGCTGACCGGTGAGGTCCCAGATGACTGGAAACTGGCCAGTGTGGTCCCCAACCACAAGAAGGGACAGATGGAGGAACCTGGAAAATATAGGCCTGTCAGCCTGACCTCAGTGCCAGGGAAAATGGTGGAGCAGATTATCCTGGCGGCAATAACTGCACACCTGAAGGATGGCCAAGGGCTCAGGTCCAGCCAACACGGGTTTAGGAAGGGCAGGTCCTGCCTGACCAACCTGATTTCCTCCTATGATCAGGTGACCAGCCTAGTGGATGTGGGGAGGCCTGTGGATGTAATCTACCTGCACCTCTGCAAGGCCTTTGACACCATCCCCCACAGCAAACTCCTGGCCAAGCTATCAGCTCATGGCTTGGACAGGAGCACACTGTGTTGGGTTAGGAACTGGCTGGAGGGCCGAGCCCAGAGAGTGGTGGTGAATGGTGCCACATCCAGCTGGAGGCCAGTCACTAGTGGTGTGCCCCCAAGGATCAGTGCTGGGCCCCATGCTCTTTAACATCTTTATTGATGATCGGGATGAGGGGCTTGAGACAGTCATCAGCAAATTTGCAGATGACACCAAGCTGGGAGCAGATGTTGGTCAGTTAGAGGGTTGAAGGGCTCTGCAGAAGTGCTCTGTAGAAGGACCTCGACTGACTGGAGAGATGGGCAGAGTCCAACAGGATGGCATTCAACAAATCCAAGTGCTGGGTGCTGCCACAACAACGCCATTCAGTGCTACAGGCTGGGGTTGGAGTGGCTGGAGAGCTGCCAAACAGAGAGGGACCTGGGGGTGCTGATTGACAGCTGCCTAAACATGAGCCAGAGTGTGCCCAGGTGGCCAAGAAGGCCAATGGCATCCTGGCCTGCATTACGAATAGTGTGGCCAGCAGGAGGAGGGAAGTCATTGTGCCCCTGTACTCTGCATTGGTTAGGCCACACTTTCAGAACTGTGTCCAGTTCTGGGCCTGTGGTGGTTTGGGCTGGGTGCCCTCTGCTGCATGGCACACTTCCTGTGTCCAGGAGTCCAGCCCAGTGGGTGGACACAGGAAAACCGTGTATCTCCTACCACAATCCCCTGCACCGCTATAAGACCTTGCGTGGGGTCCGCCTCTTTCTCTTTCTTCCCTCGCCGCCGCCCGGTAACTGGGGGAGATGTCTCCCGGCCTTGGGCCTGGCTAGGCCCAAGGCCAGGGGATGGGCGGTCTCAGGCTTGGCCAGCTGAGACTAGCCTAGCAGTGGGGGGAAGAACGAGCCCTGGGGGTCTTGGGCCCACCCTCAGGTGGGGATGGGGTTCATCCGGGTGTGTGTTGGGGTTATTTCTGTCACTGTTTCTGGTTTCTTTTGTGCACCTTCACTTCTTCTATTTAAACTTTTCCATCACTTTTGCAATCCGTTTGTTGGAGTCGTCATTTTGCCCGTGGTGGGGAGGGGGCTATCTCAACCCACTACATTTTTGGCGCGCCGACGTGGGGCTGGTTGGTGTGGCGACCTGCAGATCGGATTGCAAATGATGGATAGTTTAAATTTAGTTCTGGGCGTCAGTTTTCGGTTTGGGAAGGTCGGGGGGCTCAAGCTTTGCTGCCGGGGCGATCGTGTGGGTTCTTGTGGATTGCAGGGGGACACCTGGTGTGTCGGGGTTGCCGCTTAAGAACGCGGGACCTGCCCCTCCCCACCCTTTCCTCTCCGCGGGCGGTGGAAGCGGCGGGGGTGAGGCGGGGGGAGGGCAGCGGCGAGCAGGTCAGATGAGGTCCGTCTCGCTGCAAGGATGGAGCCAGCCGCAGCGGGCGGGTGGGTGAGATAGCCCCCGAGACCCAGGAGGGGCGAACGGGGACCCCAGCTGGAAAGCCGTTTTCAAAGGCTCTGAGAACGCGCTTGTGGCTTTTGCTGGGGAAGCTTTTGGAGTGCCCGAGGGGTGGAGGTGATTTTGATCCTGTACCGCGGCGGTAGAGGCGGCCGGGCTCTGCTGTGTGCTGAGTGGCCGCGGTAGCGGACGCCGGCCGGCGCTCGGGCTGCAGTGGGCTTGGCTCTAATCTCCCCCATGTTTTTCGGACAGTACCGAAAAATGGCGCCGAGCACCTGGCTCCGCCTCCCTGCCTCTCAGTTGGGCTGTGGCGCAGCCCCTCCCTCTTCCGGGGGTGTGCAGCCGGACATTGCTACGCCTCGGTACGTGAACGCCCGGTGTGGGGGGCGAAGTACCCTGATAGGCGTTTGGGTAGCCTGGACCGCGGTCGGAGGCGGTCGTTTTGCGGCACCCTGGGGATCAATCTTCACCATCTCATGGTCGCTGCACCCCAGGCAGCCTCCCACAGTCACGTCTCCTACCAGCCCTTCTCTATTGGAGAACAGCAGGTCAAGCAGAGCTTGACCCCTGCTAGGCTCACTCAACAGCTGCATCAGGAAGTTGTCCTCCATGCACACCAGGAATCTTCTGGACTGCCTCCTCTCTGCTGAGTTAAGTTCCCAGCAGATATCTGGCAGGTTGAAGTCACCCACAAGGACAAGATCTGATGACCTTGAGACAGCCTCCAGTTGCTTATAGAATAATTTGTCTGCCTCCTCATCCTGGTTGGGTGGTCTATAACAGACTCCAACCAGGATGTCAGATTTGTTGGGCTGCCCCCTGATTTTAACCCACAGGCTCTCAATCCCTTCATTTTCCACCTCAAGTTGTGTGGCAGAGAGTGACTCCCTGATATACAGAGCCACCCCTCCTCCTCTTCTGCCTTGCCTGTCCCTCCTGAAGAGCCTGTAACCCCTCAGTGCAGCACTCCAATTGTGTGTGTCATCCCACCATGTTTCTGAGATGGTGACTGTTATCATAGTCACCCTGGTGGACCAGGACTTCCAGCTCTTCTTGCTTATTGCCCATGCTGCATGCATTGGTGTAAATGCACTTCAGCTGGGTTCTCGACTTCTCTATTGACCCTAGTCTGTGCCCCACTCCTTCATCTGCAGAGGGACTGACTTCCTCATCCACCCCTTCAGACCTAGTTTAAAGCCCTAATTCTAAGAAGAAGAAAAATGAAAATGAAGAAGTTGATCAGGTTAGTGCCGCATCTGGCACTGTGGCATGAGCTTAACAGTGTCAGATCCTCTAGAGGAATGCAAAGCTGACCTGGCTGTTGGCAGATTTTCTTGCATAGGCAGTTTCCTCTGACATAAGTGGTAATAACTGGCTTATGCTCTGAGGTATGAGGATTTACATTTTTATAATATGTAGAGCATTTATTTATTCTCTTGATTTATGTGAATGCCAAATCCTTTTTTCCATGCCTTTAGTCCAAATCCCTGTGAGCACTGATGGCAGTAAGTCCCATGTGTTGGTGGTACATATCCCAGAAGCCTTCCCTGCTCCCCCATGGGCTTCTCTGTTTTACATCAAACATATTTTCAGTTTCACACGAGACAAGCAAAGGTGAGTTTATTTACTACAATAAAAAGACAAAGTCCAAGGTTATTAAGAATTTAAGTTCAAAGTGATGTGAGTGTTTTGACAACCCTGTCACAGAGCTGATGTGACTGGTGAACAGAGAGGGGATTGCTGGAGGGCCTGACAGAGCTGGGAAGGGCTTTTACATGCCAGAAGGACCACTTTTAGCTCACTGCATAATTTTTTTGGCTGGCCAAAAAAATAATGCTGAGTTAAAGTGTGGAATTAAATATTTGTTTGACAGTCATGTCATAAACTTGATTTCATCTGGGACTACTATTTCATTGGACATGGGAATAGGTAGGTTTCAAGGCCCATGTGAAGGCAGGCAGTGAATTCCACTGGCATGTTCACCTCAGGAAGGTACAGATGTTTGTGTTCTTAGTGCAGATCTACTTGTCATGCCCATTAGCATGGTGGCATGCAAAACACTTAGAAGATGTTATTACCTAATACTTAGGATCACTAAGATCTTACAGGGTGTCTCAGTCCCTGTAAGAGACCGAGGGAAAGAGACTCAGTTCTTTTTGAACATTCCTGTATTATGAAATTAGAGGCACAAATGAGGCCAAAATATTATCAGTGAGGCTATTTATTAACAGAATAAAGTGGATGGAACAGAAGAAGAGAGAGATGGGGTAAAAATAGAGAGAGATCGGATAAGGAATTATATTACCACCATCCCCCTAGCCTCAAAATTATTTGGGCCTGTGGAGGAAGGGTGCTACTGCTTTGGCTTGGAGGAGATGTCATCCTTGTTGACTTGTGCTGTCCACCCTGGAGGAGGGGAGGGTGAGATCCCAAAGTCCAAGTACTTCGCTAAGCAGATTCCAATGTCTGGTCTCTTCAGTAAAGATGTCTTTTCCCTTCTCCATGAATTACAGCAGACAGAACTTAGGGCACAACTTTGCAGGTGGTGGTGAAGAGAGGGTTCCTGGGCTGCTTCCAGGCTGCATAGTATATTCTTCTTTGTTTTTCTTCTCCTGAGCAGGCATAGCTCAGGTCTTTTAAACAGTTTTTCAATCACAGGTTTTTTTTAGGTATGTGTCCAGATGGTGAACTCATTGTCCTTTTCACCATCCTCCCTTTCTAGGGTAGCTGATGGGTAGAGATGATCTTGTTTATGCACATTCCAGAGAATTGTTATCCAGTGGCACCTGCCCATCACATATTTCTGTTGACAGAGGGTCTTTTCACCATCCCCTCCATGGGCAGCTGCATAGGTGATTGTATCTTTGTTGATTCACATCAAGAGAGACAAGATTTAGTCTCTTAGAGAGGGTTAAGCAAGTTTTGAGATTTAAGGTACTCGGCATGCTTTACACAACTGGCCCACAGATTTACTAGCCAAAAAAAAACCAAAAAACAAAACAACAACTTTATGTCCTCAGGACTGTAATGGCTTGTCTGGTGTACTGAGTTGTCACTAAGAAATATTCTGCTGTTAATATGGAAACAATGTAGTGGTTCAGAAATTTCCCACCACGTTAACAAGAAGCATGGCTCACTCAGTAGGAAGCAAATAGAAGCTATATTTACAAAGCAAAACTACACTCTATAATGGAATGCAAGAATATGTAAAAATATACAGTATTTGCAATATTATACAGGTATTTACAATCAGAAAACAGCATGGAAACCCCCTGAGCCCCTTTCTGGGACCCTAAAATGGAGAGGGGGAACTGCTCCGCTCTCCCCTAACCTCTTCCCCCCAACCCCCTCCCACCCCTTTCTATGTTTAATAAGAAGGAAAAGAGAAAAGAAGTTAAGAGTACTTAGCTCAAAGTGTCATTAGTCATTAGTGTCAAGGTCAGTGGTGATAAAATTACAGTATCACAGTATCACTAAGGTTGGAAGAGACCTCGAAAATCATCGAGTCCAACCTGTAACCACAAACCTCATGACTAGACCATGGCACCAAGTGCTACGTCCAATCCCCTCTTAAACACCTCCAGGGATGGTGACTCCACCACCTCCCCGGGCAGTCCATTCCAATGGTGAACGACTCTCTCGGTGAAGAACTTTCTCCTGATCTCCATCGTAAACTTCCCCTGTTGCAGCTTGAAACTATGTCCTTTTGTTCTGGTGCTGGTTGCTAGTGAGAAGAGACCAACCCCTTCCTGGCTACAACCACCTTTCAGGTAGTTGTAGAGAGCAATGAGGTCACCCCTGAGCCTCCTCTTCTCCAGGCTAAACAACTCCAGCTCCCTCAACCTCTCCTCATAGGGCTTGTGCTCAAGGCATCTCACCAGACTTGTTGTCCTTCTCTGGACATGTTCAAGTGTCTTGATGGCCTTCCTAAACTGAGGGGCCCAGAACTGGGCGCAGGACTCAAGGTGTGGCCTAACCAATGCAGAGTACAGGGGCACAATGACCTCCCTGCTCCTGCTGGCTACACTATTCCTAATGCAGGCCAGGATGCCGTTGGCCTTCATGGCCACCTGGGCACACTGCTCATGCCTCATGTTCAGACAGCTGTCAACCAGAACCCCCAGGTCCCTCTCTGTTTGGCAGCTCTCCAGCCACTCTGACCCCAGCCTGTAGCTCTGCATGGGGTTGCCGTGGCCAAAGTGCAGCACCCGGCACTTGGACTTGTTAAATCCCATGCCATTAGACTGTGCCCATCTGTCCAGTCGGTCGAGGTCCCTCTGCAGAGCCTTTCCACCCTCTAACTGACCAACATCTATTCCCAACTTGGTGTCATCTGCAAACTTGCTGATGACTGACTCAATCCCCTCATCCAGATCATCAATGAAGACATTGAAGAGGATGGGGCCCAGCACTGATCCCTGGAGGACCCCACTGTTGACTGGCCTCCAGCTGGAGGTGGCACCATTCACCACCACTCTCTGGGCTCGGCCCTCCAGCCAGTTCCTAACCCAGCGCAGAGTGTTGCTGTCCAAGCCATGAGCTGACAGCTTAGCCAGCAGTTTGCTGTGGGGGACGGTGTCAAAGGCCTTGCTGAAGTCCAGGTAGACCACATCCACAGGCCTCCCCACATCCACCAGGCGGGTCACCTGATCATAGAAGGAGATCAGGTTGGAGAGGCAGGACCTGCCCTTCCTAAATCCATGTTGGCTGGATCTGAGCCCTTGGCCATCCTGCAGGTGTGCAGTAATTGCAGCCAGGATAATCTGCTCCATCATTTTCCCTGGCACTGAGGTCAGGCCGAATGGCCTATAGTTTCTGGGTTCCTCCATCCGACCGTTCTTGTGGATGGGGATCACACTGGCCAGTTTCCAGCCATCTGGGACCTCACTGGTGAGCCAGGACTGGAGGAAAATGGTGGAGAGCAGCTTGGCCAGCTCATCTGCCAGCTCTCTCAGCACCCTAGGATGGATCCCATCTGGTCCCATGGACTTGTGAGTGTCCAAGTGGCTCAGCAGGTCCCAAACTAATTCCTCATTGATTTCCGGGGCATTACACTGCTCCCTGACCCCATCACCCAGCTCAGGAGGCCACTCATCCTGAACTCCTCCTGCCTTGCTGTTAAAAATTGAGGCAAAAAAGCTGTTCAGGACCTCAGCCTTTTCCTCGTCTTCAGTCACTGTGTTACCCTCCAGATTCAAATTGTCCCAGCCAAGCAGAGCAGAAGCAGCAGCCAGAGAAAAAAGAAAGGAATGAAATGGGTTGTGTGATGTTAGCAGTACATCTCACGCATCTGCCCAATGAAATTCGTTTAGAATGATCTTTTGTTTTTCTTTTTGCACCCAACTGTGTATTGTTTATACTTCTCCACTTTCTCTGCCCCAAATATGCAGCTAACTTTTAAAGGCATAGCCTGAAGCTTACACAAGAGATCATAGAAAAGTAGTCATCATAACTGTGGTTTCCAATAGGATATCTTTCTTACAGAAGATAAAGCTTTCGGTCAGGTACTGAACCTTTTAACATTTAAATAGAATTTCTATCAAATGGGTGGACATGGTTGGAAAGGAATATGTCTGGAATTTCAATTTTCTCATAAAGTTTCATCCAGATCAACATCGAAGCAAAATGACTACAATATAGGAATCTAGATATTCTGTATCACTGAAGGAAAATGAATATAATACAGAAATCAAGATCCTGTGTAGGTTTGAAAAAAGAAATTTTCTTTTCTACACAGATCATAAGGAAATAACTTGGCAAGAAAATTAACATATCATTTTCTATTTCAGTCCTATGAAAGAAAGTTATCATAAAGTTTAACATGTGCTATTTCCTTACTGAATGATTTCACCATACCTTCTTTGTATAATGGCATATATTTGCATCTCAACTCACTGAGCTTCTGCAATTGTAGAAGAAAAAATACTTTACCCACACTTAAAAAAAAAAAAAAAAAAAAAAAAAAAATCCAGCTCCTATTAAACATTTCCAGTAAATATGTACATATATTTTTATGATGGAATGAAATCACCTATTGGAAAGCTAATAAAAAAAAGTGTGGTAAAAGGAGCAAGGGTTGGGCACTTTTCATTGAGTTTCTCGTATTATACCAAGTGATGATTTGAAAGAAGTAAAATAAATGAGCACCTACTGTCTAAAACTCCTAATGTTAATTAATTCTCCTACAACAGATGCTTTGTGAAATAAAAAATTGAATGAAGGAGAGATTATTTACTTTAGTGGCTATTAAGCAAATAGCTGTCTGTTTCTTAACAGAGAAACAATTACTGGCAGCCATAATTTTCATAAATTCCAAAACAAGTATGTTCTTTGTTGGTACTCTGTTGTACCAGTTTGTCAGTGTCTCTTACTGCAAGATCTTCTGGCAACTTGCTCTGCTCCTGATCAAAAGATTGTGCTGAATACAAGTGATACCTGCTCATTACCTCCAGATTGTTAACAGTAAACATGTTTCTTCAGTAAACTTCCTAACTTCTGAAGTTTTAAAATGAGCCAGTTTCAAGAAGTGTGAAATGCTGTTTGCTCGAGCACACCAGGAGTTGAGCAACAATGTGTTGTCTCATGTGAAAATACAAAAGTTGCTGATGATCTGCCTTAGATCTTGTCAGAAGTGCACTGTGACAGTTTCAGGCTACGCCTTTAAAAAGATAGCTGCAGTTTTTCAAGCAGGAGATTGAAGAAGTACAAACAAATCCACAGTTGGGTGTAAAGAGGAAAACAAGAGATTATTCTAAATGAATTTCATTGGTCAGATGTGTGGGATGCATTCCTAACAATCTCAGATTCCATTTCATTCAGTTTTCTCTTCTGACATGCTCATGCTGCTTCAGGACCCTTATCAGCTAACTTTGCAGATAAGCATTACTGACTTTTAATGACACTTTGAGGTAACTGAACTCTCTCTAACATTCACTTTTCTCTTTTTCTTCTAATTAACCAGAGGAAAAAAGGGAGGGAGAGGTTAAGGGGGAAGTGAGGCAGTGTCCTTTTGGAGGAGGATTTCCTTGCTGTTTTATCTTTGTAAATAGCTGTATAAAATCATAAATACTGTACATTTGTACATATTAATTGCATTACATTGTAGAGTGTAGTTATTGCTTGTATAATACAGCTTCCATTTGCTTCCCCGACTGAGTTTAGCTGAGTTTTTGTTAATGCTGCTGGGTAAAACCATCACACACATGAACAAAATTATCATGCCCTGGAAGAGCAACTGGGCATTGTAATCCATGATTCAGAAATCAAGTCTGAAATATAAGTGCTTCATCAGAGAACAACTTAGAAAATCTGTGAGAATTGCATTTCCTGTTAGAGTCACTTGAGAGGCAGGTTTGAAAGTACTAGTCATCTTCAAACAGTCATCCCTATCATATGCATAAACACAGTTTCTCAGAGAAAATGTAGCCCTGTCATCAGTGATAATCATCTGCCCAGGTGTCCATTGTTTTTTCACAAAGCATGAGTCAGAATGCCTATTGCATAAAAAGTAAGGAATGGTCTCATGACCCCAATAGATTTAAGATATTGCAGTGAAGGGACATTCTGCCCAAATACTAGATCTGGTCCCAGCATGTGGACAGGTTTCCCCTCCTTCAGGAGGAAGACAAAAGCCAAGGCATTAGCCAGGCCAGCATGCACTCAGCACATGCAGTGCTTGTGCAATTACCAAGTGTGGGCATAATTCCAGCTTCACGCTTTCTGTAGGCTGAAGCCAGTAGTCTATGAGAGTGCCCATTGGTCAAACCCAGCCTCAAGGAATCTATAAGTATTAACCCTGTTGGTAAACAAGTTGCCCCCTCTTTCACTTTGTCTCTGTACTTGCTCAAGAGAGCAGCTCTCAAGCCACAGCCTCTGCCATTGAGCTTATTGTTGTTAGCAGCTATCATACATGCACGCATACTGAAGCCTCTGCATCGTGAGAAGCACTCTGATCGTGAGGATCACCCCAGAGGGAGGACCTTCGCTGAGCCCAAGAAGCCAGCATCACCACAGCCAGTCGTACCAACCGGGAGAGCCCACCGTGCTACCAGAGGACTGGACCAGCCCCCAAGGGTAAGATCTGCCCAGCTGTCGGGGAGAAGAGACTTGATAGAGACTAAGTCCACATATACCTAGCCCCGCCATAGCGGGAGAAGAGCCGCCACGTGTGCCACTCCGAGCCCTGTAAATCCCAGGGAAGACTGAAGTATCGTTCGTGCCTACACTGCACCAAACCCGGGACTACTCCAAGCGTCCCGCTGTTCTTTTAAGCCCAGCAACCGAGAAGCTGCAGCTCAGTGCAGCCGCATTCTCGCTCCGAGGCTGTTTACCTCAGCCCCAAGACCCGTCGCCATGGGGCTGACCCCATAGCTATTGTTGTCTAACTGGCAACCGTCGCCCCGCCCCACCGTGCGAGCCAACTCCCAGGGCCGACCCCATGGGCTGAACCCGACCAGGACCTATCCCTATTGTCTGGAGGGAACCAACCGAGTCCTGAAGGGAACCTGCTTCCGAGCTAAGCCCAGGTTCCAGTATTCCCTCTCCACTGCTGCGGAGAGAGGAGACAGTGACCCAACGCCACCATCCAACTCGACTAAGAGCCAGTCCTGCGACAGTAGTCGGTTGGACCCCCTCCTTGCTACAAACAAGAGCTACAGAGTACCTTCCACGTGTTTTCCATCCACTAGCACTCGGTTCAAAGTATCCGCGTGTAGCAGAGTAATCCCTGATGCACAGAAAGATTGTAATATTGCTGCATATAGCCAGAAGCCGCCCGCGTTCTGCTGAGTCGCCATCTAGTGGCCAAGCGGCAGAACTGCACCCTTCATGATATAAAACATGGAAATAATCTGTAGATAGTTAATTGAGTTCTAATCATAACACTAAGCCACTTATGGAGTGTATTTCACAATCGTGCACTAGAGCATGTTTATAAGTTGTTGATTCATTGGTTATTAATAATTTTATAATAAAAATAATATTTTCATAATTCATATTTCATAATAATAAATTTAATAACCTCTTCACAGCATGTGTACAAATGAACATATACTTTCTACTAGAGAAAATAGAATATAAATTATTTTCATGCATGAAGGTTGCCATACAGTCTCCATCTACCTAGGAGAAATCTCTTTTCTTTAAACAAACCATGCCACTACTTGTTTCATCAAGATTTTTTTTTCTTTCCAGGAACAAGCTTTTCAAAACCTCAGGCAGGTACAATCCTAGGTATTGATCTTGTTTGTGTTGCAATATTCAGTGGTTCTCCAAGAATCCATGTGAAAACTTATGTTAGCCTTGACCTTATAAATGAATTGAAAGGCTGGAAATCTCAATTTGTGGCTGGCATAAGAAGAATCATCTTATTAGCAGCAGTTATCCAGCATAGGTATTTTAAAATTAATTTAGATGAAAACCAATATTTTTTTAAATTTATTGTTTTTACTAATATTTTCATAGGCTTAAAATAATAATTTAATATTAAAATCAGGTTACCAATGAAAGTTACATTCACTAAAGTCTCTGCATTTAGAAATTTCCAGATGAGATTTCTGTTTTTCCCTGATAATGAGGCAATTTTCTGTTACAAGCATTGGTCACCTGGTGAAAGATCCTGCCAGTCTCTGTCCTGGCAGAAACTTTCTTCCTAGAGCTCATTTGACCTTATGTGTCTTCACATGAGTCCAGGCCAGCTTACCCTTCCCCTGTTTTATGCTGCAACTCTAGCCTTCCTCTTTCCAAGAATGTCATGGTTCAATTTTTTTTTTTTAAAATAAGGATTCCTTCCTTTTCTTATTTATGTAAATACTTATTAGATAGAGAGTAGTTGACTTTACTTGACTGATTATTGATCAGCCCCTAAACCTTTGAGTTGGTGCTTTAGTATGAAATTACTTTTATGTAGAGCTTTGTATTTCCAAAATAATGAATGCACTAGAAAGGATAAATGATACAAATATGTGAAAAGCTGTAAATAGCTGTAGCTCTGATTTGGGCTATTAGCTGAGATTGCCCATCATTGTAAGCCATCATTTTGGGGCAAATTAGCTGCTTTTTCATTTACTGTAATGAGTTTGGAGGACCAATCTGTTGGTATTTTTTATGCTTTTATAACAAATTACAGTGCTGAAACTATAATAGAATATATATGTAAATGAGTGCTCTAGTTTTCAAATAAAACATATTTTCATTATTAGTTCATTGACCTTTAATACTTTGAAAACAACTTTTGAAATGGAAATCTCCTTATTATAACTGGTGACTAAAGGCCTGACTTTATCATGGTGATTCGGGAAATCAGATTTTGCCCACTGTAATCCATTATTCATACTTGCCAAGTTATTCTGAAATAAATTTCAATGCTCTGGAAGATTTTACATAGAGGAATATGACAGAAGTTTTTCAGTGTCAGATTATTTGACTGGCTGTACTGTATAAATACTAAGGATTTTAATAATTGCTGTTCTGCACGTAATGCTTCTTGCAATCATAATTCATCTTTCTTGAGTGGCCTGTCAGATGCCTGAAGGGAATCTGCTTCTATTTGAAATTGTAATTTGATTCAGATTTTGGTATTGGGTAGTGTTATTAAGTGTATGAATATTATGTGCCATCAATCTACTAAACTGTTCTATTACTTTCGTGAAATTATGGCGTATATGTATGTATGTGTGTGTGTATGTGCATGTATGTTTTAAAAAACCAGAGAAAAAATCTTACATCACTTGTGCTGCCAAAACATCAGAAAACAGAAGAAGCTGGACAATACTTCACAGCAACTTGCAATTCCCTGTTTATCAAAAGGAAAGACAAACATGTATTTTGCTCCACCTATTTACAGAAAACAGGTAGCTGCTTAGGAACCACAGTTAGCTGGTATAGGTTAGAGCAATCCCCAGGCCATTCTAATTTATAACATAGAATTTAATATAAACCATGTTGGAAGAGACCTTCGAGATCATTGCATCCAACCTATCATCCAAAACCACCCAAACAACTAAACCACGCAACCAAGCACCCTATCAAATCTCTTCCTGAACACCTCCAATGATGGTGACTCCACCACCTCCACAAGCAGCCCATTCCAATGGGCAATCACTCTCTCTGTGTAGAATTTCTTCCTAACCTAAACCCAGCCTAAACCTCCCCTGCGCAGCTTGAGACTGTGTCCTCTTGTTCTGGTGCTGGTTGCCTGGGAGAAGAGACCAACCTCTGCCTGTCTACAACCTCCCTTCAGGTAGTTGTAGAGAGCAATAGGGTCTCCCCTGAGCTTCCTCTTCTCCAGGCTAAGCAACCCCAGTTACCTCAGCCTCTCCTCATAGGGCTTGTGTTCCAAACCCCTCACCAACTTTGTTGCCCTTCTCTGGACATGTTCCAACAAGACAACATCCTTCCTAAACTGAAGGGCCCAGAACTGGACACAGGACTCAAGGTGCGGCCTAACCAGCGCAGTGTACAGGGGCAGAATGACCTCCCTGCTCCTGCTGGCCACACTGTTCCTGATGTCATTGCCCCTCTTGGCCATCTGAGCACACTGCAGGCTCAAGTTCAGCCTACCATCAACCAGTACCCTCAGGTCCCTCTCTGCCTGGCTGCTCTCCAGCCACTCCAACCCCAGCCTGTAGCACTGCATTGCACTGTTGTGGCCAATGTGCAGTTCCCAGCAGATATCAGGCAGGTTGAAGTTGCCCATGAGAACAAAGTCTGGCGATCTTGAGACAGCCTTTAGCTGCCTATAGAATGATTCATCAACACTTTCATCCTGGTTGGGTGGTCTATAACAGACTCCAACCAGGATGTCTGCCCTGCTGGGTAAGCTGTCAGCTCATGGCTTGGACAACAACACTCTGTAGTGGGTTAGGAACTGGCTGGAGGGCGGAGCCCAGAGAGTGGTGGTGAGTGGTGCCACATCCAGCTGGAGGCCAGTCACCAGTGGCATCCCCCAGGGATCAGTCCTGGACCCCATCCTCTTTAACATCTTCATTGATGATCTGGATGAGGGGATTGAGACAGTCATCAGCAAATTTGTAGATCACACCAAGTTGGGAGCAAATGTTGGTCAGTTAGAGGACAGAAGGGCTCTGCAGAGGGACCTCAACCAACTGGGCAGAGTCCAATGGGATGGCATTCAACGCGTCCAAGTGCCAGGTGCTGCACTTTGTCCACAACAACCCCATAGAGAGCTACAGGCCGGGGTTGGAGTGGCTGGAGAGCTCCCAGACAGAGGGGGACCTGGGGGTTCTGGTTGACAACTGTCTGAACATGAGCCTGCAGTGTGCCCAGGCAGCCAAGAAGGCCAACGGCATCCTGGCCTGCATTAGGAATAGTGTAGCCAGCAGGAGCAGGGAGGTCATTGTGCTCCTGTACTCTGCATTGGTTAGGCCACACCTTGAGTCCTGTGTCCAGTTCTGGGCCCCTCGGTTTAAGAAGGACATTGAGACACTTGAACGTGTCCAGAGAAGGACAAGACAACTGGTGAGAGGCCTTGAGCACAAGCCCTGTGAGGAGAGGCTGAGGAAGCTGGGGTTGTTTCGCCTGGAGAAGAGGAGGCTCAGGGGTGACCTCATTGCTCTCTACAACTACCTGAAAGGTGGTTGTAGCCAGGAAGGGGTTGGTCTCTTCTCTCTAGCAACCAGCACCAGATCAAGAGGACACAGTCTCAATCTGCGCTAGGGGAAGTTTAGGCTCAAGGTGAGGAGAAAGCTCTTCACCGAGAGAGTCGTTCTTCATTGGAATGGGCTGCCCAGGGAGGTGGTGGAGTCACCATCCCTGGAGGTGTTTAAGAGGGGATTGGACGTAGCACTTGGTGCCATGGTCTAGTTATGAGGTCTGTGGTGACAGGTTGGACTCGATGATCTTCGAGGTCTCTTCCAACCTTAGTGATACTGTGATACTGTGATACTGTGATACTGTTAGTCTTCCCACTAATTCTCACCCACAAGCACTCAACTCCATCGTCCCTGATCTCTAGCTCAATGGCATCTAGTGCCTCCCCAATGTACAGGGTGACCCTTCCACCCCTTCTCTCTTGTATGTCACTCCTGATGAGCCTGTAGCCATCAATTGCAGTCCTCCAGTCATGTGAGTTGTCCTACCACATCTCTGTGATGGCAACTACATCATAACTTTCCTGCTGTAACAAGGCTTCCAGCTCCTCTTGTTTGTTGCCCATACTTCATGCATTAGTGTACATACACTTTATCGGGGCTGCTGGTTTCACCCCTGACTCCAGCTTATCACCCCCAGACTCCTGTCTGTGGGGACCAGTTTCAGCCCCTTCCTCCTTCCAATCTAGTTTAAAGCCCTGTCAATGAGACCTGCCAATTCCCTTCCTAGAATCTTTTTCCCTTTGAGGGACAGGCCATTCTCATGTACTGTGGTCTTTCCCATCCTCTGGGACAGATGTACTCCATCTGTTGCCAGCTGAGCTGGTGCAGTAGAAAGTTCTCCAAGATCAAAAAACCCGGAATTTGTTTGACTGCACCAGCCTGTAAGCCACTTGTTGATTATATCTGCTGACCTGTTCCTTCTGGTATTCCCTCCTGCAACTAAGGGTATTGATGAGAAAATTATTTGTGCCCCTGACCCCTCAACCAGGTGTCCCAGGGCCATGAAGTAATTTTTGACAGCCCTGGGAGTTCTGGTTGCAACATCATCATTCCCTAACTGAATAACTATTAAGGGATAGTAATCAGAGGGCTGCACCAGACTAGACAACCTTCTGGTAACATCCCTAACCTGGGCTCTAGGGAGGCAGAAGACTCCCCTGTGAGAAGGATCTGGCCGAAATATGGGGCCCTCTGTTCCTCTCAGGAGGGAATCACCAATAACAATTACCCTCCTCCTTTTTTTGAGGGAACAATTCCTGATGCCGGGGGAAGGCTGTTTAACCTTACGCTGTTTTGCCTTAGGCTTTTTAGCCTTAGGGAAAACCTCAGATGATGTGTCCTCCAGTATCAGAATCATCTCACCCTCAACCTCCAGTGCCCCATACTTATTTTCCAAGGGCAGTGGGGAAGGTGGGAGGAGGCAGGGAGGTTTTACTTTGCATCTTTTGAGAGTAACCTGTGTCCATTCCCCACTGCTTTTTGGATAACCAGCCTCTGCAGAGCCTGGCTACTCAAGTTCATCTCCCTTCTACATTCCCTTACAGCTCTGAGTCTACCAACCTCATCCTTCAGTTCGGCCACCAGTTTAGGCAGATATTCAATCTGCTCACACCTAATGCAGGAGTTGTCCCCACTACCCTGCATCTGAAGTGCCAGGCTCCAGCACTCCCTGCAGCCAGATACCTGGACACCTACCTGCTTATGTTCCACCCCAGTCTGAGTCGACACTGATTTTTGGAAGGAATTTTTGCTGCGAGTCACAGCCATCCCTATCCCTGGCCACATGACCTACTGGACGAAAAATTAGAAAAAGTGTGGCGGTGCATGCAGCTGGCTGCGGCTGAATGACAGCATAGCAGCTTCCCGCTGAAATGCAGCCCCTGCAAGCCCCTGCTGGGCTTTTAAATTTGCCACTGGTGACGTAACGATCACAAGCAGCAGGCACATGAGAAGACGGCTATGCCAATCCTCGCTGTGTACCTGGGGATCACCCGGGTCCTGCCACTCCCATAGCCTGAAAAGGAAAGAAGTGAGGTGCCCTCCGAGGCTGCTGGTGTCAGTGCAGTTCCCAAGAGAGCTTCCCACTGAAATGTAGAACATTCCCGCTTTATAATAAAGGCACCAGAACTGGATGCAGTACTCCAGCATTAGCATTTCCTTAGAAACACACTGCATTGTGTTTCTGCCTTTGCCTGGGCTGTCCTTAAAAAACCACAAAACTGAAAAAGTTCTTATAACAAAGCATGACAGTGGGCATACAGAAAAAGAAGTTGTCTATTTCTCCCTATGTTCCACCCCACCCACCTACCCCACAATGACAATGCAGGTCTTAAGAGAGATTGGTAAGTGATTAAGAAATGCTCCAAGTATGGGATGTCTTTGCCACTGGCTCCTCAATTTAAGAAGGACATTGAGACTCTTGAATGTGTCCAGAGAGGGCAGTGAGGCTGGGGAGAGGCCTCAAGCACAAGCCTTATAAGGAGAGGCTGAGGTAGCTGGGGTTGTTTAGCCTGGAGAAAAGGAAGCTCAGGGGAGACCTTATTGCTGTCTACAAGTACCTGAAAGAGGTTGTAGTTAGGAGGGGGTTGGTCTCTTCTCCCAGGTGACCAGCACCAGAACAAGGGGACCCAGTCTCAAGCTACACTAGGGGAAGTTTAGGCTCAAGGTGAGGAGAAAGTTCTTCACAGAGAGAGTTGTTAGCTGTTGGAATGAGCTGCCCAGGGAGGTGATGGAGTCACCATCCCTGGAGGTGGTCAAAAAGGGATTGGACATGGCACTTAGCGCCATGGCTTAGTAGTCATGAGGTCTGTGGTGACAGGTTGGACTTGATGATCTTTGAGGTCTCTTCCAACCTTATTGTTTCTATGATTCTATGATTTCTATGGTCATGTCTCTCTCACTGCCACAGCAACTTCAGGGTACAATTTTAGTTCAGGATGGAGCTGTCTGCATAGACACAGTTCATCAAAGTATTTCTGACCCCAGCTTTTCCAGACAGAGGAATAACTCAGCTCTAATAAGCAAAACAAAACAAAACACCAAACAAGAAAACCCTAATCACAGACTTTTTTATTCATTCAGTGTGTCACAAGAGAGGTTTTTATGTGATAAAGCATGTCTTTTTATCCAGCATGTATCAGCATAAGCCTGAAAAACAAGTCCACTTTACATGTTACTAGTTTTCTACTTGTTTTTGTCTTTTTCCATCACTGTCTTAATTGGTTATTTTTTCTGTTTACTAAGCACCAGCCCAAAGTTCAGTTTTTACAGCGATATGTTATCAGCTTATGCACACATTTTTTTTAGTCTGCATATATATATAGAGGTATAGATAAGAAAGGGGCCCCAGGTGGGTTCAACCTTGAAGTGCATCTTTTTCCCTTGACTCAGGAATGTAAACAACTCTGGGCTGAACATCTGTGGATAACAAAGGAAGAAACAAGAGAACTCTGGGGGGGCTACCAAGAGGGAGAGAGAGGCACAGGAAGCCTAATTGAAGCACTTAAGTAGGGAGGGATAGAAAATAGAAGCCATGATATGTGTTAATGAAATGTCTGAGGGCTAATGCTTAATGGCTGTCGCTGATACACAAGACATCTTGGTGTCGGCCTGTTTGTTCTCCGCTGCCCAGCAACCCACACATACGCATATTGCATAAAAATGTAGGGTCACATAAATCAGTTTATTTGCAAGTATGGATGTCCTCCTCATTAGTCCATTAAAAGATTCTCATCAGTCTTTCGGGCAGTCTCTTGGTTTGATTGTGTAACTATAGTATTGAAAACATGTTTTCCAGGAAATACAGCTTTACTTTCAAACCAACACGGCACAGAATTAGCATTTTGTCTTGTCTTTGTGTTTTCAACCAATATTTTATTCACCGCTGCTACGAAAAGGTCACATCAAAACAGTTCCTAATTTTGTATGCATTTTTAAAATTATTGCAAATTATTTGGTCGTAATAATTTCTACTATAGATTGCACAGAAAAAAATATCTTTAAGTTATTAAGATAAATTATTCAATTCTCCCTATCCACTTCCAGATTAAAAAAATGCCTGTCTTTACAAACACTCAAGAAAGCTATAGGTGTATTTGTGTGTTAATACACAGAAAGTTCTTGTATCCTGTGATGGGGAAGAGTTCAAACTCCTCTTCTGCTTCAAGGAGTGGTTACTTACATGTCTTCCCACCTGGTACTATGTAGCTGTATTTGGCTTGAATGAGCTGGAATTATTTCTCCCCAGATGTCATGGGTTGAGGCAGACCCCTCCCCACCACGGGCAGAAATAACGACTCAGACAAACAGATTGCAAAAGTGATGGAAAGTTTAAATAGGGAAAAAAAAAGCAAATAAAGCAACAATGAAAGTTTTACAGAGAACCACAAGCACTGTGACAAAGAGAGAGATCCCATCACCACCTGGGGGTACACCCAAACACCCCCCCAGGGCTCTTTCTTCCCCCCAACCCAGCCTTTGGCCTGGGCAGGCCCAAGGGAGGCAGCTCACGCCATTTTACCTCGGCAGCAGCGGGGGATGAAAGAGGAAGTGAAGACCCCGCATGGATGTTTTATAGGGGAGCAGGGCATTGTGGGAAATGGAATACCTGGTTTCCTGTGACCAGGCCCCTGGGCTGGGCCCACCCCTTGGGACCTCCCAGGTGTGGTCTTTGCAGTGGCATCCGGGCCAGCACCCAGCCTAAACCACCACACCAGAGCATCTTTCTAGTGCTGTATTTTTCAGTGCTGTAGATGGGTGTTGATAGCACACCAGTGTTTTGACTATTGCTGAGTCGAGTACCAAGGCTATGCTTTTTCAACATCCCCCCCCAACACCAATCTGAGGCATAGGCAAGATCTTAGGAGGGGACACAGCTGTGACGGCTGTCTCAAACTGACCAAGGGAGTATTCCATAACATATGACATCAAGCCAGATATAAAAGCTAAGTGAAAGAAAGAAGTCTGGGGACATTCATTGATGGCATCTAACCTCCAGAGCAACCATGACATGCATTGAAGCTCTACTTCCTGGGATTGACTGAACTTCATCTGCTGATGAGAATAGAGAATAACATCTTTATTTGTCTATTTGTTTTTTCTTCCACACATGGACTTTGCTTTGAATTTGCATTTTATTAAATTGCTTCTATCTTGACTCCTGCACTTTTGTTGTATTTTCCCTCCCCTGACAATTTAAGAAGGGGAGTGATAGAGTGGCTTTGGTGGACATCTGACCCCCAGCCAGGGCCAAACCACCACAGCAGCCCACCTATTTCTTGGAACATAGGACCCTGTTTCTGACCTTGATAGAGGTAATATCCCGATGGATGAGGTTGTGTCCCCCAAAAGTGATGGAAAAGTTTAAATAGGAAAAAGGTGAATGTGCACAAAAGAACCAGAAACAGTGACAGAAGAAACCCCAAAACAGACCAGGATACATCCCATCCCCACCTGAGGGTGGGCCCAAGACCCCAGGGCTCGTTCTTCCCCACACACACTGCTAGGCTAGTCTCAGCTGGCCAGGCCTGAGACTGCCCATCCCCCTGGCCTTGGGCCTAGCCAGGCCCAAGGCTGGGAGACGTCTCCCCAGTTACCAGGTGCTGGAGAGGGAAGAAAGAGAAAGAGGCAGACCCCACGCAAGATCTTATAGCGGTGCAGGGGATTATGGTAGGAGATACCTGGTTTCCTTTGTCCACCCACTGGGCTGGACTTCTGGACACAGGAAGTACACCATGCAGCATAGGGCACCCAGCCCAAACCACCACACAGCACCAGAACAACAGGACACAGTCTCAAGCTGCACCAGGGCAGGTTTAGGCTGGACGTTAGGAGGAAGTTCTATACAGAGAGAGTGATTCCCCATTGGAATTGGCTGCCTGGGGAGGTGGTGGAGTCACCGTCATTGGAGGTGTTTAGGAGGAGACTTGATGGGGTGCTTGGTGACATGATCTAGTTGTTTGATGGGTTGGACGCGATGATCTTGAAGGTCTCTTCCAACCTGGTTTATTATTGTATTGTATAATTCCCAGGATGGGGATTCCACGTGCTCCCTGGCCCACCTGTTCCAGTGTCCCACCAACCTCATGCGGTAGAACTTCCTGGCATCCAATCTGAATCTACCCACTTCTAGTTTTGTTCCATTCCACCTAGTCTTATTACTACCCCACATCCTATAAAGTCCCTCACTGTCTTTCATGTAGGGTCCCTTAAGATACTGGAAGGCCACAATCAGGTTTCTTCTCCAGACTAAAGAACCCCAACTCTCTCACTCTGTCACCATAGGAGAGGTGCTCCAGCCCTCTAATCATCCTCATGGCCCTTCTCTGGACACATTCCAGCATGTCCATATCTTTCCTGTAATAGGGGCTCCAGAACTGAACACAGGACTCCAGGTAGAGTCTCACCAGAACAGAGTAGAGGGGAAGAATCCCTTCCCTCAACCTGCTGTCTACGCTTCTCTTGATGCAGCCCAGGATGTGATGGGCTTTCTGGGCTGCAAGCACACACTAGTGGCTCATGTTGAGCTTCTCATCCACCAGCATGCCCAGGTCCTTTTCTTCAGGACTGCTCTCAAGTCAGTTGCTGCCCAGCCTTTATCAGTACTTGGGATTGCCCTGACCCAGATGCAGGACCTTGCGCTTGGTCTTGTTGATCTTTGTGAGGCTGTCATGGGCCAACCTCTCCAGCCTGTCAAGGTCCCTCTGGATGGCATCCCCTCCCTCCAGCCTGTCTGCTGCACCCCACAGCTTGGTGTCATCAGCAAACTTGCTGAGTGTGCACTCAATGCCACTATCCATGTCACCAACAAAGATGCCCACCAACAGGACAGGTCCCAGTACTGCTCCCTGAGGGACTCCACTTGTAACTGGTCTCCACTTGGACATGGACCCATTGACAGCCACTCTTTTGGTGTGGTTGTCAAGCTGGTTCTTTATCCACTGAATGGTCTGTCCATCTGTCTCAGTCCAGAGAGGGAAAGACACTCAGGTTTTTCATGAATATTCCTATGTTGTGAAACGAGAGGCACAAATGAGGCCAAAATATCAACAGCTAGACTATTTATTACATAAATAAAGTGGATGGATCAGATGGGGAGAGAGAGAAAATATAGAGAGAGAAGAGAGAGAGAGAAGGAATTATATTACCACACCCCTCACCCCCTCCAAGACAGTTTGAGTCTGTGGAGGAAAGGTGCTGCAGGAGATGTTGGGTCTGTAGAGAAACGGTGCTGCAGGAGATGTTGGGTCTGTAAAGGAAGGGTGCTGAGGCTTTGGCTGTAGAAGGGATGAGGTCCTCTGAGCAGCTTCTTCAGCTCCATGAGTTGCAGCAGGCGGATCTTAGGGCACGGAGAGAGGGTTTTCAGAGTCCAAGGTCCGTTGTGTTGCCCCATGGTGATGTTTCCAGTGTGTGGTGCTCTCTTCTTTCTTCTGCATTTTTCTTTTCCAATTTTCTTCTCCTAAGCCAGTAGTTGCTCCAGTCTTTTATAAAGTTTGTTAGTCCTTAGGCAAGTGTCCAGGTGTTGGTCCCCAGGATATCATTGTGGGAAATCATCTTTAGGTAAGTGTCCAGGTATCGTTCCCAGGAAATCTTTCTGTGTATTCATGTGAGTCTGGATGGAGGGGAGAGGCCTCCGCCTCCTCCTTCTCCATCTACCTACCCACACACTCATTACACATCAGGAAACAGGTGGTGAATCCATTGTCTCATCATCTTCTCTTCCTGGGGTATCTGATGGCTGGAAATGATCTTGTCCTGAAGGCGTGATGGCTGGGCCCTTGGGCCATCGTTGTAGGCCAGCTGCAGTCCAGTGAGCAATGTTACCTTTGCACCTGCCAAGAGTCCTTCCAGTGGCTCTGCCCAATGCACATCAGCTATTGTCTGGGCAAGCAGCAAGTGATTTTATCTTTGTTGAGTCACACCAGGAGAGACAAGCTTTAGTCTCTCACACAATCAAACCCATACTGCACCGGCTTGGAGATCAGGATGTCATGCAGGACAGTGTTGAAGGCTCTGCTCACGTCCAGGTAAATGATGTTGCAACCTTTTCATAGAAGGCCATGAGTTTCTTCAGGTAGGATTTGCCCTTGGTGAAGCTTTGTTGATTATACCAAATCATCTCGTTGTTGTTCATCTATCTCATCAGTGCCTCCAGAAGGATCTGCCCCAAGATCTTACCAAGTACAGAGGTGAAACTGACAGGCCTATAGTTCCCTGGGTCATCCTTCTTTCCCTTTTTGAAATTTGGGGTTATGTTTCCCCTTTTCAAGTCAGTGGGAACTTCACTTTACTGCCATGACTTTTGGAATATAATAGAAAGACATTTAGCACCTTCATCTGCCATTTCCCTCAATACCCATGTGTGGTGGTTTGGGCTGGGTGCTCTCTGCTATGTGGTGTATTTCCTGTGTCCAGAAGTCCAGCCCAGTGGGTGGATACAGGAGGAAACCAGGTATCTCCTACCATAATTCTTGCACCACTATAAAATCTAATGCAGGGTCTAGCACTTCCCATTTCTTTCCCTCGCTGACACCTGGTAACTGGGGGAGACATCTCCCGGCCTTGGGCCTGGCTAGGCCCAAGGCCAAGGGGATGGGCAATCTCAGGTCTGGCCAGCCGAGACTAGCCTAGCAGTGGGGGGGGAAAGGAGCCCTGGGGTCTCGGGCCCACCGTCAGGTGGGGATGGAATGTTTCTGGGTCTGCTTTGGGGTTTCTTTTGTCACTGCTTCTGGTTCTCTGTACACATTCACTCTTTTCAATTTAAACTTCCCATCACTTTTGCAATCTGTTTGTCAGAGTCGTTATTTCTGCCCATGGTGGGGAAGGGGGATCTGCCTCAACCCACTACACCGTGGATTTATCCTGTTGGGCCCATGAACTTGAACACTTTCAGGTTCATTAGCTGCTCAAGAACCTGATCTTCATTCACAATGGGCAGTTCTTTGTTATAGCTCCTGTCATTACCTTCTGTGACTCCAAGAGTGTGGCATGGTGCCCTTGCCAGTGAAGAATGAGGTAAAGAAGACATTGGGAACCTCAGCTTTCTTTATGTCACTTGTCACCACTTCACTCATTTCCTTTCTGAGGGGGCCCACACCTTCCCTAGTCTTCTTTTTACCATTAATATACCTGTAGAAATTTTTGCTATTCTCCTTGATCTCCTGGGTAGATTTAATTCTAACTGAGTTTTAGCTTTTCTAACCAGATCTCTTTCTGCTTGGACAGCTTCCTTATATGCCCATCATCCTAGCTGTCCTTTCTTCCTTGACCACTGTGTTCTCCCTGAAAACAATAAAGGACAGAGTATCTCTTTAGTCAATCTTGTGTTGTCAATATATTTCCAGAAACGTTTCCTGTTTTCCTCAAGAGCTGAAGCCAAACTAATTTCTGATTGGAGTTTGGCTTTTGTTACTTTCTCCCTATGTAGCCTCACGATGAAGTTGCAGTCCTAAGTGGCCTACTGTTCAGTCCCTGATTCAGGGGCCATTTGTGGTGAATGGAGGCACAAACTCTGTTGCTGCTGCACAACAGAATTTCAGAAATGCAGAACAGAATAACAGAATAGATAGAATAACATAATAGAGTTGCAGCATAGAGAGTAGAGAATCTCAGAAGCCCTCTCAGAAGTTCTTTATTACAGCATTACCAGAATCCCCAGAATTTCAGAAGCCCCTTACTGGCCAAAGTAGCTGATTATTTACATACTGTATCTTGCACATTAATACACTTGAGCAATAGAATTCAGCCACATACACAAACTAAAAATATTCCCTATATAAAACACTAAAAATATAAAAGATAAGTCCAGTGTCTCCAAAGGTCCAGCTTCTGCAGTATATTTTCTTTTGGTACACATGTAATGTTTTTGGTTTTTTCTTTACAGCCTGTAGATCTTCAGTTAGGGAATATAAGTTTAACGTTTGCAGAAACAGTATTTGCTACCTTTCTCTCTTCCTTGTTTTTTAGAACACCTCAGACAATTAAGGCAGCTATGATAGCCTGCCCCTTCATGCAATGACTATAGACTCTCCTCTTGTCACTGTTGCAACTATGGAATCACAGGATTAACCAGGTTGGTAAACTGGAGATCATCTAGTCCAACCTATCACCCAACATCATCTAATCAACTAAACCACAACATTAAGTGCCTCATCCAGTCTTATTTTAAACACTTCCAGGGAGAGTGACTCTACCACCTCCCTGGGCAGACCATTCCAATGGCCAATTACTCTTTTTATGAAGAACTTCTTGCTAACATCCAGCCTAAACCTCCCCTGGTGCAGCTTGAGACTGTGTCCTCTCATTCTGTCAGGGGTTGCCTGGGAGAAGAGACCAACCTCCATCTGGCTACAACCTCCCTTCAGGTAGTTGCAGACAGCAAGATGGTCTCCTCTGAGCCTCCTCTTCTCCAGGCTAAACAACCCCAGCTTCCTCAGGCTTTCCTCATAGGGCTTATGCTTGAAACACCTCACCAGCTTTGCTGCCATTTGCTGGACACATTCAAGCAACAAAACATCTTTCTTGAATTAAGGGGCCCAGAGCTGGACACAGTACTCAAGGTATGGCCTAAACAGTGCTGAGTACAGGGGCACAATGACTTACTTCCCTGCTCCTGCTGGCCACACTGTTCCTGATACAGGCCAGGATGGCACTGGCCTTCTTGGCTGCCTGGGGACACTGCTGTCTCATGTTCAGCCTACTGTCAAGCACTAACCCCAGGTCCCTTTCAGCCTGGGTGCTCTCCAGCCACTCTGCCCCCTGTCTGAAGTGTTGCATGTGTAGCTGCAGCCAGTGTGTAGAATCCAGCACTTAGAAGTGTTAAATCTCATGCCAGGCCAGCCTTCTTCATCTAGTGTCAGACTAGTGTATTATTAAATCACCTAGTTTTACTTTAACTGTTGTCAATTTAAGTTAATTTATGCCAGTATAGAATTAATTTTAACTTCACACTATATTAGTCTGAGAATAATACCAGAATTTTAAGCAATTACAATTTTTATGTTCTGTAGCCCCATTCTGCCAATTAATTTTATCTGAAAGTTCCTCTATTCTTCCAGTAATTGACCTGAGATCTGAAGGAGTACTTTTTCCAGTAACACACCATACAAAGTAGTTATATTTGAGAAGAAGTAACAATAACACTGACTTTTAGAAAAGGTCACTTTATTTTTGCACTGAATATGTGTTTTCTTTAATTAATGATTTTTTTCTAATTTTTTTTTTTAATTATTGAGTATTTTATCATTCAGTATATTGGGTATTGAGTATATTATCATACTATGATAATATGATACTATTTTGGCAAAACAACATGTCTTGTCAGGAATATGCACAATCATTCCTTTATCCAGTGGGATATCTTCAAACATATAATGCAAGTTATACACACAACTTAATTTAAAAAATAAAGTTCCCATTTCTACTTTTCATATTGCTTCCCAGTACAGGTTGAAAATGAATGTTGAAATCTGACACTCATTCACACCTCCCTCTACTTACCAAAACATATTTAATTTCATGGCATGGACAGGATCACACTGCGTTGGGTTAGGAAGTGGCTGGAGGGCCGAGCCCAGAGAGTGGTGGTGAATGGTACCACATCCAGCTGGTGGACAGTCACTAGTGGTGTGCCCCAAGGATCAGTGCTGGGCCCCATGCTCTTTAACATCTTTACTGATCATCTGGATGAGGGCGTTGAGTCCATCAACAGTAAATTTGCGGATGACACCAAGCTGGGGGCAGTAGTTGATCTGCTGGAGGGTAGACAGGCTTTCCAGAGGGACCTCGACAGGCTGGACAGATGGGCAGAATCCAACGGCATGAGATTTAACACATCCAAGTGCCGGGTTCTGCACATTGGCCACAGCAACCCCATGCAGCGCTACAGGCTGGGGTCAGAGTGGCTGGAGAGTGGCCAGGCAGAGAGGGACCTGGGGGTACTGGTTGATTGTAGGCTGAACATGAGCCTGCAGTGTGCCCAGGCAGCCAAGAAGGCCAATGGCATCCTGGCTTGCATCAGGAACAGTGCGGCCAGCAGGAGCAGGGAGGTCATTGTGCCCCTGTACACTGCGCTGGTTAGGCCGCACCTTGAGTCCTGTGTCCAGTTGTGGGCCCCTCAGTTTAGGAAGGATGTTGTCTTGCTGGAACGTGTCCAGAGAAGGGCAACAAAGTTGGTGAGGGGTTTGGAACACAAGCCCTATGAGGAGAGGCTGAGGGAGCTGGGGTTGCTTAGCCTTGAGAAGAGGAGACTGAGGGGTGACCTTATTGCTCTCTACAACTACCTGAAGGGAGGTTGTAGACAGGCAGAGGTTGGTCTCTTCTCCCAGGCAACCAGTACCAGAACAAGAGGACACAGTCTCAGACTGTGCCAGGGCAGGTTTAGGCTGGATGTTAGGAAGAAGTTCTATACAGAGAGAGTGGTTGCCCATTGGAATCGGCTACCCGTGGAGGTGGTGGAGTCACCTTCATTGGAGGTGTTCAGGAGGAGACTTGATGGGGTACTTGGCTGCATGGTTTAGTTGTTGGGTGGATTGGATTGGTTGATGGGTTGGACATGATGATCTTGAAGGTCTCTTCCAACCTGGTATATTGTATTGTATTGTAAATTTCAAAGCAGACACAATATTTTAATTCTGTTTAATACAGATTACTAGACCACTTCCAAATCAAGGCTTTTGATAACTCATACTCCTTTCTCTGTTCACTGAAAATCTAAATGGCACATAAACTTTTTCATATGTGATATTTTGTCAGAGACTATGTATATTTCTCTTTCTTTTATGTGGTTTTTGCTTGTTTGGTTGGTTTTGGTGTTTTTTTGGGGGGGGGGGTCAATTCGGGTTGGGGCAGGATATTTGCTTTTTGTTTTCTTGTTGAAACTACATCTTTTATTGATTAAGAACTAAACAACTCCTCTTCCCCAGGCTAGAGTGGAGTCAATTGTGGAAGTGGATTCAGGAACTCATGGATTAAGATTGAAGGCAGAACAGAGTCCTTTTTGGCTTCCAGGCATTGGAGAAGAGGAAGAGAGTAACAAAAGCCTGATCCTTGTGATCCCACAGCTTTATACCACAGGTGCGCCAGGGGAAGTTTAGGCTTGAGGTGAGGAGAAAGTTCTTCAAAGAGAGAGTTGTTAGCCATTGGAATGTGCTGCCCAGGGAGGTGGTGGAGTCACCATCCCTAGAGGTGTTCAACAGGGGATTGGATGTGGCACTTGGTGCCATGGTTTAGTAGTCACGAGATCTTGGGTGACAGTTTGGACTTGATCTTTGAGGTGTTTTCCAACCTTATAGATTCTATGATTCTATGAACTAAATGTTAGACTCATTTAAGGAAATGTGTATTACAGTATTACCAAGGTTGGAAGAGACCTCGAAGATCATTGAGTCCAACACGTAACCACAGACCTCACAACTAGACCATGGCACCAAGTGCCACGTCCAGTCCCCTCTTGAACGCCTCCAGGGACGGAAACTCAACCACCTCCCCAGGCAGCCCATTCCAATGGCAAATCACTCTCTCGGTGAAGAACTTTCTCCTCACCTCGAGCCTAAACTTCCCCTGTTGCAGCTTGAGACTGTGTCCCCTTGTTCTGGTGCTGGTTGCTAGGGAGAAGAGGCCAACCCCTTCCTGGCTACAACCACCTTTCAGGTAGTTGTAGAGAGCAATGAGGTCACCCCTCAGTCTCCTCTTCTCCAGGCTAAACAGCCCCAGCTCCCTCAGCCTCTCCTCATAGGGCTTGTACTCAAGGCCTCTCACCAGCCTTCTTGCCCTTCTCTGGACATGTTCAAGTGTCTCGATGTCCTTCTTAAACTGAGGGGCCCACAACTGGACACAGGACTCAAGGTGCGGCCTAACCAAAGCAGAGTACAGGGGCACAATGACCTCCCTGCTCCTGCTGGCCATACTATTCCTAATGCAGGCTAGGATGCGGTTGGCCCTCTTGGCTGCCTGGGCACACTGCAGGCTCATGTTCAGCCTCCCATCAACCAGTACCCCCACGTCCCTCTCTGCCTGGCTGCTCTCCAGCCACTGTGACCCCAGCCTGTAGTGCTGCATGGGGTTGCTGTGGCCAGTGTGCAGAACCCGGCACTTGGATATATTAAATCTCATGCCGTTAGATTCTGTCCATCTGTCCAGCCTTTCAAGATACAATAATACAATAATACAATACACCAGGTTGGAAGAGACCTTCAAGATCATCGCATCCAACCCACCAAACAATCCAACCCACCCAACAACTAGACCATACAGCCAAGCACCCCATCAAGTCTTCTCCTGAACACCTCCAGTGAAGGTGACTCCACCACCTCCATGGGCAGCCGATTCCAACGGCCAATCACTCTCTCCGTGTAGAACTTCTTCCTAACATCCAGCCTAAACCTGCCCTGGCGCAGCTTGAGACTGTGTCCTCTTGTTCTGGTGCTGGCTGCCTGGGAGAAGAGACCAACCTCTGCCTGGTTACAACCTCCCTTCAGGTAGTTGTAGAGAGCAATAAGGTCACCCCTCAGTCTCCTCTTCTCCAGGCTAAGCAACCCCAGTTCCCTCAGCCTTTCCTCATAGGGCTTGTGTTCCAAACCCCTCACCAGCTTTGTTGCCCTTCTCTGGACACGTTCCAGCAAGTCAACATCCTTCCTAAACTGAGGGGCCCAGAACTGGACACAGGACTCAAGGTGCGGCCTAACCAGTGCAGTGTACAGGGGCACAATGACCTCCCTGCTCCTGCTGGCTGCACTGTTCCTGATGCAAGCCAGGATGCCATTGGCCTTCTTGGCTGCCTGGGCACACTGCAGGCTCATGTTCAGCCTACAATCAACCAGTACCCCCAGGTCCCTCTCTGCCTGGCCACTCTCCAGCCACTCTGACCCCAGCCTGTAGCACTGCCTGGGGTTGTTGTGGCCAATGTGCAGAATCCGGCACTTGGATGTGTTAAATCTCATGCCATTGGACTCTGCCCATCTGTCCAGCCTGTCGAGGTCCCTCTGCAAAGCCTCTCTGCCCTCCAGCAAATCAACTGCTGCCCCCAGCTTGGTGTCATCTGCAAATTTACTGATGATGGATTCAATGCCCTCATCCAGATCATCAATAAAGATGTTGAAGAGCATGGGGCCCAGTACTGATCCCTGGGGCACACCACTAGTGACTGTCCACCAGCTGGATGTGGCACCATTCACCACCACTCTCTGGGCTCGGCCCTCCAGCCACTTCCTAACCCAACGCAGTGTGCTCCTGTCCATGCCATGGACTGCCAGCTTGGCCAGGAGTTTGCTGTGGGGGACTGTGTCAAAAGCCTTGCTGAGGTCCAGGTAGACCACATCCACAGGCCTCCCCACACCCACCAGGTGGGTCACCTGATCATAGAAGGAGATCAGGTTGGTCAGGCAGGACCTGCCCCTCCTAAATCCATGCTGGCTAGGCCTGAGTCCCTGGCCATCCTGGAAGTGCTGTGTGATTGCACTCAAGATGACCTGTTCCATAATCTTGCCTGGCACTGAGGTCAGGCTGACAGGCCTATAATTCCCTGGCTCTTCCAACTGGCCCTTCTTGTGGATGGGCACCATGCTGGCCAGCTTCCACTCTCCTGGGACCTCTCCAGTGAGCCAGGACTGCTGAAAAATGATGGAGAGCAGCTTGGACTGCTCATCTGCCAGCTCCCTCAGCACCCTAGGATGGATCCCATCCAGTCCCATGGACTTGTGGGGGTTCAAGCGGCTGAGAAGATCTCTAATTATCCCATCCTGGAACAGTGTGTTCACTGAAACAGTTTGAAGTTTAGATTTAAATATCTGTGAACTGAATTTACAGAAAGAATTTTCAGATTTGTGTCTAAATATATGGCCAGTGAAACTTACATATGATTATGAATTATTAAATATATAGTGTGATGGGTTGAAGGGCTGATCCATCCTTCCCTCCCACCATGGGCAGGAAAACAACTCAGACAAACAGATTGGAAAAGTGGTGGAAATTTTAATTGGAAAAGCAGTGAATGTTTCACTGTGAACCACAAGCACAGTGACAAAAGGGATCCCAAAGCATACCTAAAAAATATCCCAACACTTCTCTCTCCCCACCTGAGGGTGCACCCAAAACCCCCAGGGCTTTTTCTTCCCCACCCCCCCTTCCACTGTTAGGTTAATCTCAGCTGGCCAGATCTGAGATTTCCCTTCCCCCTGGCCTTGGCCTAGCGAGGCCCAAGAGGCCATGAGATGAGTCCCCCTCGCCATCACCATTTAGGGACCGATCTCCATAGGGGTGGTGAGGGAAGAAAGAGGAAGTGCAGAACCCTGCCAATGGTTTTATAAGGGAGAAAGGCACTATGGGATGAAATATGTACCTTCCTGTGTCCACCCACTGAGCTGGACCCTTGGGACACCAGGCGTGGCTTATGTGGCAGCATCAGGGGGGCAACCAGTCCTAACCACCACATATAGTTAGATATAAACATATTTATTATTTTTTAAGAGGGCATAGGGTATGGAAATATTCTATTTTTCATGTGTTGAAAATCTAGGAATTTTTTTGTGTGTGTATGAAAGTTCTTTGACATTTCTAGCCAGGGAGGTTAAAGGGAGCACTAAGAATTTCTATAGGTATGTTAATGGCAAGAAGATGACTAGGGAAGGTGTGGGCCCCTCAGAAAGGAAAGTGGTGAATTAGTCACAAGTGATGTGGAAAAGGCTGAGGTACTCAATAACTTCTTTACCTCACTCTTCACTGCAAGGGCCTCCAGCCACACTCCTGGTGTCATGGAAGACGATGCCAGGGACGGGGAGGAAGAACTGCACATGGTAAGTGAAGATCAGGTTGGTGATCACCTGAAGAACCTGAAAGTGTTCAAGTCCATGGGACCCAACGGGATACACCCACGGGTGCTGAGAGAACTGGCAGATGAGGTTGCTAAACCCCTCTCTATTCTATTCCAAAAGTCATGGCAGACTGGGGAAGTCCCCACAGACTGGAAAAGGGGAAACATTACTCCCATTTTCAAAAAGGGTAAGAAGGAGGAACCGGGGAACTACAGGTCAGTCAGTCTCACCTCTGTGCCCAGAAAGATCATGGAGCAGATCCTCCTGCATGTGCTACCGACTCAGAAGAGTAGTGAAGAGGTGATTTGGAACAGTCAGCATGGCTTTGTCAAGGGCAAATCCTGCCTAACAAAGCTGGTGGCCTTCTATGAACATGTCACAACATTAATAGATGAGGGGCGAGCAACTGATGCCGCTTACCTGGACCTAAGCAAAGCCTTTGACACTGTCCTGCACCACATCCTGGTCTCCAAGCTGGTGACACATGGGTTTGATGGATGGACCACTAGATGGATACAGAACTGGCTTGATGGCCGCACCCAAAGAGTGGCTGTCAATGGGTCCATGTCCCAGGGGAGGCCAGTGACAAGCAGAGTCCCTCAGGGATCAGTCCCCTATTACAGGAAAGATATGGACATGCTGGAATGTGTCCAGAGAATGGCCACGAGGATGATCAGAGGGCTGGAGCACCTCTCCTATGAGGACAGACTGAAGGAGTTGGGGCTATTCAGTCTGGAGAAGAGAAGGGGGCCTACAGGAAGGCTGGGGAGGGACTTCTCAGGATCTCAGGTAGTGATAGGACTAGGGGGAACGGAATGAAGCTGGAGGTGGGGAGATTCAGGCTAGATGTGAGGAAGAAGTTCTTCACCATGAGAGTGGTGAAGCCCTGGAATGGGTTATCCAGGGAGGTGGTTGAGGCCCTGTCCCTGGAGGTGTTTAAGACCAGGCTGGACGAGGCTCTGGCCAGCCTGATCTAGTGTAGGGTGTCCCTGACCATGGCAGGGGGGTTGAAACTAGATGATCCTTGTGGTCCCTTCCAACCCTGACTGATTCTATGATTCTATGATTTCAAACTTTGCTGTTGGAGACATAATTGGAATGTGAAAGGGTATGAAGAAAAGAAAGTAACACATGAAAGAAAGACCCATAGTTTTCCCAATGAATCTAAAGTCTCTGAGGTAGTTTTGAGCAGTTAAAAGCTACCACGTGGCACTGAAGGCTGGTTTTATACCTCTTGTCATCTAAATATTTCATTAGAGGGACACAGAAGAGAGGACAACACCTTGCTCCTTGTCCACCTCCGCATTTTCTGCTCTACCATGTTTTGACTTACCATGACAACAAATCCTCTCCTGGACTTATATACTCTGCTGAGCATAGAATACAAGGGCAGTGATGTCTGAAATCCTACTGAAGGTATGTTGTAACAGCCCAAAATTTGTGGCCTTGCAGTTGCCTTGCTTCAGACTTCAGTTTGTTCATCTCAGTCCATCTTCTTGTTTTCTCTCATCTCTCAGTTTAGGAGTATTAACTGTCCAGACTTTACAGGATACTCAAAGGAGAGAAGAGACTTTTATCTTCTGTTCAAACCACTGTCTGGCATCAACTTTTATCTTAAGTCTGACTTTTACCCTGGATTTTTCAGCAATTTTTCAATATTTCTTTCCAATTCTTATCCTTCCCTCCTAATGTCATTGCTCTGACTTAATAGATGAGGGGCGAGCTACTGATGTCGTTTACCTGGACTTGAGCAAAGCCTTCGACACTGTCCCGCACCACCTCCTGGTCTCCAAGCTGGTGACACATGGGTTTGAGGGATGGACCACTAGATGGATAAAGAACTGGCTTGATGGCCGCACCCAAAGAGTGGCTGTCAATGGGTCCACGTCCCAGGGGAGGCCAGGGAGAAGCGGAGTCCCTCAAGGATCAGTCCTGGGACCAGGCTTGTTCAACATCTTTGTCAGTGACATGAACAGTGGCATAGAGTGCACCCTCAGCAAGTTTGCTGATGACACCAAGATATGTGGTGCAGTGGACACGCTGGAGGGAAGGGATGCCATCCAGAGGGACCTTGACAGGCTGGAGAGGTGGGCACAAGCCAACCTCATGAGCTTCAACAAGACCAAGTGCAGGGTCCTGCATCTGGGTGGAGGCAATCCCAGGCACAAATCCAGGCTGGGAAGTGACTGGCTGGAGAGCAGCCCTGAGGAGAGAGACTTGGGGGTGCTGGTGGACGAGAAGCTCAACAGGAGCTCTCAATTGTGCACTTGCAGCCCGGAAAGCCAATCAGATCCTGGGCTGCCTCAGGAGAAGTGTGACCAGCAGGTCAAGGGAGGTGCTTCTTCCCCTCTACTCAGCTCTGGTGAGACCCCACCTGGAGTACTGCGTCCAGTTCTGGAGCCCCTACTACATGAGGGATGTGGACATGCTGGAGAGTGTCTAGAGAAGGGCCACGAGGATGATCAGAGGGCTGGAGCACCTCTCCTATGAGGACAGACTGAAGGAGTTGGGGCTATTCAGTCTGGAGAAGAGAAGGCTCCGAGGTGACCTCATTGTGGCCTTCCAGTATCTGAAGGGGCCTACAGAAAGGCTGGGGAGGGACTTCTCAGGATCTCAGGTAGTGATAGGACTAGGGGGAACGGAATGAAGCTGGAGGTGGGGAGATTCAGGCTAGATGTGAGGAAGAAGTTCTTCACCATGAGAGTGGTGAAGCCCTGGAATGGGTTATCCAGGGAGGTGGTTGAGGCCCTGTCCCTGGAGGTGTTTAAGACCAGGCTGGACGAGGCTCTGGCTAGCCTGATCTAGTGTAGGGTGTCCCTGCCCATGGCAGGGGGTTTGGAACTAGATGATCCTTGTGGTCCCTTCCAACCCTGACTGATTCTATGATTCTATGATTCTCTGCAGTTTATTATTTGAACCTCACTCTTTTTCCCCCCTTCTTCTTAAGACCAAGAAGACCATTATTTGTTCTGGAGACTTTCTATACCACTGAATTACTCAACTGAAATGCCTCTTCTTCTTTTTTCCATATTGCTCTTTCATGAACTGTGTCAATATTTCAGTGTTTTCAGCTGCAAATAGATACAGTTTTACTCACATCACATGAAAGGAAGTTGTTGCTTAGCATGATGTGAAGCCAAGATTCTAGTCTTTGCATGTCATACTTGCTAAAATAGCCCCTGTATATCAAGAAAGTGAACTCCATAGGACACAACAGATCATATTTAAATGCCATTTCAAGACCTTCTTTAAAACAGTGATGTATTGTAAGACAAAGATGACATGGGTTTTTACACTGGTGTCACAGGAGGGCAGGACAGGAAGAAGTTGTTTAGTGTAAGGTCCTGCAACTACAAATATTTTATTTCCTCTTTCATCTTAAATCTGCTGCTGAGGGAAGTGTCCCTGGAAACTGGGAGGGATGGATACAAGTCCCTGCCAGGGGTGGCAAGGAAGTCCATCCCTGCCCTCCTGTCCTCCTCCACTGCCCTTGCATAATAAGTATGAGGCCCTGCAGGCCAAGGGCGGTGGGGATGAGAGGGCTGAGGAGCAGCCATCTGGGAAGGAGCCTAAGACTAAGACCAAGCGGTCCACACCAGCTATAACGACCAGCTCCACAAAAAAAGGGAGAAGGGTTATAGTTGTTGGGGACTCTCTCCTGGCGGGTACAGAGGGACCCATATGCCGTCCTGACCCATCCCACAGGGAGGTCTGCTCCCTACCCAGGGCGCAGGTCAGGGACATTGTGAGGAGAATCTCTAAGTTAATCCACCCCTCTGACTATTACCCTCTGCTGGTAATACAAGCGGGGAGTGCTGAAATTGACAAGAAGGACACCAGGGCAATTAAAAAGGAGTTCAAGGCCCTTGGACAGTTGATTGAAGGGGCAGGAGCTCAAGTGGTATTCTGCTCAGTTCCCTCAGTGGCAGGGGAGTACACTGAGAGGAACAGGAGAACCCACACCATCAACAATGGGCTCAGGGGATGGTGCCAGCAGCGAAATTTTGGTTTCTTCAATCACAGGGCAACTCTTACTGCACCTGACCTGCTGGGACCTGATGGGGTGCAGTTATCTAGAAAAGGTAAGAGAGTCCTAGCGCTAGAGTTGGCAGGGCTCATTAAGAGGGCTTTAAACTAGGTCTGAAGGGGTGGGTGAGGAAGTCAGTCCCTCTGCACATGAAGGAGTGGGGCACAGACTAGGGTCAATAGAGAAGTCAAGAGCCCAGCTGAAGTGCATTTACACCAATGCACGCAGCATGGGCAATAAGCAAGAGGAGCTGGAAGTCCTGGTCCACCAGGGTGACTATGATACAGTCACCATCTCAGAAACATGGTGGGATGACACACACAATTGGAGTGCTGCACTGGGGGTTACAGGCTCTTCAGGAGGGACAGGCAAGGGAGAAGAGGAGGAGGGGTGGCTCTGTATATCAGGGAGTCACTCTCTGCCACACAACTTGAGGTGGAAAATGAAGGGATTGAGATCCTGTGGGTTAAAATCGGGGGCAGACCAACAAATCTTGGTTATAGACCACCCAACCAGGATGAGGAGGCAGATGAAACATTCTATAAGCAACTGGAGGCTGTCTCAAGGTCATCAGATGTTGTCCTTGTGGGTGACTTTAACCTGCCAGATATCTGCTGGGAACTTAACTCAGCAGAGAGGAGGCAGTCCAGAAGATTCCTGGTGTGCACGGAGGACAACTTCCTGATGCAGCTGTTGAGTGAGCCTAGCAGGGGTCAAGCTCTGCTTGACCTGCTGTTCTCCAATAGCGAAGGGCTGGTAGGAGAAGTGACTGTGGGAGGCTGCCTGGGGTGCAGTGACCATGAGATGGTTAGTTTTTCAATTTACAGGGAGATAGGGAGGAGCACCAACAGAACCTTCACCTTGGACTTCCGGAGGACGAACTTCAGCCTGTTTAGGAAACTTATCTGCAAAGTTCCCTGGGTATCAGCCCTCAGGAACCGAGGGGTCCAGGAGGGTTGGACCTATTTTAAACAGGAGCTCTTGAAGGCACAGGAACTGGCGGTTCCCATCTGCCGAAAGATGAGCCGGCGGGGAAAGTGACTGGCCTGGATGAGCAAGCAGCTCCTGGAGGAACTAAGGGAAAAAAAGAGGCTGTATCACCTTTGGAAGGAGGGGGAAGGCTTCTCGAGGTATATTCAAGGAAGTTCGTAGATTGTGTAGGAAAAAAATTAGGGAGGCAAAGGCCCAATTGGAGCTGAGGCTGGCCACCTCAGTGAAGGACAATAAAAAGCACTTTTACAACTACGTTAATGCTAAAAAGAAGGGCAAGAAGAACCTGCACTCCCTATTGGACCTGAAGGGTAACACAGTGACTAAAGACGAGGAAAAGGCTGAGGTCCTGAACACCTTCTTTGCCTCAATTTTTAACAGCAAGGCAGGAGGAGTTCAGGACGAGTGGCCTCCTGAGCTGGGTGATGGGGTCAGGGAGCAGTGTAATGCCCTGGATATCCATGAGCAATTAGTTCGGGACCTGCTGAGCCACTTGGACACTCACAAGTCCATGGGGCCGGATGGAATCCATCCTAGGGTGCTGAGAGAGCTGGCAGGTGAGCTGGCCAAGCCGCTCTCCATCATTTTCCTCCAGTCTTGGCTGACCGGTGAGGTCCCAGATGACTGGAAACTGGCCAATGTGATCCCCATCCACAAAAAGGGATGAATGGAGGAACCCAGAAACTATAGGCCGGTTAGCCTGACCTCAGTGCCAGGGAAAATGATGGAGCAGATTATCCTGGCGGCAATAACGGTGCACCTGCAGGATGGCCAAGGGCTCAGGTCCAGCCAACATGGATTTAGGAAGGGCAGGTCCTGCCTCACCAACCTGATCTCCTTCTATGGTCAGGTGACCCACCTGGTGGATGTGGGGAGGCCTGTGGATGTGGTCTACCTGGACTTCAGCAATGACTTTGACACCGTCCCCCACAGCAAACTGCTGGCTAAGCTGTCAGCTCGTGGCTTGGGCAGCAACACTCTGCGCTGGGTTGGGAACTGGCTGGAGGGCCGGGCCCAGAGAGTGGTGGTGAATGGTGCCACCTCCATCTGGAGGCCAGTCACCAGTGGGGTCCTCCAGGGATCAGTGCTGGGCCCCATCCTCTTCAATGTCTTCATTGATGATCTGGATGAGGGGATTGAGACAGTCATCAGCAAATTTGCAGATGACACCAAGTTGGGAGCAGATGTTGGTCAGTTAGGGGACAGAAGGGCTCTGCAGAGGGACCTCGACCGACTGGACAGATGGGCAGAGTCCAGTGGGATGGCATTCAACAAGTCCAAGTGCCGGGTGCTGCACTTTGGCCACGGCAACCCCATGCAGAGCTACAGTCTGGGGTCACAGTGGCTGGAGAGCTGCCAAACTGAAAGGGCCCTGGGGGTGCTGGTTGATGGGAGGCTGAACATGAGCCTGCAGTGTGCCCAGGCAGCCAAGAGGGCCAACCGCATCCTGGCCTGCATTAGGAATAGTATGGCCAGCAGGAGCAGGGAGGTCATTGTGCCCCTGTACTCCGCTTTGGTTAGGCCGCACCTTGAGTCCTGTGTCCAGTTGTGGGCCCCTCAGTTTAAGAAGGACATCGAGACACTTGAACATGTCCAGAGAAGGGCAAGAAGGCTGGTGAGAGGCCTTGAGCACAAGCCCTATGAGTAGAGGCTGAGGGAACTGCAGTTGTTTAGCCTGGAGAAGAGGAGACTGAGGGGTTACCTCATTGCTCTCTACAACTACCTGAAAGGTGGTTGTAGCCAGGAAGGGGTTGGCCTCTTCTCCCTAGCAACCAGCACCAGAACAAGGGGACACAGTCTCAAGCTGCAACAGGGGTAGTTTAGGCTCGAGGTGAGGAGAAAGTTCTTCACCGAGAGAGTGATTCATCATTGGAATGGGCTGCCCGGGGAGGTGGTTGAGTCGCCATCCCTGGAGGCGTTCAAGAGGGGACTGGACGTGGTACTTGGTGCCATGGTCTAGTCGTGAGCTTTGTGGTTACAGGTTGGACTCAATGATCTTCGAGGTCTCTTCCAGCCTTGGTAATACTGTGATACTGTGATACTGTGATCTTGACATTGAAGTAAAGTTGTTGTATTGTTTATGAAATGATGAAATGCTGCACAGTATTATAAAGAAGCAGAAGATGAAAAAAAATCTTTTTTGAATGATTATGTGCAAAAATAGTCTTCAAAAATAGAAGGTAATTACAGTCATCCCTGGTGACCAAATTTATCTCTTCAATGTTGTGGTGGTGAGAGTGAGTTCTCCCCCACACACAAAGAAACCACAGCTAACTCAGTTGGAGAAGCAGATGAAGGTGCTATATTTACAAAGCAGGAATGAAATGCAGTGAATATGTACACAATATGCAGTATTTACAATATATACAGAAATATACAGCAATGAATGTAATACAGAAGACCTCTTCCCTCCTCCAGCCAGGAGGGTTCCCCCCTCCTGTACCCCCTCTCCCTCCCTACCTCCCTTTTTTCCCGAAAAGAGTTAGAGAGAGAGAAGAAGGTAATCAAGGAGGAAATTCTGTTAGCTCAAAGCATATGCAAGAATTAGTTTTCTTATCTGGTTAGCTTTGTTAATCCAAGGTCGACTCCATCCGGCAGCTGTTGCTTCAGAGAGAGACGGAAACAGACAGGCTGACAGGAACAGACAGAACAGACTGAGACTGAGATTCAAACAGAACTAAAACTTAAAGTTGCATTCTACCAATCTACCAATGAAATTAGTTTAGAATATCTTTGCTTTCAAAACATTCAGCTAGAGTGTTCCAGCAACTGTCCCTTTCTTAAAGGCACAGCCTAAAATGGTCACAAATGTCTGAAGATCCCTTTATTGATGGAGGAAGGTATTATTTTTATTAGAAGTTGTGATGTTGTGTGCCACTAACAAAAGCATCATGCATGTCAGCCAATAAATGTGTCCTATCTAGTTTTCACTTACACAAGTATAAACTAATTAGTCTGATCAAATCATCTTTAGCATTGAACTTCATACTGTTTTCCCCAAGCTCAATAATATGCTCTGTGAATCTATTGGCAGGTTGTGGAGACCCAGAAAGAAATATGACAAATTTTCTATCTCCGTATACAACCAATTACATCAAAGAGTTTTGAGTGGTAGTTTTGGAAAGCAGTCATAGTGACTCTACCTCATGCAAACTGTCAAACTCTTTATCACTCTGCTGCTTCAAATGATAATTTCTTACAGAAGGAGTTAAGACATCAAATATTAAGGGCTAACTTCATCATGCAACCAAACTACTGGCATGTATAGAACAAAACAAATCAAAGCTTCACAAAGCTGTGAATCAAGAAGTGACTCAAAGGCAAATAAGTAAGAGAAGAAAGTCAGAAAATTTTTGAGGATGGAGAAGTCTCATGCATGAAAATGATAAAAAGCACTAACACAACAATGTTCAGGGGTGAAGGGAGCATGAAAGATGTGTGTTACAATAAGGGGCAGACAAGGATCAAGACATGCTTTAAGATTAAAGGGTAAATGCAATTTTCCATATAGCAGATTGAAGCTCACTGTGTGAAAAAAGGGAGTTAGTACTTGAGCAAAGAGACAGACAGCAGCATTTTAATATAGTTTATATAAATCGTCTCTCTCCTATCTAAACATCATCAGATTTAGTATTTTAAAGGTGTGAAAAGTTGGCTATTATTGCTGGCCACCCAGCTAGTCATCCTGGATGCAGAACAAAAAACTCCAAAGACAAACCAAAAATCCCACTAAAGTTTTTCCTGTAATAAAACACCCCATCACCACCAACAAAACAAACAAACAACCTCCCAAGCCAGCAAAAAACACCACCAAAACCAAACCAAACTAAACGAACCCACCACAATTACTCTGCAATTTGTATATTCCTGCTTGACAAATCTGAAATTCTTTTATGGCAAGGTGACCTGCTTGGTAGAGGGAAGGGCTTTATTTTGGTAAAGCTTTAGATGTTGTAGCCAACAGCATCCTCCTGGAGAAACTGTCTGCTTTATGGCTTGGAGGACCGAATGTTTCACTGGGTAAAAAGCTGTCTGGATGGTCAGACCTGAAAAGTGGTTGTGAATGGAGTTAAATCCAATTGGTAGCCAGTGACAAGTAGTGTTTCCAAGGTATTGGGGATATTGAGGTATTTGGGCCAGTTCTTTCTAATATATTTAGCAAAGATCTGTATGAGGGGATTGAATGAGATTCAGACAGTCTGGATTGATGCTCTACAGTCAGTCTTATGTAATAAGCCAAGTGCTGGTTCACACCAACCACATGCAACACTACAAGATTGGGGAAGAGTGGCTGGGAGGATTCCTGGCAGAAAAGGCCCTGGGCTTGCTAGATGACAGCCATCTGCACATGAGCCAGCAGTGTGCTCAGGTGGACAAGATGGCCAGCAGCATCCTGGCCTGTACAAGTAACAGTGTGACCAGCAGGAATAGGAAAATGATCATGTCCCTGTACTCATCACTGGTGGTGTCTCACCTTGAATACTGTGTTTGGTTTTGTGCCCCTCACTACAAGAATGAAATTTTGTTGCTAGAACATGTCCACAGAAAAGCATCAAAGCTGGTTGTCTAGACAAGTCTTATGAGTTACAGCTGAGAAAACTTGTACTGTTTAGTCTGCAGAAGAGGAGATATTAAGAAAAAATCTTTATGGAAAGAGTCGTCAGTCATTGGAATAGGTTTCCCAGGGAGATGGTGGAGTCACCGTTCCTGAAGATATTGAAGAAACATGCAGACATGACACTTCAGAACATGGTTTAATGGCCATGGTAGTCTTAGGTTGACCTTTGGACTTTATGATCTTAGAGGTATTTTCCAACCAAACAATTCTATGATTCTATGGTTTCCACAGCAGTAAACTCTCTACCTGGGCCTTCTTCCTTCTTCCTTCTTTCTTTCCACTGCCTGCCCCTCTCCTTACACATCATGAAGGCTCCTTCTGTTCCTGTCACTAAAATAAATTGAAAAATATGAATTAACTTCATGCAAAGCTGAGAACACTGGTGAAAATATGAGAAGGTGACTTTAAATACTTCTGAGTATTGCACTTTTGCATTTCACTTTTATGTTCATGTAAGGCATTGTAAATGATCTGTCAGTTTTAATAAAATACTGTATTAGTGATGGGAAAACTATCTGTGATGGGAAAAACTCTCTTTGATCTGTCAACAGTAACCAATGGGCAAGACCTTTTTGCCTTGAGATTCCGTGGGTGTGACTGCTAAAAAGGACCCTATTGTTGTTTAACTATATATAGTGTAAGAACTGAAGGTTAAAGCATAACTGAAAGTTAAATATTAGAGGAAGCAAGCAGTGAAACAGACTTCTACCCAAACTGTGAAACTCAGCTGTGTCCCACTGAAACCACAAAGGACATTGCTGGCTGGGGTGAATGTCATTCAGTAGGTGCTGCAGAAGAGGGAGGATGAAGTCACGACCTTCAGGGGTTGGAGATGCCTACCCTTCTATTATAGTATAAGCAGAGTGGTGCTTTTACTTTATGTCATTAGGGGGCATGCTTTGCCTGCCTTCTGGCACACACTGGCAGCATGTACTGGCCCTACATGACAGGACTGATAAGATGCATAATTAACCCAGAGCTGCAATGTGGCACAGCAACCAATTTTGAGTAATTTTTTTGCTGTTAAGATGCTCCCATAAGTGTTGGTGCCTTTCTGTCTTGAAGTCTGAACTATGCTCCACTGAGTGCTGCCATATCTAGTGGGTTTGATGGCATGTATGTAAGTATTATGATTTTGCAATGCTAAGTGCTAAGTAATACATTATTTTTGCTATTATAGTTAATAAATTGCTTTTTTAAAAAAATATATGGTATAAATTTTTCCATTGTGCCTCATCCTTTACGAACCTTTAACTGTAGCAAATACAAAACTCTTTTCAGGTTTAGATGAATTCTCTATAGGGATGTTACTATTGTTGCTTTTTGGGAATCTACCTTTTTTCTTCTATTTTCATGGGTTTTTTTATTTTTCACTTTTTTTTTTTCCTACAGAAAACAGAAGGACTTTTATTCTAGCATTACTATTCAGCATTTACACAGGATTAGATTTCTCCACTGCCCTAGTTTGTCATAATTTTAATTAAAATTTCAGAGGAAAATAAAGTGTGAAGAAAAAAAAATACAGAAAAAGACTCATTAGGTTCTTAGATTTTTTTTTTTTTTAATTTAAATAGGCTACTACACCAAATTGATCCAGGCATGTATTAAGTCCCTTAAGCATTTGAAAGAAGCAGCACAGCCATAAACAGAAACCATGGTAAAAATCTTTTTCTACTTAGAAGACACTGACACTTGAATGAGAGTCAGCATAGGAGGAGTTATGTTTACAACACGTACATTACTTTCCATCGCTATGAATGAGTGTGGAGTAAGCTTTGACTATCACTGCAAATAACAGTAAATCTGTTGTAATGCATTTTTAGGATAATGCATTGCCTGTGACTGTTTAAAATATGCTAATGATTTCAATCAGGCCTGATTTTTTGAGGCAGGTCAACCTCATACTTGACTTGCAGCTTCCTAGATGACAGTGCCCTTTCGGAAGTATCATCAGAATGAAGATAGCTGGGAGCTGCTATTTTAGCTATTTGAATCTATATAGTGAATATATTAAAAGGAGAAATAATAAAAATAAAGTAACTGCAGTCTGAAAATAACTTTGGGGATATAGTCACAAATAAAATAACCAAGATATAATTCACTTCAAATTAAACCAGTTGCAATTTTTCAAGTCAAATCTAGTAAACTGATTTTTCTTAATGGCATAAGAGCATAATAATATAAGGAGTTTTAAAGTTTTGTAAACAGATACCATATGGGTATTTAATTCTAAAGAAAATAATTACAACTGATTACAATAAAACAAGGAAGTTTAAATATAGCTTCAAATTCCATTTCCAAGAAAAGGTACTTCTAAACAGTCAGCAAACCTCAGCATGCAAAAAAAAAAATTGAAATGCTCCAGTTCAGTGCAGGGAAAATAAATTTATCAGAAGTTTAAAACGAATGTTATGAGTCTCATTTGAAAACAGTCACAAGAGGAAAAGATCTACACTGATTTGCATATTTTTACATTTAATATAACTTCTACTTTTACGTGTCATTTTCTTTCTGTGTTCTTTTTAGGCTTCATATGCCTATAGCAATTTTAACAATCTTTCTATAAAAGTTTTTTATGCTTTGACACCTAGGATTTATATGAGGACACATGGTCTTACAGGGAGAAACATACTATCATAAATACAAGAAAATCTTTTTCAGAAGTGAGTGAAAAACATTTGAATTTTGGTTTAAAAAAATAAAGCTAAAAGTTTCTTATTTAAAGATGTCGAGCTTACATCATATACAGATGGAGACTTATGAAATGCACTATATGTGCATATATATCTGCTCATAACCTTTATTAGGAGTGTCCATCTGTATATAATGCTGTAATTTTATCATTGTATGTAGGTTTCTAAATGCTGAATAACTTGCAACTGATAAAGGCATCCTAAATACTCAGACATATGTATTCACTGACATTTTTTGACCATAAAAATGCTAATTTATTTGTACATGAACATAGAATCATAGAATTATAGATCTGGTTTTGTTGTTGTCATAGTTATTAACAATAAATTCTGAGATAATAATAACATTAATAAGAGATGATAATAATATTAATTATTGTTTATTAATTGTTGTTCATTAATATTGAAATGTTAATATCTTTTTAACAGTATTGTGGTGGGCTATGCCCATCCTTGGGGGTTGGTGTTTCCTCCCCTGGGAAACTGACTTGGTCTGTTCCACTTCCCCCTCTCCTTGTCCAGCAGGGGTATAAGAGGGAGGAGAATTGCAGTCGTTGTTCTCTTTCCTGCTTCTTCCACACTTTGCAAAGGACTGGTTCTGTATCTCTTTTTATTTTTTTTTTTTCCCTTTTCCTTTCCTTCTCCCACCCATCCTGGTTCCTTACCCTTGTGAACCCTGCCTGTCATTATTACATTAAAAAAAAAAAAAATTCTTCCAAGCCGAACCCAAATTATTTCTTGGTGGATTTGCTCCCTTCCCTTCACTTCTCTCTCTCTGTTGGGGAAGGGGACTCTCGGCCTTGTCCCATCTGAGCTTTTGGGCCCCAGTTAAGGCTCAAACCACCACACAGTACGTGTACAGATTCTAGTGTATGGTTGTAGGTATAATTCTATAAACTGGTAGAGTTTAACAATTTTGAACAAAATTTAAAAAATACAAAACAGGTATTCAGTAAGAGAACTACTGTTTGTCCCATAGGGAATGAATTGACAAGAAACCTGGTGGCTGAATACACTAGTGAAGCTAGGTGTCAGGGCACATACAACTACAGGAACCTTTCAAAGAGACTTAAACATACTTTTACTCATGAACTCTGGGAATTACCAGGGTTACACTACCATGCAGACTAAAGAGTGGGGATTTTAAACAGAAGTAAAACTGGCCTTAAACATGTGAACACTGAAAAAGATGCAGTTTCACTTGCTAAGTTGGTCATTATACTGGTTGCTGCTGTAGCTGGCTTTGGGGGCAGTCCCTTCCAGATGTGGTGGAGCCAGCTTTCTCCTGCTGCTGTGAGGGTGTGACGTGCGCTCTGTAGGGTTGTGCTGGAAGCTCATTAATCTGGAACAGGCTCTTGGTTGATTCCCTGGTGATGGAGGTGCTGCAGTTTGCAGAATGCTGTGGGGGAGCATTTCCCCTCCTGAAGCAGCTGGAGAGAGTGGGGGGTTGGTGGTTTTATTTTAGCTTAGCTCAGAATTAGCAAGTGTCACTTATTCCTTGGTAGATGCTTTTCCCAGGGCTTCTTCCAGGTCTTTGGCATCTGTGTCACCTTGGCACTTAGGCTGTCAGGCATAGAGAATGTCAGGCGGCTCCTTCTCCTGTGACTTAGTGGCCATCGTAGGAGCAGCTGGACATGGTTCTGGCTTTAGTGAACAGGCACATGGAAAGCAGCTTTGACTCACAGGTCTACAGCTTTGTGCTTGAGCAGACAAGCTTAGAACTGCTGAAAAGGTTTGGGCAAGTTCTCCCTGGTGCTTGCTTTCCCAGGTCTCTGTCCCTTCAGGGCACAGTTAGGCAGCTTCTCCCTACTGGTGGGACTGCAGATACAATGCTAAGCTGTCTGTAGATTCATCACATCTTGTATGAAGGATTTTTTGATGGTTTCTGGGTAAACTGAAGTATGAGGGCATTTCCCAAATAGCAAGACTTCCATCTGGACTGCAAACAGAACATGTGCATGAGAACGGAGCATGGGCAAAGAGTGAGAGCAAGACCAAAAGAGCACAAAAGAGCAAAGTATTTGCAGGGTAATATTTATAATTTGCTCGAGGCTTGGATATACCCAATAGTCAAACTTGGGCAACATACCATTAGCCTATGGCAGAGCATATAGCCAGATTATGCCCATAGTTGGAAGAAGCACAAGCACAGCAAAAGAATCCCATGAGGTGGGTGCATGCTCTTGTTTATCCTGTTATTTGCTATATATAATTTAGCTAGAATTTCAGTGAAGTATATGGCTACTTCAGAAATAGGTTTTATTTGTTTCCTGGAGCACTGAAATATCATTTAACAAATTAGGACTTTTCCAGTTCTTAAAATCTAATAGTGTCTTCTTCCCTACTGCATTTTTAGTTTCCTATACTAAAAAAATAATTTGACAGTCAAGCTTTGAAAACACACCTCCATCATTTTTGAAAAGTCATGGAGAACAGGAGGGGTGCCTGATGCCTGGAAGAAAGCAAATATCACTCCTGTCTTCAAAAAAAGGCAAGATGGAAGTCCCAGACAACTACAGAACAATTGTCCTCACCTCCATCCTTATAAAGATGGTGGAGCAACTCATTCTGGAGTTCATCTCTAGCCTCATAGAAGAAAAGAAGGTTACCAGGAATAGCCAACATGGATTTATCAAGGAGAGATACTGCTTGACTAATCTGCTAGCCTTCTATGCAACCATGACCAAACGGGTAGACAAAGGAAGAGCTATGGATGTCATATACCTTGACTTCAGTAAATCTTTGGATAGTGTCTCCCATAATATCCACATAGAAAAGCTCAGGAAACGTGGCATACAAAATTGGTCCATAAGGTGGATTGAAAACTGGCTTGACAACAGAGTTCAGAGGGTTGTCATCAGAGGCACAGAGTCAACTTGGAGGCCTGTAGCTAGTGTTGTTCCCCAAGGATCAGTACTTGGTCCAGTTTTGTTCAATATCTTTATCAACAATTTGGATGAGGGGATTGAGTGTACTTGAGGAAGTTCACTGATGATACAGAACTGTGGGGGAGGAGAAGGGCTGTGGCTGACACCCCATCAGGTTGTGCAACCATCCAACAAGGTCTGGACAGTCTGGAGAGCTGAATGAAGGCAAACTTCCTGAAGTTCAATAAGGACAAATGCAGGGTCCCACATCTGGGGAGGAATAACAGACACAAGTACAGGTTAGGAGCTGCCTTGCTAGAAAGCAGAACCATGGAGAAAGACCTTGGAGTCCTTGTGGCCAAGAGAGCCAACGGCATCCTCGGGTGCATCAAGAAAATGTGCTCAGCAGGTATAGGGAGGTTCTTCTCCCCATCTAATCTGCCCTAGTAAGATCACACCTGGAATACTGTGTCCACTTTTTGGCTCCCCAGATGTTGTGAAGAGGTTATTAAATTTATTAATATGAAATATGACTTATGAAAATATAATTTTTATTAATTATCAAATTATTAATAACTGGTGAATCAACAACTTATATACATGTTCTAGTGCACGTTCGTGAAATACATTCCATAAGTGGCTTAGTGTTATGATTTGAACTTAATTAAACTATCTACATACTATTTCTATATTTATATAATGAAGGGTGCAGTTCTGCCGCTTGGCCACTAGATGGCAACTCAGCGGGACGCGGGCGGCTTTGGGCTATATGTGCCTTCACCACACCAGTTCAAGAGAGACACGGAACTTCAGGAGAGAATCGAATGGAGATGATTAGGGGCCTCAAGCATTTCCCTTATAAAGAGAGACTGAGAGGCCTGGCACTGTTTGGTCTTGAGAAGAGAAGACCGGGAGAGGATTTCATCAGTGTCTATAAATATCTGAGGAATGGGTGTCAGTCTGAGGGGGCCAGTCTCTTTTTGGGGTGTGCAATAACATGAGAAGGAACAACAGGTACAAACTTGAACATAGAAGATTTCACCCCAACATGAAGAGAAACTTCTTTATAGTGAGGGTGACAGAGCACTGGAACAGGCTGACCAGTGAGGTTGTGGAGTCTCCTTCTCTGGAGATATTCAAAACCAACCAGGATGCATTCCTGTGCTGTAGTGAATGGTGCTTATGGCCAGGATTGTGCCCCAAATGTTACCAGAACATGCCTCTCTGTGACTCAAACTACCTTTTCCCCCTCCCTTCTGGAGTCGGCAGGAGTATCTTGGCACCACTGAGTCCAGGTAAACAATCTGCCTGGGCATGTTTCCACCTCTGTGGTAAACAAGGGCCGGGCAACATGTTCATGTTTGCCCCATTCAAGGTGTATGTTTATGGCATATTTGGCAAAACATTATTTCATTGGTTAATTATTGTGTTAGCAATGGATGCTTATTGGACCAGTATTCGTTGGGGTAAATGGTAAATAGGGGCTGTTCGGTAAACAAGTGCCCCATGATCATGTTCATGCCTATGCCTGTGTGCATGTCTGTGCCACCTCAGTTTGCCTTGCCCAGGACTCAAACCAGTGCTCCAGAAGATCTCGCTGCATATTGCCACTGTTGAACGGCTGTGGGCAGTGCCATGTTGCATGCCGATCCCATGGACTGTACCCCTCAGGGTCAACCACTTCATGACCCATTACCATGGGAGGAAACACTGGTAGCCTGTGTGCATCACCAGTCCTGAACCACTACAACTCCCAGAGCGTGGAACCTTTGCCAGGCAATGTGCTTTGTGGAGCAAGTTGCAAAAGCCTCTGAAGTTTCCCCTGTGAGGCTCCCGAACCTTTGTACTCTGGGAGAAGCAGCAACCACGAGGCACAGTGCCACACAATTGGCACCATTTTCTATTTCCTTATTACGGCCTATCTGTGCACACGTTCTGGACTATAAACACATTATCAAGGAAAGATTCCACAAAGTTTTCAGTTCGTAAGCCAAGTCCTCTCTTTATAGAATTTCAATTAAGGTAGTGCCAAACAGCTCTGGGTTGTGGGTTTGTCAATCACTGACAAACCCCTTCCCCACTGCTTTTCGAATCAGTTTCAATTCTAAATTCTATAAATCATTTGATTCGTTTGAAGTGCCCACACATAGACATTCTGTAGAGGTAGTTTCACCAACCGAATATTGATACCCGTAAATAGCAACTGTAAATAACCTGTTGCATAGTTTGTATATAAATAAATTACTAATATATATTCATTGATATCTTTGCCGCTCATTCCTGAGGGCACATTTACAACATGTGAGAACTACCCTAGATGATCCTCCTTTGGCAGAGAGGTTGCACTTGATGATCGCTGGAGGCCTTTTCCAACCTCTAATGGTCTGTGATTCAGTGATTCTGTGATTTTACACTTCTTTCTATGACACTCTTCTTTTTAATTGCACCATTGTAGCTGCATATTTTGTTGTAACCTTTAAAGAAAATGTTCATATTCTATTAATTACAGGTAACTAGAAAAGATTCATGTATATGCAATCGTGGTAAAGAAAATTATGAGACATTTCCAAAGAAGTATCACAGCAGCTTAAAGTTTCTGCTGTTTAACTGGTTTAGTTATATTAAAAAGTAAAACAGCTATCATTTTTTTGGGTCTGCCTCACTATAAAGTGAAAATATTAATGAAGTTATGAAATCATCAGAGATGTGTTCTAAGATAAGCAACTTTTTAATAATGTAACACTAATGAGAACATCTATGAAAGCTAGAGTTTCATTATGTTTCTGGAAATGTTTGCAAAACAGCAGCAGAATATTTCAAACATCAGGACATTTCAAATTTTCAATATTAGCTTGCTACATTAGAAAGAAACAGTCAACATTTTTATTAATTACGTGAAATGAACTACTATAAGAATTCTTTTCCATTTTTCAATTTCAGTATACCATTAAGACAAATAAAACTGAACAATAACACTTTTGCAATAACATTATTTTAACCTATAATTACTTACTAATTCTGTCCTACATAGAAACATGCAGTTATTGTGATTTAACTGTGCCAAGGACAAAACAATTTGCTAAAAGCTGAAGAAAAATGAAATACAGAATACATCTATTGTGTATGCCAAACACATGAAACATTTGAACTGTTGTAGCATGCACACAGTACACCCATCCAGGCATTACAACCACTTTTTAGAAAATAGTTGCAATTGTCCTGTGTAGTGCAGATTACTACATATTCAGTTGTGGTCTTGAGGCTCTGATATCTGGCTTTGCAGGACAATATACTGGAGCAAATGATTTGTTTGCGATCATATCTAATAAATCAGTGCCCTGTTCTTTTGTTTTTCATCTCTATATCATCTACTTTGAAGAAAATTGGAGTATCACAGAATCATTGCATTAGCTGTAGTTTCAGCTTCATCCTTGTCTATAAATGTCATTTCTCCTTCCTATATATTTTTTTCCCCTTCATCCTGAACAAAATGTAATGGAGACAAGATAAAATGCCACAATCCAGGAAAATTTCCAGATGTGTTGGTGCTCAGATTCCTTGGTCTCAGAATTAAGACACAAACAATGTAAAATTCATTAGTCAGCTTTTATTACACTTGCGCAACTTACACAAGGGTGAAGGGGAGACAGAGAGAGAGAGACTGGGGGGAGAAAGAGAAAAGAGGAAGGAGAAAGAAGTATCATCACAGCACTCCAAAGGTCTGCTTGACAGAGTGGGTGGATGTTCCAAATATCAAGTCTCATGGGACCCCTTTGTGGTGAAGGCACATTTTTGCCCAGATATTAGATCTTGTCCCAGCATGTGGATAAGTTTCCTCTCCTTCAGGAGGAAGACAAAAGCCAAAGCATTAGCCAGGCCAGCACACACTCAGCGCATACAGTGCTTGTGCAAATACCAAGTATGGGCATAATTCTAGCTTCACGCTTTCTATAGGCTGAAGCCAGTTGTGTATGAGGGTGTCCATTGGCCAAACCCAGCCTTGAGGAATCTATAAGTATCACCTTGGTAAACAAGTTGCCCCCTCTTTCACTTTGTCTCTGTACTTGCTCAAGAGAACAACTCTCAAGCCATAGCCTCTGCCATTGAGCTTATTGTTGTTAGCTTCTATCATACATGCATGCATACTGAAAGCCTCTGCATTGTGAGAAGCACTCTTGAGGATCATCTCCAGCGGGAGGACCTTCACTGAGCCTGAGAAGCCCAGTGTCATCACAGCCAGTCATATTGACCGGGAGAGCTCACCATGCCACCGGACGACTGGACCAACCCACGAGGGTAAGATCTGCCCAGCTGTCAGGGAGAAGGGACTTGATTGAGACCAAGTCCACATATGCCTAGCCCCGCCATAGCAGGAGAGGAGCCACCACATGTGCCGCTTTGAGCCCTATAAACTTCAGGGAAGAATAAAGCACTGTTTGTGCCTATACTGCACCAAACCCAGGATCACTCTGAGTGTCCCACTGTTCCTTTAAGCCCAGTAAATTAGAAGTCACTGCTCAGCACAGCCGCATTCTCTCTCTGAGGCTGTTTACATCAGCCCCAAGACTTGTTGCCACGGAGCCGACCCCATAGCCATTGTTCGCTGTCGTTGTTTGACCAGAAACCTCCGAGCCTGCCTACCAGCAACCGTCACCCTGCCCTGCCGTGCAAGCCGTATCCGAGAGCCGACCCCACAGGCCGACTCCGACCAGGACCGATTCCTGTTGTTTGGAGGGAATTGACCAAATACTGAAGGGAACCTGCTTCCGAGCTAAGCCCAGGTTCTATTGTTCCCTCTCCACTGCTGCGGAGAGAGAAGACAGTAACCCAGTGCCACCATCTAACTCGACTAGGAACCAGTCCAGTGACAGTTGTCTGCCAGACCTGTACCTTGCTACAAACAACAGCTACAGAGTATCTTCCACGTGCTTTCCATCGACTAGCACTCAGTTCAAAGTATCTGCGTCTAGCAGAGTAATCGCTGACGCATAGAAAGATTATAATATTGCTGTATATATCGCAAAGCAGCCTGCGTCCCACCGAGTTGCCATCTAGTGGCCAAGCGGCAGAACTGCACCCTTTGTTATATAAATATAGAAATAGTCTGTAGATAATTTAATTAAGTTCTAATCATAACACTAAGTCAGTTATGGAATGTATTTCATGAACATGCTCTAGAACATGTATATAAGTTGTTGATTAATCAGTTATTAATAATTTTATAAATAATAAAAACAATCTTTTCATAATTCATATTTCATATTAATAAATTTAATAATCTCTTCACAACACCCTTTATAGTCCTCCTTAGAAGTAAACAACAAAGGTACTTTCCACTTGCAGTGGGCAGAAGATAAACAGGTACTTTCCAGCTGTGGTTTTCTGTACCCATCATGTCTGTCTCTCTAGTGCACGGTAGGTGTGAAGCTCGCTCAGAACCTGCAAGCTGTTGCTGTTACTTAAAGCCTAGGCATGTTGCTTCTTCAAATCCAGCAGGACAGTATCCACATGCTCATCCTGCATCCCTGGTATTTGTATTCCCTGTTGTTTGGAGAATAAAATAAACCAAGTTGGAAGAGACCTTCGAGATCATTGCATCCAACCTATCATCCAACACCACCTAATCAAATAAACCATGAAACAAGCATCCTATCTAGTCTCCTCCTAAACACCTCCAATGATGGTGACTCCACCACCTCCACAGGCAGTCCATTCCAATGGGCAATCACTCTCTCTGTATAGAACTTCTTCCTAACATCCAGCTTAAACCTGCCCTGGCACAGCCTGAGACTGTGTAATCTTGTTCTGGTATTGGCTGCCTGGGAGAAGAGACCAACCTCTGCCTGTCTACAACCTCCCTTCAGGTAGTTGTAGAGAGCAATAAGGTCACCTCTGAGTCTCCTCTTCTCCAGGCTAGAATTTCCAGGCTATATTTCTGATGGTCCAGTTACATTCCTAATACTGTAGCATGGTCAATACATTCTTCTAACTTAGAACATTAAAGATTACTCATATCAGCCAAATACAAATTCTTCAGTATCTTAAACTTATGTTACTGCATAAGTAAATCACTTGAAATATGTTTTTGTGTATTAATGAGTGACAAGAATCATAGAATGGACCAGGCTTGAAAAGATCCCTAAAGGTCATCTTGTCAAAGACCGTCTGCAGTAAGCAGGGACATGCTCAACTATATCCGGTTGCCCAGAGCCCTGTCAAGCCTCATCTTGAATATCTCCAGGCGTGGGATCTCAACCACCCCACCAAGCAACCTGTTCCAGTGTTTCACCACACTCATGGTAAGGAATTTGTTCCTTACATCCAATCTAAGTCTACTCTTCTCTAGTCTGAAACCATTGCCCCTCACCTTATCACTACAGGTCTTTCTAAACAATCTCTCCCCATTCTTCTTAGTCAGCATGCCTTTGCCAAGGGCAAATCCTGCCTGACAAACCTGGTGGCCTTCTATGAGCAGGTCACAACATTAATAGAAGAGGGGTGAGCAACTGATGTCATTTACCTGGACTTGAGCAAAGCCTTCGACACTGTCCCGCACCACCTCCTGGTCTCCAAGCTGGTGACACATGGGTTTGAGGGATGGACCACTAGATGGATAAAGAACTGGCTTGATGGCCGCACCCAAAGAGTGGCTGTCAACGGGTCCATGTCCCAGGGGAGGCCAGTGACAAGTGGAGTCCCTCAGGGATCAGTCCTGGGACCAGGCTTGTTCAACATCTTTGTCAGTGACATGAACAGTGGCATAGAGTGCACCCTCAGCAAGTTTGCTGATGACACCAAGATATGTGGTGCAGCGGACACGCTGGAGGGAAGGGATACCATCCAGAGGGACCTTGACAGGCTGGAGAGGTGGGCACAAGCCAACCTCATGAGCTTCAACAAGACCAAGTGCAGGGTCCTGCATCTGGGTGGAGGCAATCCCAGGCACAAATCCAGGCTGGGAAGTGACTGGCTGGAGAGCAGCCCTGAGGAGAGAGACTTGGGGGTGCTGGTGGACGAGAAGCTCAACAGGAGCTCTCAATGTGCCCTTGCAGCCTGGAAAGCCAATCAGATCCTGGGCTGCCTCAGGAGAAGTGTGACCAGCAGGTCAAGGGAGGTGCTTCTTCCCCTCTACTCAGCTCTGCTGAGACCCCACCTGGAGTACTGTGTCCAGTTCTGGAGCCCCTATTACAGGAGGGATGTGGACATGCTGGAAGGTGTCCAGAAAAGGGCCACGAGGATGATCCATGAGGCTGGAGCACCTCTCCTATGAGGACAGACTGAAGGAGTTTGGGCTGTTCAGTCTGGAGAAGAGAAGGCTCTGAGGTGACCTCATTGTGGCCTTCCAGTATCTGAAGGGGGCCTACAGGAAAGCTGGGGAGGGACTTCTCAGGATCTCAGGTAGTGATAGGACTAGGGGGAATGGAATGAAGCTGGAAATAGGGAGATTCAGGCTATATATGAGGAAGAAGTTCTTTACCATGAGAGTGGTGAGGCCCTGGAATGGGTTATCCAGGGAGGTGGTTGAGGCCCCAATCCTGGAGGTGTTTAAGACCAGGCTGGATGAGGCTCTGGCCAGCCTGATCTAGTGTGGGGTGTCCCTGCCCATGGCAGGGGGTTGGAACTAGATGATGCTTGTGGTCCCTTCCAACCCTGACTGATTCTATGATTCTATGATTCTATGATTCTTGTAAGCCCTTTCAGTTACTGGAAGGTGGATACTAGGTCTCCCTGGAGCTTTCTCTTCTGCAGTCTGAACAACCCCTGCTCCCTCAGCCTGTCTTTATAGGAGAGGAGTTCTAACCCTCTGATCATATTTATGGCTTTCCTCTAGACCCACTCCATGACATCCATGTTCTTCTTGTATTGAAAGCTGCAAACCTTGATGCAGTACACCAGATGAGGTCTCACCAGAGCACATTGAAGTGGCAGAATCATCTCTCTTGGTCTGCTGGCCATGCTTCTTTTGATGCAGCCTAGGATGCGATTTGCCTTCTGGGCTGAAAGTGCACATTGTCTGCTCATGTCCAGCTTCTTGTTCATCAGCACCCTGTAAATAATAAGGTTATTAATATATGATTTATGGAAATATGAAATAGTAACATTAATTTTTATTAATAATCAAATTTTATTAATAACCTTTAAACATTATATATATGCAGATCCTAGTAAATAAACTGGTACAATAATTTGAAACATATTAGAAAAGTACAAAGTACTTATTAAGAACCAAGAGTTGCAACTCTGCCACTTGTCCACCAGATGGGAACTTAAAAAGACACTTGGCGATTACCAGCTAGCGAGACAAAATGTCAGGCACATACAACGTAAAGGAACCTTTCAGAGTCTCAAATCAATTTATGATCATGAATCATTGTTGAGGAGCTAGCTGCCAAGATTTGCCAAGATCCAATGGTTCTGTAGTTGGTTGCTCCTTCAGCCCAATGGCCTGCAGGAACCTAGCCCTGGCTCCTGGGGGCAGTCTGTTCCAGAGAGGTGAAGGCATGCCTTCTCCCACAGCTTTGAGGGTGTAGCGTAGGCTTCAGCCAACAGGCAGGATCCCTGGACATGCTCTTGTGCTGCTCCCTCAGCACTGTGGTCCTGTGGAATCTGCAGGGTGCTGTGAGCGTGCAGTTCCTTTTCTGGAGCAGCTTGAGAGTGTATGTGTAGGGAGGTGACGCAGAGTGGCATGGCTTTTCCACTGGCTAAGTGAGAGGATTTGCCCCTAGTAAAGCCATGTTGGCTGTTTTGAATCACCTCCCCATCCTCAACATGTCTTAGCATGTCATCTAGGAGGATCTGTTCTGTGATCTTCCCAAACACAGAGGCAAGGCTGATAGGTTGGTAGCTGCCAGGGTCCTCCTTATTAAAAATGGGTGTTGTGTTTCCATTCTTTCAGTCACCAGGCGCTTGACCTGATTGCCATGGCTTTTCAAATGTCATGAAGAGTGGCTTGGCAATTACATCAGCTAATTTCCTCAGGACTCTAGGAGGGGCACCTCATGAGGTCCCATGGACTTGTGTATCTTCAGGTTCCTTAGATGGTCATGAACGTTATTATTGCTTATGGTGGGATAGACTTTGTCTCCCTGGACTTCATCTTGTGGGTTACCAACATGAGAGCTACAAGGAGAGGGCTTTCCAGTGAAGACTGAAGAAAAAAGATTTGAGAATCTCAGCCTTCTCCTTGTCTGTGGTTACTAGTTTGCTACTATTTTGGTTAATAATGTTAGAAAAGACAAATGCTGTGTTTTGATTGGGAATAATTTAATGATGCAGGAATTATAAAAATATAGTTACCTCTATTTTCCAAAAAAAACCACTCCAAAATTATATACAGACTGGTTAAATTTTATTTACAAGTTCTCTTCAGTTAGGAATTCTATGAACATGCTTATGGGCAACTTTAGTACAATTTAGAGAATTCAGAAAATGGAAAAGGCCAAGTCACAAAATAGCTTTTCCCAACTTATAAAATCAGAGACAAGTCAGGATCCTAAGGAAAGTTGAGAATCAAATTTTGCTCACAAGGGTGAAGAAGGAATTTGGAGATGGTCCCTTGATCTCTCCTTGGTAACAGCCTCCAGAACTGCAAGCTTTATAATCCAATGTATGGATCACACAGCATAACCCAAAGAAAAGGGAACCGCCAAAATTAAAGTGTCCTTAGACACAGCTCCCACAATGCAAATCACACGGAGCAGTGCTGCCTCAGCAGCACAAGAGAAGTCACACTGCCAGGTAAAGAGAAGGACCCCAGGGTATGCAGGTCCAGAGAGAAGCCAGGTCTGGGTGCTGCCAGCTAATCTCTCCAATTTTGCCATGAAAGTAGTGAATCTGAGACTAAAATGAGCCCAACATGAGTTCCATAACTGGTCAAAAAATGAGCCCCCAGCCACTTTCTGGTCACTGCATTTTAAGAATTCACTTGACAACGTGTCCCAGTTCCAGAACATACTGGTTGTGAAGAACCCAGCCAGTCACAATCCCAGATCCTAGTGTGGGCTTCCCCACGAGTGAATACATGTAATGGACTTAAGCTGCCAGCAGAAGAAAAGGGAGCCATTTTTTACCTTTCCTCACTCAGGCCTCCAGGGGGAGGGGAAAGGAATTTCATGTCTTTTTCTTCTCCCCATTCAAACCCCCACACATGGAGGTGGGGGAAGTGGGGGTTTTGAGAACCCTACAACATGCTGCCATCAAAATGTAAATTTATCTAAGCTTCACCCTTGTGCTTTCTACTGTTCAGAGTGTCTTATTTTAAAGTTTATATTAAATAGAATAATATTTCTGTAAAACAATGATGGAAATATAGGTTAATGGACTGTCAGTAAGCCACACTTTTGGGAATTGTCTTCCTCTTCTTACTGAAGACAAATTTTAAGACTTTCAAGGAAAAACTGTCTCTTATTTCTATATCAGTCAGCTTTATTGCACAAGACAAAGTACATAAAATTGACAATGAAGGACAGGAATACGTGTATACAAACTTTTAAAATATTATTTTGACCTCAGATAGTAATAGCATTACTATAAAAAGCACTCAATATATTCTGCAGAAGTTTCTTAGTTCTTTTGTTCCAAATGTGATTTGCTAATGTGACTTAATTAAACAAAATAAATGTGTAATGTTCATTTAGAGAAGAAAAAAATGTAAAACTGATATAGTTGTTAATTATATTTGCATGACCACATAGGAAGATGTGGTCATTTCCCAAAAAGCACAGTAACTCTGCAACGGTAATTTTAAGTTCATAAATATTATTTTTAAATTAATTATATATAATTAATGAAATATTGTTGGAATTTATCTAATCCAGACTCTGGAGGAAGGCATAAATTGTCCTTCCATTTGACACAAAGGATCTTGGTAGCTCATAATATTTAGCAATTATAAAAGTTTTCAAGAGGTGGATCTCAGCAAGTTTAAAGAGCAAGTTCTCTGAAAATAGATATTTGGATTATTTCAGTCATTTAATACACAAACATTTACAAAAGAAAGCAGAGTTAGTAAAGATTTAAGAGTTCGGTTTATGACATATAAGTTTAATGATCCCCACATTAGTTAAGTAGCTTGTGGTGGGTTTAGGATATGCCTTTAAAATGTAGCTGTGAATTTCAAGCAGAAAATAAATATAAATATAAATAAACCACTATTGGGTGTAAAAAGGAAAACAAAAGATTATTCTAAACAAATTCATTGGAAAAAAAGTCTGGGATAAGAGAAGCTGTAATATAGCAATTCTTCACATTTCACTTTCATTGCCATTCCTTTTCTCTTCTCCTCTGATCTTGGCTGTTCTGCTTCGCCCAGGAGATAACAATGCTTCTGGCTGACCTTGAGATAAGAACTAACATTACTTTCTCCCAGGTCCCTCGTTTCTCTCTCTGGTACAGGGTGGGTGGGGGAGTTTTGTGGGGCAGTGGAGTAGCTTCCCTGGTCTTTTGGACCAGGGTGGTTTCCATTTTATTTGTTAATTGTAAATATCTTTATAATATTGAAAATACTGTATATTTTGTACTCATTGGATTCCATTGCAGAGTGTAGGTTTTGCTTATAAATACAGCTCCACTTGCTTCTAACTGTGTTGGTCTGGCTTAAAAGCTAATGCGGGGGGAACTTCAACCCACCACACAGCTGTGTACAGATTAGTCACTTTCTGCCCTTAAAGTCAGGTCTTATACTTTTCCACTGCCTTCAAAGGCAGGGGTGAAACTATGAATCATATTATGAGAAAATTTCTTGTAATCAAGAGATCAAAGGCATGCAATCCTTTCAATTATTAGAAAGCAAAACCATACAACATAGAAGAATTTGTTTTCCATATGACACTTCCAAAAATATATGTGTAACATCTATTTCATTGCTTCTCAGTACCCTGCTTTGGGTAACCCAATTTTTTGGTGATATTTTGTAAAGTGTGAATTCTCTTGGGGAAATAGTGTGGCTTCCCTGAGAAACCCAGTATTGAAACAAAAGTTGAGAAGCTTTTGCAAGTGTGCGTTCTCTCAGGGAAATAGTAAGACTCTCTTTTGAGAAGCCCAGGTTGTTTTTTTCTTGTGTGTGACCTCCTCAAGAATTATCAGTACCCTGGCCAGTTTGGCTCGATAGCCGATCAGAACCGCTCCTTCGGGATAGCATCGCTCGCTTTGTGAGTTTCTGCTTGGCTTTTTGCCTTGCTTTCGGGGTTTAGCGGGTCGGGAGGACTCCTGGGGGGCAGGGATTGAGGCGGGCTCGTGTTCTCGCGAGCGTGCACAGGGAGCGAGTGCCTGACGTCAGCCGCAGGAGATTTAAATCCCAGCTGGGCTGTGCGCGTGGCGCCAGTTTGGCTCAATAGCCCTTCGGCTGCTTAAAAAAAAAAAAAAATTAAAAAAAAAAAAATGTTATCACTCCTACGCTGCACCATGGTCACTACTCAGACCAAGGGTAGAAAAATAGCATCTACCCAGACAGAGTTGTTTCTCCAGCATGCTGGAGTCCAGGCTGCCAGCTGCAGAGAGTGCTTCAGCCTGGCAGTTGGAATAGAGGGAGAGGGAGAGGACACCTGTGTCAGGTGTGAGCAGGTGAACTTTCTCCTTACTCTGGTGGCTGAGCTGAAGGATGAAGTGGCCGAGCTGAAGGAGGAGGTGTCTAGGCTGAGGTCAATAAGGGAAAGCGAAAAGGAGTTAGACATGTGGGAGAAGGCTCTGCAGATCTCCCCTGCTGAGGGACATGCCCCTGAAAATGGAGAGGGATGGACAGAGGTCCCTGCCAAGGGTGGCAAGAGAAATCCGCCCCGGCCCTCTCCTCCTCCTCCACTGCTCTTGCATAATAAGTATGAGGCCCTGCAGGCTGAGGGCGGTGGGGATGAGAGGGCTGAGGAGCAGCCATCCAGAGGGAGATCAAGGCCAAGCGGTCCCCGCCGGCTGTAACGACCAGCTCCGGGGAGCAGCCTAAGGCCAAGCCTAAGGCCAGGCAGTTCCCAACAGCTATAACGACCAGCTCCACAAAGAAAAGGAGAAGGGTTATAGTTGTTGGGGACTCTCTCCTGGGGGGTGCTGAGGGACCCATATGTCATCCCGACCCATCCCACAGGGAGGTCTGCTCTCTACCTGGGGGCGCGAGTAAGGGACATTGCAAGGGGAATCCCCAAGCTTATCGGTCCCTCTGACTATTACCCTCTACTGGTGATACAGGCTGGGAGTGATGAGATCGACAGGAAGGGCACCAGGGCAATTAAGAAGGAGTTCAGGGCCCTTGGACAGTTGATTGATGGGGCAGGCACGCAAGTGGTGTTCTGCTCAGTTCCCTCAGTGGCAGGGGAGTACACTGAGAGGAATGGGAGAACCCATACCATCAACAAGTGGCTCAGGGAATGGTGCCAGCGGAGGAACTTTGGTTTCTTTGATCATGGGGCAACTTTTACGGCACCTGACCTGCTGGGTCCTGATTGGGTACATTTATCTAGAAGGGGCAAGAGAGTCCTAGCACTAGAGTTGGCAGGGCTCATTAGGAGGGCTTTAAACTAGGTCTGAAGGGGGTGGGTGAAGACATCGGTCCCTCTGCAGAGGTAAGAGTAGGGCACAAGGTAGGGTCAACTGAGAGGTTGGGAGCCCAGCTGCAGTGCATGTACACCAATGCACGCAGCCTGGGCAATAAGCAAGATGAGCTGGAGGTCCTAATCCACCAGGGCAACTATGATATAGTTGCCATCTCAGAAACATGGTGGGACAACAGGCACGATTGGAGTGCTACACTGGGGGGTTACAGGCTCTTTAGGAGGGATAGGCGAGGGAGAAGAGGAGGAGGGGTGGCTTTGTATATTAGGGAGACACTTTCTGCCTCAGAACTTGAGGTGGAAGATGAGGGAATTGAGAGCCTGTGGGTTAAAATCAGAGGGCAGCCCAACAAATCTGACATCCTGGTTGGAGTCTGTTATAGACCACCCAACCAGGATGAGGAGGTTGATGAATTATTCTACAAACAACTGGAGGCTGCTTCAAGATCATCAGATCTTGTCCTCGTGGGTGACTTCAACCTGCCAGATATCTGCTGGGAACTTAATTCAGCAGAGAGAAGGCAGTCAGAAGATTCCTGGAGCGAATAGAGGACTGCTTCCTGACGCAGATGTTAAGCGAGCCTACCAGGGGACAGGCTCTGCTTGACCTGCTGCTCTCCAATAGGGAAGGGCTGGTGGGAGATGTGACCGTGGGAGGCTGCCTAGGGTGCAGTGACCACGAGATAGTGAAGTTTTCAATATGCAGGGAGATAGTGAGGAGCACCAACAGAACCTTCACCTTGGACTTCCGGAGGGCAAACTTCAGCCTCTTTAAGAAACTTATTTGTAATGTTCCCTGGGTACCAACCCTCAAGAACCTAGGGGTCCAGGATGGTTGGACCTACTTCAAACAGGAGCTCTTGAAGGCACAGGAACTGGCGGTTCCCATGTGCCGAAAGATGAGCCGGCGGGGAAGGCGACCGGCCTGGATGAGCAAGCAGCTCCTGGAGGAATTAAGGAAAAAAAGAGGCTGTATCACCTTTGGAAGGAGGGGAAGGCTTCTCGAGGTATGTTCAAGGAAGTGGTTAGATTATGTAGGAATAAAATTAGAGAGGCAAAGGCCCAGTTGGAACTGAAACTGGCCACCTCTGTGAAAGAAAATAAAAAGCAATTATACAAATATATCAGTGCTAAAAAGAAGGGCAAGAAGAGTCTCCACTCCTTACTGGACCTGGAGGGGAACACGGTGACCGAAGATGAGGAAAAAGCTGAGGTCCTGAACGCCTTCTTTGCCTCGATGTTTAACAGCAAGGTAGGAGTTCAGGATGAGTGGCCTCCTGAGCTGGGTAGTAGGGTTGGGGAGCAGTGTAATGCCCCAGAAATCCATGAGGAATTAGTTCGGGACCTGCTGAGCCACTTGGACACTCACAAGTCCATGGGGCCGGATGGAATCCATCCTAGGGTGCTGAGAGAGCTGGCAGATGAGCTGGCCAATCCACTCTCCATCATTTTCCTCCAGTCCTGGCTCACTGGAGAGGTCCCAGATGACTGGAAACTGGCCAATGTGGTCCCCATCCACAAAAGGGACGGATGGAGGAACCTGGAAACTCCAGGCCAGTCAGCCTGACCTCAGTGCCAGGGAAAGTGATGGAACAGATTATCCTGGCGGTAATAACTGCACACCTGAAGGATGGCCAAGGGCTCAGGTCCAGCCAACATGAATTTAGGAAGGGCAGGTCCTGCCTCTCCAACCTGATCTCCTTCTATGATCAGGTGACCCGTCTGGTGGACATGGGGAGGCCTGTGGATGTGGTCTACCTGGACTTCAGCAAGGCCTTTGACACCGTCCCCCACAGTAAACTGCTGGCTAAGCTGTCAGCTCGTGGTTTGGACAGCAACACTCTGTGCTGGGTTGGGAACTGTCTGGAGGGCCGAGCCCAGAGAGTGGTGGTGAATGGTGCCACCTCCAGCTGGAGGCCAGTCACCAGTGGCGTCCCCAGGGATCAGTGCTGGGCCCCATCCTCTTTAACATCTTCACTGATAATATGGATGAGGGGATTGAGTCAGTCATCAGCAAGTTTGCAGATGACACCAAGTTGGGAATAGATGTTGGTCAGTTAGAGGGTGGAAAGGCTCTGCAGAGGGACCTCGACCGACTGGACAGATGGGCACAGTCTAATGGCATGGGATTTAACAAGTCCAAGTGCCGGGTGCTGCACTTTGGCCACGGCAACCCGATGCAGAGCTACAGGCTGGGGTCAGAGTGGCTGGAGAGCTGCCATACAGAGAGGGACCTGGGGGTGCTGATTGACACCTGCCTAAACATGAGCCAGCAGTGTGCCCAGGTGGCCAAGAGGGCCAATGGCATCCTGGCCTGTATTAGGAATAGTGTAACCAGCAGGAGCAGGGAGGTCATTGTGCCCCTGTACTCTGCATTGGTTAGGCCACACCTTGAGTCCTGTGTCCAGTTCTGGGCCCCTCAGTTTAGGAAGGACATCAAGACACTTGAGCGTGTCCAGAGAAGGGCAACAAGGCTGGTGAGAGGCCTTGAGCACAAGCTCTATGAGGAGAGGCTGAGGGAGCTGGGATTGTTTAGCCTGGAGAAGAGAAGGATCAGGGGTGACCTCATTGCCCTCTACAACTACCTGAAGGGTGGTTGTGGACAGGAGAGGGTCTCTTCTCCCAGGCAAGCAGCACCAGAACAAGGGGACACAGTCTCAAGCTGTGCCAGGGGAGGTTTAGACTCGAGGTGAGGAAGAAGCTCTTCACTGAGCGAGTCATTCGTCATTGGAATGGGCTGCCGGGGAGGTGGTGGAGTCGCCGTCCCTGGAGGTGTTCAAGGGGAGATTGGACATGGCACTTGGTGCCATGGTCTAGTTGTGAGGTCTGTTGGGACAGGTTGGACTTGATGATCCTTGGGGTCTCTTCCAACCTTGGTTATACCGTGATACTGTTTTGGGAAACCCATTTTTTCGGTGATATTTTGTAAAGTGTGTGTTCTCTCAGGGAAGTGATAGCATCCATGGAAATGTCTATGGATCTGTCACGAGCCCATTGGTAGGTTGCATCTCTGCCTTGATGTCCTGATGAATCAGGAGCCTACCAATCTAAGAACATCTCACCTCAGTATTTCCAGTTGAGATCAAGATCAGAGATCAATATCAGAGTCCATGTCTACAAGAGAAACTCTTGCAGCTAGATCAGCCTGATGGTTGTGTTGCTGTTCCTCAGTAGCTTTGATCTTAGGAATGTGAGCATCAATGTGTCTCACCTTCACTGGAATTCTCTCGATTCGATCAGCAATGTCCTGCCACAGGTCAGCTGCCCAAATAGGCTTTCCTTTTCTCTGCCAATCATTTTTTTTCCAATTCTTTAGCCAACCCCACAGAGCATTGGCTACCATCCATGAGTCGGTGTAGAGACAAAGCTTTGGCCATCTCTCGCGTTCAGCTACGTCGAGAGCTAGCTGGACAGCTTTTACCTCTGCGAACTGACTGGATTCTCCTTCTCCATCCTTTGCTTCTGCAACTCGGCGTGTTGGACTCCACACTGCAGACTTCCACATTTGCTTGTTTCCAACAAGACTACAGGAGCCATCTGTGAACAAAGCATATTTCTTTTCATCATCAGAAAGGTCATTGTAAGGAGGAACTTCCTTAGCACGAGCTACTCTCTCCTCTGGAGGTTTATTACAGTTGGTACCTTCAGGCCAACTTGTGATCACCTCCACCAGACCAGGCCTTTCAAGATTTCCCATTCAAGCTCTCTGCGTTATCAGATCCATCCACTAGGACTCTGTGGATTCTGTGGCATGATGTGGTGTGGAACCGTTGTCTTTGAACATCCACTTCAAAACTGGTAATCTGGGAGCTAAGAGAAGTTGTGATTCAGTTCCAATTACTTCAGAAGCAGCTTTTACTTCTTCATAGGCAGCTAGAATCTCTTCCTCTCTTGGAGTATAATTAGCCTCTGAACCTCTGTAACCTTGAGTCCAGAAACTAAGAGGTTGTCCACGTGTCTCACCTGGAGCTCTTTGCCACAAGCACCAAGTTGGACCATTGGCACTAGCAGCCATGTACAAAATGTTGACTTCTGGACCATCTCAGACAGGTCCCAGACCCATTGCTTGAACTACTGCTTGCTTCATCTGGTCAAAGGCTGCTTGCTGTTCAGGTCCCCACTGGAAAATGTTTCTCTTTCAAGTCACATCATACAGAGGTTTCACAATCTGACTGTATCCAGGAATGTGTAGTCTCCAAAATCCCACTATCCCCAAGAAACGTAGAGTTTCTTGCTTGTTCAAGGGATTTGCCATGGTAGAGACTCTGTTTACCACATCCACTGGAATGTGTCGGCATCCCTCCTGCCACCACACTCCCAGAAATTGGATCTCTCTGGCAGGTCCTTTCACCTTGTCTCACTTAATGGTGAAACCTGATTTCAGGAGAATCTCAGGATTTTGTTACCTTTCTCGAAGACTTTGTCAGCAGTTTTACCTCAGACGATGATATCATCGATGAACTGGATGTGTTCTGGAGCACCACCTTTCTCCAGAGCATCATGGATCACTGCAGGACAGATGCTTGAGCTGTGGATCCAGCCCATTGGCAATCTGTTGAAAGTATACTGGATTCCTCTCCAGGTGAAGGCAAACTGAGGCCTGCATTCCTCTGCTATGGGAATAGAGAAGAAGGCATTAGCAATGTTTATGGTAGCATATCATTTGGCCTCTTTGGATTCCAGCTCATACTGCAGTTCCATCATGTCTGGTACTGCTGCACTCATAGGTGGAGTTACTTCATTCAGGGCTCGGTAGTCGACTGTCAGACGCCAGTCTCCATTCGGCTTTCGCACAGGCCACACTGGACTGTTGAAAGGTGAATGAGTTTTGCTGATGACTTTCTGACTCTCCAACTGACGAATCAGATTCTGAATGGGCAACAAAGAGCCACAGTTGGTTCTGTATTGTCTGTGATGCACAGTCTGAGAAGTAACTGACCATTTAATGTCTTTTATCTTGTGTTGTCCCACAACTGCAGATTCATCACAAAGATCAGGTCTAACAGACAGCTTCAAATTTTGTCCATCAACTTAACAACAGTATGCCTCTTCCACTGTTTACCAGTTAAACTTATATCAACCTCTACCTTAGTTATCTCCTGAGATCCACCAGTGACTCTCAGAATAGGTATAGGCTCTGATCCCTGATAATTTGATGGCATTATAGGGCACTGAGCTCCTGTGTCAACCAAGGCCCTGTACTTCTGGAATTTTGAAGTGCCAGGCCACTGGATGTACACATCCCAATAGATTCTGTTATCCCTCTTATCCCTCTCCTCCCTCTGGTGGGAGGCAGAGCACCCCCAGTTATGGGTACTATGTCCACATGTGCAGTGAGCACACTGTCCAGTGCTAGAACTGGAGCCACTGTTGGAGCTATTAGAGTTGTTCTGGGAAACTGTGAAAGTAACCGTTACCTTTCTGGTATTGCTACCTCAGGTTCTGCCATTTTGCAGTTCCCTTAGTCTCCTGAAAAGATTAGAAGTTGGTTGACCATCCCATCTGTTCATGTTCTCACCAAACTGATAACACAGAGTTATTCAAATACACCCACGTGATTGCCTCTGTGGTCTGTTTTGGTTTGATCTGTTTTGGAATTACCTCCTTGGAGGACGTCTATTCCTAACAGCTGAAACTTGTATCCATCTGGAGTTAGAATTGGAATTATTTTCTTGTACTAATTGGAATTTTTAAATTAATCCTTCATCTCTTTCATGCAATTCTTAATTTTTCCATATAGAGTTTTAATGGCTGAAACCAAAGAAACACATGTGAGACTATCCTTCAGTTGTCTCATTTGATCAGTGAAATGGCCAACTGTAGGAAGACCTCCACCATAATTTCTTGCCACGATTCTGCTTGCCAGAATATTTGCATAATTTGGAGAAGCAAGTTTGATGAGCTTTTTAGCAAGACCAGTGTAGAAAACAGAGAGAAGAATCAATACAGATTATCAATATGATCTAGTATTGTTTCTTTATTGTTCCAGCACTGTACAAATATAGTGCGAGCATAGTACAGTGCTAAATAGTACAAATAGAAAGGCTAATAAAAAGTGTGTAGAAGAAGAAGGTATAAGTAGTGCAAAAGAAGTGCGTATTAAGGGAACCTTTACAACTTACATAAACTCGGAGAGCATCGTTGGCACATTGTGATGGGTTAAGGCAGCCCCCCTCCAAACCCTCCCCATCACGGGCAGAATAAAAACACCTCAGACAAAACGGATTGCAAAAGTGATGGAAAGTTTAAAGGAAAAGCGGTGAATCTTTACAGAAAGCCAAAAGCAGAGTGACAAAAGAAATCCCAAAACAGTCCCAAGATGATCCCATCCCCACCTGGGGGTACATCCAAGACCCCCAGGGCTCCTTCTTCCCCCCTCCCCACTGCTAGGCTAGTCTCAGCTGGCCAGATCTGAGACTGCCCATCCCCCGTGGCCTTGGGCCTAGCCAGGCCCATGGCCGGGAGACAACATCTCCCCCATTACTGGGTGACGGTGAGGAAGAAAGAGGAGGTGCTTAGGCCTCGCACTAGATCTTATAGTGGTGCAGAGAATTATGGTAGAAATACCCAATTTCCTGTGTCCACCCACTGGGCTGGACTTTGGACACAGGAAGCAGGGGGGCACCCAGCCCAAACTGCAACACACATCTTCATTGTTTTCTCACGAGTGACCACACACCGTACTATCATTGATTATTAGTTAAACTAGTAATAACATGTAAGGTTGTTGATGTACGTGTGCGTCCTATTATTCCAAGATAGTTCTCCATGTTTATAGCTACCAGTGTCCTGCTTTAGTTACATGGTGCAGGCACAGCAATATTCTGCCACACTGTCAGCTATTTCTGCACCTATGCTGGACATGGCCTACCACCATGTCAGGCTCTAGGCCTACACTGCCAGATTGCTCACACTGCTTGTTGGCCAGCATTACCACAGACCAGTTCCTACAGGAATTTCATCAGGATTCAGAGTTCCATGGTCACCACAGAGTACTTCTCTCACAGCAAATTCTCTCAGACACTTAATTCCCTCATCCATGGTATTCCAGGATTTAGGATTCCATGGAAGGTCATCTCTGGATGGGTATCTCATGAGAACTGACAATAAAAGGCATACCCATAGACAAACCTTACCAAGACACCTGTCTAGATGTCCATCTGTTCCACTATCCTTTGAGAGAGTGCCTAGCTGAGATGCTGACTTGTCTGCCACTATTAGAAGCTGGTGCACCTGTATCGAAACATCTGCCAAACCAAGCTAGAATTGGCTCATTCTCTGCTCTGATGTAATCCTTCCTCACATGTCTTATCTCCTTTCTTGGGGACACTAGTGTGCTGAATATCATCCTCTTCCTCATCTGCCTCATCTTTCCTGTTGTCCCCATAATCCTGCTGCCACTCTCCTAAGGATTTCTTTAAGCTCAGAAGCACCTCCATTAGCTGCTGCCTTACCAGGACCTGCTATCTGCCCTGCATCTTCATCCAGTGATGGTCTCAATAACTCAGCTATATCTTTAAGACAAGTTCCCTCATCAGCAGCAGTGGGATCTTGTTGCTCCCCCACATCGGTTCCTGGATCCGCTCTGCACCTTCCACCTCTCTTATCTAAAGCTGCAATTTGTTTAATTGGAGCTGTGTTTGAATTCGCAGCCACCTTAACAGAAGCTGACAGGTTTTGAGACAAAACAGCTGCTGCAGAGGACAGTTCCAGCCCTGCCAATGAAGAAGGAAATGGCTTTGCCCAACTAATGCCTGACAAGGACATGGGGGCTGCCATCTTAGTAGCTGCCACTGAAGCTGGCTGATTGCCAGAATCACCAACAGCACTGTTCAAAGCAGTCTTCCCGATGCCCTGTTTAGATCTATTCTTAACTGATTCAGATTCTCCACTCTCCTCATCACTAGAAATCTCTGGACTCGAGTTAGAGGCATGCCTCCTCTGCCTCAGTCTATGCTTAACAATGAAACAGGTCTTAGATATCTTATTCTCCCAGTACAGTGCAATTAATGAGTATATGATGACTATCACCAACAGTAGATTCACACACATCAAATAAATCACCTTTGGAACCCAGCCATCACTTAGAATTACTCTTTCACCTACTGAGACCTTAAACTCATGTATCTTGACGGGCAGTGTCATAGCAGTCACATTCCCGTACTTCTTAAGCCAAAAGAATCCCAAAAAACAATTATAGAGAAGCTGAATTTTATACTCAAACCATAATTATAATTTGTACATTAGGTATCTGCCTAAATGATCACACAGCAGTCCCACTGAATATTTGTAGACCAATAAGCTGAACATCGAGAAAACTAGTTGTTTAAAAATCCACAGCATTTTCATGCTTGCTCCCCAATCTGAGTAGAAATAAATCAAGCAAATTTCGCCCTGCGTCTGGAAAGCAATTATTCCAAGCCCCATGTTGGGCAACAATTATTTATGTGGTAGTGTGAAGGTTTAATCCTCCCACCACATAAAACACAGCTAGACTCAGTCAGAGAAGCAAATGAAAAGCTGTATTTTAGAAGCAGAATGAAATGCAATTAATATATACAAAATATACAGTATTTAGAGTATATACAAAAGCATGCAGGAAAGAACGTAACACAGAAACACCCTCCTGAGGAAAATCTTCCCCCCCAGGTTTCCCCAAAGCCCCTCTCTCTTCCCCTCTTTCTTGTCCAAGGCTAATTGCACAGAAAAAGGATTAAAAGATAAATGGATATTAAGGGAAATTTTGTCAGTGCAAAGCAATTGCTAGAGAAGTTAGTTTTCTTATCTCATAAGCTTCAGTCCAAGGTCAGCAGCATGCACCCTGGCCAAGAATAGAAGAGAAAAGCAGTCCCGACAATGCTCAGACTAAGTTCTTAAAGTTACAATTCTATTAATCTGCCAATGAAATACATTTATAATTGTTTTTCTTTGTCCTTTTTACACCAGAACACTCAGCTAAAACTGTCACAGAGGATTTGGAAACTACTCCCACTATCACAGCTATAGAGACACCTTTGTCCTCCACTGAGCTAGCCAAAATACACAAAGAATTTGCATGCTCTGCTGAGGAATCTGAGGTGGAATTTATAGTCATGGAATCATAGAATCAGTCAGGGTTGGGAGGGACCACAAGCATCATCTAGTTCCAACCCCCTGCCACAGGTAGGGACACCTCACACTAGATTAGGCTGGCCAGAGCCTCATCCAGCCTGATCTTAAACACCTCCAGGGATGGGGCCTCAACCACCTCCTGAACAACCCATTCCAGGGCTTCACCATTCCCATGGTGAAGAACTTCTTCCTCACATCCAGTCTGAATCTCCTCAGTATAAACAATATATAAATAAACAATAACAGGTAAGGTTCAAAAGAGCAAGGAACAAAGATGGATGGGAGGAAAAAAAACCCCACAAGAATACAGAACCAGTCTCTTTGAAGAGGCATGGAGGCAGCAGAGAGGAGGATCAGGCCTGACCATGTGGCAGAAAAGCAGGAAGGTAGCTGCAGTAGCTCTTGTCTGGGAAGACAGGACCCAAAACAGAGAGCTAATGGCTGCAATGTCCTCCCTTTTATACCCTAGCTGGGCAGGCAGTGGGGAGTGGAACAGACTCAGTTGCCCAGGGGAAAAAACACCCTGCAAGGAGGGCAAAGCACTCGAAAGCCCTCCCCACCCTGTTTTCAGGATGGGTGTTAACCCTTCATAATCCACCCCTTTGTTCCACTTTCACTCTCCTGTCACAGCCTCTTCATCCAATCTTGACACGCGATAGTCGAATCCGTGATGCAAGTCCCTCGTTATCTAGGCTTTCTCTCTCTCAGGGCAGTCTCTCCTTCTCTGGTGCTGGTCAGTGTAGGTGGTGCTTAAACTGGGCAGGGATGTAGAGAAGAATCAGGAAGCAGTCTGTCTTTGAAAGGGAAAGAAAAATCGGGGACAGTCCATTTCTGTAGGGACATCAGGAACAGGTGCAGGTGACATGATGCAGGAGCTCTCTGGATTGGTGTGTAATGTGTATGTTGAGTCCTGGATGCTAGGCTGGTATTAAGCTAGGAGAGAAAAAATGTATTATAACTATTCATACATTGACTGTACTACATTGATGTGTGTTGAGAGTTCATCCCCTCTCTGCCAGAGTCACGTTCTGCTGTTGGATACACTGAATGTCTCCAGTTTCTAACCTGACCCAGTAGGTGTGACCAGGCCCCTCAGCAGAGAGCCCCCCTCAGGTTGGTTTGCCCCCACCAGAAGCAGGAAAACCCCACACTGACTGCCCCAGGTTTTTCTCAACAATGACAGGAACTCCATCTCCATCCACTGTTTACAGCAGGTCGGACAGGGCAGGAACCAGCTCGGTTCACAGATTCTCTGCTATCCACTAACCAAGCAGCTTTAGCTAGGTGTTTTTCACAGTTCCTAAAGGTTCCACCCCCAGTGGCTTTTAGGGTGGTCTTTAGAAAGCCATTGTAGCACTTGACCTTCCGCACAGCTGGTGCATGGTATGGGACGTGGTAAATCCACTCAATCCTATGTTCCTTTGCCCAGTCCCTTATGAGATGGTTCTTGAAGTAGGTTCCATTTTCTGACTCAATCCTCCTGGGGGTGCCATGTCTCCACAGGACATGTCTCTCAAGGCCCAGGATGGTGTTGCAGACAGTGGCATGAGGTACTGGGTAGGTTTCCAGTCACCCTGCACTTGCCTCCACCATGGTCAGTACATACTGATGGCCGCTGTGAGACCGAGGAAGGATGATGTAGTCGACCTGCCAGGCCTCTCTGTACTTATATTTTGACCATCTCCCCCATACCACAGAGGCTTCATGCGCTTGGCCTGCTTGATGACAACACAGATGTCACACTCATGGATAACCTGTGAGATGGCCTCCATAGAGATGTCCACTGATCTGTCCCGAGCCCACCGGTATGTGGCATCTCTCCCTTGGTGGCCAGAAATGTCATGGGCCCAGCGAGCTAAGAACAGCTCATCCTTGTGTTCCCAGTCCAAGTCTATTTGGGAGATTTTAGCAGCCAGATCTGCTTGGTGATTGTGCTTGTGTTCCTCTGTGGCTCTGCTCTTGGGGATGTGTGCATTGATGGGTTGCACCTTTATTGGCAGCCTGTCCAGGCAGGCAGCGATGTCTTGCCACAGGTCAGTGGCCCAAACTGGCTTCCCTTTTCTCTGCCACCCATTCCTCCTCCATTCCTTCGGCCACCCCCACAAGGCATTGGCTACCATCCAGGAGTCAGTATAGAGGTACAGCACTGGCCAGTTCTCTCGTTCCACTATATCCAGGGTCAGCTGGACAGCTTTTACTTCTGCATACTGACTGGGTTTGCCTTCTCCATCCCTTGCTTCTGCCACTTGCCTTGTTGGGCTCCAGACAGCTGCCTTGCATCTCCACTTGCTTTCTACAAGCCGGCAGGACCCATCCATAAATAGAGCATAACCCTTCTCATTTCCGGGAGATCATTCTATGGGGGAGCCTCCTCAGCACGGCTCACTGTCTGCTCTGGTGACATTTCAAAGTTAGCATCCTCTGGCCAGTTGGTGATCAATTCCACTATGCCAGGGCATTTGAAGCTCCCCATCCAAGCTTTCTGAGTTATCTGAGTTATCAGGGTCATCCACTTACTCCAGGTGGCATCTGTGGGATGATGTGGGGTTATCCTCTTCCTTTGAACATCCAGGTCAGGACTGGAACCCTTGGAGCTAGAAATAGTGGTGATTCAGTCCCAGTTACCTCAGAGGCAGCCTGGACACCCTCATAGGCAGCTATGATTTCCTTCTCTCTCGTGGTGTAGTTGGCCTTGGAGCCTTTGTACCCTTTACTCCAGAAACCTAAGGGCCTGACCCTGGCTTCACCAGGAGCCTTCTGCCACAAGCTCCACGTAGGACCATTCTCACCGGCTGCAGTGTACAGCACATTCTTGATCTCTGGTCCAGTTCGAACAGGTCCCAGAGCCATAGCCTGGACAGCCTCTCATTTTATCTGTTTGAATGCTACCTGCTGCTCAGGTCCCCATATGAAATCATTTTTCTTCCTTGTTACATGGAAGAGAGGTTTCACAATTTGACTGTACCCAGGAATTAGCATTTTCCAGAAATGTACAAGCCCCAAAAAGGACTGTGTCTCTTTCTTGTTTGTGGGTTGCACCATAGTGGCTACCTTGTTCACTACCTCCTGAGTGATGTGGTGCCAGTGATCTTGCCATCAAACACCCAGTCACTGGATCTCCCTGGCAGGCCCTTTTACCTTCCTTCTCTTTATGGCAAAGCCAGCCTCCAACAGTATATCAATCATCCTCTTACCCTTCTGTTAAACATCCTCTGCTGTCTCACTCCATACAATGATGTCATCAATAAACCGCAGATGCTCAGGGGCTCCACATTTCTCTAAGGCAGTCTGTATCACCTCATGGCAGATGGTTGAGCTATGGACCCAGCCCTGAGGCAACCGATTCCATTGGTACTGTACTCCCTTCCAGGTGAAAGCAAACTGTGGCCTGCATTCTTCTGCAATGGGAATGGAGAAAAAGGCATTAGCAATGTCAGTTGTGGTATATCTCTTGGCCACCTTCAATTCCAGCTTGTACTGGAGCTCCAGCATGTCCGGCATGACAGCACTGATCGGAGGAGTCACTTCATTCAGGCCACAGTAGTCTGCAGTCAGTCTCCACTCCACATTTGCCTTTTGCACTGGCCATATTGGGCTGTTGAAGGGGGAGTGAGCCTTGCTGATCACCTTCTAGCACTCCAGTCATTGAATCAGTTGGTGTATGGGGTGCAGAGAGTCTCTGTTGGTCCTGTATTGCCTGCAATGCACTGTGCAAGAGGCAAGAGGTAACTTCAAATCCTGCACTTTATGGCTGTCCACTATGGAGGTGTTATGGGTTGGGACACCAATTCTCCCACCACACGCAAAAGAAAGACTCAGACAAAACAGATTGCAAAGTTGGAAAGTTTAAATGGAAAGTGGAAAGTTTAAATGGAAAAGCAATGAAAGTTGTACAGAAAATCACAAGCGCCGTGACAAAGGGGGAGAGAGCTATCCCAAAGCATACCCAAGAACATCTCATCCCATCCCCACCTGGGGGTACACCCAAAGCCCCCCCTCCCAGGGCTCTTTCCTCGCCCCCAACCCAGGGAGGCAGCTCACACCATTTTACCTAGGCAGCAGAGAGGGAGGAAAGAGAGTGAGAAAAACCCGCGTTTCATGTGGGAGCAGGGAGTTATGGGTGAAATACCTGGCTTCCTGTGACCACCCACTGGGCTGGGCCCCTATTTGGAATCTCCCAGGTGTGGCCTGTGCAGTGGCATCCGGGCCAGCACCCAGCCTAAACCACCACAGGAGGGGTTATCCGACAGCTTGGGCGTGGTAGACAGCTGTTCTTCACCTGCAGTCTCTACAGCTGCTACCCCAAATGCCCACTTGTGCCCCCTAGGGTCCTTGAAGCATCCCTCCCGCAGAAAGTCAATGCCAAGAATGAAAGGTGTATCTGGACCAGTCACCATGTTGTGCTTTCCTCACTCATTCCCAGTCAGGCTTATCTCAGCCTGCAGTACAGTCAGGTCTTGTGAGCCCCCTGTGACTCCCTGAATGCTTATGGGCTTAGCCCCTTTGTACCTTGATGGTATCAGGGTGCATGGGGCCCCTGTGTCCACCAGAGCTCAGTATTTCAGGGCTTCTGAAGTGCCAGGCCATTTCACATAGATGTCCCAGTACACTCTGTTGTCCCTGGCCTTGACCTGGTTGGAGGTAGGGCACCTCTGATGCTGCTAGCGATGCCCACACTTGTCACAGGGTCCTGTGTTGCTAGGAGAAAGGACTCTTGAGCAAGAGGGACCACTCCGGGAAACTGGGGCAGCCCTTCTCCTGGACGAGTTATCCCTGTTGTGCCCACCTTGCAGTTCCTGCACTCTGTTCCAGAGGGCAGAGGTGGGTTGGCCATTCCAGGTGTCCATGTCCTCTCCATGGTCACAGAGGAACCTCCACAGAGACCCCCTTGACATCCCCTGATCAGCTTGGGGTGATCTCCTAGGGGAAGTTCGCCTGTTCCTGATTGCTGAAACCTGGACCCATTCTGAAGGAGAAGGGAAAAAGCAGGTATCGCTCCCCTTTTTCAGTTCAGACATAGAGGTCTTGATCTCTTTGTCAATGTCTTCAGCCATAGTTTCTGTGGCTGAGATCAGGGGTTTCTGATTTACACTGTCCTCATATTCCCTTAAATCACTGGCAAACTCGCAGAGAGTTTTAGGACTTCCATCCTGTGCAGTCAGGAGTATCCCTCCTAATGTGGGAGCATATTTCTGAGGAGCACCCCAGGTGAGTTTCTTTACGAAAGGCCATCTCATGGGCACCTCATCTGGGTCTGAAGGGAGCTGGCCATCCCCATAAATTATTTCCAGCACAGCCATCTCTCTCAGATACAGAATGCCCTGTTCCATAGTTGTCCATCTAACTGGGGCCCAGAGCACGTCATCTCTTGAGCGGTACCGGCTCTTTATGGCATTGAGGATCTGGGCCCAGAGAGTGTGTGTTCCTTCAAGTCTGGCTAACTCTTTGTCCAGATCAGCATCATGAGTCAGGGAGCCTAAAAGATTCGCCTCTCTCTTCCAGGTCCACTGTGTCCACGCCCTTGTCCCAGTATCTCAGGGCCCAGCTTAGTATTGGCTCACCCTCTTTCCTTGCACAATCCAGACAAGTTTGCCTTAATTCCTTTCTGGGTAGAGATGTAACAGTTATTTCCTGGTCTGACTCATCTTCGTCCACCGCTGGGTTCTGTGAGGCGTTGGGCCCCGCTAATGTGCCTTGCTCACCATCTGTGCCTGGGGACGATTTTTGCCTTCTTTTCCAGTGTATGGTGACAGGTGCAAGAGAAACTGCATTGGCAGGAGCATCAGGAGTTAAGCGTGGAACCACCAGTGGTGGGACAAACCCTTGTGCCTGGGGCTCAGGCTGAGATCTGGCACACTCATCACAACCTGACCCCTCCCTCTTTGTATTTGCAGAGTGCTCACAATGCCCACAGCAGACATGCCCCCGGTTGTTAAAGAGTACAAGGGAGTGCGCCCTCCAAACAGCTCTTAATGGGTTAGCTCTGCCCTCACCCAACATGGTCACAAAAGCAATTTTCCACCACAGACATTTTTATCTACACCTTGGTTTCATAGCTTTCTTCAGGAAAATTTCCTGTGTTAGAGAAGTTACCACTGTCAGTAAAATTCAGAGAATTGAAGATATACATGCCCAACGTCATTGGTAACGTTTTTATCCAGTTGAGCAGCATCTCCATCATTAACCACACCACATGGTAAATTACTAATTTGTACATATGGGTCCAAAAGATCCAGCTAAACACCACCACCCCCTGTTTTCAGGACTGGCATTAATCCATCACACTTTGAGATAAGTTGAAACAATCAAGGGTACTTACAGTCCCATTGAAAGTAATTAAGCCAGCTCTTTCAGTGACATCACCTGAGAGGGTAGCTCAGAGAACCACTGTGTGTGTATGCCGGGAACCTGGAAATACCAGTTTCGTATGTTTTGAGGTTGTGTTTCTTATTTAAGTTCTAATGCTGAAGATTCCTTGATGTATTGTCAGAAGGACTTGTCCTGTTAATATATGAAAGACCTCTCAAGTTTTGCATCATAGAAGACATCTTTTCAATGACTAAAAACCTTCCTCATATCCCCACAGATGCATTCAGATCCAGAAGGAAGCTCTCACTTCGATTCCAACTGAAGAACTGATGGGATGGGAGTCGGAGGGGGTATGGATTTATTCTCCTGGCTTCCAGGAGGGATAGGGATGTTGTCACCTGCTTTAATTTTGTTCTATTTTGTTATGTGGTTTAGTAGTGTTACTCTTTCACCTTGTGTAATTCCAGTTTATAGAATTGATTCAACATGTAGTGTACAATATGCAATTTGTGTCTAATGATGGTGTAAAACAGATTTGTTCCATTAGCCAATCAAAACTTACGTGTATTGTAAAATTTCTTTAAAACTTCTTTCCTTTCATTTCTTTCTTTCTTGCTTGCTTTTATCTTTGATTGATGGGGTGGTGTTTGAGACTGAATCTTGTCTCTCTTGATGTGACTCAACAAAGATAAAATCACCTTTACTGCTTGCCCAGACAATAGCTGATGTGTATTGGCCAGTTGCCACTGAATAATGACTCTATGGAAGGTGCATAGATAAGGATTGCTCACCAGACTGAAGCTGCCCTGGAAATAATGGGCAGAGGCCACTGCTATCAATGCTCTCTGGAATAGACATACCTAAAAAACTGTATAAAAGATCTGAGCACCTACAGGCTTGGGAGAAGGAAAACATGAGAGAAGAAAAATGACAGAGACACATAGCCTGGAAGAAGCAGACCAGGATGCACCTTCTCTCCATGTCTTCAGTTCTGACCTGCTACAACTCATGGAGCTGAAGAGGCTGCTCAGAGGACAGTCGCATGGGGTCAACAAGGACAACATCTCCACTTGGTGAGAAAAAAAAAAAAAAAAAAACTCATGGAGCTGAAAGCTTCAGCACCCTTCCTCCACAGTCCCAAACTGTCTTGGGGGATGAGGGGTGTGGTAATATGATTCCTTTCTTCTTCTCTCTCCCTCTTCTCTCTTTCACTCTCTATTTTCGCTCTCACTCCTTCTGATCCATCCAATTTATTTGTGTTATAAATAGCCTCACTGTTGATATTTTGGCCTTGTTTGTGCCTCTAATTTCATGACACAGGAATATTCAAAAGAACTGAGACTCCTTCTCTTTCTGGACCTAGACATCATGAAAATAAATAGCAGTGATTACACCAATGTGGCAGAATTCCAGCCTTAAATTTCTAGTTCTTCTCATTACAAATTATTTTGTTACCATTATTTTTAATCTATTTATATACACACCTTAAACTGATAAACATTAAAAACCACTGTCTTTTAAGGATTTTGCTTTTAATACAATTATAATATAGGCAATTATAAGTAAAACACTCTATATAGAACCTGTAAAAAATATTCTAAAGTTTTTCAGAAGGCATCCTCAGTGATCTCTGTCCTTCTGTCCCTCTCTTTTGAAAATAGGTCAAAGCAGGTGAATTTTGTACCCATTAATTTTGGGGGGTTTAATTTGAATGATTATTTATAGATGGAAAGTCAGATGTGTTATAAATGGAAAACAAACAAGCAAAAAAAAAAAAACCCACACCCCCAACTGTACAGTTGTTTACTTAGAACAACAATGTTAGAACATTTTTTGCAATTTTTTACTGACTCATAAAGTCAGTAACCAAAATGTTTCATCATTCTTCACATTTCCCCATCTGTTCAAGCATCAATTTTTCTTCAGGTTTCTCACCATGAGACCCTGCATTTCCTTGGTGTTGTGGTTTGGGTTTTTTTTGTTTATTTGGATGATGAATGTTTATTTCTTGTCAACTCATAATTTTACAATCCTCCTGAAATATATTATTTTCCTTAGTACTTTCCCCAAATTTAGTATCATTCAGAAATTGACATTGAGTAGTCTTGCTGTCTCCTCCATCTTCCAGAACATTAACTGAACTATTGATCTGCATCATCTTGACATGTCCTGTTTCACTCATCTCTCTTTATGACCATATTTCCATCCCATCTGCTCAACTGTCTTGTGAGAATAGTTCTGTGTGGTCATCCTGCATCTCAATTCTCCCTGCACAATGTGCAAAGCACAGATGCTTGTCTGCACACACTGCAAAGTGCCTCCTGGGCCAGCAGAGGACAGAGGAGACAGTCAGCATTGTCTATAACATGTCAGACTGTTTCTACACTAGCTGTGTGATTAGACCTCTGCAGCTACTGACAGGGCCATCCCAACCCTCCCTGTACGTCAGTAGCCTGATATTAACTTGGGTTGTGCACCAGCAGTGGAAACATTTCATTTAGAGTCCGTGATCTCTGACTAGCTGCTTTACTAGAGAGAGAAAAATGGACCTTGTAATACAGCAGCTTTACAGTTTATATCTATCCTACAGACCACTATCTATTTATATCTATATTTAATCAATAATCATAACTGTAAAAGAAAATACAATCATAAAATTTGTGAGCCAGATTCTAATTCAGTAAATATCACTGCAGCAGAGTGAAAGTGAACTGAGTTCCACTACATGAGGCCATTCTTGCCTCTTTTACATTTAGAGACACAAAACCAAAAGTTAAGCACAAAATTATACCAAAATGTCACCATAATTCTCCATCTGAATTACAAAAGTATCACTACCAGCTAAAATTTAAGAAGCTTTAAATGTCTTTCACTAAAGTTTCTTTGAGAGTTGTGGGTGTTTTGTTTTTGGTGGTTTTTTTTTGGTTTTTTTTGTTTTTTTTTTTTTTAATGAGAAATGATCCACTATCATAGCACCACATTATAGAACAATTTGGGTTGGAAGGAACTTCAAAGATCATGTTATTCCAACCCCTCTGCCATGGGCAGGGTAAACTTCTACCACATTAGGTTGCTCAAGTTCCTCTGCAGCTTGACCTTGAATATTTCCAGGGATGGGGCATCCACAACTTCCCCAGGCAATCTGTTCCACTGCCTCACCACCCTCAGTGAGCCTCACATGCCACTGGCTTTCACTCATATACTTTTTTGTACTCAAGTGCTATAATTTAGATGTCTTATTCTTCTTGTTACACAGCTTTCATTTGTTGTTATATAGATGTCTGAATCACCTCAAGCAATGCTTCCAGGGCAAAACATAAGCAGGCAAAGATGTTGATTACGATATATAGCAAAGTTATATAGTCTATCAGAAGGCACACGTGTCACATCTTAATTGGTTATTTTCTACTGGCATGCATGTAATTAAGGCATACAATAGCTTAAAATAGCAAAACAATATTTTAACACATCCAAGCAAATTCTGCCTAATTTCTCTTCTTCAGTTACAAGGGGTTTATATTCTTCTCAGAGTCAAAGACAAAATATAGCTTTCTCTAATTCGAGCAAAGGAAAATCTTCCCTCTAGCCTTCCAAAGTTATTTGAAAACAACCTCTTCCTACACCTCCCCCTTTTGTTTTTTCTAATAGAACAACACTTTTTATTGACCTTTCTAAAATTCTTTGCATACACAGAAGCAAGCAAATGAAAACTAACTATATAACAAAAGCTAAAGTTCTGTAATGTACCATGTCTAACAGACTTACGTAACTCTTAAAAGACATAATACTCAGAGCTGAGCTACCTAACACATTCTAACAGAACTGGCATAATATATGGTTAAAGAAAATGTAACTTCCAGCTCATTTCAGTACCAAGCTCACATTCCTTTCCACTTATCTCACAAGTCAGAACATAAACATAACAGTTGCTTCTTTCAGACAGAAAGTTTCTTCTCACAGCTTTGAACTTAATTCTCTGTTACCTGTCTGATCTCTCAAAGGAGAACCTAGATCTTACTAGTTCAAATTCTTGCATTTCACTGCTCTTATCAATAAAGAAGTCTTGATTAAGCCTGAACACTTTGTACACAAGGATCAAGATACAAAGATCTGCAAACACAGCAACCCCAACCCTCAGCACTGTCTTCTACAATCTGCTTTAAAGGTATGTTATATCCTTATTTTTTTAAGATGGTCAAAAATCATAGAATTGTTTAATGTCAAGAAGATTCTCCTTGATCCATAAATGTAGAGCTGCCCAGGCTCTATCTCCACAAATAAAGAAAATACTTGCAGAAAAAGTGAAAAGGCTTCTTTGCTGGGTCAGAGATGACATCCTGAATACTCATGGTTCTGCCCAATGTACAATTGAACATAATAATTCATTTTTACTCATAACATATTGATCTTTTGATGCTTTGTTTTTGCTAAGGTAGTGAGTCCTGTTGATAGTAACTTTGGCCTAATGTTCTTTGTTTTTCTTTCAAATTTCTCCTAACTAAAACCTTCATTAATTTTGTTAAATCACACTTAAACCCACATATAAATTGAAAATTTTAGAACATAACATGCTTTAACCATTTTTTTTTGTGACATAATACCTGAATTCCTTTTTTGTTGTTTTTTTTTTTTTTATAACTTAAAAAAGAAAATGGTTTTTTTTTGTACTATAATTAATTTTGACCTTCCTTTTAACTATTTATAGTTATGACAAACTGGTGAGTTAATATATAAATCCATGTGAACATATTCTGTAATCACACAACAATTAATCAGTCATGAAATTTAGTCCTAATTCAGATGGGTTTTGGTACATTCTTCTGATTGATGCTTTTGATCTCAGATTATCATAACAGTCATTGTGATCGGTGTTAGGTAGGTCTGATGATTTTCGATCTCATGGGAAATGCTGTTTGTCCTGTCCTCTTGATTCTTGTGCTGTTGTTTGTTGAGATGTTTGTAGTACTGAGATGTACAATTCATGTTTCCAGGTTGAGACATGGCTTTTCCTTGCTGGTATCTCTAAAACCTTAGTTATGGAATATGCATCCCTTTTTTTTCCCTTTTTTCTTTGTTTCAATATAATCCTTATCTTAAGCTATTATGAATACAAAGAAATGACAAAAAAACCCCGAAAATCTATTCTATAATACGCTTACTTACGCTAATACCAAAAATCCCTAAAAACTTAAAGAATTATGTTAAAATTAAATTATCAAATCAATGTTTAAAAAGAAGCAAAAAAGATGTTACATTAACTAAAGCATACTTTTTAAAACGAAAACAAATTTACTACAGCCCTTACCTATATTACATGGAGCTCCTGAAATGCTACAGCACACAGAAAAAGAAAAAAAGGTTGCAAGCAAATTCCTAGAATAATTTACTTTACTTAAACTTATCACTAAATACCTAAGTCCCTATTATTCATTATGTTTAATATTAAGACCTAACTACTAAAACCATAGATATTGCAAATCTCTATAGTACCTTATAATCAGAAATAATGAAATTAACACTGTTGCTTTAAATCAGAACACAACTTTTGTAGGAGAGTCTTATCAGAAAGAGAAAGGGGGGAAGTGGAGGGGAGGGAACTGACTGGCTCAGCAAAGCCGCTGTAGCTACAGAAGGTGGGAAAGGAGGGGGGAAGGGGGAGGGGTTAGAGGGGAAGAACACCACTGAATTCACAGCAGCTGCCTTTTCAGGCAGCCTCCAGCTGAAATACAGAGTCCAATGGGAGGTGATAGCAGCGATTTCGAGCTTAATTGTTGTTTCTGAGCCTCCTGCTGAGGCACCTGCTGTTCTCTTTCTGTGATGTTTCTGAGACTCAAGAGAGGTAGAGCAAAAGTCATTACCTTTTCTCCGTTCCACAGGGCTTCCATACAGTTATCTGTGACAATGCTAGCTATAAGGGGTTTGAGCAATCTGACAGTGTAAGTTTAGAGCCTGACATGGTGGTAGGCCATGCTCAGCATAAGTGCAGAAGTAGCTAGCAGCTTAGCAAAACAGTACTGTGCTAGCAGCATGTAACTAAAGCGGGGCACTGGTAGCTATAAACACAGAAAGTTATCTGGGAATAACAGGACACACACCTGCATCAACAACCTCGCGTGTTATTAGTAGTTTGACCAATAATCTGTAATAGTACAATGTGTGGTCACTCGTGGGGAACCAAGGAAGCTATACCAATGATGCTCTCTGAGTCCATATAAGTTGTAGAAGTTCCCTTAATGAACAAACAATACTAGAACAATACTAGATCATATTGGTCATCTGTACTGACTCCATCCTCTGGCGCCCGAACTTGTGATGGTATCCTCGGACTATGATGGTGCTCGACTCAGCATAAGAGGTATACTCCGAGAGGTACAGAAAGCCGGTCGAACCAGCACTGCCCTGATGCTGAAAAAAAAGAAAAGGCAGCACGCACTCAGAAAAGGAAGTATATCTCACCAGGATCCAGTGAAGTGGCCGGGGAGGGTACAGGGAAGCACTTCGCAAAAAGAAGAGGCTATGCTAAACGCCCTCCAAACTATCCTCTCCATGAGAGGTATTGCTTACGATTCTGGGATTTTGAAAGGGCTAGTAGCCTGGGCCTGGAATCATGATTCTATCCCCACAGCAACTGAAGCTTTCACTTCAGAAGCATGGGACAAAATTGGAGCCCAGCTGTGGGGTGAGGTGCCCAAAGGCTCAAAAAGAAGCTTTTTGCTATAGCACCTTGTGGCACATTGTCACATACACTGCAATCTATAAAAGCAGAAAAGTCTACTCACAATTCAGCTACTGCAGCTTTGGTTCTAACCAAGACAAAAAAGGGAGATTCGGAAGTCTCTGCACCCTCCACCCCCCCCCATGCATCGTCTGCTGCTCCATCAGCATCCTCGTCACAATTTCAATTACCCGCTATCCCTCCTTCTACACAAATCATGGCTCTCTTATTACCATACTTTTCCATGAAAAAAATCTTCTGCTGCTACATCAGAAGTGACAGAAGTGAATCCTGATCGGACTGAAAAGACGTGTGAAAACAAAATGGAGGTTGGAAAGCATGAACATTCACAACAAGAAGACGCCACATCCACCATCTTGACAAACGCACCACGTTCATCAGGTGCCACCACTGCTGCTTGTCCCAAGCAGACAGAAAGCAATAAAAAGGCAGTGAAACTTGTGCTTCAGCATATTCAATCCCCTTCATCAACATCTTCCTCTAATACCAACAGCGACGGCTTGGATTTGGAAGAAAAAGGATTGGATTTGTGTCTTAATCTCTGTGTGAAATGTGTTCAGGCATAATCAAGTCTTCTTTGTCAATAAGAAGAGTGAAATGTAAAGATCGGAGCTATTAAGATCTAAGTTCTTCTTTACAATGTTTGTTATCTTTGACCATGTATTATGCCAACTCTGTTAGAATGTTCTAACTAGCTCAACTTAAGCATTGTGCCTTTTATGGGTTACATCAGTCTGTTAGACATGCTGTGCTGTGATTTTTGCTTTTGCTATGAAGCTTAGCTTTAACTTGCTTGCTTCTGTGTATGCAAGTAGTATCTTGTATGGGATGAGAACTGCTCCCATGACCAGATTGCTCAAAAAAACAAAAAAGCGGGATTTGTGGCAATGGTAGATATCGGAGAGCGGCGAGGGAAGACAGCAGCAATCAATGTGATTGATAAGCATGCTTCAACTTTATTGCCCGGATACACAGCTTATATAGCATCTCAGTTAAATATGCACAAGCGTCACTATTCTATTGGTCACTGACTGAAGGCAACATTATAATATCCAGCCCACTTGCAATTAGGTCTGTGTACAATATCAAAGGCTCTGTGTACATTCTTAGAAAACTCCCTTCTCACTAGCTCTTCCTTTCCCATCCAATTATCCTACCTAGCTCTTCCTTTCCCATCCAGTTATCTTGCAAACACACAGCCACGAGAACAGCTGCAAGGCCATAGTGACCTCACTGCCTCAGCATGCCAGCTAACTATGGGCAGTAAACAACAAGATGGAGTACGGCCTACACATTCTGCTCAAGTAGCTGTTCCACAGGGACATGTCCCTTAGATTTAAGCCATTCTCCAACAATTCCCCCCTTTTTCTTTTGTACAAGAAAAGCTCGAGATGTTACCTCATTTACACTTCGCATAATACATCCATATGCAATACGCAAAACAAGCAATATCAACAAAACAATGCCAATCCAGCGTAAACCTTCCTTAAACAGACCTAATAACCAAGGAGACATATTTCCAAACCAAGATTGAAACCATCGATCAAAAGGATTTACATTTTTAACAATTGATTGAGTATGACTTTCTAACCAAGCAATCTTTTTATAAATTGATTGACTGTGATCAGACAAATTAAAACAACACATGCCTTCAAAATCCTGACAGCCATGACCATTAGCTAAAAGCAAGAAATCAACAGCAGCTCTATTCTGTAAATATGCATGCCTTAAACTATTTTGATCTAAAAGCAATTGATTTAAAATATCAGATTTAAAATATCAGTAGTAACATTAGCTTGTTTAACTGACCAACAAGCCAATTTCTCAATTTGCGTTAAAGCCTGCTTAGCAGCAAGACCAGGAATAAAGAGAGAAGCAAAGATATTTGCTGTAGCTGACCATAAAGCTATATCGTCTTTGCAACTCCCATCCAAATGGAGCAAAGATCGTTTTTGACGATGTTGCAGTGCAGCAGAGATGTTTAACCAATCTCGATGTCGAGGTGCAAATAGAGTAAGCTTACCCAGATAACATGGGCCTCCATAGGCATTCTTTGGTATTCCCTGCCATGCTCTGTCACCACAGATCAAAAAGATTCCAGGAGGCAGAGCCTTGGCTGTGTTGTTGTTCCATAAATAAGGCAAAGCCCCGGTGAAATACCGATATGAAGTCTGATCATGCCTATGGTGAACTACAATCTGATCAAACCTAGGCGCCCCATAAGCACCAAACATCACCCCTCCCATAAATATCATGCCACCTACAACCGTCACTCTTTTATGTGTATCGTTCCATCCACAATAATTACCATAAACTTCATATTCTTCTTGCAATTTAGGGCTGACTACCATCCACCCAGTAAAGCTGTTTTATGATGCAAGAGGAACCTTATTGTACATACGAGCAGTTGACCCTTGATACATTGAACCAAAAACAATACACGTGCGAGTCCAGTTATGAGATGCATTGCCACCTCGCGCAGAGCCTAACAGTTGCAGTTCTTGTGGATCCCAGGGAAGGGTAACGTTCAGTCCTGCAATAAGTCCTGCAGCACAATCCGAAGTACTATTAGCTTTAAAGCAGTCAGCATACACACTATAATTTCTAAAAGCATAAGCATTAAAATCAGGAACACCAACTAAGCATGTTTTAAAAGGCTCTACCGCAGACTGCAAACTTAGGCAAAAGTCCAGATTGCCTGTTTGGTTGGCCCATGTAACCCAGATGTTAGTTCTCGGGTTTATCGATGTGATCGTCAGGCTCATCAGGGGCATCATTAGAAACAGAAGAATCTTCATGCTCCTGTGTCGCTGGAGTAGCAGGAGGTACTGGTCGAGTCCACTTGCTTGGAACCCACAAAGGACCTGTTGGAGTAGATACACACATATGACCTCTGCCTAAATACCTGCCTGGAGCAGGGCCCATCCAAAGTCCAGTTGCAGGCTGTCGGTACATAACTGACATTTGCGGACAGGGTTGTTGGTGTACTAAAGAGCCATGAACATAGGCAGGAGGGCTTTTCTGCTCTCCAAAGATACATAAATGATTCAAGACAAAAAGAACACGCCCTAACTTCTCCTGCGGATCTTGTATATTATCAAATTTCTCCAGATAACATTTCAATGTTTGATTTGCTCTCTCTACAATAGCTTGCCCAGTAGGTAAGTGCGGAATGCCAGTACGATGCTGTATGCCCCATCGTTGTAAAAATCTCTTAACTCGGTGTCCAGCATACGCCGGGCCATTATCCGTTTTTATCTGTTTGGGGACTCCCATTACAGCAAAACATAATGTCAAATGTCGGATCACATGAACTGTCCTTTCACCAGCTTGTGCTGAGGCCCAGATGAAATGACTAAAGGTATCAATGGTGACATGGACATATTTGAGCCTCCCAAAAGGTGCCACATGAGTAACATCCATCTGCCATACCTCGTTCGGGCCGAGACCCCGGGGTTCACCCCAAGACCGAGACCTGGACCTGCATGGCGACTGCACTGCGGGCAGGCTCTCACAAGTCCCCGTGCCTCCTCCATTGTGATACCAAAGGAACGATGCAAACCTCTGGCATTCTGGTGAAAGGTAGCATGTGCATCACGAGCTTTCGTAAAGGCATCCATTGGTACCAAATAAGATACCAGTTTATCAGCTCTATCATTACCCTCTCCTAAACCAATTGCACCTTGATGACTTCTAACATGTAATACTGCATAGGGAGCATCTCGCTGCCGAATGGCTAATTGAAGCTGCATGAATAATTCGCCTAACCTGCGGTTGTTAGTATCTCGTAATAAAGCTTCCTCTATTCTCTGCGCTACCCCCACTGCATACAAAGAATCAGAAACTACATTAAGGGGAAGCTGCAGCCAGCGTTTAAAGGCATAAACCATTGCAGCAAGTTCCAGCGTTTGCAGCGAGTCTCCTGGAACAGCTTCCAGAAGGACATGTTGCCATTGTCCATCTGTTTGCCATGTAACTGCTGCTCTCTTAGTTTTTCTTCCTGCATCTGTAAAGACAGTAAGTGCATCGGGTAATGGGTCCTCACTTCGCTTTGGTATAGACACCCATTCTTGCTTAGCTACCCATTTTAAAGGAAAAGGTACTGATGTCACAGCTATTTGCACACTTAAACCTAAAAGGCTTTTTTGTAGGTCTACTGAATGTTGTAAAAACCAGTTCAAATCCTCTTGTCGAATTGGTACAAAGATTGTATTTGGCTCCTGACCTGTCACTTGTAGCACTCGTCTGCGACCCTTTTGAATTACGAGGGCTAATGACTCTACTTTTGTCTGAATCGAGTTACGAGGTTGTAGGGGCCCAAATATCCATTCTAGAACCCACACACGATTCCCTTTTTCTGGTGTAGATTGTGTAAGTGCACCAAACAAAAATAAACCATCACCCAGAATAGTCAAATCAATTGGTAAATCAAAAAATCACCGTGAAACTGACTGTCTCAAGATAGACTCGGCAATGTCACTGATTGCTTTCTGTTGTTGTTGTGTTAACACGACTGGTGCAGCAGGGTCAGTGCCCTTTAAAAGAGGTCGTAAAACTTCCAGTTGCGAATTCCTAGTGCCAATCACAGGACGAAGCCATTGAATATCACCCATAAATTTCTGAACATCATGCAGGGTATGAAGCTCCTTCTGAATAGTAATTTTCTGCGGCCGTATAACAGAGTCCGATATTGTCCATCCTAGATATTTCCAAGGCGCAGTCCTCTGTATTTTTTCTGCTGCTACTACAAGAGAACTCCTGCTGAGTTGTTCTGTTAAGAATATCTCCTGTTGTCGCGTGAATGGTTGCTCTTGTGCAATAAGGATATCATCCATGTAATGATATATTAGTGTTTCTGGCCAAGCTTGTCGCACTGGTTGCAAAGCTGCATCGACACATAGTTGACACAGGGTAGGACTGTTCTTCATTCCCTGAGGTAACACAACCCACTCATAGCGTGCAGCAGGTGCTTCCCTGTTTAAAGCTGGTAAGGAGAAAGCAAATCGCTTGGTATCATCAGGGTGAATATTGATGGTAAAAAAGCAGTCCTTTAAATCTATGACGAGCAAGTTCCATCCTGCTGGCAACATTGCAGGATTTGGCATACCAGGTTGTAAAGCTCCCATAGCTTCCATCTGATCATTAACTTTTCTGAGGTCATGAAGCAGTCGATATTTGCCAGATTTTTCCTGATAACAAATATAGGAGTATTCCACGGACTAACGGATGGTTTAAGGTGGCCTAATTGTAGTTGTTCAAAAGCTAATTGATGAGCTGCTTCCAGGCTTTCTCTCTTCAGCGGCCACTGCTCGACCCACACTGGCTCATCTGTTAGCCAGGTTAACCGGATCGGGAAAGCCCAAGTAGTGACCGCTGCTAAAAACAGCCGCTGGTCACAAGCCGTGCCCCAATTTGGGTAAGAATGTCCCGGCCAATCAGTGCTTCCACCTTAGAAGGTAACTGCATTATGGTCAAAAAGGATACACAGACACGACCATCAACAATGACTCGGATTTTATCACGACTTTTGCTGACTGATGCCGTACCACCAACGCCCTCCACACCTGTTGACATAGAGGTAATTGGCCAATTGTCAGGCCAGACTGAACGGCAAATGATGGTAATGTCAGCTCCTGTGTCTAATAATGCATTTAGCTGACGCTGTTCATGCCCATTGTCCAAAGTGATCGTAGCTTTCGGACGTTGATTCATAGGCATACACAGTAGTGCCATTCCTCCTGTCGATCCAAAGCCTGCGTCTCCTCTCGTGCTCTGAGACACTGCTGTAGCTGCTTCTGTAAGTTGTAAGGACGGTACCAGCTGTGCAATGCAACTACCTTCAGCAATAACCAAGGGTGGAAAAAATGTCATAGCGATTACACAAATCTCTCCAGTGAAATCTGCATCGATAACTCCAGGTAGAACAAACAGTCCCTTTAGGCCTGCTGAGGAGCGTCCCAGCAACAGAGCTCCACACGGCTGATCTTGGTATTTTACAGGTCCTGTCACACCCGTAGCAATTTTCACTGGTTTAGAGTTTATTAGCACTGTTTCTATTGCTGCTGCCAGGTCCAGCCCGAGGCTCCCTGGGGTGGCTGGCTTGAGAGTTGAGGCTGGCTGGAGTTGACGTGCGATTGCCACGCAGGGGCTGCCGTTGGGGTCTTCACGCCGCTGCCCTTCGCGCTCTGCTTGAAGTTTCCCGAGCGCCTGCATATCTCAGTTACGTGATCTCTCGAGTTACAGTTTCTGCACCACACAGATCCTGCTTGGCAATTGCGACGACAATGTCCCGCTTTACCGCATCTGTAGCATTTGAATTTCCCCTGTTGTTTGTACTCCTGATTTGCTGGTAACAGCGGCGTAAGAGCTGCAAAGGCTTGGGTTTGGGCTTGCACCATATCTTTCCCTAACTCCTTCAAAGCCTCTACTATCATAGCCTGTGGCCCTGCAGGAATATGGGACATACGCTCAAGCATTTCCTCTACTGATGCATCAGCGGCCATGGTAGAAAGAATACTCTTAGCTGTACCATTACAATTTTCTAACACGCACTGACGAAGCAAGGGTCCTTTCATAAATTCCTGCACATTTGCCTGATTGATGGCCTCAGTCACCCTATCTACAAAGCTTGCGAATGACTCATTCCTTTCCTGCTTAACAGACAAATACGAAGGTACAGGAGGTGTTACTCTTACTCTATTAAGAGCTTCTTTCGCGAGCCGCATTCCTAGCTGTAACCTTTCTGGACCTAACTGAGCTTGCGCCTCCATTGTTGAAAAATTTCCTGACCCCATCAGCTGTTCTACAGTAACATCATTGTTTGGATTATGTGTAACATATCTATCACATAGCCGAAGCCAATGCGCTTGCCACAGCATAAGGCTGGACTGTGTTGTCATCATGCGCATAACAGCTTTAATATCTTCAGGCAACAAAATTCCTGTGGACCATATATAATTTATCATTTGTTTAGTAGGCTCACCCTGCAGCCCACACTCCTTTGCTGTAGCTCTCAGTTGGGACAGTAACTTCCAATCTATAGGGCGATACACCGCTTCAACTTCACCCCTGTCATTCTGCGCATAAGAGACTGGAAAAGCTTGCAACTCTTCAAGAGAATCACAAAGCTCATAATCCTTGTTATGCAGAGCTTCCTTTCGAATAGACAACCAATCAATCTTTATGATAGGAGGGGTACTCCGGTTAGATTTACTGTTTTCTTCTACCCTCTTTTGATACTTTTTGAGCATAGGTTTCTCATTGTTTAATTTCGAATCCTTCACAGCAGAATTACATGCCACAAACGCTTCCTCCTTGTAACACTGTGCAGCCTCCTCCTCCAGTTCCTCCTCGTCCGTCTCAGAAAGCTGCTCTTTCTCAACTTTTACTTTAGGTGATAGCTGGACAGAGGGCTGGGGAGGAGAGGCACTGCATGACTGATCATGCGGAACGAGGTTCAAAGGGGGAGCAGATGGTGCCGTAATTGCTTTACTACCTTCTGAGGGAAACTCTTTGTTAGTTCGAGCAGGATTAGAAATCAGGATAGTATTCCCAATCGGTGGGCTAGGTACATAATCACAACCAAACTGATGCAAACCTGGTTTCCCTTGCATCCCATCCAGACCTTGCATTCCATCCAACGCAGCTGTTGCTACCGCTGCAACCTTTTTCTCAGTCTGATACTGACTTAAACAATTCATAACACCTCTCCATGGTTTCATAAGCTTACGAGCAACTTTATCATCATCAATCACCTTATACCACAAAACATTACCTACTTCTCTCCACACATCAACACTAAACACATCTTCAGACGACTTAAAAAACCCATTCTCTCTACCAAACTGTAATAAACGTTCAGGATGCTTCTTTAAATCCACATCCCCTACACTGCGTTTCTCAAGGAAACTTTTAAATAAGTTAAGAGCTACTTCGCTTTCCATCCCTTAGTGCAGCCTTCAAAACCCGTGAAAAGCCGACAGCAGCTCTTACCCGGACGGCGAGCCAAATTCCAGCTCAGGCACGGTACGAACTCCCTACGCCAGCGTTGAGTCGCACTTTTGCCCCTCGATTCGCTGCTAATCGATGCTTTTCCGGGCTCGCCACCACCCCGACAGCAAGAAGGTCTCCGAAAGCCTCCTATTCTGCGTCCGATAGCAAGAAGGTCTCCGAAAGCCTCCTATTCCACGTCGGGGTTCTCTCCCTTTCCCACTGGATCGTCCGTCCCTGTTCACGGCGCCAGATATCGGAGAGCGGCGAGGGAAGACAGCAGCAATCAATGTGATTGATAAGCATGCTTCAACTTTATTGCCCGGATACACAGCTTATATAGCATCTCAGTTAAATATGCACAAGTGTCACTATTCTATTGGTCACTGACTGAAGGCAACATTATAATATCCAGCCCACTTGCAATTAGGTCTGTGTACAATATCAAAGGCTCTGTGTACATTCTTAGAAAACTCCCTTCTCACTAGCTCTTCCTTTCCCATCCAATTATCCTACCTAGCTCTTCCTTTCCCATCCAGTTATCTTGCAAACACACAGCCACGAGAACAGCTGCAAGGCCATAGTGACCTCACTGCCTCAGCATGCCAGCTAACTATGGGCAGTAAACAACAAGATGGAGTACGGCCTACACATTCTGCTCAAGTAGCTGTTCCACAGGGACATGTCCCTTAGATTTAAGCCATTCTCCAACAGGTAGCAATAACCAGTGTGAGCAATCCGGCAGTATAAGCTTAGAGCCTGACATGGTGGAAGGCCATGCTCAGCATAAGTGCAGAAGTAGCTAGCAGCTTAGCAAAACAGTGCTGTGCTAGCAGCATGTAACTAAAGCAGGGCACTGGTAGCTATAAACACAGAAAGTTATCTGGGAATAACAGGACACACACCTGCATCAACAACCTCGTGTGTTATGAGTAGTTTGACCAATAATCTGTAATAGTACGATGTGTGGTCACTCATGGGTGTAGTAGGTTGAGACACCAATTCTCCCACCACAGGCAAAAGAAACGACTCAAACAAATGGATTGCAAAAATGGTGGAAAGTTTAAATGAATGTGACCATTTTAGGCTGTGCCTTTAAGAAAGGGACAGTTGCTGGAACACTCTGGCTGAATGTTTTGGGAATAATAATGAAAACAAGATATTCTAAACAAATTTCATTGGTAGATTGGTAGAATGCAACTTTAAGTTTTAGTTCGGTTTGAATTTCAGTTCAGTTCTGTCTGTGCCTGTCTGCCTGTCTGTTTCAGTCTCTCTCTGAGCAACAGCTGCTGGACGGAGTCGACCTTGAATTAACTGAGCTAACCAGATAAGAAAACTAATTCTTGCATACGCTTTGAGCTAACAGAATTTCCTCCTTAATAATTACCTTTTCTCTCTCTAACCCCTTTTTGGGAAAAAAGGGAGGAAGGGGGAGAGAGGGGAGTACAGGAGTGGGGGGACCCTCCTGGCTGGAGGAGGGAGTTTTGTTCTGCATTACGTTCTTTGCTGTATATTTCTGTATATATTGTAAATACTGTATATTGTGTATATATCCATCTGCATTTCATTCTGCTTGTAAATATAGCTTGTCCATTCTGCTTCTCCAACTGAGTTAGTCATGGTTTCTTTCTGTGTGTGGGAGAACTGAAATTTCTCTCACCACCACAATGAAAAAAACAATGAAAGTTTTACAGAGAACCACAAGCACCATGACAAAAGAGAGAGAGATCCCAAAACATACCCAAGAATATCCCACCCCCACCTGGGGGTACACCCAACACCCCCCAGGGCTCTTTCTCTCCCCCACCCCCTAACCCGGCCTTGGACCTAGCCAGGCCCAAGAGAGGCGGCTCACCCCATTTACCTAGGCAGCGGTGGGGGAAGAAAGAGGAAGTGAGGACCCCCGGTGATCTTTTATAGGGGAACAGGGCATTATGGGATGAAATTCATGGCTTCCTGTGACCACCCACTGGGCTGGACCCCTTTGGGACATCCCAGGTGTGGCCTGTGCAGTGGTATCAGGGGTCAGCCCCCCCCCCCCCCAGTGGGGAACCAATGAAGCTATGCCAATGATGCTGTCTGAGTCTATATAAGTTGTAGAAGTTCCCTTAATGAACAAACAATACTAGAACAATACTAGATCATATTAGTCATCCGTATTGACTCCATCCTCCATCACCAACAGTTATCTCCTCCTAAGCCATACTTTTCACTTAAATTGCCCCTTATGACCACAATTAAAACAAGTTGGAGAACTTCAAAAAGTTTTAGTGGGAGTGTAGCGGGCTGCTGTTGCTGTTGGACAGGTGCCAGCATCTGCAGCTCCAGGGGTACAAGCGGGCGTAGCAGCCACAGTGGTGGAGATTGAGGGGGGCTGTGAATGTCAAAGAGGAACTTTGTTCTGGCGAAGTGTCATTGATTACAGCTGTAGCGGCTTTATAATGCTCTGCTAATTGGTCTAAGGAATCTTTAACTAGTCTCCAGGTTGTAAGGGAAGATGTAGCAATTTCATTTCCTTTTGTTGCCGCCTCAAACAAAGCCATCCCTCCCTGTTCCTATGTCTTTTCACCATATGTTATTGCTCTTTTTTTCAAGATATGAGTAATGATTCCCTGCATTGATTTCCCTTCTTTTGTTGATTATCCATTATGTGCTCATCAAAAGGAGGCACCAACCCCCAGCTTCCCTGTCCACTCACCTCTGTCCTGCAGAGTTTCTCTTGTGCTTCCTGCACTTCTTTTTTTTTTTTTTTTTTTTTCACCTCAAACACCAACACTTTTTCTCTTGCACTTCATTTGTTTCTTTATTCTTGTGGCTTTATCTCTGTCATATCTTACCTTATCTCCAGCATAAATCATGCCTTTAATCTCCAGTGTATTTTGCACCTTAATCCCTGGTATATCTCACCTTGTCTCCGTCACATATTACATCTTTAATCTCCAGCATATTTTGTGCCTTTTTTAACGTAAATCAGGGAATGCCACCAGCATAAAAGTCAACCGATTAATCTCACAGAGACTAATCTAAAGGCTACCATTTGTGACGTTGACAAGCATGACCATCTCCGTAGTCCTTCAAAGTGAAATTTCTTCTTGATGGTGCAAGTGGGAGTTGTAATGAATAGTTGCTCAAGGTGCACATCAGGAGTCACCATTTGTTATAATATAAATGCTTTATTCTTCTCATTGCACAGCTTTCGTTTGTTGTCATATAGATGTTCAAATCACCTTGAGCAATGCTTCCAGGACAAGACATAAGCAGGCAAAGACCTTTATTATGTTATACAGCAAAGATATATAGTCTATCAAAAGGCAAGTGTCACATCTTAATTGGTTATTTTCTACTGGCATGCATGTAATTAAGGCATACAATAGGTTAAAATAGCAAAACAATATTGTAACACATCCAACCAAATTCTGCCTAGTTTCTCTTCTTCAGTTACAAGGGGTTTATATTCTTTTCAGAGTCAAAGATAAAAAATAGCTTTCTCTAATTTGAGCAAAGGAAAATCTTCCCTCTAGCCTTCCAAAGTTATCAAAAAACAACCTCTTCCTACACTCAAGCACATACTAAAGACGTATAAAAGAATTCCACAGAGATTTTAGAATGAGTAAATCCATAATTATATTCTTATGATGAGTAGTAAGGAGGGAACTAGGAAGGAGGGATTACCTAGGAAACTATAGGCCAGTCAGTCTCACCTCTGTGCATGGTAACATCATGGAGCAGATCCTCCTGGAGGCACTGCTGAGACAGAAGAATAATGAAGAGGTGATTTGGCACAATTGTCATGGCTTCACCAAGGGCAAATCCTGCCTGACAAACCTGGTGGCCTTCTGTGAAAAGGTCACAACATTGATAGATGAAGGCTGAGCAATAGACACCATTTATCTAGACCTGAGCAAAGCCTTCAACACTGTCTCACACCACATCCTGGTCTCCAAGTTGGTGCAGTATGGGTTTGATGGATGGACCATTCAGTGGATGAAGAACTGGCTTTATGGCTGCACCCAAATGGTGGCTGTCAATGGGCCCATGTCCCAGTGGAGGACAGTGACAAAGGGAGTCCCTCAGGGAGCAGTACTGGGCCCAGTCTTGTTTAACATCTTTGTTGGCAACATGGACAGTGATATTGAGTGCACCCTCAGCAAGTTTGCTGATGATACCAAGCTGTGTGGTGTAGCAGACACTGGAGGGAAGGGATGCTGTCCAGAGAGAACTTGACAGGCTGGAGAGGTGGGCCCATGACAGCCTCACAAAGATCAACAAGACCAAGCGCAAGGTCCTGCATCTGGGTCAGGGCAATCCCAAGCACTGATTTAGGCTGGGCAGCAACTGGCTTGAGAGCAGTCCTGAAGAAAAGGACCTAGGCATGCCGGTAGATGAGAAGCTCAACATGAGCCACCAGTGTGCACTTGCAGCCCAGAAAGCCAATCACATCCTGGGCTGCATCAAGAGAAGGATAGCCAGCAGGTCAAGGGAAATGATTCTTCCCCTCTACTCCACTCTGATGAGACCCCATCTGGAGGACTGTGTCCAGTTCTAGAGCCTCTGTTACACTAAGGATCTGGAGGTGCTGGAACGTGTCCAGAGAAGGGCTATGAGGATGACCAAAAGGCTGGAGCACCTCTGCTACGAGGACAGACTGAGGGAGTTGGGGCTTATGCTTTGCTTATGACTTTCCTTTCCGGGGGTAAGGGGCTGGGGGCTCGGCACCTCCTGGAGAGGGGAGGGGGGCAGCAGGCTCGGGCTGCCTACGTGCCTGAGGGCAGTGACGTAGCAGGGGGAGGGGTTGCCGTGGAAACCGCGTCAGGCAAAGAGCCCCCAGCGCGTGGCTGAGGAGAGGGGAGGCAGCGGCGAGGCCTCGGCTCTGCGAGCTTGCTTTTGCCTTTGCTTTGCGGGAGGTAAGGGGCTGGGGGCGTGGTACCTCCTGGAGAGGGGAGGAGGGGCGGCAGGCTCGGGCTGCCTATGTGCCTGAGGGCCGTGAGCAGCAGGGGGAGGGGTTGCCGCGGAAACGGCGCAAACCGAACAGCCGCCAGCGCGTGGCTGACGAGAGGGGAGGCAGCTGCGAGGAGCTCAGCTCTTTTAGCTTGCTTTTGCCTTTGCTTTCGGCTTTGCTTTCCTTGCTTTCCGGGGGGGTAAGGGGCTGGGGGCGCGGTACCTCCTGGAGAGGGGAGGAGGGGCGGCAGGCTCGGGCGGCCTACGTGCCTGAGGGCCATGAGCAGCAGGGGGAGGGGTTGCAAGCGCAAACCAAACGGCCCCCAGCGCGGCTGAGGAGAGGGGAGGCAGCGGCCGGGTGCTGGGCTCAGCCTCCTCGCTGACGGGGAAAAACAAAACCCCCAAAATCGCCGGGTGGAGAGGCTGGTGACTGCAAGATGGTTACTATTAGAAGGAAGGCTAGTAGAACAGCGGGCACCCAAACAGAGGCCACACTCAGCATGCAGGTGTTCAGGCAGGTGGCTGCAGTGAGTGCTGGGACCTGGCACTCGATATGGAGGATGGAAGGAACTACTCCTGTGTTAGGTGTGAGCAGCTCAGTGATCTGATGAGCATGGTGACTGAAGTAAAAGGTGGAAAAGCTAAGAGCTATAAGAAACAGTGAAAGGGGGCCACGAGGATGATCGGAGGGCTGGAGCACCTCTCCTGTGAGGACAGACTGAAGGAGTTGGGGCTGTTCAGTCTGGAGAGGAGAAGGCTCCCAGGTGACCTCATTGTGGCCTTCCAGGATCTGAAGGGGGCTACAGGAAGGCTGGAGAGGGACTGCTCAGGCTCTCAGGGAGTGATAGGACTAGGGGGAATGGAGTGAAGCTGGAGGTGGGGAGATTCAGGCTGGAGGGGAGGAGGAAGTTCTTCCCCATGAGAGTGGTGAAGCCCTGGAATAGGTTGTCCAGGGAGGTGGTTGGGGCCCTGTCCCTGGAGGTGTTTAGGACCAGGCTGGATGAGGCTCTGGCCAGGCTGATCTGGTGTGGGGTGTCCCTGCCCATGGCAGGGGGGTTGGAACTGGATGATCCTTGTGGTCCCTTCCAACCCTGACTGATTCTATGATACAACCTCCCTTCAGGGAGTTGGAGAGAGCAAGGTCTCCTCTGAGCCTCCTCTTCTGCAGGCTGGGCAGCCCCAGCTCCCTCAGCCTCTCCTCACAGGGCTGTGCTCCAGACCCCTCCCCAGCTTTCTTGCCCTTCTCTGGACACCTTCAAGTCTCTCAATGTCCTTCTTCAACTGAGGAGCCCAGAACTGGACACAGGACTGAAGGTGTGGCCTAAGCAGTGCTGAGCAGAGGGGCATAATGACCTCCCTGCTCCTGCTGGCCACACTCTTCCTGATGCAGGCCAGGATGCCATTGGCCTTCTTGGCCCCCTGGGCACACTGCTGGTTCATCTTCAGCTGCTGTCAACCAGTCCCCCCAGGTCCCTCTCTGCCTGGCTGCTCTCAGCCACTCTGCCCCCAGCCTGTAGCACTGCCTGGGGTTGTTGTGGCCAGTGTGTAGAACCTGGCACTTGGACTTGTTGAATGCCATCCTGTTGGCCTCTGCCCATCTGCCCAGCCTGGCAAGGTCCCTCTGCAGAGCTCTCCTACCCTCTAACAGCTCAACTCCTGCCCCTAGCTTGCTGTCATCTGCAAATTTACTGATGATGGACTCAATCCCCCCTCCAGATCATCAATAAAGATAACTGAACAGGCTGGGGCCCAGCACTGATCCCTGGGGGACACCACTGGTGCCTGGCTGCCAGCTGGATGATACAGCTTTCAAGCCTGGCCTTGAACACCTCCAGGGAGGAGGCATCCACAGCCTCTCTGGGCAACCTGTTCCAGTGTCTCGCCACCCTCACTCCACTCTCAATATTCCCTCTCCCAGTCATGGGCAGGGACACCTCTCAGCAGCCCAGGCTGCTCAAGGCCTCCACCAGCCTGGTCTTAAACACTGCCAGGAATGAGACATCCACTTCTCTGGACATCCTGTGCCAGTGTCTCCTCACTCTCACTGTTCAGAATGTCTTCCTCATCTCCAGTCTCAGTCTCCCCTCTCCCAGCTCCAAGCCATTGTCCCTCATCCTGTCACCCCCAGCCCTTGTCCAGAGTCCCTCCCCAGCTCTCCTGGGGCCCTTCAGGTACTGGAGGGCTGCTCTGAGGTCTCCCTGCAGCCTTTTCTTCTCCAGGCTGAACAGCCCCAACTCTCCCAGCCTGGCTGCACAGGGGAGGTTCTCCAGCTCTCTGATCATCTTTGTGTCCTCCTCTGGAGCCTCTCCCACAGTTCCAGGCCTTTCTCGTGCTGGGGGCCCAGAACTGGAGGCAGTGCTGCAGGAGGGAGTTCCTTGGTTGTGAGCTGAAGTGATTTGAGTTTTGCAAATACTGCTCTGTAGACCTGGCTGCTGCTGATCCTGTGGGATGATCCTGTTTAATCAGTGTCCAAATGTTACAGCCTAAAGCCTGGGAGCCTTTCTAAATGTTCTGATTTGCTGAGGGATTTCAGGGCTTAGCAGCAGCTGTATCAGCAGGCTGCCCAGCAGTCTTGTTAATCTTCTGTAGCCTGATGTGGTTCATGAGCCACCTTAGGATAAGAAAAGCACCCCAGCTGGGCACAGCCCTCCCCTGGCACAATTTCAGGCCATTTTTCTCTCAATTCTATCACCTGAGACTAGGGAGAAGAGCCCAACCCCCACCTCATGGCAGCCTCCTGCCAGGCAGCTGTAGAGAGCAATGAGGTCTCTCCTCAGCCTCTTCTCCAGACCAAACACCCCCATGTCCCCCAGCCTTGCCTCACCACCTCTGTTCTCCAGAGCCTTCACCGGCTTTGATGCTCTCCTCTGGACACACTCCAGCCCCTCAGTGTCCTCCTGGGAGTGGGGGCCCCCAAAACTGGACACAGTATGTGGGCTGCAACCTCACCAATGGGGCAGTACAGGGCACAGGTCCTGCCGGCTGCACTGTTGCTGCTGCAGGCCTTAGTGCTCATTAAAACTTGTAAATGCCTGCAAGAAAATGTCTAAAGCCCTTTTCATGATCCTTTTCAGCAGCTCAGAATGTGAGGACTTTGCCTTCATCTTGGGCTCCAGCTGATGAGGCAGCATAGCTGTTTGAAGTGCTGTGGCCATGAATCACCAGCTGACATAGCTGTGTCCATCCCAAACCTTCCCTGTCAGCCTGTGTGCTGCTGACTCACCCTCTGGACAGCATTTCACAGCTGTCTTTCGACTGCCAGCCATTCCTAGCACCCTCCTGGGAGCAGCAGGAAACGTTTAGCAGGTAAATGCCTATATAATATTTGTGGATGTGGTTTTTGAAGCCCTCAGTGAATGCTCTGAGACCTCCCCAAGACACACCAGGGCTGACCACAGGCAATTAAGGGAACCAGGAGTTGCAGTTGCCTGTACTATGGCAAACAGCTTCTCTTGCAGGGTCTTGCCTGAATACAGCCTGATCAGCTCATCAGGAGAGCTCCTCCAGCTGCTTAAAATGCCACTTCTCAGCTCCAAACCCTCTCGTTGCCAGAACTGTGTCTTAGTTTCAGTTCCAGAGCAGACCAAAAGCTTTTTTGCCCCTCCCCAAGGAGTGAACTGAAAATGCTCCTCCCAGAATTGGACATTCAGATGGAAATACATTTACAAACATTTGCACTACTGACACAAATGCAAAGCAGCCAAACTCCCATCCCAGCTTACAGCAACCTCAGCAAGCCAAAAGCCTTCCAACAACCCTTATTGCTGTCTACAGCTGCCTGAAGGGAGGTTGTAGCCGGGTGGGGTTTGGTCTCTTCTGCCAGGCAGCCAGCTGCAGAACAGGAGGACACAGTCTCAAGCTGTGCCAGGGGAGGTTTAGGCTGGAGGTGAGGAGAAAGTTCTTCACTGAGAGAGTTGTTAGCCATTGGAATGTGCTGCCCAGGGAGGTGGTGGAGCCCCCATCCCTGGAGGTGTCCAAGAGGGAATTGGATGTGGCACTTGGAGCCATGGTCTAGTAGGCAGGAGGTCTTGAGTGCCAGGTTGGACTTGATGATCTTTGAGGTCTTTTCCAACCTTACTGATTCTATGATTCTATTCAGTCTGGAGAAGAGAAGGCTCCAAAGAGACCTGATTGTGGCCTTCCAGTATCTGAAGGGGGCCTACAAGAAAGGTGGTGAGCGACTTTTAGGGTGTCAGGTAATTATAGGACCAGGAGGAATGGAATAAAACTATGGATAGATGAGTAAGATTCACCCTATGGTAAGGGTAATATTTACCCCATGGTAAAGGGGTAGATTCAGATTGGATTTTAGGAAGAAGTTCTTCACCATAAGGGTGGTGAGAAACTGGAACAGGCTGCCCAGGGAGGTGGTAGAAGCCTTATCCCTGGAGGTTTCTAAGGCCAGGCTGGATGTGGCTCTGAGCAACATGATCTAGTGTGAGGTGTCCCTACCCATGGCAGTGAGGTTGGAACTAGATGATTCTTGAGGTCTCTTCCAACCCTAGCAATTCTATGATTCTATGATTATTTGCATATTCTCTTGTAATTGTATTTGTTAGTCACAGGGTGAGGAAAAAGTCCAATGCCACAGAGTACTAAAGAGTCGTTACATTATTAAAATGGTGGTTAAACTATCCACCTTCCCAGGGAGACCTAAATAATTTGAACATTTCCTGAAAGGAGGATGTAGCCAGCTGGGGCTTGGTCTCTTCTCCCAGGCAACCACCACCAGAACAAGAGGACACAGTCTCAAGCTGTACCAGGGGAAGTTTAGGCTCGAGGTGAGGAGAAACGTCTTCACTGAAAGAGTAATTTGCCACTGGAATGGGCTGCTCAGGAAGGTGGTGGAGTCACTGTCCCTGGAGGTGTTAAAAAACGATTGGACATGGCACTTGAAGCCATGGTTTAGTTAAGTCATGAGGTGTTAGGTAGTTGATCTCTGAGGTCTTCTCCAACCTGATTGATTCTATGATTCTATGATTTCATAATATTTTGTAAATCTTATGAAGTTGAAGTATATATAGTTCACTAATGACATAAACCTCTTAAGTTGGAATTTTAAATTTTAATTCCCTCTTTTTAAATACACTGGACCAAACATCTTATAGCAGCTAAATATATTTTTTTATCTTTTTTTTTTTTTTCACTAAGTCTTACTCATGGTGGTTCTATGCACATGCTCTCAGCTACCTAACAGATAGATAACAGATAGTTTCAGCACTAAAGTGGGAATTGATTAATGAGAAACCATATGTAATGAAATTGTATTCTTATCCCATTTCTGTCTTTTTCTCACTCTTCATCACTCTCTCTCCCTCTTCCACTTTTCATGGTCTAGTAATTTCCCTTGTTTGTTTTATCCAGGATCTGAAATCCAGTAAATATTTTCATCAGCTTTAATGCTATTGAAAAGATAATGTGGATTATGCTTTAATTATGCTTGTTGGTATAAACATTTCTCAGAGATTCATAGTAATCCTATTAATCACAAGTAGTTATTGTTGTGAAGTCCTTTCCAGCATGGTCACTTGGTCTGAGTTGTTATTGTAATAACCAAGAAATCCTAAATGCATTTCGATATTGAAATGCTTGAACATTTAGAATAGTATGTAGAAGCAACAAATGAGGTTGAGGCCTGATCAAATATTAACTAAAAGACATTCTTGATCTTAATGTTTCAGAAGTTGTATAAGGCTGGTATGATTTAACGAAGTATTTGATCTGCCAAAATTCTCTAACATGTTTTTATTTTCTTTTATAAAGCATTGTTCTGCTTGGTTTCAATATTGAAATTAATAATTGCAATTTACATTATCTGGTAAGAACAACTTGCTGAGTTTGAAGTGAAAGATAAATGGTAGAGCTAGCACTGCTATGCCCCCATGAGCCTACCACAGCTGCAGCACCTGCCATAGCTGTAACATTTACAACATCTTCCACCAACTAGCATAATAGCACATAGGGTTTGAATCCACAGACATGACCAGATGTAGAAGTAGGCTGTAAAAACTTCAAGCAAATTTTGCCCATCCTAAAATTTGCAGTTCTGATGCAAGATTATGACCAGTCCTGAGTCAGATGTCTTTGTCATCACTGTATGATACCTATACACTTGTAATAAGTTCACTTTAGACCCACTACTCTTAATGACTTGTAAAATTTGTCACTGAGTGGATTTATGTGAGTATAAACTTAACATGCTCTTAGACAGCCTGTTGTGAGAATGATAGGTACCTATTGATCTGTTTATAGTGATCTTTATGCACGTAGGTTTTTAGATGCCAAATACCACACATGGAAAAGGGCTTTACTTCACATAAAAAGCTAGCAGAATTTTCACACCTCTGACCTATTCTTTCTTTCTCAAGACTTCGTACACTTGAATTTTATTAGATCTCATGCAGGAACAACATATCCATCTACCACCTACATTCAGTGTTCAATGAAGCAGTAGCAAGTTCCTTCCTACATGTGGGTGCAATGAATAAGGTAATTACTTATGATTTATGGAAATTTAATTATAATATTATATTATTTATTAATAGACAATTATTAATAACCATATGCTTTAAAATATATATGCAGATTCTAGTGCACAGTTGTGGAATACATCCTATAAGTTGGTACAGTATAACAATTTTGAAGCAAATTAGAAAAATATAAAACAGTTATTCAATGAAGACCCAAGACTGCAATTCCACCGTGTATCTACCATGTGGCAACTCGACAAGATGCTTGGCAACTTATAAACAACTATGAGAAAACAAAATGTCAGGGCATACAATTAAAAGAACCTTTCAGAAACTTTAGTCAATTTATGATCATGAATTATGACTCTGGGCATAGCTGGGATGCTGCATTAATAAATAACAAGTGCGATACTATGAGGGCTAAAGCACAAGGATTTTATACAGAACCAAAATTGGTGTTAAACGTTAACACTGGAAAGACACAGCTTCCCTTGTTGCTAAGCTATCAAAGCTAATAGCTGCTATGCTGGCTGCCAAGGCTGAGGGACTTGTGGGGACCCAGTGGGGCTGTGGGTGTTGTGGATGGCTCTGGGTCTTGTGGTGACCCGATGCTGATTCCTAGGGGTGGTCCCTTCCTGCTGCTGCAGGGTTGTAGTGTAGACTTCTCCTGACAATCTCTTGGGCAGCTCCTGGTCCTGGTGGTCCTATGGAGTCTGCAATGGACTGTGGGGGAGCAGTTGCCCACCTGGGGCCTCTGGAAAGCATGGGGGGCAGTGCAAAGTGGCATGGCTTTTCCCTTGGCTCAGGTCAGAAATGACCAAGCATCCAGGACACTCACAGGCAGCCCAGCAAAGACAGTGTGTAATGAAGAGGGTTATTAATTAAAGAATTATAAAAATACAAAATATGAAAATTATTTGTACTAACATACACAATTATTAACTGTTTAACAATATTTATATGCAGATTTTAGTGTATGGTCATGAAAAGTATGCCATAAACTGGTGCAATATAAGTATTTGAACCCAATTAGAAAAATACAAAATAGTTATTCAAATAAGAACCAAAGGTGCAGTTCTGCCACTTGTCCATAAGATGGTGACTCAATAAGATGCTTTGTGTCTGCTAGATAGCTAGAGAAACAGTGTGTCAGGCATACACATTTAAAGGAACCATTCAAGAGACTTAAATTAATTACAATCACTAATTATGTCTCCAGGCACTGCCAGGAAGGCTGCTTGTAAGGCATACGTTACAATTCCACATGTGCTAGAGCATGGGGATTTTTAAACAGAACTATATCTGGTGTAAAAACACATGGACCTGAAAAGCTACAGTTTCACTAGCTAAGCTGTTTTTTAAGCTATGTTACACTGGCTGCCATCTCTGGCTCTAGGCTAAGGGGGACCCAGAGGGGCTGCTATAGCTGGTCACTGCTGAGGCTCAGAGGCTTGCAGAGCTCCGGTGCTGGCTCCCAGGGGGTACAGACATGGGGGCAGCTTTCCTTTCCTATGGCTGTGACTGATGCATAGATTTCTGCCCATCAGACAGGTTGTCCTGGATGGGCTTAGGAGCCTTCCTCAGGGTTGTGGTCCCTCCTGGGGCTGCTAGAGAGCATGGGGGGGGTGGCATGGAGTGGTGCAGCTTTTTCTCTGGCTCAGCTCGAAATGAGTGAGCAGCCAATTCTTCTTGGCAGTGACTGCATTCATGTTTCTAAGGTTACAGGATGGTCCTTCATGAAGCTGTACAGGAGACTCACAGGTGGTCCCAGTTCTGAATCACCTTGGGTAAGCTTTTGACTTAAAAGGCTGCAGAGAGGCATGGGTGGTGACTCCCCTCTCCCACAACTGGGTGCAGGCATACAAGGTGCGGCTAAATGCAGTTCCTGCTTTGCAAACTGGCACACAAAGGGCTTTGGCTCTCAGGTCTGTGGCTTATGCCTGTAGCAGACACTGTGAGGACTTCACAAAGGGCTCAGTCTAGTCCTTTTTTCTCTTTTCTTCTTATCCATATTGTAGGATAGTGCATTTCTTCTCAGCTTTAAATCAGGGGTTGTCAATCATGACTTTTTCTTTTGCTTCCATCTTGTTTTTCAAACTCAGCTTACTTGGTGAAAGAGCTCCTTGCTGAAGTTGGTCTTTTCACACTGGTCAGCTTTGGAAAGACAGAATACTGAGTGCTTCTCTGGTACTAATTTGAGTATGGAGTGAAACCAAGCTGGTTTGCTGTGGAGTTTGGACTGATTACTTTTCATGCTGGGTCAGAGATCTGGCCATCTCAGATGGTTCAGGAAACTGGGTGGGTAGTGGTAGCCATTTCTATGCCAGAGCCTCTTAACAGCACAAATACAGAGGAAAAACTGAAAGAATGAAAAGGAGACTTCTAGTGGAGTGAAGGGTATTTCCATGTCCCTGAGTGATGGTATTGTTCAGTGAATTTGTGACAGCTGACAGAGAAGTGGAGGTTGGAGAGTTGCTTGAAGGTGTTGGACTTGTTTCACTAGAATTGCAGTAGATCTGCATAGGTAGGAGGAGGGTCAGGAGCAGGAGCCCCAGGCTGAACTACACTGCCAGTGCTGTCCCCATGCCTGTCTGCTGCTGCCCTGCCAGGGTACACGCTGCTCAGGCTGCTCCTGCCACTGTGACTGCGGATGAGAGAGATTCATTGCATTCCATTGTAGAGTGTAGTTTTTTTCTTGTAAACACAGCTTCATTTGCTTTTATCTGAGTTGGTCCGGCTTAAAGTTAATGCTGGGGGAAACTTCAACCCACCACATGGGCGCAGGTTGCCTTCATGACACAGTGGTCTGAATCACATGGTGTGACAGTTCCTTCTCCCACAACTCAGCATGGTCCTACTTTGCAATTGGACACACAAAGGTCTTTGGGTTGCAAGTCTGCTGCCTGATGGCTACAACAGACACTTAGAACTACCAAAAGATTCAGGCTAGTTCTCCCTGACTGGGTAACCTTACCAGCAGGGCTCCAGTCCCTTTAAGACTTAGTGGCAGCTTCTTCCTACCATCAGAACTGGGGTACTACACAAAACTGTCTGTCGTAGAGCAACTTGCAAAGGACTCTTGCAGGCTACCGGGCAAACTAAGGCATGACAGTGCTTCATGGGTAGCAGGCTTCTCTCCAGACTGCAGACAAAAGCAGTACACATGTATGGAGCACTAGAAGAAGCAAAAGAGCTTAGTAGCAAAAGAGTTTAATAGCAAAGAGCAAATATCAACTTGTTTACAATTTGAGTAATATTTATAATATGCTTGAGGCTTGAATTTGGCCAATAGTCAAACCTGGCAAGAACCTTTAGCTAATGGCAAAGCACATGACTAGAATTATACCCAAACTTGAAATATGAACAAGCATCCCACAAGGTGGGTCCATGATCTTGTTTATCCCAAAAGAGGCAGTTTGGGTTGTTCACCCCAGCTTGTTGACACCTGGCCCTTTGTTTATTTGGCTCTAGACTGAGTACCCACTCCAGAAAGGAGAGGGAAGGTGGGGTGGGTGGGTGGTGGGTATTGTGCAAAACTTGTACAGACAGGTTTTAGCAATATTTGGGGTATAATTCTGGGCATATGCTCCCTTCACCAGAGTGAGGAAAACTTTGCTTCAAATAATATGAATTTTCCAGTAAGTGACATTTAGATAATAAGAATTATGCTCTAATTATATGCCAATAACCTCTTCAGTGTTTTATCACAATCAAGAATCTTTGTGGGTCTGGGGTTTTCTTTTGTTTCAGTTTTTGGGGGTTTGTTTTACTTGCTTTGTTTGCTTTGTTTTGTTGGTAGTGGTTTTGGTTTTGCTTCCTTTTATCATATCAGCAGTTGTTCACTGGGCATAAAGTTACATTAAACAGAAATTTTCCTAATACGCTTCTCCAATTCTTTTCATTCTGCTACAGTTTAAATAATTATATGTACCCTACTGAGTATTTGGGCAAATACAGAGTTAACATTTTGATCTTAGAAAATACCAGGGTAACAAAATCTTTAATTAAGAACTATTATATCTCCCTTAGAAGTTTTGAAAAGGTTATTTATAAAATAATATAAACTGCATATTGAAAACACAGTTATAAGCAATTATTATTAGTAGTAGTAGTAGTATATGTAATAAAAAAAGTGTAGCGTTATCTAAGTAGAAGCTTAGGAATGTTTTATACAAGCATGAGAGTGATTCAATTGCCTCAGTAGTAACCACATAAAGGATAAGAGTTCTGTCCTTATACAACTGACACCTTATTACAAATAGAGGGATGAGGTGAGAATTTATAAAAATATAAATTATTTATTTTAATATGGATCCACTTTGCACATAATTATATACAGAAGTTATAAAATATTATTCAAATTTGGTATGTTCAGTTGAGAATATACTCAAAATACAGGAATGTTTACAAATGGTTTGAGAAAATGGTATTTGGAAAAGATAGATCCAAAAGCAATATGTTACCCCTACTAACAAAAGACAGGCAATTCCTGAGACTCTAGGAATATATATCAATTTACTCACAACGCTGCTTGCAGATTGTGGGAATAGCTCTGGTGACTCTTTTTATCGGAAAAGCCTCCTGAAACTGCTGCTGCTTTTAATCCACATGTGTGTGGTGGGGCAAAAACCTGAGAGACTGTTTTGGTCTATAAAAGGATAAACTGATGTTCAATAAGCGGAGCGATTAATAAAATATTAATAATTTTATTAATCACAAAAATCCCACCAAAAATATTAAAGAAAACCTATTTACACGTTCGAGGGGTTTCGGTCATGGAACAGAGACCTCACCAGCAGGAACAAATAACAATTTAAACAACATGCACAAAAATCCAGAAACAACAAACAGCACTTTAAACTGTAAAGAAAAGAAACCTCGGCAATGCAGCCGGCGGTTGCCCACAACGGGGGGGGGGGGGGGGGGAACCCCAGAACTCCCCAGGGCAACAGACCTGCAATAGATGCACGTGGAAGCTGCAGGAGCAGAGTTTCACTTTCTGTTGGGGTCTGCAGCTTATTGCTGAGACAGGATTTGCTCCCAAAGGGTTTGTAGCTAAAAGCTTTGTAGAGAGGAGGTTTCTCGGCTGTGATCCTTTTGCAGCAGCGCTCGCTCCTTGCTCCGATCAAACGAAACTGTCCCGAGGACTCGGCTCCTCTGGGGTTTCGCCTCTCGGCCCGGCAAGACAAGTATCTGTCCTCTGGGCTTTACAATGCTGAGAATAGCGAGGGGTCTTTGCTGTCTTGCCTGGGTAAACTGGAACACAGTTCAGCTTCCAAGCGAAGCTTGTGGTTCTTTCCAGAGCATGGACAATGGCAAGACAAAGCTCTGGCCCTTCGGGCTGATATTTATAGGTTTCCTGAGACAATAATGGCCAGGAGCAACACAGGTCTAGGGGTAAACCCTGGTATTGCAACCTATAGAAAGCCGCCTTCCCAAACGTGGCCAAAAGCACGCCCACCTGGCTCATCCTGGCTCTGAAACATGTCCAGGCAAGCCCAAAGGAGCAGATCTACTAGCCTCTGCCTCATTGTCTGGCTCAGAGCCATTTTGAGGCTTTTTTGTCCATCCAGGACAGAGACAGAGAGAGCTCTGCAGCTCACCTTGAGTACTGTGTCCAGTTCTGGGCCTCTCAGTTTAAGAAGGATGTTGACTTGCTGGAATGTGTCCAGAGAAGGGCAAGGAAGTTGGTGAGGTGTTTGGAACACAAGCCCTATGAGGAGAGGCTGAGGGAGCTGGGATTGCTTAGCCTGGAGAAGAGGAGACTGAGGGGTGACCTTATTTCTCACTACAACTACCTGAAGGGAGGTTGTAGCCAGGCAGATGTTGGTCTCTTCTCTCAGGCAACCAGCACCAGAACAAGAGGACACAGTCTCGGGCTGCGTCAGGGGAGGTATAGGCTGGAGGTTAGGAAGAAATTCTATACAGATAAAGTGATGCCCATTGGAATGGGCTGCCTGGGGAGGTGGTGGAGTCCCCATTATTGGAGGTGTTCAGGAGGAGACTTTGTGGGGTGCTTGGTGCCATGGTTTAGTTGTTTAGGTGGGTTGGATTGGTTGATAGATTAGACGCGATGATCTTGAAGGTCTCTTCCAACCTGGTCTATTCTATTCTATTCTATTCTACTCTATTCTATTCTATTCACCCATTTTTATGCATCCAAGTTAATTTGTGCGTAATGCTACCATATAGCATGTCCCAAAAGTCAAAAAGGCCAGAAACTGATGAATATCAGTTCTCTACCTAAAACATGAGCAGGCTTGTCCCAGCCCAGGGCGTCTGTGCCTGGCCCATGGCTTGGAGGGAAGGGCCCATGTGTGTCTACCGACTACAACCTTGGGGAAGGGGAGGTGCCTTCCCTGCTCCCTTTTCCCATGCTTCTCTGTTTCCCCCTCATCCCAGCTCCACAACTTGTGGAGGGGTTTTAGTTGCACTGCCACACACCTACAAACTTTTTGTTATTGTTAAATCATATCTCCAATGTGGCTGAAATTTCCAAATCTACAAATATTTACAAAGCAAATGAAACATCAATATAGTTATTCATGTGATAATCCAGCTATGAACCTCTATGATGTGCTGTTCTCTCATCTCTCTATAAGCTTCTCTGAGGCTACTTCTGTATAGCACTCCTGCATGTTAGTATTAATATGCTGGACATATTGTAGGAGCTCCACAAGGCATTGAGTCAGTGTAGCATTACAGTTTTCATCTTTAAGCAAACTTAGAACACATGAACCTCTAATTTTTCAGGAGTTGCTTCATTACTGAGTTGCTGATTACTATGGTTACTTGAAAATCCTAAAAATGGACATGGAATCTTCCCCTATGGCAACATAACACCAACATTAACCTTTACTGCAGCTGCTGAATAAAAAGAACATAAAATTGTTGATATGAATAAAAAAAAAAAATTTACACAAACAAATTCTTAGAATATGTCTATCAAGTAAGTTTCAGTCATAACTATGTGTTGCAGTATAGTAAGATCATTAACACTCGTCAAACATCAGGTCTGGCCATGGGATGGTCATTTAATCACCTTGCCACATAAGGGAAAAGAATATCAGGAAAGAAGTGTCTCCTCCTGAACTTAAATCCACCTGTAACCAGCTTCATGAACATTATTTATCCAAACAGTTTTTAGTACCTCCCAGAGTTAGTTAACCAGCCTACAATCAGATTCAACCAAGATCTATGAGTTGATTGTATGAATGAAACTATTACATATTAATAATTTGTTTTCAGAAGACAATGATTTCTTTTAATCTACCTTACAGCTATTTAAACTCATGTGTTTGACTTTGCCTGACATAATCATACAGCGTGGTAGTTTTAGGCTATGCCTTTAAAATTTTTCAGATATCTTGAGCAGAAGTTAGTAAAATGCAAATAAATCACTATTTGGTGTAAAAGGGAAATCAAAGATAATTCTAAACAATCCCATTGGAGACATCTCTACCGTAAGATTGGTTGTACCAAAACAATTTCTTCTTCTCTTCTCATTTCTTCGCTCTGGAGAGATACTAACTTGCTTCTGCTTGACCTTGGCTGCATTTTTTTGGTAATAACTTCTCTGCTCCTTTCTCTCATCCCTTTTTTTGTGCAGGAGGGTCAGGGGTAGGCAGGGAAGAATAAGCTACTACCTTCCCCTGGTCAAAGACCAGGGGAGTTCTTGTGCAGTTTGTTAATTGCAAATATCTGTAAATATTGTAAATACTGTATATTTTGTATATATTCATAGAATTCCATTGTAGATTGTAGTTCTGCTTGTAAATACAGCTTTCATTTGCTTCCAGCTCTGCTGGTCTGGCAAAGTTAATGTTGGGGTGTGCAGAGGAATTTAATCTCACCGCATAGAGCTAGTCCTAAAACATGTTGAGGAAACTATAGAATATATGAATACTTATGCATTACATTCCTGATCTTCAGATGAGAAACTAAGTCTGTTGTCTTTGTGCGAAGATAGCTTGAAATTCTGGTTAAATTTCGTGACTAGAATTCACTTAATTTCCTATACTGAACTACTTTATATTTTACTTTATCTTAAATGCATATTAAGCTAAACATGAATGCAAGATTAGAACTCTGTATGAGACAACTTGCTAGATATTCTGCTTATAACTAACTCCTAAGCTTTGATATGCCTTTTTATGTGGTACTCCGATAAAAAAACTGTGTAGCTGCTGTTGCAGTTAGCACAACACAGAATAAGTAGCAAATGATCATTCCATTATGTGATGAAGAGGTTATTTTATGAATATGTAATATTAATTATGAAAATATTTTATTAAGTGTAAAAATTAATAACCAATGAATCACTAATTTATATACACATTCTAGTGCATGTGCATGAAATATATTCCATAAGTGTCTTTGTATTGCAATTAGAACTCAATTGAACTATTTTTAAAAGTATTTCTATATTTATGTAACAAGCGGTGCAGTTCCGCTGCTTGGCCACTAGATAGTGACTCAATGGGACATGGGCGGCTTCTGGCTTTATACAGCGCTATTACAATGTTTCTATGCTTCAGAGATTACTCTGCTAGACATGAATACTTTTAACTGAGTGGATGGAAAGCACGTGAAACATACTTTGTAGCTATTGTTTGTGGCAAGGTTGAGTTCCAGCAGACTACTGTCACTGGACTGGTTCCTGGGCAGGTTTGGATGGTGGCGCTGGGTGGCTGTCTCCTCTCTCTGCAGCAGTGAAGAGGGAAACAGAACCTGGGCTTAGCCCATAAGCAGGTTCCTTTCAGGAGTCACCTGGCTCCCTCCAGACTATAGGGAGCAGTCCTGGTGTGGTCAGCCAGTGGGGTTGGCCCTCGAAGTTGACTTGCACAGCTGGGCGGGGCGACAGTTCCCAATAGGCGGGCTTGGAGGTTTCCGATAGGGCACAGCAGCAGGCGGGGCAGACCCAGAGGTGGGCAGTCCAGCTGCGATGGGCTCCGGGGCTGGTGCGGAGCAGCCCCAGGAAAGAAGTGCGGCTGCATAGTGGCAACTTCCTGTTTAATTGGCTTAAAGGGAGAGTGGGACTCTCAGAGTGGTCCTGGGTATGGTGCACAGACAGGCATGAATGGTGCTTTGGATCTTCCCTGAGGTTAACAGGGCTCAGAGTGGCACAGGTGACGGCTCCTCTCCCACAATAGCGGGGACTAGGCAGATGTATTGACTTGGTCTCGGTCAAGTCCCTTCTCCCTGACAACTGAGTAGATCTTACTCTCAGGGGGTCCAGTCTTCCAGTGGCACGGTGGGCTCTCCCACTTGGTGTGACTGTCTGTGATGATGCTGGGCTTCTTAGGCTCAGTGAAGGTCCTCCCTCTGGAGATAATTCTCAGTATGCATGCATGTATGAGTGAAGCTTGATATCAATGAGCTCAATGGCAGAGGCTATAGCTCAAGTGTTGTCCTCTCGAGCAAGGCAAGAGACAAAGTGAAAGAGGGGGCAACTTGTTTACCAACTGGGGTGATACTTATGGAGTCCTCGAGGCTGGGTTTGACCAATGGGCACTCTTGTAAAAAACTGGCTTCAGTGTGAAGCTAGAATTATGCCCATACTTGGTGTTAGCACGAGCACTGCATGCAATGGGCTGTACTGGCCTGGCTAATGCCTTGGCTTTTGTCTTCCTCGTGGAGGAGGGGGAACTTGTCCACATGCTGGGACAAGATTCAGTATTTGCATATAATGTGCCTTCACCACACATTAACATGCAAAAATGTGTTGACAAGTTTGTAAGAAGGATTGAGGAAGAAGCAAGATCAAGAAGGACAAAGTCCTTTACACTCTTAAGCAGACATAATGTGGAGGAACAATCAAAGGCACTGCATACAAGTGGACAAGGAGACAAAGTCAACATTAAAACCCAAAACCAATCAAACAACAAAAAGTAGGTAAGGATGTCAAGGAAATCTCAGGCAAGTACAAGGAAGCTCATCATCACATTGTTGGAACAAAATACAATAAAAATGTATTAAGTCTGGAACATTGTTGGAAGGAAGGCAAAACACTAGCTTCAGGTAGTCTAATTAGTCAAGACAAATGGATATGATAACATGGTATTTGAAGTACAGATTGAATCAAATGGAAGCGCAGCTATGGCAGTTGTGAATGTTAAGAAATAACGAAGATAGGGTGGGAGAGGAAATTATGGGGAAGATAGTAATGTTGACTGGTACCTATTTTTACAGTGGATCTTTGGCTGAATAATCTATTTTTACCTTTCACTATAAATTATTTTGATTAGCACCTTTCAATTTTTCTCAACCTTTCATCTTCAGAAGTTAGGAGTTACAAAAATATAGGTAGGATACTGATAGCATAAACAAACTTTCTGAATATTGGAATAGTTAGCCTTTTAGAGGCTTTGGAACTGAAATATTTGGCTCTCTATTTTCTCTTTACATTTGTGGGTTATATACCAGTGAATATAAACCAGAAATTAGTAATGCCTGAAATGGCGAAAGCAAATACAGGAATGTGGAAGAATAAATATCTAAAATACAAATAGTTCCAGTATTGATAGGGTATTTATACAATCAGACTAAGGTATGTTTCTCATATATCCAAACTAATACATTTCTAAACAAAACAATCTTCTCTTTATTTATGTATGATAATTTACACTTAAAGAAACCAAACATGATGATTCTACTCTAATAGCCCTGAGTGACTTGAAAAAAATTGGACACAGTTAAGATCACTGATGTTATGCTGCTGTGAATCACTCAATGGCTTTCTGAAACACAAAAAAAAAAAATAAAAAATCATATATTCATAAGAAAGCCTCTCAGTAAATCCAACTCACACTTAAGTGTTGTTAGTCCAAGATAAGAAATTTGCTCTGAAACTCAGGTCAGGCCTTTTTTCTCTTTCTGTTCAGTTTGTGAAAATATGAAATTATTAATACTTCCTTTACATGTTTATGATTGTTGCTTCTTCATTTATTTATTTTTTTCCAGCTATAGTTTGAAGTTCTGTGTATTTACTTGTATTCTTTACACTTTTGTTTTCTAGTTATTTGTTATTTTCTCTCTGTAAAGATTTGCTGTCCTTCAAAACAAATCTCAGTGTTTCACCATACCTCTCAGGACTACCAAAGGAAGCAAATTCTTAGGAGTAGAGGGGGTAGATTAAACTTGTCCCTGCTGGAGAAAAATGCACTTGAACAAGGAATCTTTTAGTAAAGTTCTTAGACTGAATGCTTTGTTCTTTGTTGAACTGAACTTATGTGGATGGTACAAGGTGGCACAATATTTAACCTGATCATAAATAACATTTCAATAAAGCTCAATAGGTGTTTAAAGAACTTAGACTAGCTTCCTGACAGGAGGATATATAGATGAAGAGTGACTACAAAGCTCTGGCAGGACACTAGAAGCCAGCATATCTATGTGTGTTTATCTAGTTTCTTTCTTTCTCTCTGTCTCTTTCTGTCTTCATGAATCTGAAAATCATTGAACATGTATCACACAGAAATTTAGATCGAAACAACAAGCAACAAATTACAAAGCAATAGGAAATGTTAGAGCCATCTTTATAGATTTCCATGCTTCACAAGAATAGAATTATCTGTCCAAAAATATGCCTGAAAAAATGTCAACACCTGTAAAAGAATTCATACTGATCACATCAGCCGTTTCACAGCAGTATCATGATTCAGCACAATGCAGTAGAGTCTTCTAAAACACTGTCTCATGTCTTTCACTGAAAATACTTCCTGAATAGTTTCCAAAACTATTGTTATTGAACAAGTTCAAGAATAAACAGAGTGTCATCTTGTTATTTTCTACCATATTTTTAAACTGAAAAAGCAGAAGGAAATAAAACTGCATTTTATGGTCCATTTAGACACAATGAAAAAGACTTCAGTCATGCTCTGGTATTGTGATGAAAGTATAAACTTCCATTCATGAATTTAGCTTATAGAAATGAAGCATTTTTTTTAATTCTCCTTGTACTTTGTACCAGCATTTTATTAAATTTATAATGGAAATAGTAATTATAATATTTTCTATGTATTATAAGATAAGGAAATCCAAGGAGAAAATCAGCACATGCTGGGATCAACATAGGAATAGTCCAGTATTACTAAAATGTGTGTTAACAAAAAAAAAATATCTATGTACACCTACAGTTTAAAAAAAGAGTTCGTTTTGCTGCTATTAATAGGACAATAAAACCCAACAAATGAACAACAAATAATCTCTAAGAAATTTTTAACACTATGGTCTCACGACTGCTAAATACCATTGATAAAGATACTACCTCTGAAGCAAATTTTAGTACAAGGTTTTTTTCTATTTATTCACAGTCAAGGTTAGAAGATATATCTCTGCATGAATCGTGAAATGGGATGTGACCGTTTTAGGCTGTGCCTTTAAGAAAGGGACAGTTGCTGGAACACTCTGGCTGAATGTATTGAAACAAAGATAAGGTCTAAACGAATTTCATTGGTAGATTGGTAGAATGCAACTTTAAGTTCAGTTTGAGTCTCAGCTCAGTCAGTTCTGTCTGTTTCTCTCTGTTCCTGTGGGCCTGTCTGTTTCTCTCTTGCTGAAGCAACAGCTGCCGGACGGAGTCGACCTTGAATTAACAAAGCTAACCAGATAAGAAAACTAATTCTTGCACACTCTTTGAGCTAACAAAATTTTCTCCTTAATTGTCTTTCTCTCTCTCTCTAACCCTTTTTGGGAAAAAGGGAGGTAAGGAGCGAGAGGGGGGCAGCAGGGGGAATCCTCCTGGCTGGAGGAGGTCTTCTGTATTACGTTCATTGCTGTATATTTCTGTATATATTGTAAATACTGTATATTGTGTACATATTCATTGTATTCCATTCCTGCTTGTAAATACAGCACCTTCATCTGCTTCTCCGACTGAGTTAGCTGCAGTTTCTTTGTGTGTGGGGGGAGAACTTTCTCTCACCTGCCACATGGGAATAGTTTCACAGGAACAAAACCATATGTCAAATACATTCTTAATGTAATGCTATATAAATTAGTATTTCATCTGGGCCTATAACAAAAATAATAGATTACTTCTTTAATTTTCTTCTTTTATAATATAAGAAGCAATACTTTTAGGGCTTTCTTCTATTCTGCATATGAGCAAATATATTTGGGGCAGAAAGACATCATGAATACTTTAACACGTATATAACGAGGTAAACCACATGATTTCATGTTTTGTCTGAACTGTAAAGGCAGTGAATAGAAACAGGAAGACCAAAGGCAACTAAATGTATCATTTCATGTGTTTCTGTAACAAAAATGCTCAATTAATTTTAAGTGCCTCACAGTGAAGTGTGGGATGACACACTGTGTAATAGATATAAGCAGAAAATAATTATAATCTTGAAAATATGTATGCATGTACTTTGAAAGAGAAATAAGAGTAAGCAGTAATCCCTCTATTTAGACTGCTAGCAGCTTCTAAAAATGATAAAGCTAGTGTTTCCCACAGAAACAAGTACTGCAGTTCTGCTCTTTTGGGGGAATATTGTTTTGTTTACCTGGTATTGGGAGATATTTGCAGACTAAAACAGTGTGTTTTCAGCAATTAAAAAACATAATAAATTTGTCACATCACTGAAATATAAAATTGTCGTCTTGCTACACCAAGAATCAAGTATGTTTCTCTTCACTCCAACAGCACAATAACTGGCAGTTATTACACTGAAAATACCAAGAAGTTACCACAAGTGTTTTCAGTGCCAACAGTTGATTACCAAAGTGATTATTATTGGTGGGACATATAACCATAGAAACATTACACAGATCAGGTTTTAAGCCTGCAGCTATGTTTTGTGTTGTAATATAGAGGGACTGTAGCCCTTGACACTATGGTAGATGTATACATCTTAAAGACCAATGGTAGAGTCGAAAACAACTAAGGGGTTAAAAGGGGGAAGCTAGAAATCGCTCATCTTTCTGAAAATTTGAACCAATGTTTCAACAGAGCACCACTTCCTGGAGATGCATACAGTAAACTTTGTCCTCAGTATTTTGATTATTAAGTCCAGATTTCATCAATATTACAGTATCACAGTATCACTAAGGTTAGAAGAGACCTCAAAGATCATTGAGTCCAACCTGTCACCACAGAACTCATGACTAGACCATGGCACCAAGTGCCACATCCAGTCCCCTCTTGAATACCTCCAGGGACGGTGACTCCACCACCTACCCAGGCAGCCCATTCCAATGGCGAATCACTGTCTCAGTGAAGAACTTTCTCCTCACCTCGAGCCTAAATCTCCCCTGGCGCAGCTTGAGACTGTGTCCCTTGTTCTGGTGCTGGTTGCTAGGGAGAAGAGGCCAACCCCTTCCTGGCTACAGCCACCCTTCAGGTAGTTGTAGAGCGCAATGAGGTCGCCCCTGAGCCTCCTCTTCTCCAGGTTAAACAACCCCAGCTCCCTCAGCCTCTCCTCATAGGGCTTGTGCTCAAGGCCTCTCACCAGCCTTGTCACCCTTCTCTGGACATGTTCAGGTGTCTCGATGTTCTTCTTAAAGTGAGCATCCCAGAACTGGACACAGGACTCAAGGTGTGGCCTAACCAATGCAGAGTACAGGGGGACAATGATCTCCCTGCTCCTGCTTGGCCACACCATTCCTAATGCAGGCCAGGATGCTGCTGGCCTTCCTGGCCACCTGGGCACACTGCTGGCTCATGTTTAGGCAGCTGTCGATCAGCAACCCCAGGTCCCTCTCTGGCAGCTCTCCAGCCACTCCGACCCCAGACTGTAGCTCTGCATGGGGTTGTTGTGGCCAAAGTGCAGCACCCGGCACTTGGACTTGTTGAATACCATCCCATTGGACTCCACCAATCTGTCCAGTTGGTCGAGGTCCCTCTGCAGGGCCCTTCCACCCTCCAACTGACCAACATCTGCTCCCAACTTGGTGTCATCTGCAAATTTGCTGATGACTTCTCAATGCCCTCATCCAGATCGTCAATGAAGACACTGAATAGGATGGGTCCCAGCACTGATCCCTGGGGATGCCACTGGTGACTGGCCTCCAGCTGGAGGTGGCACCATTCACCACCCCTCTCTGGGCCCGGCACTCCAGCCAGTTCCCAACCCAGCGCAGAGTGTTGCTGTCCAAGCCATGAGCTGACAGCTTAGCCAGCAGTTTGCTGTGGGGGACGATGTCAAAGGCCTTGCTGAAGTCCAGGTAGACTACATCCACAGGCCTCCCCACATCCACCAGGTTGGTCACCTGATCATAGACGGAGATCAGGTCGGAGAGGCAGGACCTGCCCTTCCTAAGTCCATGTTGGTTGGACCTGAGCCCTTGGCCATCCAACAGGTGCGCAGCTATTGCCGCCAGGATAATCTGCTCCATCATTTTCCCTGGCACTGAGGTCAGGCTGACCGGCCTATAGTTTCCGGGTTCCTCCATCCATCCCTTTTTGTGGATGGGGACCACATTGGCCAGTTTCCAGTCATCTGGGACCTCTCCACTCAGCCAGGACTGGAGGAAAATGATGGAGAGCGGCTTGGCCAGCTCATCTGCCAGCTCTCTCAGCACCCTAGGATGGATTCCATCCGGTCCCATGGACTTGTGAGTGTCCAAGTGGCTCAGCAGATCCTGAACTAATTCCTCATGGATATCCAGGGCATTACACTGCTCCCTGACCCCATCACCCAGCTCAGGAGGCCACTCGTCCTGAACTCCTCCTGCCTCGCCGTTAAAAATTGAGGCAAAGAAGGTGTTCAGGACCTCAGCCATTTCCTCGTCTTCTGTCACTGTGTTCCCCTCCAGATCCAATAGGGAGTGCAGGTTCTTCTTGCCCTTCTTTTTAGCATTAACGTAGTTGTAAAAGTGCTTTTTATTGTCCTTCACAGAGGTGGCCAGCTTAAGTTCCAACTGGTCCTTTGCCTCTCAAATTTTTTTCCTACATAATCTAACAACTTCCTTAAACATACCTCAAGAAGCCTCTCTCTCAAGAAGGCTCTCAATCCCTTCATTTTCCACCTCAAGTTGTGTGGCAGAGAGTGACTCCCTGATATACAGAGCCACCCCTCCTCCTCTTCTCCCTTGCCTGTCCCTCCTGAAGAGCCTGTAACCCCCCAGTGCAGCACTCCAATCATGCGTGTCATCCCACCATGTTTCTGAGATGGTGACTATATCATAGTCACCCTGGTGGACCAGGACTTCCAGCTCCTCTTGCTTATTGCTTATTGCCCATGCTGCGTGCATTGGTGTACATGAACATCAGCTGGGCTCTCGACTTCTCTGTTGACCCTAATCTGTGTCCCAGTCCTTCCTCTACAGAGGGACTGACTTCCTCACCCACCCCCTTCAGACCTAGTTTAAAGCCCTCCCAATGAGCCCTGCCAACTCTAGTGCTAGGACTCTCTTACGTTTTCTAGATAATGTTACCCCATCAGGTCCCAGCAGGTCGGATGCAGTAAAAGTTGCCCCGTGATCAAAGAAACCAAAATTTTGCTGCTGGCACCATCCCCTGAGCCCATTGTTGATGGTGTGGGTTCTCCTGTTCTTCTCAGTGTACTCCCCTGCCACTGAGGGAACTGAGCAGAACACCACTTGAGCTCCTGCCCCTTCAATCAATTGTCCAAGGGCCTTGAATTCCTTTTTAATTGCCCTGGTGTCCTTCTTGTCAATTTCAGCACTCCCCGCTTATATTACCAGCAGAAGGTAGTAGTCAGAGGGGTGGATTAACTTTGTGAGTCTCCTCGAAATGCCCCTGACCCGCGCCCCGCGTAGGGAGCAGACCTCCCTGTGGGAAGGGTCGGGATGACATATGGGTCCCTCAGTACCCGCCAGGAGAGAGCCTCCAACAACTATGATCCTTCTCCTTTTCTTTGTGGAGCTGGTCGTTACAGTTGGTGGGGACCACTTGGCCTTAGCCTTAGGCTCCAGCCCAGATGGCTGCTCCTCAGCCTTCTTATCCCCACTACCCTCGGCTGGCAGGGCCTCGTACTTATTAAGGAAGGGCAGCGGAGGATGAGGAGAGGGCCAGGAAGGGTTACCCTTGCCACCCCTGGCAGGGACTTGTATCCATCCCTCCCCATTTCCAGGGACCCTTCCCTCAGCAGGTGAGATCTGCAGAGTCTTCTCCCACATATCAAATTCCTTCTCTCTATCCCTTATTGACCTAAGCCTAGAAACCTCCTCCTTCAGCTCCACCACTTCATCCTTTAGCTCGGCCATCAGACTAAGGAGAAAGTTCACCTGGTCACACCTGACACAGGTGTTCTCTCCTTCCCCCTCTATTCCAAGTGCCAGGCTCAAGCACTCACTGCAGCTGGCAGCCTGGACTCCTGCATGCTGATATAGCAAGTCTGTCTGTGTAGATGCTGTTTTTCTACCCTTTGTCCGAGTGACAACCATGGTTAACCGTTCAATTGAAAAAAAGAAAATTTTTTTTTTCCTTTTTTTTGCAATCAGTAAAAAGGCTCTTGAGCCAAAATGGTGGTGCGCGCACGGCCCGGGTGGGATTTAAACCTCCCGTGGCTGATGTCACGCTCCCATTCCTGAGCAGGCTTGCAAGAGCAAGATCCTGCTGGACCTGCCTGCTAACCCCGAGCTCTCCCGACCTGCAAAGCCCCGAAAGGAAAACGAAACCAAGCAGGAAGCTCACGGTCCAAGCGGGGCAGTCCCGGTCACCAGCTCCGGTCAGCTATCAAGCCAAAATGGCAGCACACACACAGCCCGGGTGGGATTTAAACCTCCTGCGGCTGACGTCACACTCCGGTTCCCGAGCAGGCTCGCGAGAGCACTATCCTGCCAGACCTGCCTGCTAACCCTGAGCTCTCCCGACTTAAACTGTATTAATAAAGAGATATTTGATGATTGCTACTTGGAAGTGCATGTTCTTTCGTAATCATAAAATGTGAAGGAAAAAAATACACATAGGTTGTTGCAAGAGACATTGACTGCAACAGAATGGAGAATTTCAATAATTGGACTCGAAAAAATTAACAATAGATAATGTACAACCTTACCTAGTGTCTACTCTATTTTATAGACATATGTTCCAAGCATATTGTTTCTAATTAAATATATGCATTTATTGTGGTATATCTCTATAAATAGGTCCTGTTATCTCAGTTTTCCTTTCCTTATACTACAACTAAAATGTTATTTATTACTTTAAGGTTAATTTTTATTAGCAATGAAGAACAGGTTTTGGAAACAAAGTAGATTCCATTGCACTCATAGTCTCTAGCCAAACACTGGTGGAGAAGAGACTGCACATGCATTCTGAAAACAGAAGTTAAAATGTAAAGTACTTTTACAGGTTACTGAATAAATTAGTACACTTGGAAAGGTTTACCAGTACATTTTGATATTTTTTTTAAACCCATAAACTCCTGTATTCTTAGCAATAAATCATAGAACTATGCTCCTCGAAAGAGTGGGTTGACTTCAACTTTGTTTCAGGCAGATTTGGGGGGATTTGGCTTTATGCAAATAAAGGACATAAGTTGCTACTAAGTGCCACTGACATTGTTTGTTAAGTCATGGGTCCCAGTTCTGTGTGGCATGTCTGAATTTGACCAAGTCTGTGTCATTTCTTGACCTTTGTGGAACTAATGAATAAACTGAGTTTATTTGCAGTGCTGGTGGCCCATGTCTGGGAAATTTCTAATGTAATGAAACTGATACAAATTGCTACTCAGATGATGTCTCAGCAAAAAGACCAAGGACTGATCATAAATGGAAAACAGAATCATCATATAATAGCAAAAGGCTTTTAAAATTTATTTTTAAAAATAATTTTAAAAAATACACTGATTTGTTGAGAGAGATGCTGTGGTCCTAAACATGTTTTCTGGTGGTGTGGAAGAGTAGGTGAAATCCACCTCCATGAAGGTCAAAAAGACCATCATATTTCACTGTCTCTTTAAAGACAGACTCTGATATGGTGAAATGCATTTTATTGTCCTAATTTACATACTATATGAAAGAAAGAGATGAACTATTATCATGCTTTGTTTCAGTTATACACCCAACAAGTAATCAATTAGTATGATAATAAGAATGCAACGGAGTGGAATAAGATGATGAAGGATATGCATTTACTTAATTTTTTTCAGTTTTGAAAAGACCCTATAGAAAATGCATGAGCGGGCAGTGAAGCAGAAAAAAGGACATACAAAGTCTATTGGATCAAAGTTTAAAATCAAGAAAAACAGCTATTGCTCAACAAGGCCACTTACTTTAAAAGATGATAAATGACCTTATCAAGATGCTCCAACTTCAAGGAATTTATTTTGTGTATTCTCATTTCCCTGGTACAAATCTCCTTCAGGTTCCCATAATGCTTGTCTGCTAGACTTTTGGGCCTTAGGACATGGAATATTATCAGATCTCTTAGGCATGCTGAAAGCTGCGCTACACTGCTGTGTAATGTTGAGATTTCCAGTTTCACAGACTTTGCAAAGATTAGAGTTCCTAGCCTATACTTGTGAGCAATATCTTGTAAGAGTTGAGGCAGTGCTCTTTGATAAAACATGAAATACGAATGCTGAAAAGGTCAATTCTGGCATATTTGAGAAGACAAACAAACATATCGGCATAATAACAGTCTCAACTACCTGCCCTTTCAGATACATATGGCATAGCTAGGTGTTTTGTCAGTTTTCTGAAATGATAGATGTTACTCCAAGCACAAGGAAAACAAGTATTTATCTAAACATTATTGTCTTTAATTTTGATGTATAAATATTATATTGTATTTGTCACTGTTTAATAATTTTTCAAGTACTGCTGGGTATAGTAGGTAAGTAAGCAAGCTCAGCAAATTTCTGTTCAGATTAATTAACTATTACATGGTTTTGAAGAAATTCCCTAACTCTACTGCAAAGAAAACCAAGGTCAATAACTTGTGTATAGAAAATAATCATAAAGAGAAAAGAATTAGTATGAATTTTAAAAGATACTACCAGGATTTCACTGTGGATAAGACACTGATCTATTTTACTCTTGATGAATTTCAAACTTACAGTGTGAGAGTAATAATAATCTAAACTTCCATTTCTTCTCTTAATGAATGGTTTCTCTTCATTATTGTTCCATATCAAGTTTTTATTCTTTATGTTTGTGGTCACTCTGTGTCTTCTGAGTACCTTAGTAAAAATCCTTTGTGTCATTACATCAAAATGCGTAATGTGGGAGACCAACATAATTGTTATTTTCAACCAGGACTGTTAAATTTATTTTATTTTTTTTTTAAGAAACCACAGTATTTCTGACATGTCTATAGATCCTGTGTAAAACTAGCTCATGCAAAACACAATACAAATGGGGACTCAATATATTGTCTGGATGAGGTGGAATAAATTTTCTTTATGTTAACCCACGCAGTGCTGTTACTTGGATTTGTGACTAAAGCAAAATGGGTAATACAAAAGTATTTCAACTGCTGATGAATAGTATTTGCACATAACTGAGTTCTTGATTTCTCAAATCATGCTCCAGTGAATAGGCTAGGGGTGGGCAAAAGGTTGTAAGAGAAGGAGCTGGGACAGTAGAACCATGTGATAAAGCTATAAAAGCTCAGGGGAGGTTTTTCCAAAGTAGGCTTTTCATGCAGCCTAGGTGGACATAGTCTGCTGGTCCAATGTCATTGCATTATTAAGTTGCTCTTAGGGTATTACCCCTTTTTTCTTCACTTACTAAAATGCCTTTATCAAAATCCATGAGCTTCTCTTACATTTGTTTTTCCAACTCTTTCCCACACTCTGCTGGGAGAAGGTAAGTTAATGTATTACAATTGGAATTATTGTAACTGTTTTAAGTAGTTAAAGATGATTCTGTTGTGGTGGCAGTGTCTTAAGTTCATCGTAAGTTTGTGTAATATCATTGGCCTATGCACATGAAAGGAGATCTCACCTCCACTTCAAATTAGAATAGAATAGAATAGAATAGAATAGAATAGAATAGAATAGAATAGAATAGAATAGAATAGAATAGAATAGAATAGAATCAATAAGGTTGTAAAAGACCTCAAAGATCATCAAGTCCAACAGGTCACCCAAGACCTCATGACTTAAAAACCATGTCACCAAGTGCCACATCCAATCCCCTCTTGAACACCTCCAAGGATGGTGATTCCACCACCTCCCTGGGCAGCCCATTCCAACAGCTAACAACACTCTCTATGAAAAACTTTCTTCTCAACTCAAGCCTAAACTTCCCTTGGTGCAGCTGGAAGATGGACTGAATTGAGGGAGTAGAACCTCAAGCAATGCTCAGCTGATAGACGGAAATGTTTTAGCCCTTGTGGGCCATAAACCCTGTGAACAAATTGCAGCTGTGTAGACAGGAAAAGGCATTTAGCTGATTAACAATGACCATTGTGACTCAGGGAAGCCACACAACGAGCTGAGAATAAGAGCCAGTAAACATTGCAATAGAGTCTTTTGTCTTCTGTCTGAACTTCTATAAGAGATGTGTTAGTTTGCCTTTTGTCTAACACCTGTCGCAGCCTTGCCAAGGGATGTGCGCTCCTGGCATTTTCTCGGCAGCCAACCATGAATCTGTAACTGTCACACAGACACATCTAATAACCAATCACAAGTTGCTTTTGATTATGTTAGCCTATATAAAGAAAAGACTTTGTACAATAAAGTAGACACTTTGCTAGCATCAAGCATTGTCCCATCTCTCAAACGCAGTAGCTGGAGACTGTGTCCTCTTGTTCTGGTGCTGGTTTCCTGGGAGAAGAGATCAACCCCTGCCTGGCTACAACCTCTCTTCAGATAGTTGTAGACAGCAAGAAGGTCTCCTCTGAGCCTCCTCCACTCCAGGGTAAGCAACCCGAGCTCCGTCAGCCTCTCCCCACAGAGCCTGTGCTCCAAAACCCTCACCAGCTTTCTTGCCCTTCTCTGGACACGTTCCAGCAAATCAACATCACTCCTAAACAGAGAGGACCAGAACTGGACACAGGACTCAAGGTGTGGCCTGACCAGTGCTGAATACGGGGCAGAATGACCTCCCTGCTCCTGCTGGCCACACTATTCCTGATATAGACCAGGATGGCACTGGCCATCTCTGTCACCTGGGCACACTCCTGGCTCATATTCAGCCAGCTGTCAATCAGTACTCCCAGGTCCCTTTCTGTTTGGCTGCTCTCCATCCACTCTTACCCCAGCCAGGATGAAGATGTTGATGAAGCATTCTAAAGGCTGTCTCAAGATCGCCTGACCTTGTTCTCATGGGTGATTTCAACTTGCCTGATATTTGCTGGGATCTCAACACAGCAGAGAGGAGGCAGTCTAGGAGATTCTTAGAGTGCATGGAGGACAGATTCTTATCCCAGCTGCTGTGTGAGCCTACCGGGGGTAAAGCTATGCTTGACCTCCTCTTCACCAATAGGGAAGGGCTGGTAGGTGATGTGGTGGTCAGAGGGTGTTCAGAGTCCAGTGGCCATGAGATAATTGAATTTTCAGTATTCAGTCAATCTAAGAGGGTGTGGTGGTTCGGGCTGGGTGCCCTTATGCTGCATGGTGCACTTCCTGTTTCCAGAAGTTCAGCCCAGTGGGTGGACACAGGAAAACTGTGTATCTCCTACCACACCCCCTGCACCGCTATAAGATCTTGCGTCGGGTCCGCCTCTTTCTCTTTCTTCCCTCACCAGCACCCGGTAACTGGGGGAGACGTCTCCTGGCCTTGGGCCTAGGATGCAATCACAAGGCCAGGGGGATGGGCGGTCTCAGGCCTGGCCAGCTGAGACTAGCCTAGCAGTGGGGGGAAGAACGAGCCCTGGGGGTCTTGGGCCCACCCTCAGGTGGGCATGGGGTTCATCCGGGTGTGTTTTGGGGTTTCTTCTTTCACTGTTTTCTGGTTCCTTTGTGCACCTTCACCTTTTTCTATTTAAACTTTTCCATCACTTCTGCAATCTGCTTGTCAGAGTCGTCATTTTGCCTGTGGTGGGGAGGCTGGGCTGCCTCAACCCACTACAGAGGGGCAGCAAGACGACCTCCACTCTGGACATCTGGAGGGCAGACTTCAGGTTACTCAAGGAACTATCTCAGAAGGTTTCTTGGGAAATAGCCCTGAAAAACAAAGGGGTCCAGGAGAGCTGGACCTACTTCAAGGCAGAACTCTCGTAGGCGCAGGAACAGGCTGTGCCAAAGTGCCGGAAGATGAGCCGCCAGGGCAGACAGCTAGCCTGGATGGGCAGTGAACTTCTAATAGAACTAAGAGAAAAAAAAGAGGGTGTATCGTCTTTGGAAGAAAGGTGAGGCAACCCATGGAATGTTTAAGGATGTTGCTAGGTCATGTAGGAGAAAAAATTAGGGAGGCAAAAGCACATTTAGAGCTTAAATTGGCCTCTGCTATGAAGGACAACAAAAAGTCCTTCTATAAATATATTAATAGCAAGAGGAGGGCCAAGGACAACCTCCACTCCTCGGTGGACACAGAGGGGAATGTTGTAACAAAAGATTAAAAGGCACAGGTACTTAACACCTTCTTTGCCTCAATTTTTACTAACATGACAGAACGTCTTCCAGACAGCTGGCCTACAGAGCTGGCAGATGGAGCCAGGGAGCAGTATAGCTGCCCTGTGATCCAGGAGGAGGCAATTAGAGATCTCCTCAGCTGCTTGGATCCTCACAAGTCCATGGGACCAGACAGGATCCATCCTAGGGTGCTGAGAGAGCTGGCAGATGAGCTGGCCAAGCTGCTCTCCATCATTTTTCAGCAGTCCTGGCTCACTGGACAGGTCCCAGAAGACTGGATGCTGGCCAACATGGTGGCCATGCACAAGAAGGGCTGGTTGGATGAGCCAGGGAATTATCGGCCTGTCAGCCTGACCTCAGTGCCAGGCAAGATTATGGAATGGGTCATCTTGAGTGCAATCACACAGCACTTCCAGGATGGCCAAGGGATCAGGCCCAGCCAACATGGATTTAGGAAGGGCAGGTCCTGCCTGACCAACCTGATTTCCTTCTATGATCAGGTGACCCACCTGGTGGATGTGGGGAGGCCTGTGGATGTAGTCTACCTAGACTTCAGCAAGGCCTTTGACACTGTCCCCCACAGCAAAGTCCTGGCCAAGCTATCAGCCCATGGCTTGGACAGAATCACACTGCATTGGGTTAGGAACTGGCTGGAGGGCCGAGCCCAGAGAGTGGTGGTGAATGGTGCCACATCCAGCTGGTGGCAGCCTGTCACCAGTGGCGTCCCTCAGGGATCAGTGCTGGGCCCCATGCTCTTTAACATCTTTACTGATGATGTGGATGAGGGCATTGAGTCCATCATCAGTAAATTTGTGGACAACACCGGTCGGCGACAGAGACTGGAGTTAATACAGATGACAAATATGATCTAGTATTGTTCCTTTATTGCTCCAGTATTGTGTGAGTATAGCGCGAGCGTTGTTAGTATAGTATAGCAAAGTAAAGTGCGTATTAAGGGAACTTCTTCAACTTTTATAGACTCGGAGAGCATCGCTGGCATAGCTTCATTGGTTCCCACGAATGACCATACATCATACTATTAGATTATTGGTCAAACTACTAATAACACGTGAGGTTGTTGATGCAGGTGCGCGCCCTGTAATTCCCAGAATAACTCTCTCTGTTTATAGCTACCATTGCCCTGCTTTAGTTACATGCTGCAGGCACAGCACTGTTTTGCTTCACTGCTAGCTATTTCTGCATTTATGCTGAGCATGGCCTACTACCATGTCAGGCTCTACACTGCTGGATTGCTCACACTGGTTATTGCTACCATTGCCACAAATCCCCCTTTTTTGTTTTTTTGAGCAACCTGGTCATGAGAGTTGTTCTCATCCCATACAAGATACTACTTACATACACAGAAGCAAGCAAGTTAAATCTAAACTGCATAGCAAAAGAAAAAGTCCTGTAGCACAGCATGTCTAACAGACTGATGTAACCCATACAAGGCACAACGCTTAAGTTGAGCTAGTTATAATGTTCTAACAGAGTTGGCATAATACATGGTCAAAGATAGCAAACACTGTAAAGAAGAACTTAGATCTTAGTAGTTCCAATCTTTACATTTCACTCTTCTTATTGACAGAGAAGACTTGATTATGCCTGAACACATTGCACACAGACATTAAGACACAAATGTAATCCTTAGCACTGTCTTTTACAATCTGCTTTAGGGGTATGTTGCATCTTTATTTTTCTCTAGGGTGATCAAAAATCATAAATTGTTTAATGGTAGCAAGATTTCTTTAATCTGTAAAGGTGGATCTGGCCAGGCTCTAGCTTCACAGATAGAAAATTTGCAGGAAAACAGCAAGAGCAAAGAAGCTTTATTGCTTTGCCCAGTGTGAAATTACCCATAATAATGTGTTTTTGCTCATCCTAGTAATACTGATCCCTTAATGTTCACACAACAGTTAAGCAGTCATGACACTCAGTTATAAGTTAGATGCTTTCTGTTGACATCTTGGATAACCATGACAGTCGTTGAGGTCAGTGCTAGGCAGATTTGCTGACTGTCATTTTCATGACAGTTGTGCCATATTCGTGCTGTCTTGTGGTGAGAGGGTAGCAGCCCTTTATAAAGTTGATGTTTCTAGGTGTTGACATAAGCTAACTATCTCTTGTTGGTGTCATTAAAAAACTTTTTTTGCTATGGGGTATTCTCTCTTTTCCCCCTTTGTTTTTAAATTTAATTATTTATTTGTTGTTGTTTTCAACCTAAAATTAAAATGGATGTTGTGTTATAATGAATTTTGATTTTCCCTCTAAGTGTGTAAAATTATAGCAAACTGGTGAGATAACATACAAGTCCATATGAACATTTTCTCTAATTACACAACAATCAAACAACCATAATATTCAGTCCTAATTCACATGGTGTTGTGGTACGTTCTTCTGATTGATGCTTTTGATCTCAGATTATCATCTCAGTTACTGTAATCGATGTTCGACTTCATGGGAAATGCTATTTCCTCATAGTCTTGATTCTTCTGCCATTGTGTATTGCAGTTGATGATTGCAGTTGACAGAAAAGAAAGGTCTGAGGTGGCCTCATTTTGGCCATCCAGTATCTGTAGAGAGCCTACAAGAATGCTAGGGAGGGACGTTCTAGAGTGTCAGGAAGTGATAGGACTAGGGAGAATGAAATGAAGCTGGAGGTGGGGAGATTCAGGCTGGATGTGAGGAAGAAGTTCTTCACTGTGAAAGTGGTGAAGCCCTGGAATGGGTTGTCCAGGGAGGTGGCTGAGGCCCCATGCCTGGAGGTATTTAAGACCAGGCTGGATGAAGCTCTGGACGGCCTGATCTAGTGTCAGATGTCCCTGCCTATGGCAGTGGGGTTGGAACTAGATGATCCTTGAGGTCCCTGCCAACCCTGACTGATTCTATGATTACATATATTTTTTAATTATTTTGTTGTTGTTGTTTTTCATATATTTTTTAATTTGTAACTTTTTAATTTCATTTTTATCAATTTTTAAAGTATATTTTTAATAAATTTGGTTTGGTTTGATTTTATTACATTTTTTTAAAGTTCAATTTTAATGTTTTCATTATTTTTATTTTTTTAAGTATTATTTAATTTTTTATTTATTTTTATTTTTATTTTCCTGTAAATTATTTTTATTTTTCTTTAATTTCTTTATTTTTTTTTCTTTTTTTGTTATTTTATTTCATTTTTTGTAATCTATTTTTTCATTTTTTCATATTTTAAATTTTTGTATTATTCTAATTTTGTTTGTGTTTTTTTCATTTTATTTTGAATGTATTTTAAAATTATTTTCATGTATTTGATATTTTTATTTTTAATCTAAGTTTTTAAAAACTTTTTATTCATTTTTTAATTTGTTTTTTAATTATTTTTATACCATGTTAATATATTTTTTGTCACTGTATTTTTTTAGCTATACTTTTAAATTTTTGTTAAATTTTTTGTTAATTTTTTGTTAATTTTAATATAATTTTTATAATTTTCTAATTTTTAATTTTTTTTAATTTAGTGTTTTTGTCATTTTTAATTTAGTTTTTTTAACTTTAAAAAAATTATTTTTATTTTGCTGTAATTTATTTTTTATGTTTTTGAAATTTTTTTATTATAATTAATTTTTTGTTATTTTTCCCTTTTGTTAATTTTTAATTTTTTTTGCATGTTTGATGCATTTAATCTATTTTCTATTTTAATTTTTGCTTTTTGCTTTTTTATTTTTTAACCTTTTCTATTAATTATTTTTTATTTTTCATTTAATTTTCTTGAATTTTTTTAATATTTTTTTTGTTTATTTTGATCTAGTAGTCTTGATAATCCTTATTTGGTTTTTTTGCTAATAATCCTTATGGGTTTTGTTAATAGCTATTTTTTGTTAGTAAACCTTATGATTTTTAGTTTGTTATTATTTTTTATGGTTGTTGTTGCTTTTATTATTATCTTGTTAAATTGTTTTAATTTTGAATTTTTGTTTGTTTGCTTTTAATTTGTTCTCTATTATTATTTTTTGTTATAGTTTGGTTTTGGTTTTTTACATACATTTGTATATATGTATATATGTATATGTGTATATATATATGCACATTTTCTAATCTTTTTTTTACTTTTTTGTTGTTACTATTTTTGTATTATTTTTATTTTTTCTAGTCAGTGTCTAAGAAGGAAATAGAAAGATATTACATTAGTTAAGGAATACTTTTAAAAATTAATTCCTATTTACTACAAACCTTAACTATATTACATGGAGCTCCTTTGAAATGCCTAGGCACACAACTAAGAAGGTTTGAACTAAAAGACAATCTTGCAATTTGAACTCATTACTAAGTACATATACCTTACTACAATTATTATGTACTAAGTACCTGTAAATACCAAATGCTTACTATTCATTATGCTTACTATTCATTATGCTTACTAGGAAGACTTAGCAAAACTCTAAACAACAGAACTCTGAAAGATATTACAATCAGAAATGATGAAATTAGCACTGTTGCTTTAAATCAGAACAGAGCTTTGGTAGAGTAGATTTGTGCCAGAAAAGGGAGGGGGGATGTGGGGGGTGGGGTAAGGGGGTGGCTAGCAAGGTGTGCCCTAGTTGCAATTTTTTCTGCGGTAGGGTCTTAACAACTTGCAGCCTATCATGTCTGTGACCTCTGTTCCACCCATACTGGATTATCTGTTTTCCATTCTAATTTGAGGGTTGGTTGCTGACCAGTAGCCGCTACAGAAAAGGATCAATAGAGAGTTTTGCTCCTAGCTAATTCAAGGCATCTCAGCCCAATAAAGCAACTGGAAGGGTTAGCACATATGGTCTTACAGTGATTGATTTACCGTTGTTAAAAACTAATTGCACTGGCTCTTTTCTGACCCAGGTTGTTTGGATACCTTTTAAACCCATGACTCCAGAATTTGCCATAAGCAATGGCTAGAGACCATTCCATTTATGGCAAGGTATTATAGTGACCTTGTCTCCAGTATCCACAATCATTGAAAGTTGTATAGTTTGGCCACAAGGGTGTCTGATAGTTACAATCTGTTTAGGTTCCCTTTTGGATTTCTAGGGCCAATAAGGTATTAGGCATACTGGTGGAAACAAAGCCTTCTCGCCCTCAAATCCTGTTAGAAGTTTAGGCACTCGGGACTCAAATGGTATTAGCTGAGCAATTTTTGTCCCAATAGGAGTGCTAACAGGAGGGGTAATGGTATAGAGCATAATTTTTATAGCCCAGTCATAATCAGAACCTATTGAACCAGGAATTATAAGGATGCCCTGTCTAGAGGTAGACAATCTGCCAATTAACAGAGCACAGGGTCTGTGACCCAGAGGACTGTGCTGATTGGACTCAACAACAACATTTGTGGACTCAAGAGTGATATCCACTGCTGTTGCCAGGTCTGCTCCATGCTGCCAGAGCTGCCGGGGGGTGTGTGTGTGTGTGTGCGGTCCAAGCACCCTGCTTTGGTGTCATTGTGCAGGGTGTACTCACACTGTGGGAGCAGTTTCCCTGCCTACGACAATCTGGAGTAAAATGATTAGGTCTGTGACAGTGAGCACAGCACTTTCGAGTCTGTCCAGCAGTTGGGCAATTTGATTTAAGGTACCTAGGTTTCCCAGAAGTACAATGTTTTCCACCCAGGTTGTTTCCCTTTTGCAGTGGTCATACTGGTGGTTTCATGACTGTTTCTATGGCCGTGGCTAGATATGTTCATCGGTGCTTCATTCATCTGCCACATCCAGCAGTCGTGAGACAGTGGCATCTGTTGGTAAAATGCTGAGAACCTGTTTAGTTTTTTCATTAGCATTGTCAAATGCCAGAATATCCAGCATTTTTACCTTCATATCGTGAGTCAAATCCGGATTAGTATTTAATGCCGTATGTAAGGTATCAACAAAGAAACCAAATGGCCCTGTTAGATCCTGACGAATAATGAGAAGCACAGGATCAGATTTATTGTCCTGGATTCTCGACCACTGTTTGATCGCTAAATCCTGACTTAATTATAAGGCCTTATCAGGAAGTTGCATTTGCTGATAGGATCTAGCAAAAGTCTTGCCCCACCGAGGTGATTATCAGTGACACCTTGTAAAGAGTCTGCTGTCTGCTGGGGGATGGGTTCCACATCATTGCAAGTGAATTACCACTTATTGAGAAGTTGCAAGGTCTGATGTGGTGTTATTTCCAACCCTCTGCTTGCTAACATGGGTTGAAACTCAGACAGTGTTGTCTTAGGATCTAACTTTTTTTTTGCAATCAGAATATCATCCATAGAATTATAGATGAGGCAGTCATGATAAGTCTGTCTAAATGGGAACAAAGCCCAAGCCACATATATTTGGCAAGGGTGGGAGAATTCTGTATGCCTTAAGGCTACCCATTGATATCGTTGGGTGGAGTCTGCCTTAATCGATGGCTCAGTAGATGCAGACTTCTTTGAATTCTCCAGATGTAAGTAAATTGTAAAGAAACAATCCTTCAAATCAATAATAATCAGGTCCCAATTTGGGTTGACTGGGATTTGGGAGGCCACGTTGTAAGGCACCCATCTCCTCCATGATCAAGTTGATTGCTCTCAGATCATGTAGTAAATGCCATTTGCCACCATACGTGTGTCAAAAGGGGTTAACAAGTGTGTTGAGAACAATTGATTATAGCAGTTGTGTATCCTGACTTTAACCCAGAGGTAGCTATGGCTTGTCTAGCTTCTTTTAACATTTTTCAGTCCAGAGATTGACATATTCGTTGTTGACCTTCTAATACCACAGGAGATGCATGTACGGGAAAATCTACAGATTCTCCTTCTATTACTGCATTTCTCACAATACCTTTCCACTGGTGCAGTGGGACAGTTCCCCGTCCCTCCCACCTCCCAATCCCTTACACTATCGTCCCATCAGAATTCAATTGTAGCCTCCTTCACAGTGATATTTTCTGCTGACAATGCCTGGGATTTGAGAGGCAGGGGGAGTGTAGCACAGCTGAAGCTGCTGGGGGGGGGCTGCCGCTGGGACGCCACCATGGGGACGGCCCCCGGGGCCTCTGTCCTGGCTGTTGCTGTGTGGGCTGCCACTACAGTCAGTGCTGCCAGAGTCTGTGGTGCAGCGGTTGGTGCCGCCTCGGTTGGAGCCATCAGTGCCGCCTGGGTCAGGGCCACTGGGGCTCGCGGAGGCCACTAGGGCTTGCAGGAGTGGTACAGTCATAAAAATGCCATAACTGCAAGCCTCCAAGCACTCCATTTTTTCTAAGAGGAGCTGTAAAACAAAGTTGGTACTGTTTGATTTCTTAGTGTTGGTGTTTTTGTCTTCCGAATCCGAGCCATCGCTGGCGGTATTAGAGGAAGATGTTGATGAACAGGATCGAACACGCTGAACCACAAGTTTCGCTGCCTTTTTATCACTTTTTCCCTGCTGGGTGTGAATGGCAGTGGTGGTGGCTGGTGAACGCAGTGTGTTCGCCAAGATGGTGGGCGTGGCATCTTCTTGCAGTGAGCGTTCATGCTTTCCGACCTCCATTTTGTTTTCACACATCTTTTCAGTCCGATCAGGATTCGCTTCTGCCACTACTGACATAGCAGCAGGAGATTTTTTTCTGTGGAAAAGAACGGTAATAAGAGAGCTGCGATTCGTGTAGAAGGAGGAATAGCGGGTAATTGAAATTGTGACGAGGACGCTGATGGAGCAGCGGATGATGCGGGGGGAGGAGGCGGAAGGTGCAGAGCCTTCCGAATCTCCCTGTTTCATCTCGGTTAGAACCAATGCCACAGCAGCTGAATCAGAGTAGACTGTCCTGCTTTTATAGATTGTAGTGTATGTGACGATTCACCACACAGTGCTATAGCAAAAAGCTTCTTTTTAAGTATTTAAGCACCTCATCCCACAGTGGGGCTCCAATTTTGTCCCATGATTCTGTAGTGAAAGCTTTGGTTGCTGTGGGGATAGAATCATGATTCCAGGCCCAGGCTACTAGCCCTTTTAAAATCCCAGAATCGTAAGCAATACCTCTCATGGAGAGAATAGTTTGGAGGGCATTTAGCATAGCCTCTTCTTTGTCACAGAGTGCTTCCCCGTGCCCTCCCGGCTGCTTCACCGGGCCCTGGTGAGATTTGCTTCCTTTTCTGAGTGCACACTGCTTATTTTGACAGCACCAAGGCAGTGCTAGTTTGACCAGCTTTCCATGTCTCTCAGAATGTATCTCTCATGCTGACTCGAGCAGCATCATGGTCGGAGGATCTCTTCACAAGTTCGGTGCCAGCTGTCAGCCGTGGAGACTGGAGTCAATACAGACAACCAATATGATCTAGTATTGTTCCTTTATTGCTCCAGTATTGTGTGAGTATAGTGCGAGCATCGTGAGTATAGTATAGCAAAGTAAAGTGCGTATTAAGGGAACTTCTACAACTTGTATAGACTCGGAGAGCATCGTTGGCATAGCTTCATTGGTTACAATGAGTGACTACACATCGCACTATTATAGATTACTGGTCAAACTACTAATAATACGCAAGGTTGTTGATGCAGGTCCGTGTCCTGTTATTCCAAGATAACTATGTTTATAGCTACCAGTGCCCAGCTTTAGTTACATGCTGCAGTCACAGCACAGTTTTGTTTCACTGCTAGCCACTTCTGCACTTATGCTGAGCATGCCCTACCACCATGTCAGGCTCTAGGCCTACACTGCCGGATTGCTCACACTGCTTGTCGCTGGCATTGCCACAGATACCAAGCTGGGGGCAGGTGTTGATCTGTTAGAGAGATAGAGGGGCTTTGCAGAGGGACCTCGACAGGCTGGACAGATGGGCAGAATCCATGAGATTTAACACAGGGGAGGTTTAGGCTGGATGTTAGGAGGAAGTTCTACACAGAGAGAGTGATTGCCCAATAGAATGGACCGCCCAAGAAGGTGGTGGAGTCACCGTCATTGGAGGTGTTCAGGAGGAGATTTGGTAGGGTGCTTGGTTGCATGGGTTTATTTGATTAGGTGGGTTGGATTAGTTGATAGGTTGGATGCAATGATCTTGATGGTCTCTTCCAACCTGGTTTATTCTGTTCTATTCTGTAACACTGCATGGGGTTATTGCAGCCAAAGTGCAGCGCCCAGCGCTTGGATTTGTTGAATGTTATCATGTTGGACTCTGCCCATCTGTCCTGACTGTCAAGGTCCCCCTGCCGAGCCCTTCTATCATAGTATCATAGTATCAGTCAGGGTTGGAAGGGACCGCAAGGATCATCTAGTTCCAACCTCCCTGCCATGGGCAGGGACACCCCACACTAGATCAGGCTGGCCAGAGCCTCATCCAGCCTGGTCTTAAACACCCCCACAGATGCGGCCTCAACCACCTCCCTGGATAACCAATTCCAGGGTTTCACCACTCTCATGGTAAAGAACTTCTTCCTCACATCTAGCCTGAATCTCCCCATCTCCAGCTTCATTCCATTCTCCCTAGTCCTGTTACTACCTGATAACCTGAGAAGTCCCTCCCCAGCCTTCTTGGAGACCCCCTTCAAATACTGGAAGGCCACAATGAGGTCACCTCGGAGCCTTCTCTTCTCTAGACTGAACAGCCCTAACTCTTTCAGTCTGTCCTCATAGGAGAGGTGCTCCAGCCCTCTGATCATCCTCGTGGCCCTTCTCTGGACACTCTCCAGCATGTCCACATCCCTCTTGTGATAGGGGCTCCAGAACTGGACGCAGTACTCCAAGTGGGGTCTCAGCAGAGCTGAGTAGAGGGGAAGAAGCACCTCCCTTGACCTGCTGGCCACACTTCTCCTGATGCAGCCCAGGCTCTGATTGGCCTTCTGGGCTGCAAGTGCACATTGAGAGCTCATGTTGAGCTTCTCATCCACCAGCACCCCCAAGTCTCTCTCCTCAGGGCTGCTCTCCAGTCAGTCACTGCCCAGCCTGTATTTCTGCCCTCTAACAGATCAACACTTGCTCCAAACTTGGTGTTATCTGCAAATTTACTGATGATGAACTCAATCCCCTCATCCAGATCATCAATAAAGATGTTGAATATGATGGGGCCCAGAACTGATCCCCAGGGGACACCACTAGTGACTGGCCTCCAGCTGGATGTGGCACCATTCACCACCACTCTCTGGGCACAGCCCTCCAGCCAGTTTGTAATCCAGCACAGAGTGCTACTGTCCAAGCCACAGGCTGACAACTTGGCCAGGCATTTGCTGTGGGGAACAGTGTCAAAGGCCTTGCTGAAATCCAGGTAGACTACATCCACAGCCTTCCCCACATCTACCAGGATCATAAAAGGAGATCAGGTTGGTGAGGCAGGTCCTGCCCTTCCTAAATCCATGTTGGCTGGACCTGAGCCCTTGGCCATCCTTCAGGTGCACAGTGATAGCCCCCAAGATGATCTGCTCCATAATTTTCCCTGGCACTGAGGTCAGGCTGACAGGCCTGTAGTTTCCAGGTTCCTTGATCTGGCCCTTCTTGTGGATGGGCACCACGTTGGCCAGCTTCCAGTCTTCTGGGACCTCTCCTGTGAGCCTTGACTGTTGAAAAATGATGGAGAACAGCTTGGTCAGCTCATCTGCCAGCTCTCTCAGCACCCTAGGATGGATCCCCTCCAGTCACATCAACTTGTGGGGATCCAAGCAGCTAAGGAGGTCTCTACTTCCTCCTGGATCACAGAGCAACTATACTGCTCCCTGACTCCATCTGCCAGCTCGGGAGGCCAGTGGTCCAGAACACAACCTATCCAGCTATTAAAATTTGTGGCAAAGAAGGTGTTAATTACCTCTGCCTTTTCCTCATCTTTTGTTACTATGTTTCCATCTGTGTCCACCAAGGAGTGGAAGTTGTCCTTGCCCCTCCTCTTGCCATTAATATATATATAGAAGGATTTTTTGTTGTCCTTTACATCAGTGGCCAGTCTAAACTCTAAATGGGCTTTTGCCTCTCTAATTTTTTCCTACATGTCCTTAAACGTTCCAAGGATTACCTCACCTTTCTTCCAAAGATGTTACACCCTCTTTTTTCCCATAGTTCTTTTAGAAGTTCATTGCCCATACACACGGGCCGTCTACCCTGGTGGCTCATCTTCCTGCACGTTGTCACAGCCTGTTCCTGCACCTTCAGAAATTCTTTCTTGAAGTAGGTCCAGCTCTCCTGGACCCCTTTGTTTTTAAGTGCTGTTTCCTAAGGAACTTTCTGAGTTAGTTCCTTGAGTAGCCTGAGGTCTGCTCTCATGAAGTTCAGAGTGGAGGTTTTGTTTCTGCCCCTCTTAGCTTGAGTGCATGTTGAAAACTCAATTATTTCATGGTCACAGAACCCCAGTCAGCCTCCAACCACCACATCTCCCACCAGCCCTTCTCTATAGGTAAAAAGGAGGTCGAGCAAAGCCTTACCCCTCGTAGGCTCACGCAGCAGCTGGGATAAGGAGCTGTCCTCCATACACTCTAAAAACCTCCTAGACTGCCTCCTCTCTGCTGTATTAAGTTCCCAGCAGATATCAGGCAGGTTAAAGTCACCCATAAGAACAAGGTCTGGTGACCTTGAGACAACTTCTAGCTGCCTGTAGAATAATTCATCAACTTCTCCATCCTGTTTGGGTGGTCTATAACAGAGTCCAACCAGCATGTCAGCCTGTTGGCCTTCCCTCTAATTCTCACCCACAGGCACTCAACCTGATCATCCTTGATATCTGGTTCCATGGCCTCTAGTGCCTTCCTGACGTACAGGGTCACCCCTCCACCCCTTCTCCCTTGCCTGTATCTCCTGAAGAGCCTGTAGCCATCGACAGCAGTGCTCCTGTCACCTGAGTCACCCCACCATGTCTCTGTGATGGCAACTACATCGTAACTTCCCTGCTGTAACAAGGCTTCCAGCTCCTCATGTTTGTTTCCCATTCTTCATGCATTAGTGTACATGCACTTCAGTTGGGCTGCTGGTTTCACTCCTGATTCCAGCTTACCACCCTCAGACTCCTGTCTGGGGGGACTGGTTTCAACCCCTTCCTCCTTCGAATCTGGTTTAAAGCCCTGTGAATGAGACCTGCCAACTTCCTTCCTAGAACCTTTTTCCCTTTGGGGGATAGGCCATTCTCATGCACTAAGATCTTTCTCCTCCTCTGGGACAGATGTACTCCATCTGTTGCTAGCTTATCTGGTGCCACAGAAAGTTCCCCAAGATCAACCCCCTCAAAATTCTTTTGGTAATGCCAGCCTCTGAGCCACTTGTTAATTACAGCTGCTGACCTGCTCCTTTCTGTATTCCATCCTGGAACTAAGAGTATGGATGAAGAAGTTACCTGTACCCCTGACCCCTAAACCAGTTCTCCCCGAGCCTTGAAATCCTTTTTGATTGTCTTGGGAGCTCTGATTACAACACCATCGTTTCCTAACTGCATAACTATTAGGGAATAATTAGGGGATAGTAATCAGAGGGTTGCACCAGACTAGGCAGCCTTCTGGTAACATCTCTGACCTGGGCTCCAGGGAGGCAGCAGACTTCCCTGTGGGAAGGATCTGGCCAACATATGGGGCCCTCTGTTCCCCTCAGGAGGGAATCACCAATAGCAATAAACCTCCACTTCTTTTTTGAGGGAACAAATCCTGATTCTTGGGGGGGACATACTGTTTTGCCTTAGGCAACACCTCAGATGGTGTGTCTCCTGCCATGAGAATCACCTCACCCTCCACTTCCAGTGCCCCATATTTGTTTTGCAAGGGCAGAGGGGAAGGTGAGGGAAGATGTGGCGGTTTTGCTTTATGTCTCCTAAGAGGGACCTTTATCCATACCCCACTGCTTTTTGAGTGACCTGCCTCTGCTGGGGTTTCTTGAAGAGCCTGGTTACTCAAGTTCAACTCCCTTTTACATTCCCTTACATTCCTAAGTCTAGTAACTTCCTCCTTCAGTTCAGCCAGTAGGTTAAGCAGATAGTCGATCTGCTCACACCTAATGCAGGTGTTGTCTCCACTACTCTCCATTTCAAGTGCCAGGCTCCAGCACTCTACAGCCAGTTGCCTGGATACCTATCTGCTTATGTTTGACCTCAGTCTGGGTTGACACTGATCTTTTGAAGGCAGCCTTGCTTGCGAGTTGGAACCATCCCTATCCCTCCCCACCGACCTACTGGAAAAAAAATAAAGTAAGAGCTGTGGTGCATGTGTCTGGCTGTGGCCAAATGGGCAGCCAGCAGCTGTCTAGCAAAAGGCTCGACCACGCCAGCATTGGGCACATGTTAATTTCATGCAGCTGATGTCATGATCTCAGGCAGGCATGCAAGAAAACAGCTATGCCGGACCTCGCTCTCTGCCTTGGAGATTGCTGAGGTCCTCCCGCTCCTGAAAGCCTGAAAAAGGAAGCAGAATGAAGTACCTTTCTTGTCAAGCTCTTTGGTCTCGAGTGCCAGTCCCCATTGAGCTGTCTAGCAAAATGCTGATGAAAGACATACTGATGAAGATAAATATTCCACCATTTTCCTAATATACTTCAAAGAGGCCTATGTTATACCTCACTTTTATGCTCAGTTGCTGCCTATTTGCAGATAAAAATTCCAAGGTTTACGTTAGACTCCAATTAAAGATGTCTTTGGGGTAGTTTTGGGTACTTCTAAGGCAACTCTCCTTCCTTCAACTGACCACAGAGTAGCTGCTTGAGAACTGCAGTGTTTGCTCAATCTGCCTGTGCATCCTGCAGCAACTGGACCTTCGTTGGCAAGTGCATCAGTGCACTAGTTCTCCATTGTCAAGGTACAGAGACCCAGCAAGCATCATCTTGTCGCATCTACCTCATATGAAGCAAAACAATCCAGTTTTCTAATCAGTGAGTGTTTCTTCTGTGCCACATTCGAATAACAGCACAGTAAGGTAACACATCAATATATCTTACATATAGTGGAGAGTTTGATTCCACCATATCTAATTAAGTTTATCTGTAAGCACTAATTACTTTCTGAATACAAGACATATATATATATAAAGTATATATAGTGAAGTATACAAAGTATAATCGTGTATAAGTATAATCGTGATAATTCCAAACACTTAGAAAAAATAAATCTCGAGAGTGATCTCAAATTTCTAATGAAGATGGTTTCAAAACCTGAAAATCTTATTTTTATGCAGTACTAGTACATAGGGACTTCATATAATCTTTTCAGAAATTTCTGAAAGTCAGTGAAGACTGGAAAAGTTAAAAGCATCCCTATTGTTTGAATGTGAATTATGATGACCAGTTTGTCATGGTAGGGCCAAGTGGCCTGAGCACAAACCCAGACAGACCCTGATGTGTCTAGACATGGTCCCACTCTCCCCGCTCCTTTTTGCAGAAAGTCAGGGTAACATAGGAAAAGGAATAAAGGGGGCAGGACCATGTGTGTCTGTTAAACAAATTTAGTTCTGGGGTAAAAGTATGTGTACTAGCCACTGCTCCTGCCTGACCAGGCCTGTGTTTCTGGCCACAGCCTAGCAGAACCCTTTTCATTGGGTAACTATGTGCTGGCTTCAGTTGCCTTATTGTTGCAATTGGATCTAGGGTAATATATATATATATATATATATATATATATAAGCTGATTTCGAGTTGCTTTTGCATTGCCTTGCCTTCCTTGAACCTGCTGGGCCTATCTCCTTCTATGATCAGGTGACCTGCCTGGTGGATGTGGGGAAGGCTGTGGACATAGTCTACCTGGACTTCAACAAGGCCTGTGACACCGTTCCACACAGCACACACCTGGCCTAGCTGGCAGCTCATGGCTTCAACAGCAACACTTTGTGCTGGGCTAGAAACTGGCTGGAGGGCAATCCCAGAGAGTGGTGGTGAAAGGTGCCACATGCAGATGGCAGCCAGTCATTAGTGGTGTGCCTCAGGGATCAGTGCTGGGCCCCATCCTGTTCAACATCTTTATTGAAGATCTGGATGAGGGCATTGAGTCCATCAGCAGTACATCTGCAGATGACACCAAGCTGGGGGCAGGAGTTGATCTGCTGGAGGGCAGAGAGGCTTTGCAGAGGGACCTCAACAGGCTGGACAGATGGGCAGAATCCAATGGCATGAGATTTAACACATCCAAGTGCCGGGTTCTGCACATTGGCCACAACAACCCCATGCAGAGCTACAGGCTGGGGTCCGAGTGGCTGGAGAGCAGCCAGGCAGAGAGGGACCTGGGGGTGCTGGTTGATTGTAGGCTGAACATGAGCCTGCAGTGTGCCCAGGCAGCCAAGAGGGCCAATGGCATCCTGGCCTGCATCAGGAACAATGTGGCCAGCAGGAGCAAGAAGGTCATTCTTCCCCTGTACTCAGCACTGGTCAGGCGACACCTTGAGTCCTGTGTCCAGTTCTGGGCCCCTCAGTTTAAGAAAGATGTTGACTTGCTGGAACGTGTCCCGAGAAGGGCAAGAAAGCTGGTGAGGGGGTTGGAGCACAGGCCCTGTGGGGAGATGCTGAGGGAGCTGGGGTTGCTTGGCCTGGAGAAGAGGAGGCTCAGAGGTGACCTTATTTCTCTCTACAACTACCTGAAGGGAGGTTGTGGCCAGGCAGGGGTTGATCTCTTTTCCCAGGCAATCACCACCAGAACAAGAGGGCACAGTCTCCAGCTGCACCAGGGGAGGTTCAGGTTGGATGTTAGGAAGAAGTTCTTCATAGAACTAGACTGGAAAAGAAACCTCGTAGGGTCATCGTTGTAGGAGACTCCCTACTGAAAGGAGCAGAGGGCCCAATATGCAGACCAGACCCATTTCATAGGGAGATCTGCTGCCTCCCTGGTGCCCAAGTAAAGGACATAGTAGGCAAAATTCCCAAACTCGTGAGTCCTTCAGACTACCACCCACTGCTGGTCTTTCAGGTGGGTAGTGATGATGCAACAATGAGAGGCTCACAATCAATTAAAAGAGATTTCAGAACCTTAGGGCAACTGCTAAAGGGATCAGGAGCTCAAGTTGTGTTCTCTGCTATCCCTCTAACCTCAGTGATGGATGAGGGAACATTGAGGAAGAGCCAACAGGTCAACTCATGGCTCCGGGGCTGGTGCCATTGACAGGGCTTTGGGTTCTACAATCATGGTTTGGTTTATAAGGCAGCAGAGCTGAAAACAACTTATGGGACACACTTGTCCCAGAGGGGGAAAAGGATCCTGGGGCAGGAATTGGCAGGGCTCATAGACAGGGCTTTAAACTAGATTTGAAGGGGGGAGGGGTTGATAGTCTCCTGCTGGCCTGTGACAAACAGAGGGGCAGCTCACCCGAGGCAGAGGGATGGAGAGCTGGTGAGGGTTCTCAACTTGCTGCCCTGAGGCAAGCCACGAATGACACACCAGGACACCCTGTGGAAACCAAGGGGAGTTGGCACAAGAGGACGACAGGGCCAGCCCAGCTGAAGTGCTTCTATGCAAATGCACGCAGCTTGGGCAACAAACAAGATGAGTTAAGGGCCACCGTGCTGTTGGGACGCCATGACATAGTGGGCATCACCGAAACTTGGTGGGATGATTCCCATGACTGGAATGTAGGGATAGACGGGTATAAGCTTTTTAGGAAGGATAGGCAGGGAAGGAGAGGAGGAGGTGTTGCCCTCTATGTCAATAACCAGCTGGAATCAGCAGAGCTCCACCTGGGGAGGCATGATGAGATGGTTGAGAGTGTATGGGTTAGAATTAAAGGCAAGACAGGGAAAGGAGATATTACTGTGGGGGTCTCCTACAGGCCACCCGACCAGCAGAACCAAGCAGATGAGGCTCTGCACAGGCAAATAGAAGCGGCTTCCAGGTCACAAGGCCTGGTCCTCGTGGGGGATTTCAACCACCCTGACATCTGCTGGAGGGACAACAGCAAGGCACCAGCAATCCAGGATATTCCTGGACTGCATAGAAGACAACTTCCTCCTCCAAATGGTAGAGGAACCAACAAGAAAAGGTGCTACGCTGGACCTTGTTCTCACCAACAGGGAAGGGCTGGTAACCAATGTGAGGCTCAGAGACAGCCTTGGCTGCAGTGACCATGAAACAGTTGAATTTAATCTCCTCAGGGCAATCAGGAGGACCTATTCTAAGTTTACGACCCTAGACTTCAGGTGTGCAGACTTCAATCGCTTCAGGGATCTGCTAGCCAAAGTGTCATGGGACAAAGCCCTGAAGGGAAGAGGGACCCAGGACAGCTGGTCAGTATTCAAGGACCACCTCCTCTGTGTCCAGGAGCTATGTATACCTACAAGGAGAAAAGCAGGAAAGAATGCTAGGAGGCCTGCCTGGATGAACAAGGAGCTACTGGACACACTATTACTTCAAAAGAAACTCTACAGGAAGTGGAGGGAAGGACAGCTAGAATGAGGGGGGATATAAGGAAGCTGCCCGAGCAGCAAGAGGCCTGGTTAGGAAAGCCAAAGCAGAGTTTGAATTGAATCTAGCCAGGGAGGTTAAAGGGAACACTAAGAATTTCTATAGGTATGTTAATGGCAAGAAGAAGACTAGGGAAGTTGTGGGCCCCCTCAGAAAGGAAAGTGGTGAATTAGTCACAAGCGATGTGGAAAGGGCTGAGGTACTCAATAATTTCTTTACCTCACTCTTCACTGCAAGGGCCTCCAGCCACACTCCTGGTGTCATGGAAGACGATGCCAGGGACGGGGAGGAAGAACTGCCCATGGTAAGTGAAGATCAGGTTGGTGATCACCTGAAGAACCTGAAAGTGTTCAAGTCCATGGGACCCAACGGGATACACCCACGGGTGCTGAGAGAACTGGCAGATGAGGTTGCCAAACCCCTCTCTATTCTATTCCAACAGTCATGGCAGACTGGGGAAGTCCCCACAGACTGGAAAAGGGGAAACATTACTCCCATTTTCAAAAAGGGTAAGAAGGAGGAACCGGGGAACTACAGGTCAGTCAGTCTCACCTCTGTGCCCAGAAAGATCATGGAGCAGATCCTCCTGGAGATGCTACTGACTCAGAAGAATAGTGAAGAGGTGATTGGGAACAGTCAGCATGGCTTTGCCAAGGGCAAATCCTGCCTGACAAAGCTGGTGGCCTTCTATGAACAGGTCACAACATTAATAGATGAGGGGCGAGCAACTGATGTCATTTACCTGGACTTGAGCAAAGCCTTCGACACTGTCCTACACCACATCCTGGTCACCAAACTGGTGAAGCATGGGTTTGATGGATGGACCACTAGATGGATAAAGAACTGGCTTGATGGCCGCACCCAAAGAGTGGCTGTCAATGGGTCCATGTCCCAGTGGAGGCCAGTGACAAGCAGAGTCCCTCAGGATCAGGCCTGGGACCTGTCTTGTTCAACATCTTTGTGGGTGACATGGACAGTGGCATCGAGTGCACCCTCAGCAAGTTTGCTGATGACACCAAGCTGTGTGGTGCAGGAGACATGCTGGAGGGAAGGGATGCCATCCAGAGGGACCTGGACAGGCTGGAGAGGTGGGCACAAGCCAACCTCATGAGCTTCAACAAGACCAAGTGCAGGGTCCTGCATCTGGGTCAAGGCAATCCCAGGCATGAATCCAGGCTGGGCAGGGACTGGCTGGAGAGCAGCTCAGAGGAGAGAGACTTGGGGGTGCTGGTGGACGAGAAGCTCAACAGGAGCTCTCAATGTGCACTTGCAGCCCGGAAAGCCAATCAGGTCCTGGGCTGCATCAGGAGAAGTGTGGCCAGCAGGTCAAGGGAGGTGCTTCTTCCCCTCTACTCAGCTCTGGTGAGACCCCACCTGGAGTACTGAGTCCAGTTCTGGAGCCCCTATTACAGGAGGGATGTGGACGTGCTGGAGCGTGTCCAGAGAAGGGCCACGAGGATGATCAGAGGGCTGGAGCACCTCTCCTATGAGGACAGACTGAAAGAGTTAGGGCTGTTCAGTCTGGAGAAGAGAAGGCTCCGAGGTGACCTCATTGTGGCCTTCCAGGATCTGAAGGGAGCCTACAGGAAGGCTGTGGAGGGACTTCTCAGGCTATCAGGTAGTGATAGAACGGGGGGAATGGAATGAAGCTGGAGGTGGGGAGATTCAGGCTAGATGTAAGGAAGAAGTTCTTCACCATGAGAGTGGTGAAACCTTGGAATGGGTTATCCAGGGAGGTGGTTGAGGCCCCATCCCTGGAGGTGTTTAAGACCAGGCTGGACAAGACTCTGGCCAGCCTGATCTAGTGTAGGGTGTCCCTGCCCTTGGCAGCGGGGTTGGAACTAGATGATCCCTGTGGTCCCTTCCAACCCTGACTGATTCTATGATTCTATAGAAAGAGTGATTGCCCATTGTAATGGGCTGCCCAGGCAGGTGGTGGAGTCACCACCACTGGAGGTCTTTAGGTAGAGACTGGGCAGGGTGCTTGATGCCACGGTTTAGTTGATTAGATAGTGTTGGATGATAGGTTGGACTTGATGATCTCGAAGTTCTTTTCCAACCTGGTCTATTCTAGTCTAGCCTAGTCTAGTCTAGTCTAGTCTAGTCTAATTTCAAGTGGAGGTGAGATCTCCTTTCATGTTCATAGGACAATGATATTACACAAACTTATGATGAAGTTGCCTGAAGTTGCCCTGTCTCACATTGCCCTGCCCTGTCTTGAGTGCCCAGTCCAGAGCCTGGGGTAAAAGCTATAAGCCTACACACTGCAGGCTAGAAAACCATGAACCTCGGAGCTGGAGCCAAACCTTTCTTCCCCTTGCAATTAGAATTTTGCTATGCCTTAGTTTATCCAGGACAAAGCAAGTGCCCATCATGATAGCGTATCAGCCTGCCATCCTGCTCAAGCCAGACCATCCCTGAGACTGTGTGGCCTTCTTGCCTGCAACCAGCTTCACGTGGTACACAAGAGTGCCCCAAAAGGCTCAACAGTGAATACACAGCAGCACCCCTGCCCGCTTGGGTGGAACCAGCTGGGATTCATTAATTCATTGCCTCTTTGGCTTAACAGTTTTTGTGGAGTCTTCCCCCACTGTGGTCTAGCACCATTTCACTCCCAGGAATACTCTTTCCCTGTTACTTCCTCCCAGTTTGCATAAAATTGTTTAAATTGTTATATTTACCTAAATACTGTACATGCCCACTGTAAATATATATTCTAACCATATATTGAAACTATTTAATACATTTTTGGTAATTTTCCATATTAACAAAAGTTATTTTTAATAATATTAGTATTTTTATTATTATCCATTTGCCATATAGTATAAATTAAATAAATGTCCATAACACAGTTTAAGACCAGGAACTTCTACTACTTTTGTAGAGTTAAACAGCTCAAATAGCTCATGCCAATGACACATCCCTTTCTATACTAAAACAGTATTCATTATGTCAATATATTGCTGATTTATATATCAAAACTCATATAAAGTGAAAATTAGCTCCTCTTTTGAGATATATTACAAAACATAACACTACCAAAATTGAGGAATATTTTTGTATATTGCTGCCTAATATTTTAGTTATTTATGATTAGTGCTTTTCTGGCTTTACTCTTGTTAAGCATATTTATTTCCTTTTACACTAAACCTTAAGCTATGTGATCCCTGACCTGTAGGCACTGGACAGTTACACACCCTGTATTACAGTCCATAGAATAAATGACATCTATTCTACAAAAAAAGATGTGTGGATTTAGTGGTTGATCACCATTAGAGAAAAGAAGTATCAGAAGACTAGAGAGAAGTACTGACACAACACAGACATTGTCTCAAATTTTCCAGAATCTAAACAAGTGAGAGGAATAGTAGATACATGAAAGACCAAATGTAAATTTTGTTAGTGGGATAAAAAAACCCCTTTAATTCATTTAAAATATCTACTCTTGTTGATAGATTCTAAATTAGTAAATTTGTGGACGACACCAAGCTGGGGGCAGGTGTTGATCTGTTAGAGAGCATAGAGGGGCTTTGCAGAGGGACCTCTACAGGCTGGACAGATGGGCAGAATCCAATGGCATGAGATTTAACACATCCAAGTGCTGGGTTCTGCACACTGGCCACAACAACCCCATGCAGAGCTACAGACTGGGGTCCGAGTGGCTGGAGAGCAGCCAGGCAGAAAGGGACCTGGGGGTACTGGTTGATGGTAGGCTGAACATGAGCCTGCAGTGTGCCCAGGCAGCCAAGAGGGCCAATGGCATCCTGGCCTGCATCAGGAACAGTGTGGCCAGCAGGAGCAAGAAGGTCATTCTTCCCCTGTACTCAGCACTAGTTAGGCCACACCTTGAGTCCTGTGTCCAGTTGTGGGCCCCTCAGTTTAGGAAAGATGTTGACTTGCTGGAACGTATCCAAAGAAGGGCAAGAAAGCTGGTGAGGGGTTTGGAACACATGCCCTTTGAGGAGAGGCTGAGGGAGCTGGGGTTGCTTATCCTGGAGAAGAGGAGACTCAGAGGTGACCTTATTTCTCTCTACAACTACCTGAAGGGAGGTTGTAGACAGGTGGAGGTTGGTGTCTTCTCCCAGGCATCCAGCACCAGAACATAAGGACACAGTCTCAAGCTGTGCCAGGGGAGGTTCAGGCTGGAGGTTAGGAGGAAGTTCTACACAGAGAGAGTGATTGCTCAATAGAATGGACTACCTGAAGGGGTGGTGGAGTCACCATCACTGGAGGTGTTCAGGAGGAGACTTGTTAGGGTGCTTGTTTGCATGGTTTAGTTGATTAGGTGGTGTTGGATGAAAGGTTGGACATGATCATCTTCAAGGTCTCTTCCAACCTGGTCTATGCTATGCTATGCTATGCTATGCTATGCTATGCTATGCTATGCTATGCTATGCTATGCTATGCTATGCTATGCTATGCTATGCTATGCTATTCTGTTCTATTCTACTGAAAATCTCCATAGAATGATTTTAACAGTAAGAAGTTCCTGAACCAGACAGAAGTCAGAACAATCAGACTACCATTTAGCTGCTAAGCAAAATCAAAGTTTGTAGGATTTTTGCTCCCTATGCCTTTACTATGTTGCCCTACATAACAGTTTTCTTGTAATTTTCCACCATGATATAAAGGGTAAGAAATGGCATGCCTTAATCAGTATCTCAGTAAATGGGATCATCAGAAAATAAAAAAGACAGTGGTAGAGGCAGCTGAAACTGAAGGTGGAGTTTTAGATATGATATGGTATGACATTGAAATATACAAAGGACATAAGATTAAAAAAAATAAATGCCTTGGCAACTAGTACATTCTTTGATTTGGTGGGTTGTTTTGCACCGGAAAGACCTTCTTCATTATGGTCCCAGTAAGAAAGGCACTTAGTAAGTTATCACTTTAAATGTTTTTATTGCTACTAAAATTAAGATAATAATATAGATAATATTGCATAACTTTGTATGCTGGGAACTCAAAGCTGTTTAACAGTGAACAGACTCTGACAGACATGCAGCCTGCCATGTAGACCCTGTACATAGTGGAGACATCTCATTTTTGGTCTCTCAAGATATTATATGATTTTCTTTAGAGGAGACTAAGCTCATAATTTCTACACTTTATGAGAAATTACATCCTTACAAGGTCTTGCTGTGGTTTTAGATAAAGGCAAGGTCGCAGTGATGGCTTTGTCACCTTTACTGAAAGCTGCCTGCAGGCTACTCTGCTGCTTTCTGGTTCTTGAGGTTACCTTACAGTTAAGAGATTTGTGCAGCCTGAAGGTGAGACTGCATGCTCAGCCCCATGCAGCACAGTACTGGACTGGTCATACTCAGATTAACTGTATTGTGAATCCCTAGTTTCTTCAAGTGAAATAATATGCTCAGGATTTCTTCCTGGTGGGACTTTTGAGAAGTTAAAAGAGTTTTTTAAAACCTTAGCTGCCACTGAAATTACCTATTCAACAGGAGAGCAGAATTTATATATTTATTTTTTTAAATAATTCTGAAGTGTAGCTTTCAGTCTGACAGCATTTCCTTTTAGATGCAATTTTAGTTGTTTGAGTAAAATGGCTCTTTTTGTTTTGTGTATTTTGCTGTCTTTATCTTTGTGTTTTGGGGTTTTTGTTTGTGGTTGGCTTTTTTTTATGTGTGTGGGCAGGCAAATGGAGAATGAGGAGGCAGAGCCCCCCCCCCCCCCTTCCTCCTGACCCCTGTACAAACACAAGGAATACACAGGAAGATTTCCTGGGGGACAATACCTGGACACATACTTAAGGACTAAAAAACTGTATAAAAAGAGTTGGGTGATACTGGCAGAGCAGAATAAAGAAGACGACACCACACACGGGAAACATCATGGGGCAACACAAAAGAACTTGGACTCTGAAAACTCTCTCTCTACCTCTGATCAATGGTAATATAACTCCTTTCCTGCTCTCTCCATCTTTTCCCTATTTCTATTTTTTACCTCTCTCCCCCCCCTCCTTCTGTTCTGTCCACTTTATTCAGTTAATAGCCTCTGTTAATAAATAATCTTGCTGTCGATATTTTGGCCTCATTTGTGCCTCTAATTTCGTAACACAGGAATATTCAAAAGAACTAAGTTTCTTTCCCTCTCTTGACCAGGACAGGTTGTTGTGGCCAGTGTGTACGACCTGGCACTTAGACATGTTGAATCTCATGCCACTGGCCTTTGCCCACCCATCCAGCCTGTCAAGGTCTGATGGAATGAATTTAGGGAGTAGAACCTCAAGCAATGCTCAGCTGATAGAAGGAAATGTTTTAGCTCTTGTAGGCCACAAACCTTGGGACCAAACTGCAGCTGTGTAAAGAGAAAAAAGAATTTAGCTAATTACCAACGACCATTGTGACTCAGGGAAGCCACACAACGACCTGAGAATTAGAGCTGGTAAACATTGCAATAGAGTCTTTTGTCTTCTCTCTGAACTTAGATAAAGAGATGTGTGATCGTTTGTCTTTTGTCTAACACCTGTCGCAGCCTTGCCAAGGGATGTGTGCTCCCTGGCATTTTCTCGGCAGCCAATCACGAATCTGTAACTGTCGCACGGACACATCTAATTACCAATCCCGAGCTGCTTTTGATTATGTTAGCCTATGTAAAGAAAAGACTTTGTACAATAAAGTAGACACTTTGCTTGCATCTCCATCCCTCAATCGCAGTAAGGGTCCCTCTGCAGAGACCTCCTACCCTCTAACAGATCGACTCCTGCTCCCAGCTTGATGTCATCTGCAAATTTACTGATGATGGACTCAATACCCTCATCCAGATCAACAACTAAGATATTGAACAGGATCGGGCCCAATACTGATCCCTTGGGGGCACCACTAATGACTGGCCACCAACTGGAAGTGGCGCCATTCACCACCACTCTCTGGGCTTGGCAATTCAGCCAGTTCCTAACCCAGTGCAGAGCGTTGCTGTCTAAGCCATGGGTGGACAGCTTTGCCAGGAGTTTGCTATAGGGGATGATGTCAAAGGTTTTGCTGAAGTCCAGGTAGAATACATCCACAGCATTCTTCATACCCACCAGGTGGGTCACCTTATGATAAAAGGAGATCAGGTTGGTGAAGCAGGACCTGCCCCTCCTAAATCCATACTGGCTGATCTTGATCCCTTGGCCATGCTGTAGGTGCTGTGTGATTGCACTCAAGATGACCTGTTCCATAACCTTGCCTGGCACTGCGGTCAGGCTGACAGGTCTGTAATTCCCTGGCCCCTCCTGGCCCTTCTTGTGGGTGGGTATCACACTGGCTAGTTTCTAGTCATCTGGGACCTCTTCAGTGATCCAGGACTGTTGAAAAATGATGGAGAGCAGCTTGGCAAGATTGATGTACTATATACAGAGCATTGATATAGCACAGCCAGAAGCTATCGAAGCATTCTAACGCTGTTCGCTCCAACACTGGGTCTAAGCAATTGCTGTCCTTAGGGACAAGAAGTTTTAATTTCACTGTGCTGACTCTACATCTACTCTACTGTGCAAGACTCTACATTTGCTATTACCAGATATCTTTGCATGGCTAGATTACCAGAGCCATTGATTCACTAATTTTGATGTCCACAAAACACTAATTTTAATATCTGCAAATAATTTTAATTTGAATCCCTATCCATAATTATTTCATTTTTGGTTACTGAATTGTAACCTACCTCTCTACATAAGTGCGTATCAACAAAAAATTTGCTTGTTACCAGCTCTATTAGTTAAATAATTAGGAAATTGTATTTTTATTTGAATGTTCATTACTTTTTAAATTTATCTCTGATCAATGTAAGTTATAGGTCTATCAATTCTAAGTGACTTTATCCACTAGACAGGTTGCCCAGAGCTCTGTTGAGCCTCACCTTGCATATCTCCAGGGAAGAGCCTCAACTACTTTCCTGGGCAACCTCTTCCAGTATTCCACTACTCTTATGGTGAAGCACTTGTTCCTAACATCCAATCTAAATCTGCTGCTCTCTAGTTTGAAACCATTGTCCTTCACCCTATTACTACAGATCTTTCTAAAAAATCTCTCCCCATCTGTCTTGCAGACCCCCTTCAGAAACTGGAAGGTTGTTATTAGGTCTTCCTGGGGCCTTCTGTTCTCCAGGCTGAACAGCCCCAGCTCCCTCAGCCTGCCTTTGTAGCAGAGGTACTCCAGTCCCCTGACCACTTTTGTGGCCCTCCTTTAGACCTGCTCCACCAGGTCCATGTTTTTTCTGTATAGAGGGCTGCAGACCTGGACACAGTATTCCAGGTGAGGTCTCACCAGAGCACAATAAAGTAGCAAATCACCTCTCTGGATCTGCTGGCCACACTCCTTTTGATGCAGCCCAGGATGTGATTGGCCTTCTGAGCTGCAAGCACACACTGTCTGCTTATGTCCAGCTTCTTTTCTATCAGCACCAAGTCCTTTTCCACAGGGCTGCTTTCTACCACCTCACCCCCAGCCTGTACTGATAGTGAGCATTGTTCCAGCCCAGGTGCAGGACCCTGCACTTGCTCTTGTTGAAATTCATGAGGTTTACCTGGTCCCCCTCTCCAGCTTGTCCAGCTCCCTCTGGATGATATCCCACCCCTCTGACATATTGACAGCACCACTCAGCTTGGTGTCATCTGTAAACTTCCTGATGGTGCACTTGGTTCCACTGTCTGTATCACTAATGAAAATATTAAACAATACAGACCCCTGAGGGACACCATTTGTCACTTCCCTCCATCTGGACTTCAAGCCATTGAACACCACCTTCTGGATGCAACAATCCAGCCAATTCCTTATCCACTGAACAGACAACACAGTAATGAAAAAAGTGGGGGGAAAGGCAAGCACTGTTGTGCTAAATATTTAATGAAAGAGACCAGGCCTTACAGGCATCAGAAGCCAATGAGTTGCACAATCACGGGATAAAAAAAAGGCTGAAAGGGATTTAAGTAAGTCATGTAAATAATTTGTGAGATTTAATATGGTTTTACAATTGTGGGTATAATATTTGTTTGATTTGTGTTTTTATTTTTATGGTCAAGAGCACAAGACAAACATAAAGATACATGTGTAAAGTTGGGGCAAACTCTACAGCTGTTCAAAGCTGGCCATGCACCTATATTTTTCATGCAATTCCTCTCATCATTATCTGGAAAAAGAAATGTAAGTCTCTGTGGTGGTTTGAGCCTTAACTGGGAGTTAAGAGCTCAGATAGGGGCAAGGCTGAGAATCTCTCCCCCACTCCCCCTCCTCCCTCCCAACAGAGAGGGGAGAAAAGGAAGGAGCAAATCCACCAAACAATAATTTGGAGTCGGCTTGGGAGTAGAGGGGTAAAGAGTTGTCTTTAAGCAATATATATATAACAAAAACAGGAAAGGTTCACAAGGGCAAGGAACAAGGGTGGATGGGAGTGGGACAAAACCAAGAGAATAATACAAAACCAGTCTTTCTCTGAGGAAGCGTGGAGGCAGCGAGGAGAAGGATCAGGTCCGACCACGTGGCAGAGGAGCAGAAGGGCAGCTGCAGTAGCTCTCATCCAGCAGAGGCAGGAGCCAAAAGGGCTAACAGCTACGATGTCCTGCTTTTTATACCCTAGTTGGGCAGGGAGGGGGAGTGGAACAGACTCAGCTTCCCAGGGGAGAAACGCCCTGCAGGGAGTGAAAAGTACCTGCAAGCCCTCCACCCTGCTTTGTTTTTTATGTTTTCAGAAAAGGGCGTTAACCCACCACAGTCTCTGTACTCAAAAGTGTACAGAATATAGTCTCATAAAATTTGCTGAGCTTGACAAAGGCAGCAGCCATTGCCTGCATGACAGACCAACTGCCCATTCCAGCTCCTCCACACACCTGTAGGTTTTAGTACATAAGACAGTGTCCTCTGCATCCTTACTACTTAGTTTAGCCTCTCTGTAATGAGCTTATGTGGCAGATTTATGGTGACTGGGGGCTACAGTGTGGTGATTGGGGGACTACAGTGTTGAATTCTGTGAGAAGAATCCAGAGGCTTACCCTATGTATAAGAAAAAGATCACAGTATCACAGTATCACACTATTGCTAAGGTTGGAAGAGACCTCCAAGATCATCGAGTCCAACCTGTCACCACAGACCCCATGACTTGACCATGGCACCAAGTGCTATGTCCAATCCCCTCTTGAACACCTCCAGGGATGGCAACTCCACCACCTCCCGGGCAGCCCATTCCAATGGTGAATCACTCTCTCGGTGAAGAACTTTCTCCTCACCTTGAGCATGAACTTCCTCTGTTGCAGCTTGAGACTGTGTCCCCTTGTTCTGGTGCTGGTTGCCTGGGAGAAGAGGCCAACCCCTTCCTGGCTACAACCACCCTTCAGGTAGTTGTAGAGGGCAATGAGGTTGCCCCTGAGCTTCCTCTTCTCCAGGCTAAACAACCCCAGCTCCCTCAGCCTCTCCTCATAGTGCTTGTGCTCAAGGCCTCTCACCAGCCTTGTTGCCCTTCTCTGGACACCTTCAAGTGTCTTGATGTCCTTCCTAAACTGAGGGGCCCAGAACTGGACACAGGACTCAAGGTGTAGCCTAACCAAAGCAGAGTACAGGGGCACAATGACCTCCCTGCTCCTGCTGGTCACAGTATTCCTAATGCAGGCCAGGATACTGTTGACCTTCTTGGCCACCTGGGCACACTGCTGCCTCATGTTCAGGCGGCTGTTGATCAGCACCCCCAGGTCCCTCTCTGTTTGGCAGCTCTCCAGCCACTCCGACCCCAGACTGTAGCTCTGCATGGGGTTGTTGTGGACAAAGTGCAGTACCCGGCACTGGGACTTGTTGAATGCCATCCCATTGGACTCCGCCCATCTGTCCAGTCGGTCGAGGTCCCTCTGCAGGGCCCTTCCACCCTCTAACTGACCGACATCTGCTCCCAACTTGGTGTCATCTGCAAATTTGCTGATGACTGTCTCAATCCCCTCATCCAGATCATCAATGAAGACATTGAAGAGGATGGGGCCATGGGGCCCAGCACTGATCCTTGGGGGATGCCACTGGTGACTGGCCTCCATCTGGAGGTGGCACCATTGACCTGCACTCTGTGGGCCTGGCCCTCCAGCCAGTTCCTAACCCAGCGCAGAGTGTTGCTGTCCAAGCCAGGAGCTGACAGCTTAGCCAGCAGTTGGCTGTGGGGGACAAGATAACAAACAAGCAACCAAAACCAAACAACCAACCAAAAAACCCACCCCAAAAAAACAGCACCAAAAAACCCCTACCAAGAACACACAAATTACTTTATTTGAATGGGAAATTTGAGTTACGGGATTCTTTGATATAAGTTTTTTTATTCCTGGCTTGTGTACTGCCTTTATTACCTTCTCCCACCCCTATAAACCAAAACAGAATATACCCTCTTTAGTTCATCACTGCCTTTTTTCTTGTGTTCCACATTTTTATCTTTTTGTGGGTTTTGTTTGTTTGTTGGTGTGCTAGTTTTTGTTGGCTTTTTTGGTTAGTGGCTCTTTTTTAGTTATATTCAGAATAACAAATTAATTAAAGTATTTGAATTATTTAGAAAATAAATGTCAATGCATTACTATTGACAAAAGTACAACTTAAGATATTTATTGCCACTCTAAAGCAGTAACAGTTGTTAGCAATGTCCTCAAAGAAACAGCAAAGTAGTATCTGAAGGAAAAGTAAATTCAAAAAAGGAAGCATCTCTGACAGAAGATCACATTTGAGGAAAATCACCTCTTTTGTTTATACAGAAAAAACAAAGAAAAATTTTAAACTCAACTGTTCACAAATCATTATTTTGCATTTATAACTAAAGATTATACGAAATGGTCACCTTAAGACTGGCCAAAAGAAAGGTTTCTTTTTGTGAAAGATATCTTAGCTAATTTCAGTGCCAAAGTAAATCAAACCCAGTGCCAAAGTAAATTTTTTATTATTGACTACAAGTGGATTCTTGTGGGGAAAAAAATAACCACAAAACCAACACTTTACAATTGCATAAATATATTAATGAATTAAATGTCATTTTATATATTTTTTTTATATGTGCTTCCTGAAATTGTCATCAAAGATCACTACATTCGTGATATTATCAGGCAATTATGACTACTATTGATTAAGGCAAGGTAGTTTGCCTTTTGATTACAATCATCTGGAGTGCCATGTGTTCAAGGATAATTGTCATTCCCATGAAATGGCTAAGAACATTGCAACAGTTCCAGGTCTCACTATTACAGGGTCACAGAGTCACAAATGTGAGGATTCCTGAGGAATCAATTAAGGGGGAAAAAAAAAAAAAGTAAGAGAGTATCATCATGTATTTGAAGACAGAATGAATCTTTCAATCCTAGTGAATAGGAAGAGTAAAATTGCAGTCTGATTTTAGGTGACTGTAAAATGCCAGTTGTATAATGAATGGAACTTAACTAAAAATAGCTTATTTGAACAAAACAGAAGCAAAGAAAACAGAGAAATTTTGCTAGTGATTTTTTTTCACATTTCTGCTTTCTGCCAATGACTTTTAGTCATAAAGAGAGCATAAAACCCAGATAGATGCCAAATTTTGCTCTCCTTCCATAAGATTGGAGCTTTTGGATTACAGAGAAGCAGTAGAAGAGAAAACCACAACAAAATGGTAACATAACTGCTCCCATAGTTTCTTCTTTGCCCATTGCACAATGTTAAATTTACAACAGAAACCATATCATATCATATAAATTGACTGTAATTAACACATACATTAAATAAGAATATTTTATATGCATTTACACACTATACTCATTGTCCATATTGAAGGATTGATACAAATTATATAGACTGAAAGACACACTTAATTTCTGTAAGAAGTACAAGATATTAATCAAAGTAATTTCAGCTGCATTCCATACCAGATGAGTAGGGATAATAAATAAGTAAATAAATAAATAAAGTCCCCTGTAGCTTCTAGCAGAGCAGCACATTGTGAGGCAGTTTTTCAGCTCTGCATTTGCTGTGCTGAAGTGGTGGAAATAAAACCTGTCCTCTGTTAAATCATTAGAGAGGCCTATCCATTTTTAATAATTTGTTCTTGGAAAAGGATTTTGTTATCATGATTTTTTTATGCACTATATAACACCAGAGAGGCAAAGAAAAAGACATTTGCTCATTTGCTGTGACAGAACTCGGGTATCACTGCTACCTCTCCAGAGAAAAAACTTCTGTATAGATTGAAATAATTGAACTAAAGAAATGTAACAAGATCAAAACTCAGCAGTTAGTATTTTCCTCACTCATATAACATTTGCAATATTATATACTTATTATTTTAAGAAAATCACATTTTTCACTTTTGTTTTTTTTGGAGTTTTGAATGTCTCAGAGTACCATTAGGTGATAGTTCATGTGAGAGCCTGAGAACAAGTACTTAAGTCTTTTCCTACACTACTCCTTCCAGCCACTGTCACATGCGCACTGACTCAAATGCAAGGAACCCAAGGTTTTTATTTGCTGTTACTAACAGGGATAGTTTTCTCCCTAACACAGTCCTTTAAAGTCTACTTTGAGCAAGGATCACCTCGCTTCATGTTTGCTAAGTTACTACATCATAGTATTTTTGGGATTATCTGTTTTTTGAAACTTTGAGCTTATGTAAGTTCCCTCAGCAGCACATTTCTTCCTCTGCCTCATCACAGCATAGCAATATTCTGCCGATCCTATAAATGATACAATATTATCAAATTCATCAGTGACTCAGAAACCGTTACTGAATCAAGTCTACGAAGGTATCTGTCCTCTTTCATTTACATCCTCCAAGGTAGCAGCTGCCATATAGGCTGCTTTATTCCCACATTCCCAAACTGAGTGCCTACTGTGGCTTCACTGCACAGATAACTCAAGATACCTGAAATCAGCACCAATGGAAACACCAGAAGAATGAATAGAAAGGAAACACAGATTTGGACAGATGGAAAAAGTCAAGAGAGAGAATGCATGGGGGAAAAAAAAAAATCAGAAGGAATAATCTTATAGCCAAAGTCTGAAATTTCAGGAAAACAATTATACTGTTCAAATAAAAGTGTAACTGATTAGACACAGTCCACAAGGCAGAGTACATAGTTTATTTTAAAAGTGATTGTGTTATTATGTGTGTAATAAATAATTTGGTGCTTCAGTCAGCTCAACCTTATCTAAATTCCAAAGAACAAATGGAATATAAGACAAAAGTATAATTTAAGTGTACATTCATAGACAGATTCCCATTTTCAGTTATATCACCAGAGGGGCTCATAAAGTAAACCCCTATCTAATCTTCTATTTAAGGACAAAACTTTCTAAACTCACAGCTAGCTTTTTACCAGTATCTCAGTGTGACCGGTTTAGGCTGTGCCTTTAAGAAATGGACACTTTCTGAACACTCTGGCTGAATGTTTTTGATATTTGAATGAAAACAAAGATATGCTAAACTAATTTCATTGGTAGAATGCAACTGTAAGTTTTAGCTTAGTCTGTTCAGTCTATTCTGTCTGTTCTTCTCTGTCCTGTGGGCTGGCCTGTTTTCTCTCTGAAGCAACAGCTTGCTGAGCAGGAACGACCTTGCTAACCAGATAAGAAAGCTAACTCTTGCATACGCTTTGAGCTTAACAGAATTTTCTCCTTAATTACCTTTCTCTCTCTCTCACCCCTTTGGGAAAAAGGGGAGGTAGGGAGGGAGAAGGGGGGGACAGGCTGAACCCCCTGGCTGCAGGGGGTGGAGAAAGGTCTCCTATATTACATACATTGCTGTATATTTCTGTATATATATTGTAATTATTGTATATTTTTTGTACATATTCATTGCATTCCATTTCTGCTTGTAAATATAGCTTTCATCTGCTTCTCTGGCTGAGTTAGCTGTGGATTCTTTTCTGTGTGTGTGGGGAACTTTCTTACCCTGCCACAGCCAGTAAAAATAATGTCTTAAGAATACCGGCATTCATTTAATAGACCGTTTTAACAATTTTTCAGGAAAGCTATATTGTTCTCCTGTAGCATCTACTATCCCTTTACAGTTACCCTGTTGCTCAAGGTTTATTACATGTAATTTTCTCCACTAGTGATTTTCTAGCTCCACACCCTCTCTCCCTTTGCTTTCTAGATGCTTCATACATAGTTTTCCTGCATTTTTGTTAGGTCTTCTTTGAGGTTTGCTAACTCTTTTACTACACCGTCAGACAACAATGATACTGCATATATCACAAGTTTAAGGCAATATTTGAAAGGCTATTTCAGCTACTTCCAAAGAAAAAAATATTTGCTTTCTTGTGCAAAATCTGTACAAAATTGCCAGTCATTATGAGATAGAGTGCCAATTTTGAGTAGGGATGGAAAGACAGCTATCAGAAGATTAAGGCTCTAGTAAAATAACAGCATACAAAAGCTAATCTGAAACGAACACTACACAAAGGAAAGCCTTTCCCGCAGAGGTAGAATGCTTTCAGGCAAATACCACTGAAAGGTTAGAATCTCTTTTCCTAGTTCTATCCTTAACAGCTGATTTTAAAAATGGAATTAAAATTCTGATTTCACAGTCACTTTGCATCACACGCGATGTTCTATAATAATATCATATGCATATGACACACATGATATTTAAAAGCCAGAAGGCCAACTACTGATGAAATAATTAAATGCATAGTGTGTTATTACTGTGAAATACTTCTGATAGAAATGTAAAATATAGAAATGAATACAAATACAAAGCAAGCAATTTAATGAGCAAGGTAATTATAATATCTTACCTTGGGAGAAGTGCTTGTTTTTACCCTATGTAAAGAATGGTGTTTTAAAAACTGTTAGTGTCTTAGTATTATAGTATCATGGTATCAGTCAGGGTAGGAAGGGACCACAAGGATCATCCAGTTCCAACCTCCCTGCCATGGGCAGGGACACCCCACACTACATCAGGCTGGCCAGAGCTTCATCCAGCCTGGTCTTAAACACCTCCAGGGATGGGGCCTCAACCACCTCCCTGGATAACCCATTCCAGGGTTTCACCAATCTCACGGTTAAGAACTTCCTCCTCGTGTCCACCCTGAATGTCCCCACCTCCAGCTTCATTCCATTCCCCCTAGTCCTATTACTACCTGATAGCCTGAGAAGTCCCTCCACAGCCTTCTTGGAGACCCCCTTCAAATACTGGAAGGCCACAATGAGGTCACCTCGGAGCCTTCTCTTCTCCAGACTGAACAGCCCTAACTCTTTCAGTCTGTCCTCATAGGAGAGGTGCTCCAGCCCTCTGATCATCCTCGTGGCCCTTCTCTGGACACCTTCCAGCACCTCCATATCACTCTTGTGATAGGGGCTCCAGAACTGGATGCAGTACTCCAGGTGGGGTCTCACCAGAGTTGAGTAGAGGGGGAGAATCACCTCCCTTGACCTGCTGGCCACACTTCTCTTGATGCAGCCCAGGCTCTGATTGGCCTTCTGGGCTGCAAGTGCACATTGAGAGCTCCTGTTGAGCTTCTCGTCCACCAGCACCCCCAAGTCTCTCTCCTCTGAGCTGCTCTCCAGCCAGTCCCTGCCCAGCCTGGATTCATGCCTGGGATTGCCTCGACCCAGATGCAGGACCCTGCCCTTGGTCTTGTTGAAGCTCATGAGGTTGGCTTGTGCCCACCTCTCCAGCCTGTCCAGGTCCCTCTGGATGGCATCCCTTCCCTCCAGCATGTCCACTGCACCACACAGCTTGGTGTCATCAGCAAACTTGCTGAGGGTGCACTCGATGCCACTGTCCATGTCACCCACAAAGATGTTGAACAAGACAGGTCCCAGGACTGATTCCTGAGGGACTCCGCTTGTCACTGTCCTCCCCTGGGACATGGACCCATTGACAGCCACTCTTTGGGTGACAGTTCTTTATCCATCTAGTGGTCCACCCATCAAACCCATGCTTCACCAGTTTGGTGACCAGGATGTGGTGTAGGACAGTGTCGAAGGCTTTCCTCAGGTCCTGGTAAACAACATCAGATTAGATATGTTCGCATCTAATGTGTTAGCAACTGTGTTAGCAGTTAGATGTGCAGCATCTTATCTAACCATTAGCACTACCTATAAAATGATCTACAGTTTATGAATTAATTGAGAAGATATTAAATAGAAAAGAAAAAAAAAAAAGGTGGGGGTGCGTGTCTTTTTTCCTTTATTTTTTTCTGTTTATTTTGAGGGTCCTTTCTGCACAAGTCCTGGAGCTAAATAAGTAATTTAAAGTCTGACAGAGTTCTTAAGTCCTAGTTCGTGTTGTGTTGACAACCTGATCTTTATTATGTACTATTCAAAAATTCATCACATTTGCACTGTAAAATACCTGGTGTAAAATATACACCATATACTTCCCTGGGATTCCAGTGTTTGTGTAAATGTAACAAATTTTCTAAGCCTTCTGAATTCACAAGGAAGTATCTTCTTTTCAAACTTTGTGTTTATTAATAGCTTTAATTTATATTACTATTTAATGACTAAAAGAAATGAACAGGAAAACAGTAAAGACTTTTAGACATGAACGTATACTATTATTTTTTGTTTATTTAATGATATGTATGTATGAAGGTGCCATAAGTGCACTTTCTCTAGAGGTATATGTTTACTTATAACATTTCAATGTCTGTTTTGAAACGAGACTTTTCCTTAAAAAGAGTTAGTCAAACACTTGGGGTGCTACTTAAAAATTATTATGGAATCATAGAATCAGCTGGGTTGGAAGACACCTCCAAGATCATCCAGTCTAACCTATCACCCAGCCCTATCCAATCAACTAAACCATGGCACTAAATGCCTTATCCAGTCTTTTCCTGAAGATCTCCAATGACAGTGACTCCACCACCTCCCTGGGCAGCCCATTCCAATGGCAAATCACTCTCTCTGTGCAGAACTTCTTCCTAATATCCACCCTGAACCTCCCTTGGCACAACTTGAGACTGTGTCCCTGCATTCTTTTGCTGGTTGCCTGGGAGAACACACCGACCCCCATCTGGCTTGCTGATGTCAATGAGGTCTCCCCTGAGCCTCCTTTTTCCTCCTTTTCAACCACAGCTCCTTCAGCCTCTCCTCACAGGGCTTGTGTTCTAGGCCCCTCACCAGTCTTGTCATCCTTCTCTGGACACGTTCCAGTACCTCAACATCTCTCTTGAATTGTGGGGCCCTGGACACAGTACTCAAGGTGTGACCTAACCAGTGCTGAGTACAGGGGAAGAATAACCTCCATCGTCCTGTTGGACACACTATTCCTGATACAGGCCAGGATGCCATTGGCCTTCTTGGCTACCTGGGCACACTGCTGCTTCGTGTTCAGCCTACTATCAACCAGCACCCCCAGGTCCCTTTCTTCCTGGCCACTCTCCAGCGACTCTGTCCCCAGCCTATAGCACTGCTTGGGGTTGCTGTAGACAAAGTGTAAAACCTTCCACTTAGATGTGTTAAATCTCATCTCATTGGCTTCTGCCCATCCATTCAGCCTTTCAAGGTCCCTCTGCAGAGCCCTCGTACCCTCCAACAGATCAACACCTGCTCCTAACTTGGAGTCATCTGCAAATTTACTGGTGATGGACTCAATCCCCTTGTCCAGATCATCAATAAAGATATTGAACAGGATGGGGCCCAGCACTGATCCCTAGAGGACACCACTAGTGACTCGCTGCCAACTGGATGTGGCACCATTTACCACCACTCTCTGGACCTAGCCCTCCAGCCAGCTCTTGATCCATTTCAGAGTGAATCTGTCCAAGCCACGGGCTGCCATCTTTGCCAGGTGTTTGCTATGGGGATGGTGTCAAAGGCTTTGCTGAAGTCCAGGTGTGGTGGTTTGGGCTGGGTGCCCTCTGCTACATGGTGTACTTCCTGTGTCCAGAAGTCCAGCCCAGTGGGTAGACACAGGAAATCAGGTATCTCCTACCATAATCCTTGCACCACTATAAAATCCAGTGCAGGGTCTAGCACTTCCTCTTTCTTCCCTTGCTGGCACCTGGTAACTGGGGGAGACATCTCCCAGCCTTGGTCCTGGCTAGGCCTAAGGCCAGGGGGATGGGCAGTCTCAGTTGTGGCCAGCCAAGACTAGCCTATCAGTGGGGGCCTAGCGTGTTCAGCCTACTATCAACCAGTACCCCCACGTCCCTTTCTTCCTGGCCACTCTCCAGCCACTCTGACCCCAGCCTGTAGCACTGCATGGGGTTGCTGTGGCCAATGTGCAGAACCCGGCACTTGGATGTGTTCAATCTCATGCCGTTGGATTCTGCCCATCTGTGAAGCCTGTCAAGGTCCCTCTGGAAAGCCTGTCTACCCTCCAGCAGATCAACTCCTGCCCCCAGCTTGGTGTCATCCACAAGTTTACTGATGATGGACTTTTGCAATCCATTTGTCAGAGTCGTTATTTCTGCCCGGGGGGGGGGGGAGGGGGGTCTGCCTTAACCCACAACACCAGGGTAGACTACATCTACAGCCTTCCCCACATCCACCAGGCAGGTCACCTGATCACAAAAGGAGATCAGGTTGGTCAGGCTGGACCTGACCTTCCTAAATCCATGCTGGCTGGGCATGATCCCTTGGCCATCCTGGAAGTGCTATGTGATTGCACTCAAGATGACCTGTTCTATAATCTTGCCTGGCACTGAGGTCAGGCTCTCAAGTCTGGAATTTCCCAGTTGTTCCTCTGACCCTTCTTGTGGATGGGCATTACACTGGCTAGCTTCTAGTCTTCTAGGACCTCTCCAGTGAGCCAGGACTGCTGAAAAATGATGGAGAGCAGCTTGGACAGCTCATCTGCCAGCTCTCTCAGCACCCTAGGATGGATTCCATTGGGTCCCATGGATTTGTGAGGATCCAAGTGTCTCAACAGGTCCCTTACTGCTTTTTCTTGGATTATAGGGGCACTATCCTGGCCCCTGGCTCCATCTGCCAGTTCAGGAGTACACTTGTCCTGAAGGCAACCTGTCCCACTATTGAAGATTGAGTCAAAGAAGGTATTAAGTACATCTGTCTTTTCCTCATCTTTTGTTACTATATTCCCCTCTGCATCCAATAAAGAGTGCAGGTTGTCCTTGCCTCTTCTTTTGCCATTACAGCAGTGGCCAGTCTAAGTTTTAAACAGTCTTTTGCTTTCCTTATTTTTTTTTTCCTGAATGAAAAATGAAATTTTTTTTAGTATTTTTCACCTGAGCAGCAGGAAGAGTCAGAACATTAGGGACATTAAGGAGGTAAATCTTGTGCTGGAACAAAATCATTCATAAGGCCCAGAAAAAAGTACAAATGTTAAACTGGATTTCCATAAGGAACAGAATGAATATGATCAAAAGACAAAATGTTGCAAATTCTGTGCTGTATCTTCTGGGTCTTCAATTTAAGGAACTAAATGTTGTCCCTTTTTTTTTTTTTTTTACTCATAAAAACATAAGTATTTATTTTTCCTGCAATTATTTAGAATTTATTATTTTTTACATACCTCCAAAGGAAGGCTGGCAGCTTGAAAAGAAACTGTCTTAATATGCAAAATTTTTACCATATTTTCTCTGATTCAGTTGCAGAAGCAGAGAAGAAATAGAATAAATTTGTGTTAAGAACAGATGCTCTGTCGTAGTTATCCATGCCAAAGGATGCTTATGATAAAATCAAAATCATGAATTTGTAAGTAGAACTCGAGAACCAAAACAAAGAGTTGGTGTTTGTATTTTCCCTGAGCCATCTGTGAAAAGAAGTGCTGGAAGTTACAGATCTATGCAGTTTTGTTGGTTGTTTTCTCGTCCATAGAGCTAAAACAAAGAAAAATAGTTCAGGAAAACTCTCAGCTATCTGTGGTTACATTCTTTTCCCCTACTTCCCTACATTTAGGCTTCTCATCTTCTTATCCTACACTGTCTTTTTGTAACTTTTCTTTCCCAGTAACCAGGGAGTGACAGGAATCACTAAATTCAGGACTGAACAGCAGCTCTATGTATATTTTAGTCCTTGAAATTAAACTTCACTCTTTTATTTAGGAATATCATCATCACAGCTTAGATCATTAAATAATAATGTCTCTCCTTCCATGTCCCTATCAATATTTAATTCCTTTCTTTTTTAAGCTTTCTTCAGACTTCCACCCTTGATTTTATGAGCAGTAATATTGCTTAATTAATAGTACTACCATTAGATTTTCCTTGGTTGATGAGGACTGAGAGAACAGTTAAGTCATTTGGACATCCATAAATCCATGGGTCCTGATGGGATGCACCCAAGGGTGTTGAGGGAGGAGGCAGAGGTCATTGCCAGACCACTCTCTATCATCTTTGGTAAGTCATAGCAGACAGGAGAGGTGCCTGGGGACTTAAGGAGGGTAAATATCACACCAGCTTTCTAAAAGGTTAAGAAGAAGGACCCAAGTAACTATAGACCAGTCAGCCTCACCTCCATCCATGGAAAGGTGATGGAACAACGTATCCTCGGTGCTGTCCTTAGGCATATCAAGGACAAGAGGGTCATTAGGAGCAGTCAACATGGTTTTACCAAGGGGAAGTCATGTCTGACCAACCTGATAGCCTTTTATGAGGACATAACCAGGTGGATGGATGATGGTAGAGCAGTGGATGTGGTTTATCATGACTTTAGCAAAACATTTCACCTTGTCTCCCATAGCATCCTTGCAGCTAAGCTGAGGCAGTGTAGTCTGGATGATTAGGTAGTCAGGTAGATTGAGAACTGGTTGAAGGAAAGAAGTCAAAAAGTTGTGGTCAATGGGACAGAGTCTATCTGGAGGTCTGTAACTAGTTGAGTCCCTCAGGGGTCAGTACTGGGACCAGTGCTGCTCAATATATTCATTGATAACCTGGATGAGGGAATAGAGTACATTGTCAGCAAGTTTGCTGATGACACAAAACTGAGTGGAGTGGTTGGCACACCAGAGGATGGTACTACCATTCAGCAGGATTTGAATGGGCTGGAGAATTGAACAGGAGAAATGTACAATACAATAAACCAGGTTTGAAGAGACCTTCAAGATCATCGCGTCCAAGCCATCAAACAACTAGATCTTGTCACCAAGTACCTCATCAAGTCTCCTCCTGAACACCTCCAATGACGGTGACCCCACTACCTCCCCAGGCAGCCCATTCCAATGGGGAATCACTCTCTCTGGATAGAACTTCCTCCTAATGTCCAGTCTAAACCTGCCCTGGCGCAGCTTGAGACTGTGTCCTCTTGTTCTGGTGCTGTCTGCCTGGGAGAAGAGACCAACCTCTGCCTGGCTACAACCTCCCTTCAGGTAGTTGTAGAGAGCAATAAGGTCACCCCTCAGTCTCCTCTTCTCCAGGCTAAGCAACCCCAGCTCCCTCAGCCTCTCCTCATAGGGCTTGTGTTCCAAACCCCTCACCAACTTTGTTGCCCTTCTCTGGACACGTTCCAGCAAGTCCACATCCTTCCTAAACTGAGGGGCCCACAACTGGACACTGTACTCAAGGTGTGGCCTAGCCAGTGCAGTGTACAGGGGCAGAATCACCTCCCTGCTCCTGATGGCCACACTGTTCCTGATGCAGGCCAGGATGCCATTGGCCCTCTTGGCCACCTGGGCACACTGCTGGCTCATGTTCAGCCTGCAATCAACCAGCACCCCCAGGTCCCTCTCTGCCTGGCCACTCTCCAGCCACTCTGACCCCAGCCTGTAGCACTGCATGGGGCTGTTGTGGCCAATGTGCAGAACCCGGCACTTGAATGTGTTAAATCTCATGCCTTTGGAGTCTGCCCATCTGTCCAGCCTGTTAAGGTCCCTCTGCAAAGCCTCTCTACCCTCCAGCAGATCAACTACTGCCCCCAGCTTGGTGTCGTCCGCAAATTAACAGATGATGAACTCAATGCCCTCATCCAGATCTTCAATAAAGATGTTAAAGAGCATGGGGCACAGCATTGGTCCTTGGGGCACACCACTAGTGACTGGCCGCCAGCTGGATGTGGCACCATTCACCACCACTCTCTGGGATCGGCCCTCCAGCCACTTCCTAACCCAACGCAGTGTGCTCCTGTCCAAGCCATGGGCTGCCAGCTTGGCCAGGATTTTGCTGTGGGGGACTGTGTCAAAGGCCTTGCTGAGGTCCAGATAGACCACATCCACAGGCCTCCCCACATCCACCAGGCAGGTCACCTGATCATAGAAGGAGATCAAGTTGGTCAGGCCGTACCTGCCCCTCCTAAATCCATGCTGGCTAGGCCTGAGCCCTTGGCCATCCTTCAGGTGCTGTGTGATTGCACTCAAGATGACCTGTTCCATAATCTTGCCTGGCACTGAAGTCAGGCTGACAGGCCTATAATTCCCTGGCTCTTCCAACTGGCCCTTCTTGTGGATGGGCACCACGTTGGCCACTTCCAGTCTTCTGGGACCTCTCCAGTGAGCCAGGACTGTTGAAAAATGATGGAGAGTGGCATGTCCAGTTCATCTGCCAGCTCCCTCAGCACTCTAGGATGGATCCCATCCGGTCCCATGGCCTTTTGGGGGTCCAAGTGGCTGAGAAGATCTCTAACTGTCCCATCCTGGAACAGAGGAAAACTATGCTGCTCCCTGGCTCCTTCTGCCAGCTCTGCAGGCCAGCTGTCTGGAAGCCGTTCTGTCCTACTAGTAAAAATTGAGGTAAAGAAGGTGTTAAGCACCTCTGCCTTTTCCTCATCCTTTGTTACAACGTTCACCTCAATGCCCTCCAAGGAGTGGAGCTTGTCCTTTCCCTTCCTCTTGCTATTAATATATTTATAGAAGGACTTTTTGTTGTCCTTCACTGCAGAGGCCAGTCTAAGCTCCCAATGTGTTTTTGCCTCCCTAATTTTCTTCCTACAAGACCTAGCAACATCCCTAAACATTCCATGGGTTGCCTCCCCTTTCTTCCAAAGATAATACACCCTCTTTTTTTCCCTTAGTTCTACTAAAAGTTCATTACCCATCCAGGCTGGCTGTCTGCCCCGGCGGCTCATCTTCCAGCACACTGGCACAGCCTGTTCCTGCACCTTCAAAAGTTCTTCCTTGAGGTAGGTCCAGCTCTCCTGGACCCCTTTATTTTTAAGGGCTGTTTCCCAAGGAACCTTCTGAGTTAGTTCCTTGAGTAACCTGAAGTCTGCCCTCCGGAAGTCCAGAGTGGAGGTCTTCTTGCTCCCCCTCTTGGCTTGGCTGAATACCGAAAACTCAATTATCTCGTGGTCACTGGTGCCTAAATACCCTCCGACCACCACATCACCCACCAGCCCTTCCCTGTTGGTGAAGAGGAGGTCAAGCATAGCCTTACCCCTGGTAGGCTTGTGCAGCAGCTGGGATAAGAAGCTGTCCTCCATGCACTCTAAGAACCTCTTAGATTGCCTCCTCTCTGCTATGTTGTGATCCCAGCAGATATCAGGCAGGTTGAGGTCACCCATAAGAACAAGGTCAGGTGATCTTTAGACAGCCTTAAGCTGCCTATAGAATGCTTCACCAAGATCATCCTCCTGGTTGGGTGGTCTATAACAGACTGCAACCAGGATGTCTGCCCTGCTGGTGTTCCCTCTAATTCTTACCCACACGCACTCAATCCGATTGTCCCTGATCTCTAGCTCAATGGCATCAAGAGCCTCCCTGATGTACAGGGCCACCCCTCCACCCCTTCTTCCTTGCCTGTCTCTCCTGAAGAGCCTGTAGCCATCAATTGCAGCGCTCCAGTCATGCGAGTCGTCCCACCACCGTGATGGCAACTACATCATAACTTTCCTGCTGCAACAAGGCTTCCAGCTCCTCATGATTGTTGCCCATACTTCATGCATTAGTATACAAGCACATAAACTAGGCTGCTGTTTTTGCCCCTGACTCCAGCTTACCACCCTCTCTCTCCTGTCTGGGGGGACTGGTTTCAACCCCTTCCCCCTTCGAAGCTAGTTTAAAGCCCTGTCAATGAGACCTGCTAATTCCCTTCCCAGAATCTTTTTACCTTTGGGGGACAGGCCATTCTCGTGTACTGTGACCTTTCCCCTCCTCTGGGACAGATGTACTCCATCTGTTACCAGCTGACCTGGTGCAGTAGAAAGTTTTTCAAGATCGAAAAACCCAAAATTCTTCTGACTGCACCAACCTCTAAGCCACTTGTTGACTACAGCTGCTGACCTGTTCCTTCTCGTATTCTCTCCTGCAACTAAGGTTAGAGACAAAAATATTATTTGTGCACCTGAGTCCTCCACTAGATCCCCCAGGACCTTGAGGTCATTCTTGATATCCCTGGGAGTTCTGGTTGCAACATCGTCATTCCCTAACTGCATAACTATTAAGGGATAGTAGTCAGAGGGCTGCACCAGAGTACGCAGCCTTCTGGTAACATCACCAACCTGAGCTCCTGGGAGGCAACAAAGTTCCCTGTGAGCAGGGTCTGGCCGACATATGGGGCCCTAAGTTCCTCTCAGTAGGGGATCACCAATAATAATCACCCTCCTCTTTTTTTTTTAAGGGAGCAAATCTTGTTGCCAGGGGAAGGCTGTTTAACCCCAGGCTGACTCACCCCAGGCTGACCCACCCCAGGCTGACTCACCCCAGGCTGCCGACCCACCCTAGGCTGTTTTGCCTCAGGGAAAACCCCAGATGGTGTGTCCTCCAGCATCAGAATCACCTCCCCCTCGACCTCCAGTGCCCCATACTTGTTCTCCAAGGGCAGTGGGGGAGGTGAAGGGAGGCAAGGAGGTTTTAATTTGTGTCTTTTGAGAGAAACCTTCATCCATTCCCTCTGCTTTTTGGATAACCAGCCTCTGCTGGGGAGCCTGCAGAGCCTGGTTACTCAAGTTCATCTCCCTTCTACAATCCCTGACATCTCTAAGTCTAGTCACCTCATCCTTCAATCTGGCCACCAGGTTAAGCAGATAGTTGATCTGCTCACACCTGATGCAGGAGTTGTCCCCACTACCCTGCATCTCAAGTGCCAGGCTCCAGCACTCTCTGCAGCCATATGCCTGGACACCCACCTCTTGCTTGTGACACTTGCCTACCTGCTTATATTCCCCCTCAGTCTGAGTCAAGACTGATCTTTTGAAGGAGTGATTGCAGCGTGTTACCACCATGCCTGCCCTGCCTGCGAGACCTGCTGGACAAGATTTAGAAAAAGTGCGGCGGTGCGTGCCGAGCGAGAGCAGGAGGGCAAGGTTCCCGCTGGAACAGAAGTTCATGTAATGAAGTTCAGCAAGGGCAAATGTAGAGTCTTGCACCTGGGAAAGAATAACCCCATGTGTCAGTATGGGTTGGGGACTGGCCTGCTGGAGAGCAGTGAAGAGGAAAAGGACCTAGGGGTCCTAGTGGATGGAAAGTTGACCATAAATCAGCAATGTGCTCTTATGGCCAAGAAGGTCAATGCTATCCTGGGTTGTATTAGAAGGGGTGTGGTCAGTAGGTCAAGAGAGGTTCTCCTCCCTCTCTAGTCTGCCCTGGTGAGGTCACGTCGGGAATATTTTGTCCAATTCTGGGCCCCTCAGTTCAAGAAGGACAGGGAGCTGCTGTCATCGCAAAAATGATTAAGGGATTAGAACATCTTCCTTATGAGGAGAGACTGAGGGAGCTGGGGCTATTTGGCTTGAAGAGGAGCCTGAGGGGTGTCCTCATTCATGTTTATAAATTTGTAAAGTGTGAGTGCCAAGAAGATAGAGTCAGGCTCTTCCCAGTGATACTAAGTGGGAGTTGAGGCATAGGAAGCTCCATGGAAACAGGAGGAAGAATTATTTCACTGTGAGGGTGACAGAACACTGGAACAGGCTGCCCAGGGAGGTTGCAGAGTCTCCCTCTCTGGAGATATTCAAGACCTGCCTGGATGGGTTCCTGTGTGACCTGATATAAGTGATCCTGCTTTGGCAGGGTGTTGGACTAGATGATCTCTCAAAGTCCCTTCCAGCATCTATCATTCTGTGATTCTGTGATTCGGATTCTGTAACTAAAGTACATAATGTTCTAAAAGTCATCAAGAAAGAAAAAAAAATCCCAACAAGCATTGATCAGAGGACACCAAAGACTGACCTGTAAGCCAAATAATATTTCCATTTAATTGTAAAGGAGGACAGATACTGACAAAAGTTCTGTATCAATTTTTATGATATTATTGACTTGTGATTGCTCTGTGTTCTATGGAACTTCACAACCATTTCTTAAAACAAACTGTAGAGGTTAAAACATCTGTCTTGAAAGAAAGAAGGGTCAAGACCGTAACATCAATAGTGTGAGGCTGGTGTTCTGTGGCAAGCTGTAAATTGAAATGATCCCAAAGGTGTGGAAAAAATCCCAAACAACAAACTACAAAATTTCTACAAAACTGGAAGATTTTTCTGGTATCCATCCATTCAACATTATCTTTACACAGCAACTTAAATAACTATCGGAAGGATACATTTCAAATAATTAAAGGAATTTGAGGACTTTTTCTCTGGAATTCCCAATTTTATCTTATATTGAGTCATTTATAGAGAAAAAAAAAATAGCAAACATTTTAATTGCATGAATTGATCATTCCCTAAACAAAATACACAATACTAATGTGGTCACTCATAGGAAGATCACTCATCTGCTGGAGGGACAACACAGCAAGGCACCAGCAATCCAGGATGTTCCTGGACTGCATAGAAGACAACTTCCTCCTCCAAATGGTAGAGGAACCAACAAGAAAAAGTGCTACGCTGGACCTTGTTCTCACCAACAGGGAAGGGCTGGTAACAAATGTGAGGCTCAGAGACAGCCTCGGCTGCAGTGACCATGAAGCAGTTGAATTTAATCTCAGGGCAATGAGGAGGATGTATTCTAAGCTTACGACCCTAGACTTCAGGTGTGCAGATTTCAATTGTTTCAGGAATCTGCTAGCCAAAGTGTCATGGGATGAAGCCCTGGAGGGAAGAGGGACCCAGGACAGCTGGTCAGTATTCAAGGACCACCTCCTCTGTGTCCAGGAGCTATGTATACCTACAAGGAGAAAAGCAGGAAAGAATGCTAGGAGACCTGCATGGATGAGAAAGGAGCTGCTGGACACATTATCACTTAAAAAGAAACTCTACAGGAAGTGGAAGGAAGGACAGATAGAACAGGGGGTATATAAGGAAGCTGCCTGAGCAGCAAGAGGCCTGGTTAGGAAAGCCAAAGCAGAGTTTGAATTGAATCTAGCCAGGGAGGTTAAAGGGAGCACTAAGAATTTCTATAGGTATATTAATGGCAAGAAGAAGACTAGGAAAGGTGTGGGCCCCCTCAGAAAGGAAACTGGTGAAATGGCCACAAGTGATGTGGAAAGGGCTGAGGTACTCAATAATTTCTTTACCTCACTCTTCACTGCAAGGGCCTCCAGCCACACTCCTGGTGTCATGGAAGACGATGCCAGGGACGGGGAGGAAGAACTGCCCATGGTAAGTGAAGATCAGGTTGGTGATCACCTGAAGTACCTGAAAGTGTTCAAGTCCATGGGACCCAACGGGATACACCCACGGGTGCTGAGAGAACTGGCAGATGAGGTTGCCAAACCCCTCTCTATTTTATTCCAAAAGTCATGGCAGACTGGGGAAGTCCCCACAGACTGGAAAAGGGAAAACATTGCTCCCATTTTCAAAAAGGGTAAGAAGGAGGAACCAGGGAACTACAGGTCAGTCGGTCTCCCCTCTGTGCCCGGAAAGATCATGGAGCAGATCCTCCTGGAGGTGCTACTGACTCAGAAGAATAATGAAGAGGTGATTTGGAACAGTCAGCATGGCTTTGCCAAAGGCAAATCCTGCCTGACAAAGCTGGTGGCCTTCTATGAACAGGTCACAACATTAATAGATGACGGGGGAGCAACTGATGTCGCTTACCTGGACCTAAGCAAAGCCTTCGACACTGTCCTGCACCACATCCTGGTCTCCAAGCTGGTGAAGCATGGGTTTGATGGGTGGACCACTAGATGGATACAGAACTGGCTTGATGGCCGCACCCAAAGAGTGGCTGTCAACGGGTCCATGTCCCAGGGGAGGCCAGTGACAAGCGGAGTCCCTCAGGGATCAGTCCTGGGACCTGTCTTGTTCAACATCTTTGTGGGTGACATGGACAGTGGCATCGAGTGCACCCTCAGCAAGTTTGCTGATGACACCAAGCTGTGTGGTGCAGGAGACATGCTGGAGGGAAGGGATGCCATCCAGAGGGACCTGGACAGGCTGGAGAGGTGGGCACAAGCCAACCTCATGAGCTTCAACAAGACCAAGGGCAGGGTCCTGCATCTGGGTCGAGGCAATCCCAGGCATGAATCCAGGCTGGGCAGGGACTGGCTGGAGAGCAGCTCAGAGGAGAGAGACTTGGGGGTGCTGGTGGACGAGAAGCTCAACAGGAGCTCTCAATGTGCACTTGCAGCCCAGAAGGCCAATCAGAGCCTGGGCTGCATCAAGAGAAGTGTGGCCAGCAGGTCAAGGGAGGTGATTCTCCCCCTCTACTCAACTCTGGTGAGACCCCACCTGGAGTACTGCATCCAGTTCTGGAGCCCCTATCACAAGAGTGATATGGAGGTGCTGGAAGGTGTCCAGAGAAGGGCCACGAGGATGATCAGAGGGCTGGAGCACCTCTCCTATGAGGACAGACTGAAAGAGTTAGGGCTGTTCAGTCTGGAGAAGAGAAGGCTCCGAGGTGACCTCATTGTGGCCTTCCAGTATTTGAAGGGGTCTCCAAGAAGGCTGTGGAGGGACTTCTCAGGCTATCAGGTAGTAATAGGACTAGGGGGAATGGAATGAAGCTGGAGGTGGGGACATTCAGGGTGGACACGAGGAGGAAGTTCTTAACCGTGAGATTGGTGAAACCCTGGAATGGGTTATCCAGGGAGGTGGTTGAGGCCCCATCCCTGAAGGTGTTTAATACCAGGCTGGACAAGGCTTTGTCCAGCCTGATGTAGTGTGGGGTGTCCCTGCCCACGGCAGGGGGTTTGGAACTAGATGATCCCTGTGGTGCCTTCCATCCCTGACTGATTCTATGAAAGATTTGTGTTACATCTGTGCATTACTCTGTATGATTAAATTCCCTGCTAGTATGCAAACCGAAAATATCTGGGACACACACTAAATAAAAGTTGAAATGAGGTAAGAACATTCCTTTCAGAATGGCCACAAATGCAACACAGCCAACGTGTATCTCAGATGTTTGATTTCATCCAGGCTCATGAGACAAACTTCAGTCCCAGTGGGCAATCATCCTTCCTCCAAGAATTCATGCTATCAAGTCTCCTCCTGAACACTTCCAATGACGGTGACTCCACCACCTCCCCGGGCAGTCCATTCCAATGGGCAATCATTCTCTCTGTGTAAATCTTCTTCCTAACATCCAGCCTAAACCTCCCCTGGTACAGCTTTAGACTGTGTCCTCTTGTTCTGGTGCTGGGTGCCTGGGAGAAGAGGCCAAACTCCACACGCCTACAACCTCCCTTCAGGTAGCTGCAGAGAGCAAGAAGGTCACCCCTGAATGTCCTCTTCTCCAGGCTAAGCAATCCCAGCTCCCTCAGCATCTCCTCAAAGGGCTTGTGTTCCAAACTCCTCAACAACATTGTTTCCCTTGTCTGGACACATTCCAGCAAGTCAACATCCTTCCTAAACTGAGGAGCCCAGAACTGGACACTGTGCTCAAGGTGTGGCCTAGCCAGTGCTATCCAGGTTTAGGCTGGATGTTAGGAAGAAGTTCTATACAGAGAGAGTGATTGCCCATTGGAATCGGCTACCCGTGGAGGTGGTGGAGTCACCTTCATTGGAGGTGTTCAGGAGAAGACTTGATGGGGTGCTTGGCAGCATGGTTTAGTTGTTGGGTGGGTTGGATTGGTTGATGGGTTGGATGTGATGATCTTGAAAGTCTCTTCCAACCTGGTGCATTGTATTGTATTGTATTGTATTGTATTGTATTGTATTGTATTGTATTGTGTTGTGTTGTATTGTATTGTGTTGTGTTGTACTGTATTGAGTACAGGGGAAGAATAACCTCCGTTGTACTGTTACGCACACTATTCCTGGTACAGGCCAGGATGCCCTTGGCCATCTTGGCTACCTGGGCACACTGCTGGCTCTTGTTCAGCCTATTATAAACCAGTACCCCCAGGTCCCTTTCTGCCTGGCTGCTCTCCAGCCACTCTGACCCCAGCCTGTAGCACTGCATGGGGTTGTTGTGGCCAATGTGCAGAACCCGACACTTGGATGTGTTAAATCTCATGCCGTTGGATTCTGCCCATCTGTCCAGCCTGCTGAGGTCCCTCTGCAAAGCCTCTCTACTCTCCAGCAGATCATCACCTGCCCCCAGCTTGGTGTCGTCCACAATTTTACTGATGATGGACTCAATGCCCTCATCCAGATCATCAATATAGATGTTGAAGAGCATGGGGCCCAGCACTGATCCTTGGGCTGATAACTTGGCCAGGAGTTTGCTATGGGGGATGGTGTCAAAGGCCTTGCTGAGGTCCAGGTAGACTACAGCCACAGGCCTCCCCATATCCACCAGGTGGGTCACCTGATCCTAGAAGATCAGGTTGGTGAGGCAGGACTTGCCCTTCCTAAATCCATGCTGGCTGGGCCTGAGCCCTTGGCCATCCTTCAGGTGCTGTGTGATTGCACTCAAGATGACCTGTTCCATAATCTTGCCTGGCACTGAAGTCAGGCTGAAAGTCCTATAATTTCCTGGCTCTTCCAGCCAGCCCTTCTTGTGATGGGCACCACGCTGGCCAGCTTCCAGTCTTCTGGACCTCTCCAGTGAGCCAGGACTGCTGAAAAATGATGGAGAGCAGCTTGGCCAGCTCATCTGCCAGCTCTCTCAGCACCCTAGGATGGATCCCGTCTGATCCCATGGACTTGTGAGGATCCAAGCGGCTGATGAGATCTCTAACTGTCCCATCCTGGAACAGAGGAAAACTATGCTGCTCCCTGGCTCCATCTGCCAACTCTGCAGGCCAGCTGTCCGGAAGACATTCTGTCCTGCTAGTAAAAACTGAGGCAAAGAAGGTGTTAAGGACCTGTGCCTTTTCCTCATCTTTTGTTTCAGTGTTCCCCTCCGTCTCCACCAAGGAGTGGAAGCTGTCCTTGCCCCACCTCTTGCTATTAATATATTTATAGAAGGATTTTTTGTTGTCCTTCACTGCAGAGGCCAGTCTAAGCTCCAAGTGTGCTTTTGCCTCCCTAATTTTCTTCCTACAAGACCTAGCAACATTCTTAAATATGCTATGGTTTGCTTCACCTTTCTTCCAAAGATGATACACTCTCTTTTTTCCTTTAGTTCTTTTAGAAGTTCATTGACCATCCAGGCTGGCTATCTGCCCCAGCGGCTTGTCGTCTGGCACATTGGCACAGCCTGTTCCTGTGCCTTCAGGAATTCTTTCTTGAAGTAGGTTGTGGTAGGGTGGGAAAGTTCCCCCCACACTCACAAAGATACCACAGCTAACTCAGTCAGAAAAGCAAATGAAACAAGCTATATTTACAAGCATAAATGGAATGCAATGAATATGTACAAAAATATACAATGTTTACAATATATACAGAAATATACAGCAATGTATGTAATACAGAAGACCCACAGCCGGAGGGTGTGTCCCCCACCCCGACCTCTGTTCCCCTTCTCCCTCCCTACCTCCCCTTTTTTTCCCAAAAACGTTTAAAGAGACAGAGAAAGGCAATTAATGAGAAAATTTATTAGCTCAAAGCGTATGCAAGAATTAGTTTTCTTATCTGGTTAGCTCTGTTAATTCAAGGTCGCTCCTGCCCAGCAAGCTGTTGCTTCAGAGAGAGAAAAGCAGACAGACCCACAGGAACAGACTGAGAACAGACTGACCAGACTAAGCTAAAACGTAAAAGTTGCCTTCTACCAATCTACCAATGAAATTCTTTTAGACCTTATCTTTGTTTTCAATACATTCAGCCAGAGTGTTCAGCAACAGTCCCTTTCTTAAAGGCACAGCCTAAATCAGTAACATAAGTACAGCTCTCCTGGACCCCTTTGTTTTTAAGGCCTGTTTCCCAAGGAACCTTCTGAGTTAGTTCCTTGAGTAACCTGAAGTCTGCCCTCCGGAAGTCCAAAGTGGAGGTCTTGCTGCCCCTCTTAGATTGACTGAGTACTGAAAAGTCAATTATTTCATGGTTGCTGGACCCTAAACACTCTCCGACTACCACATCACCCACCAGCCCTTCCCTATTGGTGAAGAGGTCAAGCATAGCCTTACCCCTGGTAGGCTTGTGCAGCAGCTGGGATAAGAAGCTGTCCTCCATGCACTCTAAGAACTTCCTAGACTGCCTCCTCTCTGCTGTGTTAAGATCCCAGCAGATATCAGGCAGGTTGAAGTCACCCATGAGAACAAGGTCAGGTGATCTTGAGACAGCCTTAAGCTGCCTATAGAATGCTTCATCAACTTCTTCATCCTGGTTGGGTGGTCTATAACAGACTCCAACCAGGATGTCTGCCCTGCTGGTCTTCCTTCTAATTTTCACCCACAAGCACTCAACCTGATCGTCCCTGATCTCCAGCTCAATGGCATCTAGTGCCTCCCTGACGTACAGGGCCACCCCTCCACCCCTTCTTCCTTGCCTGTCTATCCTGCAGAGCCTGTAGCCATCAATTGCAGCACCCCACGTCTCACCACGTCTCCGTGATGGCAACTACATCATAACTTTCCTGCTGTAACAAGGCTTTCAGCTCCTCTTGTTTGTTGCCCATACTTCGTGTAATAGTGTACATGCACTTCAGTTGAAAGAAAGATGAAGATAAAATTTTAGAAGATAAAATAAAATTTTAGAAGATAAAATAGAATTTTGTTCACTACTCTTCTAATTCTACACATAATTGTAACCAAGATCATTGCCAGGGGAACTCGAGGCAGAGTTGTTCTTGCAAGATTCCCTAACAGATTTTAAGCTCCAGTTATGGGCTATTCCTTTGCCCATGTTACTCAATTTAGCACTTTTCCTATCACAACAGGCAATATTAAAAAGTCTGTACCTTTCTTACTGTGTCCTTTTAAGTAGTTAAAGGCCATGAGAAGGTCTCCCTGAGGCAGGGAAATAAAAGGTCAAAATAACTTCCCTTGACCAGCCAGATGCTCTTCTTTTGATGCAGTCCAGAACATAGTTGGTCTTCCAGTCTGTGAGTGCAGATGGTGGGTTTGTGTGTGGGTTTCACCCACCACTTTTTTGAAGTCACTCCCATTAACATGAGGTTGTCCAAACTTTACCAAGGACCTGCATAAAATTACATGGAGAATTTGAAGACTATTGAATAAAGTTTTCTTTGATACTCTTCTATTTGTATTATAGAATCAGCATAATGGTGGTAAATTGACAGGTGAACTGTGTCAGAGTCACAAACTCTACATAGGTTATCAAAACCTTGATACAAAGTCTGAAAGGTGTCTCAAAAATCATAATTCAGTCAGTTCAGATTCGTGGTTGTGAGACAGCATGGAGAAATTTCAAGTGTAATAAATACCCACATTGAAAGTCCAAGTAGAAGTTGTTATGTCAACAAAATATAAGTTCTATAGCAGAAAGCTACTTCATTTTATGATGCGAAAAAAAATTGTACCACACACACATAGTTTGTTTTAGGTAATTGATGAAAGTCATGTGGGCAAAGGAATGGCACTTAGCTGAGCTGAAATTCTATTGGGAAGTCTTTCAAGAATAATTATATTTGCAAATCCCAGCAAAACAATTCAGTCACTGCTGGCAGTGAAAGATGGAGCTCTAAGTATGATATTGAACATAAATGCCACTGTTCAATGCAATTAATTCATTCACTTCTGCCATGCACCCAAACACCTCTATAATATTGTTACCAGTTTTCCACCAATATTCCTTGTCCCTTCAATAACTGCTGAGTTTACAATACAATAAATAGCATGTTGCTGGATGTTCCATCAGTGTATGTGGCAATAGTTCAGAATATGGTGTTATAGAGGTGAACTGCTAGACTCAACTAATGATTTGTATATTATTTTTTTAAAAGGTGGTTCTTTTATTTTAACTAGTTTGCTTCTCTTGTGGGCTTACTTTTGGTTTGACAAGATGTCAAGCAGCTGCAGAGTGAGAGACCAGAGACTTACTGAAAGATCAGAAAGTAAAGAGGAAAAGGTGGGGGGGCTGGTTTCAAGTAAATTGCTATTTTCACACATGAATCTGTAAGTGACTAATGGAACAAGTTCTTTATATATGACTGCTTCTGAATGGTTAGCTGGTAGGTAGCAACTCTGAATACATTACACAGTCACTTGGCAATAGAAGTAACATGTTCCTTTTGTGATCATTAGAAGATCTCTGGTTGTGTAGGAAAGCAATGAGGCAAACTAAAACAATTCTGGTAGATATTAGCAAGTAGCGTCTGTGTGAAGCTGTCATAAGATGTTATGATTTTAATTTGGACTGTGTTACAAAGTAGCAGCAGACTAGTTATTACAGATCGTTGATGAGATTTCTTATATAAATCATTCTTAAGAATAACAATAATTTCGAGCCATGCTTTACATATTAAAATAAACTTCTGGGCAAATAAAAAAAAATATCCCCTTTTGGTCTACAAAACCGAAAATGTAAAGATTTACATTTCACTTCCTGAGTTATGTTAAACTTCAGTTAATATTAACTTCCACTATAAGAATTTATCCCGCATTTTGCTTCTCAGTTGTCCTACAGCTAAAATGCATGTTACTATAAAGCATGTCTTCATATTGTGGAGATACAACATCATAGCTATGAAGCTCTTCCAGACTACTTACAAACAACTCTGACTCAGCATCAGAAGCACAGAATCTACAGAAATGTGGGAAATCTGTGTCTAATTTTTTTTCACTATTCAGAATGAATCATGGATTAAGATATATTACTGAGGTGGCAGAAATTATGGAATCACAGAATCATCCAGGCTGGAAAGGACCTCAGAGATCATCAAATTAAGCCATTTTGCCTGCTCCACCAAGTCTGTCACTATACCATGTCCCCAAGAACTAGATCTGTGTGGTTTGTAAACATGTCCAGGGATGCCAATCCAACCACCTCCCTGACCAGTGCCTTCCCATGGAAAAAAAAAAAAAAAAAAAAAAAAGAGTCCCAGTATCCAACCTAAATCTCCCCTGGTGTAGCTTGAGGCCATTCCCTCTCATTCTATAATCAGTTACTTGTGAGAAGAAATTGGTCCTTACCTCTCTACAGCCTCCTTTCGGGTAGTTGCAGAGAGCAATAAGGTCTCCCTTCATCCTCCCTTTTTGTAGACTAAACAGCTCTGGTTCCCTCAGCCATTCCACATAGCACTTGTTCTCCAGGTCTCTCACCAGTTTAGTAGAATAATAGAATCGTTAGGGTTGGAAGGGACCTCAAGGATCACCTAGTTCCAAGCCCCTGCCACGGGCAGGAACACCTCACACTTGAATCTCATGAGATTGTCATGGGCCCACCTCTCCAGACTGTCAAGGTCCCTCTGGATGGCCTTCCTTCCTCCAGCATGTCTGCTGCACCACACAGCTTGGTGTAGTCAGCAAACTTGTTGAGGGTGTACTCAATGCCACTATCCATGTCACCAACAAAGAACAGAATAGAATAGAATAGAATAGAATAGAATAGAATAGAATAGAATAGAATAGAATAGAATAGAATGGAATGGAATGGAATAGAATAGAATTAGAATAGAATAGAATAGAATAGAATAGAATAGAATAGAATAGAATAGAATAGAATAGAATAGAATAGTGGTAAGAGGTTCAGTTCTCCCTCCCACACAAAGAAACCACAGCTAACTCAGTCGGAGAAGCGAAAATGGACAAGCTATATTTACAAGCAGGATGAAATGCAGTGAATATGTACACAATATACAGTATTTACAATATATACAAAAACATACAGCAAAGAACGTATCACAGAAGACCTTCCCTCCTCCAGCCAGGAGGGTTCCCCCAATCATACCCCCCTCTCCCTCTACCTCCCTTTTTCCCCAAAAAGGGTTAGAGAGAGAAAAGGTAATTATTAGGAGGAAATTCTGTTAGCTCAAAGAATATTCAAGAATTAGTTTCTTATCTGTTAGCTCAGTTAGCTCAAGGTCAACTCCATCCAGCACAGCTGTTGCTCAGAGAGACTGAAACAGACAGGCTGAAAAAAGACAGACTGAACTGACTGAGATTCAAACTGAACTAAAGCTAAAAATTTAAAGTTGCATTCTACTAATCTACCAATGAAATTAGTTTAGACTTATCTTTGTTTCCACTTTACACCAAAGCATTCAGCCAGAGTGTTCCAGTAACTGTCCCTTTCTTAAAGGCACAGCCTAAAACAGTCTAGAATAGAATAGAATAGAATAGAATAGAATAGAATAGAATAGAATAGAATAGAATAGAATAGAATAGAATAGAATAGAATAGAATAGAATAGAATAGAATAGGAAAAGGTTGGAAAAGATCTTTGAGATCATTGAGTCCAACCTATCATCCAACACTATCTAATCAACTAAACCATGGCACCAAATGTCCCATCCAGTCTCTTCTTAAACACCTCCAGTGATGGTGACTTCGCCACATTCCCAGGCAGCCTATTCCAATGGCCAATCATTCTTTCTGTGAAGAACTTTTTCCTAACAGCCAACCTGAACCTCCCCTGGTGCAGCTTGAGACTGTGTCCTCTTGTTCTGTTGCTGGTTGCTTGGGAGAAGAGACCAACCCCCACCTGACTATGACCTCCCTTCAGGTAGTTGTAGACAACAAGAAGGTCTGCCCTGAGCCTCCTCTTCTCCAGGCTAAGCAACCCCAGCTCCCCCAGCCTCTCCTCATAGGGCTTGTGCTCCAGACCCCTCACAAGCTTTGCTGTTGTTAAACAAAACTGGTCCCAGTACTGATCCCTGAAGGATTCCACTTGTCACTGGCCTCCACTTGGACATGGACCTATTGACAGCCACCATTTGCATGCAGCCATAAAGCCAGTTCTTCATCCACTGGCCTGAATGGTCCATCCATCAAACCCATACAGCACCAGCTTGGAGTCCAGAATGTGGTGCGGGACAGTGCTGAAGACTTTGCTCAGGACCAGGTAAATGATGCCAGTTGCTCAGCCTTCATCTATTAATGTTGTGACCTTGTGTGGTGAAGGCACATTCTGCCCAAATACTAGATCTGGTCCCAGCATGTGGACAGGTTTCCCCTCCTTCAGGAGGAAGACAATTACCAAGTATGGGCATAATTCCAGCTTCACGCTTTCTATAGGCTGAAGCCAGTTGTCTATGAGAGTGCCCACTGGTCAAACCCAGCCTCGAGGAATCTATAAGTATTACCCCTGTTGGTAAACAAGTTGCTCCCTCTTTTACTTTGTCTCTGTATGTGCTCGAGAGAGCAGCTCTCGAGCCACAGCCTCTGCCATTGAGCTTGTTGTTGTTAGCTTCTATCATACATGCATGCATACTGAAGCCTCTGCATTGTGAGAAGCACTCTGATCATGAGGATCACCTCAGAGGGAGGACCTTTTCTGAGCCCGAGAAGCCAGCATCGCCACAGCCAGTTGTACCGACTGGGAGAGCCCACCGTGCTACCAGAGGACTGGACCAGACCCGGAGGGTAAGATCTGTCCAGCTGTCAGGGAGAAGGGACTTGATAGAGACTAAGTCCGCATATGCCTAGCCCCTCTATAGCGGCAGAGGAGCTGCCACATGTGCCACCCCGAGCCCTGTGAACTCCAGGGAAGACTAAAGCATTGTTCGTGCCTATACTGTACTGAACCTGGGACCATTCCAGTCCTACAGTTCCTTTAAGGCCAGTAACCAGCAACTGTTGCCCTGCCCTGCTGTGCGAGTCGACTCCCAGGGCCAACTCCACTGGCCAAACCCAACCAGGACCTATCCCTATTGTCTGGAAGGAACCGACCGAGTCCTGAAGGGAACCTGCAACCGAGCTAAGCCCAGGTTCCAGCATTCCCTCTCCACTGTTGCGGAGAGAGGAGACAGTATCCAACACCACCGTCCAACTTGACTAGGAACCAGTCCAGCGGCAGAAGTCGGCCGGACCCCCACCTTGCTACAAACAACAGCTACAGACTATCTTCCACGTGCTTTCCATCCACTAGCACTCAGTTCAAAGTATCTGCGTATAGCAGAGTAATCGCTGACACACAGAAAGATTGTAATATTGCTGTATATAGCCAGAAGCCGCCCGTGTTCCGCCGAGTCGCCATCTAGTGGCCAAGTGGCAGAACTGCAACCCTCATTACATAAAATATAGCAATAGTCTGTTGATAGTTTAATTAAGTTCTAATCATAATACTAAGCCACTTATGGAATGTATTTCATGAACGTGCACTAGAACATGTATATAAGTTATTGATTCACTGGTTATTAATAATTTGATAATTAATACACATTAATATTTTCATAATTCATATTTCATATTCATAAATTTAATTACCTCTTCACAACACCTTGTTGTAGAAGGCCACCAGGTTTCTCAGGTAGGTGGTGACATGTTGATTGTTCCAAATCACCTCTTCGTTAATCTTTTGCTTCAGCAGTGCCTCAGGAGGAGTGCTCAGAGGTGAGGCTGACTGGCCTATAGTTCCCTGGGTCATCCCTCTTTCCCTTCTTGAAAATGCGACTTATGTTTCCACTTTTCCAGTCAGTGGAGACCTCTCCAGGCTGACATGACTTTTGGAATATGATGGAGAGAGGCCTAGCAACCTCATCTGCCAGTTCCCTCAGCTCCCATGGGTGTATCCTTTCTCTGTACGAGCTCCAGTACCTCCGTGTCTTTCTGTACTGTGCTGTGCCCTCATCAACACTGAGTATAGAGGGACAATCATCTCCTGCTGGTCACACTATTTGTAATACAGGCATTCTTGGCCATGTGGGCACACTGCTGGTTCTTATTCATCCTTGTCATCCAACACCCCCACGTTCTATTCCACCACAGAGCTCTCTAGACGTTCTTCTCCAAGCTTGTAGTGTGCATGGGGTTGTTGTGTTCTGGTACAGGAGCCAGCACTTGGCCTTGTTGAAGCTCATATAGTTGACCTCAGCCCAACAGTCCAATCTATCTGGGTCCTGCTGTATAGCCTCCCTACCCACAAGCAAATCAACATTCCCAGATAATTTTGTGTCTTCTGCAAACTTACTGAGGGTTCATTCGATCTCCTCACCCAAGTTATTGATAAAGAAATTGAATAGGACTGGTCCTAATACTGAGTTTTGGAGAACATCATGTGAGTAGCCACCAGGTGGACTTAACTCTGTTATAGTTTGAATATTAAATGATAAATAAGTAATTTTTTTCCAAAGAATTGAAAAGAGATGAGGGGTTGGACAGTCCAAGGGGGCTGAACAAGAACATAACAGATATGTTTATCTCATTTCATTGGCCTACAGAGTTTCTATATAGTTTGCACCACAAATTGTTTTGTGGACTCTTGCTTACTTCTTTCCCTCTGTCTCTGCTTTCTGTCCTTGCTTGCTTGGCCTGATCATTCTTTCTTTGGGTTATTGGTAAGGAAATGCAGTGAGATAGAGATAACTTGTTAGCTAGCAGCAGCCCTCTGGGCTCTTTATCCAGGGTGGTCTGGGTCTGTACAAGGAGGGCTGTACAAGGGGAAAGCTGTTGTCTAGTTCTGTATATATATATATGTATTTGTACAAGTTTATTGCCTTTTATATTTAGTTTACTTTTATATTTATTCTACTTTTGCAAATATTGTTTCATATGAATTCCCAATTCTAAGTGTGGGTATTCACACAAATCAGAGTAAATCTCTAAACATTATGTGGTATAAAAAACCCACAAACCCCATTGGCCATAGTCTCTGGGCCTAGCCATCCAGCCCATCCTTTACCCAGCAGATCATGTGCCTATCTAAGCCATGACAAGTCAGTTTTTTTAAATTAGAATAGAATAGAATAAGAATAGAATAGAATAGAATAGAATAGAATAGAATAGAATAGAATAGAATAGAATAGAATAGAATAGAATAGAATAGAATAGAATAGAATAATTAACCAGGTTGGAATAGACATTCGAGATCATTGAGTCCAACCTATCATCCAACATTATCTAATCAACTAAACCATGGCATCAAGCACGCTTTTCAGTCTCCTCCTAAACACCTCCAGTGATAGTGACTCCACCATCTCCCCAGGCAGCCCATTCCAATGGCCAATCACCCTTTCTAAGAAGAACTTCTTCCTATCATCTAGGCTAAACGTCCCCTGGCACAACTTGAGACTATATGCTCTTGTTCTGTTGCTGGTTGCTTGGGAGAAGAGACCAGCCCCCACCTGGCTACAACCTCCCTTCAGGTAGTTGTAGACAGCAATAAGGTCTCCCCTGAGCCTTCTCTTCTACACGCTAAACAGCCCCAGCTTCCTCAGCCTCTCCTCATAGGGCTTGTGCTCAAAACCCCTCATCAGCTTTGTTGCCCTTCTCTGGACATGTTCCAGCAAGTCAACATCTTTCCTGAACTGAGGGGCCCAGAACTGGACACAAGACTCAAGGTGTGGCCTAACCAGTGCTGAGTACAGGGGCAGAATGACCTCCTTGCTCCTGCTGGCCACATGGTTCCTAATACAGGCCAGGATGCCATTGGCCTTCTTGGCCACCTGGTCACACTGCTAGCTCATGTTCAGCCTACTATCAACCAGTACCCTCAGGTCCCTTTTTGTTTGGCGGCTCTCCAGCCACTCTGACCCCAGACTGTAGCACTGCATGGGGCTGTTGTGGCCAATGCATAGGACCCGGCACTTGGCTGTGTTAAATCTCATGCCCTTGGACTCTGCGTATCTGTCCAACCTGTCAAGGTCCCACTCCGGAGTTCTCCTACTCACTAACAGATCAACACCTGCCCCCATCTTGGTGTTGTCTACAAACTTACTGAAAATGGACTTAATCCCCTCATCCAGGTCATCAATAAAGATATTGATAAGGTCTTCTTGCTGCCCCTCTTATATTGACTAAGTTCTGAAAATTCAATTATTTCATGGTCACAGAACCCCAGACATTCCCCAACCACCACATCTCCCACCAGCCCTTCTCTATTGGTAAAAGAAGGTCAAGCAAAACCTTACCCCTCGTAGGTTAACACAGCAGCTGGGTTAAGAAGCTGTCCCCCATACACTCTAAGAACCACCTAGACTGCCTCCTCTCTGCTGTGTTAAGTTCCCAGCAGATATCAGGCAGGTTAAAGTCACCCATAAGAACAAGGTCTGGCAATCTTGAGACAGCCTTAAGCTGCCTATATAATAATTCATCAGCCTCTTCATCCTGGTTGGGTGGTCTATAACAGAGTCCAACCAGCATGTCCGCCTTGTTGGTATTCCCTCTAATCTTCATCCACAGGCATTCAACCTGATAATCCTTAATCTCTAGTTCCATGGCCTCTAGTGCCTTCCTGATGTACAGGGTCAGCTCTCCCCCCTTTTTCCTCACCTGTCTTTCCTGAAGAGCCTGTAGCCATTGATTACAGTGCTCCAGTCACATGAGTTGTCCCACCATGTCTCTGTGATGGCAACTACATCATAACTTTCCTGCTGTAACAAGGCTTCCAGCTCCTCCTGTTTGTTGCCTATGCTTCGTGCATTAGTGTGCATGCACTTCAGTTGGGCTGCTGGTTTCACTCCTGATTCCAGCTTACCACCCTCAGACTCCTGTCTGGGAGGACTGGTTTCAGCCCCTTCCTCCTTCGAATCTGGTTTAAAACCCTGTGAATGAGACCTGCCAACTTCCTTCCTAGAACCTTTTTCCCTTTGGGGGATAGGCCATTCTCATGCACTAAGATCTTTCTTCTCCTCTGGGACAGATGTACTCCATCTGTTGCTAGCTTATCTGGTGCCATAGAAAGTTCCCCAAGATCAAACCCCCAAAATTCTTTTGGTAATGCCAGCCTCTGAGCTGCTTGTTAATTACAGCTGCTGACCTGTTCTTTTCTGTATTCCTTCCTGGAACTAAGAGTATGGATGAAGAAATTACCTGTACCCCTGACCCCTCAACCAGTTGTCTCCAAGCCTTGAAATCCTTTTGATTGTCTTGGGAGCACTGGTTGCAACATCAACATCCTCATTCCCTAACTGCATAACTATTAAAGGATAGTAATCAGAGGTCTGCACCAGACTAGGCAGCCTTCTGGTAACATCTCTGACCTGGGCTCCAAGGAGGCAGCAGACTTCCCTGTGGGAAGGATCCGGCCAACATATGGGGCCCTCTGTTCCCCTCAGGAGGGAATCACCAGTAACAATAACCCTCCTCTTTTTTTTTTTCTCAGGGAACAAGCCCTGATGCTGGGGGCAGGCTGTTTTGCCTTAGGCAACACCTCAGATGGTGTGTCTCCTGCCATGAGAATCACCTCACCCTCCACTTCCAGTGCCCCATATTTGTTTTGCAAGGGCAGAGGGGAAGGTGAGGGGAGGTGCGGGGGTTTTACTTTTATGTCTCCTAAAAGTGACCTGTGTCCATACCCCACTGCTTTTTGAGTGACCTGCCTCTGCTAGGGGACCCTGCAGAGGCTGGGTTGGGGGACCATGTGGCTAAGTTGGTAGCACGTAAGACTCTTACTGGGAAGGTCGTGAGTTCAAGCCTGCAGTGGGCAGGAGAGTTCTCTCTGGGCAGCAATGTCCTCCCTCCTCAAGAGTGGACTGGACTTGGTGCTATGGTCTAGTCATGGGGTCTGTGGTGACAGGTTGGACTGGATGATCTTTGAGGTCTCTTCCAACCTTGGTGATACTGTGATACTGTGATACTGTGAAGTTCAACTCCCTTTTACATTCCCTTACATTCCTAAGTCTAGTAACTTCCTCCTTCAGTTCAGCCACTAGGTTAAGCAGGTACTCAATCTGCTCACACCTAATGCAGGTGTTGTCTCCACTACTCTCCATTTCAAGTGCCAGGCTCCAGCACTCTGCAGCCAGTTGCCTGGACACCTGCCTGCTTATGTTTGACCTCAGTCTGGGTTGACACTGCTCTTTTGAAGATAGCTTTGTTGCGAGTTGCAACCATCCCTATCCCTGGCCATGTGACCTAGTGGAAAAAAATAATAAGAGAGATAATAATAATTAGAGAGTAAGACCATTTTTCTTTGAACTCTTCTTACTTGTGTCTGGGGAAAATAAACACACTGGTGTATCTATTTTCCCTGTGGAGGGACATGCAGAGGGAATCACAGAATCACTCAGGCTGTAAAAGTCTTTTAAGATTATCATATTCAACCATGACTCAACTACCATAATCACTAAAACATATCCCAAAGCACTGCATCTGCATTCTTCTTGAACACCCCCTGCGATGGCAGCTTCACCATGGGATGGGATCCATCCTAGGGTCCTGAGAGAGCTGGCAGGTGAGCTGGCCAAGCCGCTCTCCATCATTTTCCTCCAGTCTTGGCTGACTGGTGAGGTCCCAGATGACTGGCAACTGGACAATGTGGTCCCCAACCACAAGAAGGGACGGATGGAGGAACCCAGAAACTAAAGGCCAGTCAGCCTGACCTCAGTGCCAGGGAAAATGATGTAGCAGATTATCCTGGCGGTAATAACTGCGCACCTGCAGGATGGCCAAGGGCTCAGGTCCAGCCAACATGGATTCAGGAAGGGCAGGTCCTGCCTCTCCAACCTGATCTCCTTCTATGATCAAGTGACCTGTGTGGTGGATGTGGGGCGGCCTGTGGATGTAGTCTACCTGGACTTCAGCAAGGCCTTTGACACTGTCCCCCACAGCAAACTGCTGGCTAAGCTGTCAGCTCATGGCTTGGACCGCAACACTCTGCGCTGGGTTGGGAGCTATCTGGAGGGCAGGGCCCAGAGAGTGGTGGTCAATGGTGCCACCTCCAGATGGAGGCCAGTCACCAGTGGCGTCCTCCAGGGATCAGTGCTGGGCCCCATCCTCTTCAATGTCTTCATTGATGATCTGGATGAGGGGATTGAGAAAGTCATCAGCAAATTTGCAGATGACACCAAGTTGGGAGCAGATGTCGGTCAGTTAGAGAATAGAAGGGCCCTGCAGAGGGACCTCCACCTACTGGACAGATGGGCAGAGTCCAATGGGATGGCATTCAACAAGTCCCAGTGCCGGGTGCTGCACTTTGGCCACAACAACCCCATGCAGAGCTACAGTCTGGGGTCAGAGTGGCTGGAGAGCTGCCAAACAGACAGGGACCTGGGGGTGCTGATCGACAGCCGCCTGAACATGAGCCAGCAGTGTGTCCAGGTGGCCAAGAAGGCCATTAGGAATAGTGTGGCCAGCAGGAGCAGGGAGGTCATTGTGCCCCTGTACTCTGCTTTGGTTAGGCTGCACCTTGAGTCCTGTGTCCAGTTCTGGACCCCTCAGTTTAAGAAGGACATCGAGACACTTGAAGGTGTCCAGAGAAGGGCAACAAGGCTGGTGAGAGGCCTTGAGCACAAGCCCTATGAGGAGAGGCTGAGGGAGCTGAGGGTGTTTAGCCTGGAGAAGAGGAGGCTCAGGGGCGACCTCATTGCCCTCTACAAGTACCTGAAGGGTGGTTGTAGCCAGGAAGGGGTTGGCCTCTTCTCCCAGGCAACCAGCACCAGAACAAGAGGACACAGTCTCAAGCTGCACCAAGGGAAGTTTAGGCTGGAGGTGAGGAGAAAGTTCTTCACCGAGAGAGTCATTCACCATTGGAATGGACTGCATGGGGAGGTGGTTGAGTCTCCGTCCCTGGAGGCGTTCAAGAGGGGACTGGATGTGGCACTTGGTGCCATGGTCTAGTCGTGAGTTTTGTGGTTACAGGTTGGACTCAATGATCTTGGAGGTCTCTTCCAACCTTAGTAATACTGTGATACTGTGATACTGTGATCCAGACCTCTTCAAAGGACTTCAAAGGACTGGCTTTGTATACATATTTTCCCCATCCATCCTTGTTCCTTATCCTTGTGAACCCTTCCTGTTATTGTTATATATATATATGTGTGTGTGTGTGTGTGTGTGTTTGTGTGTGTGTACATTGTTTAAAGAAAATGTTTACCTTTTTACTTCCAAAATGACTCCAAATTATTTCTTGGTAGTTTTGTTCCTTCCCTTTCTTTTTCTCTCAATCAGGAGAAAGGAGGGAGGAGCAGGTGTGGAGGGATTCTCAGCCTTTCCCCCCATCTTAGCTCTTAAATCCCATTTAAGGCTCAAACCACCACAGAATTTTTGGTGCTCCAACATGGGGCTTGGAAATTCATACTCTATTTGGAAAGAGTATTTTGTTTGAAAGACAAGGATTGGAAGTAGAGATGTGTGGTGGAGTAGGAAGGTTCCTCCCCCCACACAAAAAGAATCCACAGCTAACTCAGCCAGAGAAGCAGATGAAAGCTGTATTTTACAAGCAGAAAAATGGAATGCAATGAATATGTACAAAAATATACAATATTTACAATATATACAGAAATATACAGCAATGTATGTAATACAGGAGACCTTTCCCCAACCCCCCTGTGGCCAGGGGGTTCGGCCTGTCCTTCCCTTCTCCCTCCCTACCTCCCCTTTTTCCCAAAAGGGTTAGAGAGAAAGAGAAAGGAAGGTAATTAAAAGGGAAAACTTTGTTAAAGCTCAAAGCGAATGCAAAAGTTAGTTTTCTCTTATCTGGTTAGCAAGAATCGTTCCTGCGTAGCAAGCTGCTGCTTCAGAGAGAGAAACGGGCCAGCTCACAGTACAGGGGGAAGAAGAAGACTGACTGCCCCCCCCGACTGAAAGACTAAGCCAGAACTTACAGCCGGGTTCCACCAATGAAATTGGATTAGCATATCTTTGTTTTTCATTTATATACCAAAACATTCAGCCAGAGTGTTCAGAAAGTGTCCCTTTTTAAAAGGCACAGCCTAAACTGGTCACAAGATGTTAATTTTGAAGAATCTAATGTTCCAAGCTTTTGCATGGGTGTTTGGCCAGATCTTTTGGACCCATATCTACAAATTAATGACTTACCACGGGGTGTGGTTAATGATATGCTGCTCCACTGGATAAAAACTTTACCAATGCAGCTGGGCACGTACCTCTTGAATTCTTTGAATTTTACTGGCAGTGGTAATTTATCTAACATAGAAAAATTTTCTGAAGCAAGCTACAAAACCAATAGTGTATGTAAAAATGTCTGTGATGGAAAATTGCCTTACATTATAATATGCTCTATATGCCTGTGACAGTTTAGGTTGTGCCTTTAAGAAAAGAAAGCTGCAGAATTCTCTAGCTGAATGTTTGGGTGTAAAAAGGAAAAAAAAGGTTATTTCTAAATTAATTTAATTGGTGAGATGTAAGATGTACCATAGCAAATATCTCTTACATTCTTTTCTCTCACTCACTCCAGCTACAGTCTGTTCTGACTTTTTGCTTCTTGGCCAGAGTGTGTGCAACTGACCCTGGAATGAAACTGATAAGAGTAACTAACTTTCTTAACAATTGCTTTGAGCTAACAAATTTCCCTTAATATCCTTTTCTCTCTCTTTCTACTTTTTTGCCTAATTACTAGGGGAAAGGGAAGGAGGGGGAGAGAGTTTTGGGGGAATCCGAGGTGGGATCCTCCTCAGGTGGATCAGTGTTTTTGTTCTTTCCTGTAAATTCTTGTATAATATTGTAAATACTGTATATTCTTTATATATCCATGACAATTTCATAATTGCTTGTAAAATACAGCTTTCCATTCACTTCTCTGGATGAGTTTAGCTGTGCTTTATATTGTTGTGTGTGGGCTAAAGCATCACACTACTACATAAATGATTGGCACCCAACATGGGGCTTGGAATAATTGCTTTCCAGATGCAGGGAGAGATTTTCTTGACCCCAACACGTGGCTGAGGAGAGAGGAGGCAGCTGTGAGGAGCTCAGCACTGGGAGCTTGGGGAGCTTGGGAGGAGGGGTGGCAGGCTCAGGTTGCCCACATGCCTGAGTGCAGTGGGGGAGGGGGGAAGGGGTTGCCGTGCACCAAACAAACAGACCCCAGCGCGTGGTTGAGGAGAGAGGAGGCAGCTGCGAGGAGCTCAGTGCAGCCCCCTCACTGATAGGAGAAAAATAAAACCACAAAAGAAACCCCACAAAAAAAAAACCCAATACTGGGTGGAGAGGGTGGTTACTGCAAGATGGCTACTACTAGAAGAAAGGCTAGTAAAAGAACAGAGGGCACCCAAACAGAGACCAAACACAAGCATGCAGGTGTTCGGGTAGGTGGCTGAGTGAGTGCTGGGACCTGGCACTGGATATGGAGGATGGAAAGAACAACACCTGTGTTAGGTGTGAGCAGATCAAGGATCTGATGAGCATGGTGGCCAAACTAAAGGAAGAGGTAGAAAAACTAAGAGCTATAAGAGACAGGGAAAGGAAAATTGACTATTTCCATAATCTAACCTCTAGAAAACCAGAACAGGGGTTAACTCTTAGTGGAGCAGGGAGATTGATACACTCCCATCAGCAAGCCTCTCAGCCCTCATGTAGTAACCCACATGAGCAGGGCCAATGGGAACAGGTCTCTGCCGGATGCAAGAAATATAAATGAAGCAAGTGTGCTACTTTGAGCAGTACGCTGCCTACAGAGCAGTTACAGAATAGGTGTGAGACTCTGCAGGAGGAACAGTTCATCGGTAAGGTTGAGGACTCAAGAAGTCAGAAGCTGCACCAATGACAGGTTGCCTCAGGCCAGCCATCAAAACTATTCCTGAAAAGAAACCTCATAGGTTCATCGTTGTAGGAGACTCCCTACTGAAAGGAGCAGAGGGCCCAATAGGCAAACCAGACCCATTTCACAGAGAGGTGTGCTACATCCCTGGTGCCCAAGTAAAGGACATAGTAGGCAAAATTCCCAAACTCGTGAGTCCTTCAGACTACTACCCACTGCTGGTCTTTCAGGTGGGTAGTGACGATGCAACAATGAGAGGCTCACAATCAATTAAAAGAGATTTCAGAACCTTAGGGCAACTGCTAAAGGGATCAGGAGCTCAAGTTGTGTTCTCTGCTATCCCTCTAACCTCAGTGATGGATGAGGGAACATTGAGGAAGAGCCAACAGGTCAATTCATGGCTCCGGGGCCGGTGCCATCGACAGGGCTTTGGATTCTACAATCATGGCTTGGTTTACAAGGCAGCAGAGCTGTAAACAGCTTATGGGACACACTTGTCCCAGAGGGGGAAAAGGATCCTGGGGCAGGAATTGGCAGGGCTCATAGATAGGGCTTTAAACTAGATTTGAAGGGGGAGGGGTTGATAGTCTCCTGCTGGCCTGTGACAAACAGAGGGGCAGCTCACCCGAGGCAGAGGGATGGAGAGCTGGTGAGGGTTCTCAACTTGCTGCCCTGAGGCAAGCCACGAATGACACACCAGGACATTCTGTGGAAACCAAGGGGAATTGGCACAAGAGGACGACAGAGCCAGCCCAGCTGAAGTGCTTCTATACAAATGCACGCAGCTTGGGCAACAAACAGGATTAATTAAGGACCACTGTGCTCCAGGGATGCCATGACATAGTGGCTATTACTGAAACTTGGTGGGATGATTCCCATGACTGGAATGTAGGGATAGACGGGTATAAGCTTTTTAGGAAGGATAGGCAGGGAAGGAGAGGAGGAGGTGTTGCCCTCTATGTCAACAACCAGCTGGAATCAGTGGAGCTCCACCTGGGGAGAGATGATGAGATGGTTGAGAGTATATGGGTTAAAATTAAAGGCAAGACAGGGAAAGGAGATATTACTGTAGGGGTCTCCTACAGGCCACCTGACCAACAGAACCAAGCAGATGAGGCCCTCCACAGGCAAATAGAAGCGGCTTCCAGGTCACAAGGCCTGGTCCTCGTGGGGGATTTCAACCACCCTGACATCTGCTGGAGGGATAACACAGCAAGGCACCAGCAATCCAGGATGTTCCTGGACTGCATAGAAGACAACTTCCTCCTCCAAATGGCAGAGGAACCAACAAGAAAAGGTGCTACGCTGGACCTTGTTCTCACCAACAGGGAACCAATGTGAGGCTCAGAGACAGCCTTGGCTGCAATGACCATGAAGCAGTTGAATTTAATCTCCTCAGGGCAATCAGGAGGACCTATTCTAAGTTTATGACCCTAGACTTTAGGCGTGCAGACTTCGATCGCTTCAGGAATCTGCTAGCCAAAGTGTCATGGGACGAAGACTTGGAGGAAAGAGGGACTCAGGACAGCTGGTCAATATTCAAGGACCACCTCCTCTGTGTCCAGGAGCAATGTATACCAACAAAGAGAAAAGCAGGAAAGAATGCTAGGAGGCCTGCCTGGATGAACAAGGAGCTACTGGACACACTATTACTTCAAAAGAAACTCTACAGGAAGTGGAGGGAAAGACAGCTAGAATGAGGGGGTATATAAGGAAGCTGCCTGAGCAGCAAGAGGCCTGGTTAGGAAAGCCAAAGCAGAGTTTGAATTGAATCTAGCCAGGGAGGTTAAAGGGAGCACTAAGAATTTCTATAGGTATATTAATGGCAAGAAGAAGACTAGGAAAGGTGTGGGCCCCCTCAGAAAGGAAACTGGTGAATTAGTCACAAGCGATGTGGAAAAGGCTGAGGTACTCAATAACTTCTTTACCTCACTCTTCACTGCAAGGGCCTCTAGCCACACTCCTGGTGTCATGGAAGACGATGCCAGGGACGGGGAGGAAGAACTGCCCATGGTAAGTGAAGATCAGGTTGGTGATCACCTGAAGAACCTGAAAGTGTTCAAGTCCATGGGACCCAACGGGATACACCCACGGGTGCTGAGAGAACTGGCAGATGAGGTTGCTAAACCCCTCTCTATTCTATTCCAAAAGTCATGGCAGACTGGGGAAGTCCCCACAGACTGGAAAAGGGAAAACATTGCTCCCATTTTCAAAAAGGATAAGAAGGAGGAACCGGGGAACTACAGGCCAGTCAGTCTCCCCTCTGTGCCCGGAAAGATCATGGAGCAGATCCTCCTGGAGGCACTAATGACTCAGAAGAACAGTGAAGAGGTGATTGGGAACAGTCAGCATGGCTTTGCCAAGGGCAAATCCTGCCTGACAAACCTGGTGGCCTTCTATGAACAGGTCACAACATTAATAGATGAGGGGTGAGCAACTGATGTCGTTTACCTGGACCTAAGCAAAGCCTTCGACACTGTCCTGCACCACATCCTGGTCTCCAAGCTGGTGAAGCATGGGTTTGATGGGTAGACCACTAGATGGATAAAGAACTGGCTTGATGGCCACACCCAAAGAGTGGCTGTCAATGGGTCCATGTCCCAGTGGAGGCCAGTGACAAGTGGAGTCCCTCAGGGATCAGTCCTGGGACCTGTCTTGTTCAACATCTTTGTGGGTGACACGGTCAGTGGCATCGAATGCACCCTCAGCAAATTTGTTGATGACACCAAGCTGTGTGGTGCAGGAGACATGCTGGAGGGAAGGGATGCCATCCAGAGAGACCTTGACAGGCTAGAGAAGTGGGCACAAGCCAACCTCATGAGCTTCAACAAGACCAAGGGCAGGGTCCTGCATCTGTGTCGAGGCAATCCCAGGCATGAATCCAGGCTGGGCAGGGACTGGCTGGAGAGCAGCCCTGAGGAGAGAGACTTGGGGGTGCTGGTGGACAAGAAGCTCAACAGGAGCTCTCAATGTGCACTTGCAGCCCAGAAGGCCAATCAGAGCCTGGGCTGCATCAAGAGAAGTGTGGCCAGCAGGTCAAGGGCAGTGATTCTCGCCCCCTCTACTCAACTCTGGTGAGACCCCACCTGGAGTACTGCATCCAGTTCTGGAGCCCCTATCACAACAGGGATATGGAGGTGCTGGAATGTGTCCAGAGAAGGGCCATGTGAATCATCAGAGGGCTGGAGCACCTCACCTATGAGGACAGCCTGAAAGAGTTGGGGCTGTTCAGTCTGGAGAAGAGAAGGCTCCGAGGTGACCTCATTGTGGCCTTCCAGGATCTGAAGGGGGCCTCCAAGAAGGCTGTGGAGGGACTTCTCAGGCTATCAGGTAGTCATAGGACTAGGGGGAATGGAATGAAGCTGGAGGTGGGGACATTCAGGGTGGACACGAGGAGGAAGTTCTTAACTGTGAGAGTGGTGAAACCCTGGAATGGGTTATCCAGGGAGGTGGTTGAGGCCCCATCCCTGGAGGTGTTTAAGACCAGGCTGGATGAGGCTCTGGCCAGCCTGATGTAGTGTGGGGTGTCCCTGCCCATGGCAGGTGGTTTGGAACTAGATGATCCTGGTGGTCCTTTCCAACCCTGACTGATACTATGATTTATTTCTGCTCAGATCATGGAGGCAAAGATGAAGGTCCTGTGGATTTTTAAGCATCTGATCTTTTCAATTTTCCGTGTTTTGGTCTAGAAATATTTAATCGGACTGCTTAGTGATCATTGAGGCAGATATCTAATGTACAAATTATACTTACGGTTGAAGTATAAAATTCAGCTTCTCTATGATCGGTATTTGGGATACTTTTTGCGCAAGAAATAGAGGAATGTGATTGCTATGACACTGCCCATTGAGATACATGAGTTTAACATCCCAGTAGGTGAGAGTGTTTGCAGTCAGAGAAGTGCTCTACAGTAATTATGGTACTCTGAATCCTGATAAAATTCCTGCAGGAACTGGTCTTGCTAAAAAACTCATCAAACTTGCTCCTTCTAATTATGCAACTATTCTGGCAAGCAGAATTGTGGCAAGAAATTATGGTGGAGCTCCTCCTATGTTTGGCCATTTCACTGATCAAATGAGACAATTGGAGTACAGTCTCACATGTGCTTCTTTGATTTCAGCCATTGAAACTCTGTCTGGTGAGATAAGAATTGCATGAAAGAGCTGAAGGACGAATTTAAAAATTCCATATTCCAATTGACACAAAGAGAAAATTCCAATTCTTCCTCCAGATTGATACAAGTTTCAGCTGTTAGGAATAAACATCTTCTAAGGAGGCCATTCCAAAACAGATCAAACCAAAACAGACCACAGAAGCAATCACGTGGGTGTATTTGAATAACTCTGTTTGATCAGTTTGTTGAGAACATGAACTGATGGGATGGTCAACCAACTTCAGACCTTTTCAGAAGACTGTGGGAATTGCAAAGTGGCAGAGCATGAGGTAAAAATACCAGCAGGGTAGCTGTTACTTCTACAGTTTCCCAGGACAACTCTAATAGCTCCAACAGTGGCTCCAGTTCTATCATTGTACCATGTGCTCATTGCACATGTGGGCATGTTCCCCATAACTAGGGGTGCCCTGCCTCCCGCCAGGGGAGGAGAGGGATCATGGAGATAGCAGAATCTATTGGGATGTGTACATCCAGTGGCCTGGCACTTCAAAATTCCAGAAGTACAGGGCCTTGGTTGACACAGGAGCTCCGTGCACCATAATGCCATCAAATTCTCAGGGATCAGAGCCTATAACTGTTCTAGGAGACACTGGTGGATCTCAAGAGTTAACTAAGATAGAATTTGAAATAAGTTTAGCTGGTAAACAATGCAAGAAGCATACTGTTGTGATAGGACCTGATGCACCTTGTATTTTGGGAATTGATTTTCAGAGAGAAGGGCGTTTCAATGACCCTAAAGGTTACAAATGGGCTTTTGGAGTAGCATCTGTAGAAGTTGATGGACACAAATTGAAGCTGTCTGTTAGACCTGAGCTTTCTGATGGATCTGCAGTTGTGGGACAACACAAGATTCAGGACATTAAATTGCCGGTTGCTTCTCAGACTGTGCATCACAGACAATACAGAACCAACTTTGTTCAGAAACTGATTCGTCAGCTGGAGAGTCAGAAAGTCATCAGCAAAACTCATTCACCTTTCAACAGTCCAGTGTGGCCTGTGAGAAAGCCGAATGGAGACTGGCGTCTGACAGTTGACTACCAAGCCCTGAATGAAGTAACTCCACCTATGAGTGCAGCAGTACCAGACATGATGGAACTCCAGTATGAGCTGGAATTCAAAGAGGCTAAATGGTATCCTACCATAGACATTGCTAAAGCTTTCTTCTCTATTCCTATAGCAGAGGAATGCAGGCCTCAGTTTGCCTTCACCTGGAGAGGAATCCAGTACACTTTCAACAGATTGGCAATGGGCTGGATCCACAGCTCAAGCATTTGTCATGCAGTGACCCATGATGCTCTGGAGGAAGGTGGTGCTCCAGAACACATCCAGTTCATTGATGATGTGCGGTGGCAGGATGGACGCCGACACATTCTAGTGGATGTGGTAAACAGAGTCTCTACTATGGCAAATCCCATGAACAAGCAAGAAACTCTACGTTTCTTGGAGATAGTGGGATTTTGGAGACTGCACATTCCTGGATACAGTCAGATTGTGAAACCTCTGTATGATGTGACTCGAAAGAGAAAAAGTTTTCAGTGGGGACCTGTCTTGGTCCGGAGAGGGAAAGAGACTCAGTTATTTTGAATATTCCTGTGTTGTGAAATGAAAAGCACAAACGAAGCCAAAATATCAACAGCTAGACTATTTATTACACAAATAAAGTGGATGGATCAGAAACAGAGAGAGAGGAAAAATAGAGAGGGAGAAAGAGAAGGAAAAGGGAGAAGAAGGCCAAAGTAGGAAAGGGATTATATTACCAACGGTCAGAGGTGGAGAGAGGGTTTTCAGATTCCAAGGTCCATTATGTTGCCCCGTGATGTTTCCAGTGTGTGGTGCTGTCTTCTTTCTTCTATCTTGACAGTGTCACTCATGTCTTTTTATACAGGTTTTTAGTCCTTAGGCAAGTGTCCAGGTGTTGTTCCCCTGTGGTGGGGTAGGAAGGTTCCCCCACACACACACACAAAAAGAATCCACAGCTAACTCAGCCGGAGAAGCAGATGAAAGCTATATTTTACAAGCAGAAAAATGGAATGCAATGAATATGTACAAAAATATACAATATTTACAATATATACAGAAACATACAGCAATGTATGTAATACAGGAGACCTTTCCCCAACCCCACTGTGGCCAGGGGGTTCGGCCTGTCCCTCCCTTCTCCCTCCCTACCTCCCCTTTTTCCCAAAAGGGTTAGAGGGAAAGAGAAAGGAAGGTAATTAAAAGGGTAAAACTCTGGTAAGCTCAAAGCGAATGCAAGAGTTAGTTTTCTCTTATCTGGTTAGTCGTCCCTGCGTAGCAAGCTGTTGCTTCAGAGAGAGAAAAGCAGGCCAGCTCTCAGTACAGGGGGAAGAAGAAGACTGCCCAGACTGACAGACTAAGCTAAAGTTACAGCTGGATTCTACCAATGAAATTGGTTTAGCATATCTTTGTTTTCATTCTAATATCAAAACATTCAGCCAGAGTGTTCAGAAAGTGTCCTTTTCTTAAAGGCACAGCCTAAACCGGTCACATCCCCTGGACATCATTCTGGGAAATCATCCTTAGGTAAGTGTCCGGGTATCATTCCCCAGGAAATCTTTCTGTGTATTCATGAAAGTCTGGATGGAGGGAAGGAGGCCTCTGCCTCCTCCTTCTCCATCTACCTACCCACACATTCCTTACACATCAGGAAACAGGTGGTAAGTCCATTGTCTCATCATCCTCCCTTCCTGGGGTATCTGATGGCTGGAAATGATCTTGTCCTGAAGGTGTGATGGCTGGGCCCTTGGGCTATTATTGCAGGCCTGCTGCAGTCCAGTGAGCAATGTTATCTATGCACCTTCCAAGAGTCCTTCCAGTGGCTCTGCCATCAGCTATTGTCTGGGCAAGCAGCAAGTGATTTTATCTTTGTTGAGTCACACCAGGAGAGACAAGCTTTAGTCTCTCACAGGACCTGAACAACAAACAGTCTTTGACCAGATAAAACAAGATGCAGTTCAAACAATGGATCTGGGACCTGTCTGAGATGGTCCAGACATTAAGAACATTTTGTACATGGCTGCAAGTGACAATGGTCCAACTTGGTGCTTGTGGCAAAGAGCTCCAGGTGAGACACAAGGACGACCTCTTAGTTTCTGGAGTCAAGGTTACAGAGGTTCAGAGGCAAATTATGCTCCAACAGAGAAAGAGATTCTAGCTGCCTATGAAGGAGTAAAAGCTACTTCTGAAGTAATTTGAACTGAGTCACAACATGTCTTATCTCCCAGATTACCAGTTTTGAATTGGATGTTCAAATGTAAAGGCTCTACACCACATCATGCCACAGATTCCACATGGTCCAAGTGGTTGGCTCTGATAAAACAGAGATCTTGAATGGGAAATCTTGAAAGGCCTGGTCTGGTGGAGATGATCACAAGTTGGTCTGAAGGCACCAACTGTACTAAACCTCCAGCAGAGAGAGTAACTCGTGCTGAGGAAGCTCCTCCTTACAATGATGTTTCTGATGATGAAAAGAAATATGCTTTGTTCACAGACGGTTCCTGTCGTCTTGTTGGAAACAAGCAAAGGTGGAAGTCTGCAGTGTGGAGTCCAACACAGTAAGAAGGAAAAGATGGAGAAGGAGAATCCAGTCAATTTGCAGAAGTAAAAGCTGTCCAGCTAGCTCTTGACGTAGCTGAACATGAGAAATGGCCAAAGCTTTATCTCTGCACCAGCCAATGGATGGTAGCCAATGCTCTGTGGGGTTGTCTAAAGGCCTGGAGAAAGAATGGTTGGCAGAGAAAAGGAAAGCCTATTTGGGCAGCTGACCTATGGAAGGACATTGCTGATCGAATCAAGAGAATTCCAGTGAAGGTGAGACACATTGATGCTCATATTCCTGAGAGCAAACTACTGATGTACAGCAACACAACCATCAGGCTGATCTAGCTGCAAGAGTTTCTCAAGTAGACATGAACTGTGATCTTGATCTCAACTGGAAACACCGAGGTGAAATATTCTTAGCTCGGTGGACTCACGATTTGTCAGGACATCAAGGCAGAGATGCAACCTATCAATGGGTTCATGAGAGATCCAAAGACATTTCCATGGATACTATCACACAAGTCATCCATGACTGTGACATTTGTGCTGGTATTAAACAGGTGAAGCAAATTAAGCCCTTGTGGTATGGTGACAGATGGCCCAAATACAAGTATGGTGAAGGCTGGCAGATTGATTATATCACTGTACCACATTATCATTCTGGTAAGCAATATGTGCTTACTATGGTAGAGGCAAACACTGGATGGTTGGAAACTTATCCACATGCAACTGCACAGAACACCATTCTTGGTCTGGAGAGACAAGTCCTGTGGAGACACGGAACTCCAGAGAGGATTGAATCAGACAACGGAACTCACTTCAAAAACAACCTTGTAAAGAGCTGGGCCAAAGAGCACGGCATTGAATGGATATTCCACATTCCCTACTATGCACCAGCTGCAGGAAAGATTGAACACTACAACAGTTTGCTAAAGACCACTTTCAAAGCCATGGGGGTTGGATCTTTGAAAAACAGGGAAAAACATTTAGCACAAGCAACCTGGCTGGTAAATAGTAGAGGTTCAGTGAATCGAGCTGGACCAGTGCACTCTGATCTGCTACAGAAAGTAGAAGGTGATAGAGTTCCTGTTGTTAGAGAAAAGAATCTGTTTGGTAAAACCGTTTGGGTATTTTCTCCTCAGGAGAGGCTAAACCTGTCTGAGGGGTGGTTTCAGCTGAAGGTCCTGGTCACACTTATAGGGTAATGCAAGAGAATGGTGAAATTCAGTGTATTCCCCAAATAAATCTAACTTTAGCTGAGAGAGTTCAATTTCAGAATGCTGTACAGGTACATCTCACCCAAGAGAAGAATCCATGAAGAATCTATGGTGCATAAATCCTGAGAACCCTGAGTGCCCTGAGTCAACTGAGAGTCCCTGATTCCCATTCCTCACTTCCTCTGCGAAGAGACAAACTGTTTCCTGTTTTCTTGTTTCCTGATTTTTCTTGGACTTCTGAATCATAAATATAATCCTAATAGGGGCATTTGCTGTGACCATGTTGGGCGGGGGAAGAGCTAACCCATTAAGAGCTGTTTGGAGGTTTTAAGGACTGGGGGCATGTCTGCTGTGGGCATTGTGAGCTTTCTGTAAACACCAAAAGGGAGGGATCAGGTTGTAATGAGTGTGCCAGATCTCAGCCTGAGCACAAGGGTTTGCCCCACCACCAGCAGTTCCAAAGTTAACCCCTGATGCTCCTGCCAATGCAGTTTCTCTAGAACCGGTCACCACATGCAGGAAAAGAAGGCAAAAATCATCGCCAGGCACAGATGGTGAGGAAGGCACATTGGCAGGACCTAGCACCTCACAAAACTAAGCAGTGGATAAGGATGACTTGGATCAAAAAACAATAAACATTTCATCTCTGCCCTGAAAGGAATTAAGGCAAACTCATCTGGATTATGCATGGAAAGAAGGTGAGCCAAAACAAATAGAATAGAATAGAATAGAATAGAATAGAATAGAATAGAATAGAATAGAATAGAATAGAATAGAATAGAATAGACCAAGTTGGAAGAGACCTTCAAGATCGTGTCCAACCTTTCATCCAACACCACCTAATCAACTAAACCATGCTAGCAAGCACCCTATCAAGTCTCCTCCTGAACACCTCCAGTGACGACGACTCCACCACCTCCTCGGGCAGCCCATTCCAATGGGCAATCATTCTCTCTGTGTAAATCTTCCTAACCTCCAGCCTAAACCTACCCTGGTGTAGCCTTAGACTGTGTCCTCTTGTTCTGGTGCTGGCTGCCTGGGAGAAGAGACCAACCCCTTCCTGGCTACAACCACCCTTCAGGTAGTTGTAGAGAGCAATAAGATCACCCCTCAGTCTTCTCTTCTCCAGGATAAGCAACCCCAGCTCCCTCAGCCTCTCCTCATAGGGCTTGTGTTCCAAGCCCTTCACCAACTTCGTTGCCCTTCTCTGGACATGTTCCAGCAAGTCAACATCCTTCCTAAACTGAGGGGCCCACAACCGGACACAGGACTCAAGGTGTGGCCTAACCAGTGCAGTGTACAGGGGCAGAATCATCTCCCTGTTCCTGCTGGCCACACTGTTCCTGATGCAGGCCAGGATTCCATTGGCCCTCTTGGCTGCCTGGGCACACTGCAGGCTCATGTTCAGCCTCCCATCAACCAGCACCCCCAGGTCCCTCTCTGCCTGGCCGCTCTCCAGCCACTCTGACCCCAGCCTGTAGCACTGCATGGCATTGTTGTGGCCAATGTGCAGAACCCGGCACTTGGATGTGTTAAATCTCATGCCTTTGGATTCTGCCCATCTGTCCAGCCTGTCGAGGTCCCTCTGGAAAGCCTCTCCACCCTCCAGAAGATCAAATCCTGCCCTCAGCTTGGTGGGCTGGGGCCTGAGATGATAGGATGAGGGTGTGGACACAGTGGACCTGGATAAGAGGGAGGCAAAGCTGTTAGTCTCCCTGACTCATGATGCCAGTCTAGACAAAGAGTTAGCCAAACTTGATAGAGCACACAGTCTCTGGGCCCAGATCTTCAATGCCATAAAGAGCCCGTACCACTCAAAAGATGACATGCCCTGGGCCCCAGTTGGATGGACAACTATGGAACAGGGCATTCAATATCTGAGACAGATGGCTGTGCTGGAAATGATTTATGGAGGTGGCCAGCTCCCCTCGGACCCTGGTGAGGAGCCTATGAGACGCCCCTTCCTAAAGAAACTCACCCAAGATGCCCCTGAAAAATATGCTTACACATTAGGAGGGATACTCCTGACTGGACAGCATGGATGTCCTAAAATTGTCTGTGAGTTTGTTAATGATTTAAGGGAATATGAGGACAGTGTAAATCAGAAACCCATAATCTTAGTCATAGAAACTATGACTAAAGACATCATCAAAAAGATTAAGGCCTCCATGTCTGAACTGAAAAAGGGGAATGATACCACCTTTTCCCCTTCCCCTTCTCCTTCAGAATGGGTCCATGTTCCTGGGTGTTTGATGGCAAGATGGTCATTGCCACATCCCTCAGGAGGTGGTGAACACAGTAGCCACTATGGTGCAACCCACGAAAAAGAGAGAGACACAGTCCTTTTTGGGGCTTGTGGGTTTCTGGAAAATGCACATTCCCAGCTGCAGTCAAATTGCAAAACCTCTTTTCCATGTAACAAGGAAGAAAAATGATTTCATATGGGGACCTGAGCAGCAGGTAACATTTGACCAGATAAAATGAGTGGTGGTCCATGCTATGGCTTTAGGACCTGCTCAAACTGGACCAGAGATTAAGAATGTGCTGTACTGCAGTTGGTGAGAATGGTCCTATGTGGAGCTTGTGGCAGAAGGCTCCTGGTGAAACCAGGGGCAGGCCCCTAGGTTTCTGGAGTAAGGGACACAAAGGCTCCAAGGCCAACTACACCACGCGAGAGAAGGAAATCCTAACTGCCTATGAGGGCGTCCAGGCTGCCTCTGAGGTAATTGGGACTGAGTCACCACTATTTCTAGCTCCAAGGGTTCCAGTCCTGACCTGGATATTCAAAGAGAGAGGCTCAAACCCACATCATGCCACAGATGCCACCTGGAGTAAGTGGATGGCCTGATAACTCAGTGAGCTCAGATGGGGAGCTTCAAATGCCCTGGCACAGTGGAAGTGATCACCAACTGGCCAGTGGGTGCTGACTTGGGAATGCCACCAGAGCAGACAGTGACCCATGCTGAGGAGGCTCCCCCATAGAATGATCTCCCTGACAATGGGAAGGGCTATGATCTATTTACAGATGGGTCCTGCCAGCTTGTAGGAAGCAAGCGGAGATGGAAGGCAGCTGTCTAGAGCCTAACAAGGCAAGTGGCAGAGGAAAGGATGGAGAAGGTGAATCCAGTCAGTATGCAGAGGTAAAAGCTGTCCCTCAGGCCCTGGATGTGGCAGAGTGAGAGAACTGGCCAGTGCTGTACCTCTATACTGACTCCTGGATGGTAGCCAATGCCTTGTGGGGGTGGCTGAAGGAATGGAGGAGGAATGGGTGGCAGAGAAAAGGGAAGCCAGTTTGGGCTGCTGACCTATGGCCAAGATCAGAACCACTGAGGAGCACAAGCACAACCACCAAGTAGATCTGGCTGCTAATATCTCCCTAATAGACTTGGACTGGGAACAGAAAGGTGATCTGTTCTTAGCTTGCTGGGCCAATGACACCTCTGGCCACCAAGGGAGAGATGCCACATACTGGTGGGCTCAGGACAGATCAGTGGGCATCTCTGTGGAGACCATCTCACAGGTTATCCATGAGTGTGACATCTGTGCTGCCATCAAGCAGGCCAAGCGCATGAAGCCTCTGTGGTATGGGGCGAGATGGTTGAAATATAAGTATGGAGAGGCCTGGCAGGTCGACTACATTACCTTTCCATGGTCTCACAGCGGCAAGCAGCATGTACTGTCTGGTGGAGCCAAGTACAGGGTGACTGGAAACCTACCCAGTACCTCATGCCACAGTCTGCAACACCATCCTGGGCCTTGAGAGACATGTCCTGTGGAGACATGGCACCCCCAGGAGGATTGAGTCAGAAAATGGAGCCCACTTCAAGAACCATCTCATAAGGGACTGGGCAAAGGAATATGGGATTGAGTGGATTTATCATAGTATCATAGTATCAGTCAGGGTCAGAAGGGACCACAAGGATCATCTAGTTCCAAACCACCTGCCATGGGCAGGGACACCCCACACTACATCAGGCTGGCCAGAGCCTCATCCATCCTGGTCTTAAACACCTCCAGGGATGGGGCCTCAATCACCTCCCTGGATAACCCATTCCAGGGTTTCACCACTCTCATGATAAAGAACTTCTTCCTCATGTCCACCCTGAATGTCCCCACCTTCAGTGGGGTGGGGGAATGTCCCCACCTCCCCTAGTCCTATGACTACCTGATAGCCTGAGAAGTCCCTCCACAGCCTTCTTGGAGGCCCCCTTCAGATCCTGGAAGGCCACAATGAGGTCACCTCGGAGCCTTCTCTTCTCCAGACTGAACAGCCCCAACTCTTTCAGGCTGTCCTCATAGGTGAGGTGCTCCAGCCCTCTGATGATTCATATGGCCCTTCTCTGGACACATTCCAGCACCTCCATATCCCTGTTGTGATAGGGGCTCCAGAACTGGATGCAGTACTCCAGGTGGGGTCTCACCAGAGTTGAGTAGAGGGGGCGAGAATCACCTCCCTTGACCTTCTGGCTATACTTCTCTTGATGCAGCCCAGGATATGATTGGCCTTCCGGGCTGCAAGCGCACATTGAGAGCTCATGCTGAGCTTCTCATCCACCAGCATGCCCAAGTCTCTCTCCTCTGAGCTGCTTTCCAGCCAGTCACTGCCCAGCCTGGATTTGTGCCTGGGATTGCCTCGACCCAGATGCAGGACCCTGCACTTGGCCTGCAGAGTTGGCAGAAGGAACCAGGGAGCAGCATAGTTTTCCCCTGTTCCAGCATGGGATAGTTAGAGATCTTCTCAGCCGCTTGGACCCCCAAAAGTCCATGGGACCAGATGGGATCCATCCTAGGGTGCTGAGGGAGCTGGCAGATGAGCTGACCAAGCCGCTCTCCATCATTTTTCAGCAGTCCTGGCTCACTGGAGAGGTCCCAGAAGACTGGAAGCTGGCCAGCATGGTGCCCATCCATAAGAAGGGCCAGTTGGATGTGCCAGGGAATTATAGGCCTGTCAGCCTGACCTCAGTGCCAGGCAAAATTATGGAACGGGTCATCTCGAGTGCGATCACACAGCACTTCCAGGATGGCCAGGGGCTCAGGCCTAGCCAGCATGGATTTAGGAGGGGCAGGTCCTGCCTGACCAACCTGATCTCCTTCTATGATCAGGTGACCCGCCTGGTGGATGTGGGGAGGCCTGTGGATGTGGTCTACCTGGACCTCAGCAAGGCCTTTGACACAGTCCCCCACAGCAAACTCCTGGCCAAGCTGGCAGCCCATGGCTTGGACGGGAGCACACTGCGTTGGGTTAGGAAGTGGCTGGAGGGCCGAGCCCAGAGAGTGGTGGTGAATGGTGCCACATCCAGCTGGCGGCCAGTCACTAGTGGTGTGCCCCAAGGATCAGTGCTGGGCCCCATGCTCTTTAACATCTTTATCGATGATCTGGATGAGGGCACTGAGTCCATCATCAGTAAATTTGCGGATGACACCAAGCTGGGGCCAGGATTTGATCTTCTGGAGGGTGGAGAGGCTTTCCAGAGGGACCTCGACAGGCTGGACAGATGGGCAGAGTCCAATGGCATGAGATTTAACACATCCAAGTGCCGGGTTCTGCACATTGGCCACAACAACCCCATGCAGTGCTACAGGCTGGGGTCAGAGTGGCTGGAGAGCGGCCAGGCAGAGAGGGACGTGGGGGTACTGGTTGATGGGAGGCTGAACATGAGCCTGCAGTGTGCCCAGGCAGCCAAGAGGGCCAACCGCATCCTGGCCTGCATTAGGAATAGTATGGCCAGCAGGAGCAGGGAGGTCATTGTGCCCCTGTACTCTGCTTTGGTTAGGCTGCACCTTGAGTCCTGTGTCCAGTTCTGGGCCCCTCAGTTTAAGAAGGACATTGAGACACTTGAAGGTGTCCAGAGAAGGGCAACAAGGCTGCTGAGAGGCCTTGAGCACAAGCCCTATGAGGAGAGGCTGAGGGAGCTGGGGCTGTTTAGCCTGGAGAAGAGGAGGCTCAGGGGCGACCTCATTGCTCTCTACAACTACCTGAAGGGTGGTTGTAGCCAGGAAGGGGTTGGCCTCTTCTCCCAGGCAACCAGCACCAGAACAAGGGGACACAGTCTCAAGCTGCACCAGGGGAAGTTTAGGCTCGAGGTGAGGAGAAAGTTCTTCACCGAGAGAGTGATTCGTCATTGGAATGGGCTGCCTGGGGAGGTGGTTGAGTCTCCGTCCCTGGAGGTGTTCAAGAGGGGACTGGATGTGGCACTTGGTGCCATGGTCTAGTTGTGAGGTTGTGGTTACAGGTTGGACTCGATGATCTTCAAGGTCTCTTCCAACCTTGGTAATTCTAATTCTATTCTATTCTATTCTATTCTATTCTATTCTATTCTATTCTATTCTATTCTATTCTATTCTATTCTATTCTATTCTATTCTATTGTTGAAGCTCATGAGGTTGGCTTGTGCCCACCTCTCTAGCCTGTCAAGGTCCCTCTGGATGGCATCCCTTCCCTCCAGCGTGTCCTCTGCACCACACAGCTTGGTGTCATCAACAAACTTGCTGAGGGTGCATTCAATGCCACTGTCCATATCACCCATAAAGATGTTGAACAAGACAGGTCCCAGGACTGATCCCTGAGGGACTCTGCATCCCATATCATGCACCAGCTGTGGGGAAGGTCAAGTGCTACAATGGCTTGCTGAACACCACCCTAAAAGCCATGGGGGTGGAACCTTTAGGAAATGGGAAAGACACCTAGCTCAAGCCACTTGGTTAGTGAACAGCTGAGGATCTGTGAACTGAGCTTGTCCTGCCCAGTCCGACCTGCTGCAAACAGTGGATGGAGATGGAGTTCCTGTTATTTCTGAGAAAAACCTGCTGCAGAAGTCAGTGTGGGGTTTTCCTGCTGCTGGTGGGGGCAACACAACCTCAGGGGTGGTCTCTGCTGAGGGGCCTGGCCACACATGCTGGGTCATATTAGAAACTGGGGACATTCAGTGTATCCTACAGTGGAATGTGACTTTGGCTGAGAGGGGATGAACTCAGAGGGGGCAGCGCACACCAATGTAACATCGTCATTGTACAATAGTTATAATTTCTTCTAAGCTTTTTCTTTCCTAGTTTAAAATCAGCCTAGCATCCAGGACTCAACACAAACAAACCACACACCAATGCAGAGAGCTCCTGCGTCATCTCATCTGTACCTCTTCCTGATGTCCCTGTCACAATGGACTGTTCCCAAATTTTCTTTGCCTTTCAAAGACAGACTGATCCTGATTCTTCTCCACATCCCTGCTCAGTTCTAGCACCACCTACACTGACCAGCACCAGAGAGGGAGAGAATGCCCTAAGAGAGAGAGAGCCAGGATAAAGAGGGACTTGCATTGAGGATTTGAATACCACATGTCAAGGTTGGATGAAGGGGCTGTGACAGAAGAGTGGAAGTGGAACAGAGGGGTGGATTGTGATGGGTTACGCCCATCCTGAAAGCAGGGGGGAAGGGCTTGTGAAAGCTTCACCCTCCCTGGGGGATTTTCCCCTGGGAAACTGAGTTAGTCTGTTCCCCTCCCTGTCCAGCAAGCCTATGGAAAGGAAGACATTGCAGCCATTTGCTTTCTTTTGCTCCTGCCTTGCCTGGTTGAGAGGACTGCTGCTGGCTTCCTGCTTCTCTGCCACATGGTCAGGCCTGGTCCTCCTCCCTGCTACATCCACACCTCTTCAAAGAACTTCAAAGGACTAGTTTTTTATAGATATTTTCCCCATCCATCCTTGTTCCTTACCCTTGTGAACCCTTCCTGTTATATACATATATATGTGTGTTTGTGTGTGTGCATATTGTTTAAAGAAAATTTTTACCTCTCTACTTCCAAACCAACTTCAAATTATTTCTCGGTAGATTTGTTCCTTCCCTTTCTTTTTCTCTCAATCAGGAGAGGAGAGGGGAGTGGGGGTGAAGGGATTCTCAGTCTTTCCCCCCATCTGAGCTCTTAAATACCAGTTAAGATTCAAACCACCACACAACCTAACTCACACCCAGAGAAATAAGGAGGCTTTGCACTTTTAACATTCTTCAGTCACAATGCCAAAGCAGTTAACCAGCTACTAGTTGTATCTTCCAATGGTCTATTCAAGCATTATGTTTTGTGAAATGACACTGACTAAGGGGTGGAGTGATCTAGTTGTTTTTAGCCAAAATTGAATGCACCAAAATGAATTAATGAAACAACGCAGGGGCTGTCACTCATGCTTCTGTCTGTCCACAGAACATAGAAGGAGGAACAGAATCCCTACAAGTTCCTATAGGTTCTGATGAAGAGGATAAAGATTGTGAAGATATGAGTGCAGCAGTTTGGGCTGGGTGCCCTCTGCTGTGTTCATACGAGGGGTGCTTCCTGTGTCTAGAAGTCCAGCCCAGTGGGTGGACACAGGAAGCCAGGTATTTCATACCAGAATTCCCTGCGCCACTATAAGATCTCAGTGCAGGGTCTGGCACTTTCTTCCCTCTCTGCCACCCCGTAATTTGGGGGAGATGTCTCCCGGCCTTGGGCCTGGCTAGGCCCAAGGCCGGGGGGATGGGCAGTTTCAGATCTGGCCAGCTGAGACTAGCCTAGCAGTGGAGTGGGAAGGGAGGAAGAAGGAGCCCTGGGGGTCTTGGGTGTACCTTCAGGTGGGTATGGGATGTTTCTGGGTATACTTTGGGATTTTCTTTGTCACTGCGCTTCTGGCTCTCTGTAAACATTCACTGCTTTTCATTTAAACTTCCCACCACTTTTGCAATCCATCTGTCTGAGTCATTATTTTTGTCTGTGGTGGGGAGGGGGTCTGCCTTAACCCATCACAATGAGAGATAACTACAAACCTCTACCTGTAATGGTACACCATTCTGAGAACAAAACATTAGGCCAGAGGCTGTTGTTTCTCTGTGGCTTTTACTATATGGAGAGGAACTAAAATATGGAATATCAGTATCACTGGACTTCTTCAGCTCTGTTGTTACACTCTATTATACTCATACTATACTATTTGTTTGTTATTTTAGTTTCGCTCTTCTCAACTTCGCTTCTTTCAGCCTTTACCTGGAGAATTTCTGTATTGTTTTCCTTGCCTGTAAAAGCAAGCATGGTGGTATCAGAATTTTAACATAACTGCACAGAAAAGTAGGGTCTTCAGTGTGGAATTATAGCTTTTCACCCAAAATACAGTGTTAGCTTCTGATAGAAGACTCTTTCAAATTATCTGTAGAGTCTAACAATAAAATCATTACCATGCACTCTCCCACCTGAAACTGATCCACTTCATGCTGAAGGAAGGAACTTTTCTTTTTTGGCAAATAAAAGTGTCATAGGGGTGGAGGTAGCACATCCATTGCACCAGCAGTCATTCTGTCTGTGCTTTCCGGAGATAGTCTGTAACAATTGACATTTATCTTCAAAAAGCTCCCAGGCCATACTTTAGAAGGTTATTACTTTATTAGCATTAGAGCAGCAAGTTGTCACAGAATCACAGAAATACTGAGGTTGGTGAAGACCCTCAGGATCACCAAGTCCAAAAGATAACCCTACTCTACAAGGTTCACCCCTAAACCACAGCACAATATTCTGGCATTACTCAAAATTAATTTAGAAATTCAATGTTTTAGAGCCATTTGCTTTTTTACATGATTAAATCAGGTCACAAATTCTTTCCCTCATGTTTCCTTTTTATCTGTCAATGTCTGCAGGGTTTGCTTTCCCTTCATGCCAAACAGATCATTCACAGACACATAAAAAGTTGCAGCATCCTACTTGGAATGGACAGGTCTGTCAAACTGGGTAGGTATTCTTGGTGAGGGGCCACATTCCTAGAATGTGGTGTGAGGCTACTTTTGACTGACTGCCGGTGGTGCCTGTGGTAGTGCCCTGATCATTGTTGAGGGCTAAGAGTGCAGTTCCAGCATACAGAGAAATATAGAAAGGGAACAAAAAAATAAAAATAGTGTGGCTTTGATTTGGGGATGCTTCTTCCAGAGAGGAAGCTGCAGCCTAAAGCTTTGAGTGAATAAAGGCCACTACTCGGAAATAAGAGTTTTGTAAATGTGGCAGTTTTAGGCTATGCCTTTGAAAGTTAGCTGCAGATTTTCAAGCAGAAGAGTGAAGAAGTATAAACAATTCACAGTTGGGTGTAAAAAGGAAAACAAAAGATCATTCTAAATTAATTTCATTGGCTAGATGTGAGATGTGCCCCTAGCAATATCTCACATGCCATTTCATCCATTAAAGAACCTTTAAAAGTCATCTTGTCCAATTGGGCTCCTTGCAGAGAACAGAGCTCTTTAACCAAAGTCGGTTGTTCAGAGTCCTATCCAACCTGAGTAGGAATGTTTCCAGGGATAGGATGTCTACCACCTCTCCCTGGCAACCTACACCAGCATTTCACCACCATCAACATAAAAAAATGTATCCCTCAGATCTAGTCTAAAACTCTCCTCATTTAGTTTGAAATCATCACTTGTCCTACTTCAGAAGACTCTGATAAAAATTCTTTCCCCATCATTCTTACGGGATTCCTCTAAGTAGAGAAAGGTTTCAAGAAGTTTTTCCTGGAGTATTCTCTTTTTTAGGCTGAACAAGCCAACTCTGATGATTTTTATGGTCCCATTTTGTATTTGGGAACATACCCAGTTTACGTAGTATAAAAATAGCTTAAGTGCAATGATACCAGGTAGACACTGTTCCCACTGAAACCCATAGCTGAGTCCATTAGTCTTCTGCCATGTGTCTCCTTGTCTTGGTGCTGAAAACCTGTATTTCAGTGACCTTCAGTACAGCACAGGGGCCTAGACATTTCTGGGACAAACACTTCCTAGAGGTACCAGGGTTCCCTGAGGAATGGCTTATACCTATCAGCCTTTTTGACAACTGAAATAACACTTGTCTTTGGGAAGGAACAAGGCCCTATGACAACAAGCAGCATTCCCAGAGATGAGGCAGGGCCATAATCCCAGCTGTCTGGAAACATCTTGAGAAATGGATTAACGGGATTATGGACCATGCCTGCATGTGATGCCAAGGTACTGGACATGAAGATCTAGGTGCAGATGGTTTCCTCCTCTCAGCCCTGTTTGTTCATATTCCTGGAAACCAAAGAAACGCTGCATGAGCCTGTGAGTAACTGAGTTTAGAAAATGACTTCATTTCTTTTTGTGGACAGCATCAGTTTTTAAAATCATCATGCCCATTCTCCAGACTGATTCTGCTGATCAGAGCAACAAAGGAAGTTAAGAAACAATGTCCAGTAAATAGTACTTGAGGCCAGCATTCTTCTGTGACATCTTGGAGAGGGAAGGAAAAGAAACCTTGATAAAACCTCAACTCCTGTGCTGCAGACAGATGGACAAATCAACAGACCAATCCTGATGGCAGGATGGAGAACAACTTGGTCCCTCCAGGAATAATATAGGGTCAGTTGTGTTTTTCCTGCATTCTGTCTCCTTTATTTATTTTTAAGATGAAGCAGAGGTGTAATGTTTCACATCAAACCAAACAAGTTAACCTGTCTGTTCCCCCAACACAGAAGTGTGGGAAAAACAGTACAGGAAAAATTCCAGGTTGACACAAAAACCAGCGGGATAAGAACAGAATTTATTGAGAAAAATCAGATAATCATAATACAAATGCACAATTACCATTGTCTTTTAACAGAAAATGCACAGCAGAAAGCGGCAACAAGCAACAGGCAGAAGAAAGTGAGTTAAAAGACAAAGCCAGAGCTACCCTCCCACCCCTCCTTATCCCACTGCCATCTCAGCATAAAAACAAACATCCAAAAGTCTGGAATCCGAAAGCAGCAACTAGAACAGGAAGCCTCCCATGCTACAATCTGAACTTCAAACACCATAGTACTTTGCTGCAGCCAGCACTTTGAGGTTTTTGAAACTGGCATGAAGCAGAATTATATAAATAGAAGCAGACTTATTTTTAACCTATGACAAGGGATTAAGAGAGGCAGGTAATGATCAAAAATGCTTTGCTCTACCTCAAGTGTATCCATGGTAAAGCAACTCTACTTGGAAGAATCCCTTTCTTCTCACCCTGTGAATAAGCTGCACATTCTCTTTTAAATTTTTAGTTGATTCTCAAAGACGGAAATTTAATTTTATGGTTTATTGTTTTCTGTGGTTTGGAACTGGGAAAGGGTCTCTTTCATTCATAAGCTCCAGATTGTAGTGCCTTTGTAATACAGCCCACTCACTAGTGTTTGCCCAGCCATGGTAATTTGAGTTGAAAAAGAAAGTGGAATTGCATTTCCAGCCACAAGTGAATTGATTGGGGCAGAAAAAAAAAAACACATGTGGACTAATCCATTCTGCTTATTACTGATAGTCAGGGGACCAGAGACTGGTTTGGGTTGGAAGGGACCTTTAAAGGTCATCTAGTCTAACCCCATGTAGTGAGCAGAGACCTCTTTAACTAGGTTGATCAGAGCCCCTTCCAAGCTGATCCTGCATGTTTCCAGTGACGGGTCTTCTCCACCTCTCTGGGAACCTGCTGTACTGTTTCACCACTTTCCCTGTAGAAAATGTCTTCCCTCTATCTAGCTTGCTTCTATTCCCTTTTAATTTAAAGTCATTAGTACTTGCCAGGTTCCAGCAGACCATAATAGAAAGTCTGTCCCCATCTTTCATATTAGATCCCTTTAAGTAATCCCTTTAAGAAAGGGACAGTTACTGAGACACTCTAGCTGAATGTTTTGGTGTAAAAAGGGAAAACAAATATATTCTAAATTAATTTCATTGGTAGATTGGTAGAATGCAACTTTAAACTTTAAATTTTAGCTCAGTTTGAATCTCAGTCAGTTCTCTTTGTTCCAGTTTGCCTGAGCAGCTGCTCTCTTTCCTCTGTGCTGGTAGGATCTGACCTTGAGCTAACGAGCTGAGATAAGAAACTAATTCTTTGCTTAGCACATGCTTTTAACTAACAGAATTTCCTCCTTAATAATTACTTTTCGCTCTAACCCTTTTTGGGTAAAAAAAGGGAGGAAGGGAGAGAAGGGAGTTTTGGGGGATCCTTCTCTCTGGAGGAGGGAAGGTTTTCTGTGTTATGTTCTTTGCTGTATATTTCTGTATATATTGTAAATACTGTATATTGTATATATATTCACCACATGTCATCCTGCTTGTAAAATATAGCTTTTATCCATTTTGCTTCTCTGACTGTGTTAGCCATGTTTTTCTCTGCGTGGGGGAGAACTGAACCTTCTCTCACCACCATAGTAGTGAAAGACTGCAAGAAAGTCTTCCTGGAGCCTCCCTCTTTTCAAGGCTGAAAAATATCAACCCTACGAGCCTTTCTTCATTGGAAAGGTGTTTCTTCCCCCTGATCATTATTATGGCCCTTCTCTGAATCCACTTCAAAAAATTCATGTCCCACCAGAGTACCATAATCAGAATTACCTCCCTTGATCTGCTGGACACCTCATTTAATGCATGCCAGACCACAGTTGGCTTTCTGGGCTGTGAGTGAGCTTGCATCTGGCTTTTCATACACCCTTTTTTTTCAAGTCCCTGTCATGTGACCACTAACATGAGGTTGTCTAAGCCTTACCAAGGACCTACTTTAAAATTGTACATAGGATTTGATCACTTCCCCTTTTTCTTATGGGAGACTTCTGCTTCCCAGTTGTTTGCTGGAAATACAATACAACAGAGAGAGAATAGTCCTGGAGGGACCTGGAGTGTGTGGAAGATAACTTTCTGACACACATGATGAGGGAGTCAACCATGGAAGGTGCCCTCCACCTGCATCTTTTGAACGGAGAACAACTCATGCGGGAAAGTAGAGGTAGAAGGCCACCTAGGACATAGCAATCATGAAATGACAGCATTTGCAGTCCTTGGGGAAATAAGGAAGAGGGTCAGTAAAACTGCCACCTTGGACTTCCAGAGGGCACAATTCAACCTATTCTGGCTGACAAAGTCTCTTGGGAGGCAGTCCTGAAGGTTTTGGGAGTCCAGGGACATACTTTAAGAAGCAGGATGTCCCCATGTGCCAAGAAATGCAGTGCTGATGGAGACTTACTTGGCTGAATAGAGAAATTTGGCTGGATCTCAGGAACAAAAGGAGAGTTTATGCATTTTGGAAGAGAGGGCAGACCTCTCATGGGACTATAAATATGTAGTGAAGCTATACCAGGAGAAAATTTGGTGAGCCAATGCTCAGATGGAACTCAACCTAGCTATGGCTGTTAATGACAGTAAAAATTGTTTCTATAAATACATCAACAACAAAAGGAGGACTAGGGAGAATCTCCACCCAATATTGGATGCAGGAGGAAACACAGTGACAGAGGATGAAGAAAACACTGAGGTACTCAATGTCTACTTTGCCCCAGTCTTTAGAAGTAGAACTAGTTGTTCTCTGGACACCCAGCTTTATAATCTGGGAGACAGGGAGGGGAAGCAGAATAAGGTCAACACAATTAAAGAGAAGATGGTCAGTGACCTGCTACACCACTTAGATGCACACAAGTCTACAGGGCAGGATTACACCCAAGAGCACTAAAAGAGTTTGCAGATGTGCTCACCAAGCCACTTTCCATTATTTATCAGAAATCCTGCTTATCTGGGGAGGTTCCAGTGGAATGGGAGATAGCAAATGTGACACCATCTACATGAAAGGCAAAAAGGAAGATCTGGGGAACTATAGACTTGTCAGTCCAACCTCAGTGCCAGGGAAGGTCATGGAACAGATCATCTTGAGTGCCATTACTCATCATTTAGAGGACAACCAGGGGGCAGGGCCAATCAGCATAAACATTTGTTTATGTTTGAGAAACCTGATCTCCTTCTGTCACAAGATGATGAGTGCAATAGGTGTGGTGGTTTAGGCTGGGTGCTGGTCCGGATGCCACTGCACAGACCATACCTGGGAGGTCCCAAGGGGTGGACCCAGCTCAGGGGGGTTGGTCATAGGAAACCAGGTATTCCATACCCACAACTCCCTGCTCCCCTATAAAACATCCACACGGGGTCTTCACTTCCTCTTTTGTCCCCTGCTGCTGCCTAGGTAAAATGGCATGAGCTGCCTCCCTTGGGACTACCCAGGCCCAAGGCTGGGTTGGTGGGGGAGAAAGAGCCCGGGGGGGGAATTGTATGTACCCCCAGGTGGTGATGGGATCTCTCTCTCTTTTTGTCATGGTGCTTGTGGTTCTCTGTAAAACTTTAATTGTTGCTTTATTTGTTTTTCTAACTTTCCATTACTTTTGCAATACGTTTGTCTGAGTCGTTATTTCTGCCTGTGGTGGGGAGGGGGTCTGCCTCAACCCACTACAATAGGTGAGGCAAAAGTTGTAGATATTGTCTACCTGAACTTCAGTAAAGCATTTGACACTGTTTCCCATGGAATTCTCATGAAAGAAAGAAGAAGGAAAAAAAAAGTCTGGTCATGGCTTGGATGAGCATACACTCCGCTGGATAAAACACTGGCTGGACAATGGGGCCCAAAGAGTGGTAGTCAATGGAATTGAATCCAGCTGGCATCACAGGTGGTGTTCCTCAGGGCACAGCATTAGGAACACTTCTATTTAACATCTTTATCAGTGGTCTTGATGAGGAGTTAGAATGCACCACTAGTAAATTTGCAGATGACACCAAGTTAGGTGGGAGTATTGATCTGCTTGAAGTGTCTCTGTGCACTACAGGGCAATTGGAGAAGATGACCTTTGAGAGTCACTTCCAACCCAATGTAATATGTGTAAATCTGTAAATTAATCTGAAATTTCCATTTTGTGGGCAATTCTGACATTTTATAAGACAACAAACTTGGTTTATACATTTTTCTATCAGGAAAAATCCACAGTGTTTATAATTTGATGGCTATTTAGTCAACAGTAGAGCTGTTTCTGGGAAACAAAAACCAGAAACGCTGATGGCAAGTAAGAGTTGACATAATTTTTTAATATGCCACTCATATAAACTACATTACTCCACTGGATTTAAAGAATCTGCCTCTTATTTCTTCTTCCAAGTTTTTAATAAAAAATACATATCTAAGAGAAATATTTGTTAGGTTGGGTATTCTGTTCATCTCTTGCAGCTCAAACTGCTGTGGATAACTAAAGAATATATAGGAAAAATAAAATACATAGAAAAGTCAATATGGATTCAATGAGGGGAAGCCTTGCTTGGCTATTCTGATAGACCCTATGAAGGTATGGTCAAATGTATAGAGGAAGCGAGAACAGTGGATATTGTCTATCTTGACTTCAGCAAGGCTTTTGATACCATCTGCCATAATGTCCTCCTAGGTAAACTCAAGAAAAGAGGGTTAGATGATTCAAACTTGAGGTGGATTGATAATTGGTTCAACAGCAGAGTTCAGAGAGTTGTGATCAGTGGCACAGAGTCCAGTGGGACATCTGTGGCCAGTAGTGTTCTTCAGGGATCCGTATTGGGTCCAGTTTTGTTCAATATCTTCATCAATAATCTGGATGAGAGGATTGAGTGTATCCTCAGCTAGTTCACTCATGATACAAAACTGGTAGGGATGGCTGGCCCCTTGTCAGGCTGTCCTGAAATCCAGCGAGATCTAGACAGCTGAATGAAGGTGAACTTCATGAAGTTCAATAAAGACAAGCACAGAGGCCTGCATCTGGGGAGGAATAGCATCAGGCACCAGCACAGACTAGGGGTCATCCTGCTGCTGGAAAGCAGCTTCATGGAGAAAGACCTGGGAGTCCTAGTAGACAGTAAATTATCCAAGGAACAGCAATGTGTCCTTGTGGCCAAGAGGGCCAACATCATCCTGGGGGGCATTAGCAGAATTGTTTCCAACAAGTCTAGGAATGTTCTCCTCCCCTTCTACTCTGCCCTGTTGAGATCATACCTGGAATACTGTGCCAAATTTTGGGCTCCCCTATTCAAGATAGAGAGGGATGTACTGGAAAGAATCCAGCATAGAGCTACAAAAATCATTGCAGGACTTGAACATCTCTCCTGTGAAGAAAGACTGAGATCTGGGGCTGTTCAGTCTTGAGGAGAAGGCTGAGAGGCGATCTTATCAATGTCTATAATATCTGAGGGGTGGGTGTCACGATGAAGGTGATGGTTTCTTTTCAGTGGTGCCCAGTGATAGGACAATGAACAATGGGCACAAGCTGGAACACAGGAAGTTCCACCTCAACACAAGGAGACACTTCTTTAAGGTGAGAGTGACAGAGCACCTGGAATAGGCTGCCTAGAGAGATGGTGGAATCTTCTTTTCTGGAGACTTTCAAGACCTGTCTGGATGCTTTGCTGTGTAGTTTAGCTGGAACCAAGCCGGTTGGCACTTTCTGAGATACAAGACTTGACAGTGGTAGGCTGAAAGTGAAATTACAGTGATTTTGTTATTTCATTTGTTGCTGTTGTTTTGAGGTATTTTGTTTGTTCTGTATGTTGGTGTTGTTTCTTTTTTTAAGATTGTTTTGTATAAGCAGGACCCGTTCTACTGAATTAAAAAGATAAAAATTGTTACATTTTATACTTTTGATCAGGGTCTGTACTTAACTAATATTGTTGACAGTAGGGATGATGTCTGGTGCTCATTCACACAACTTAGAGAATATATTTGGCATAGGCATTCTGTTTTTCAGTTCCATTTATTTTCTTTTCTTTCATGATACAACACATAATAAAAGTTTGGTTTAGGATGTCTTAGTTGAGGAAGAGCAGAGATTAAGGCAGAGGAAAGAAATAGCCAGGCAAAGACCTTCTATTGTATTCCACTTCAGTAAATGCCTTTTTCAACAGTGTCCACTGAAACACAGACCAGTAGACAAAATACTTCTAAATAGTGCCTATTTAGCAACAAAAGAAGACAAAATTTTAAATGTTAAATAAAAATACACCAAAAGACTGTTGCAAAGCAGTGAAGTAAAGGAAATGCCACTCCTTCTTGAACACCTTGATTTCTTTATGAACTCTTGATGTCTAAAATCCATAGCGTGGAATAAATAATTTAAACATACATTAATTCTATGAATGGGGCTCAGTATCAAGACTTAGTGTTGGAGACAATTCGGATTAAGATTTTTACCAGTGATCTGAAAAATGGGATAAAGAGCACCCTCAGTAAGTTTGGAGGTGAAGTCAAACTGGGAGGGAGTGCTGATCTACTTGAGTCTAGGGAGGCCCTACAGAGGGACCTGGACAGGCTGGATTGATGGACCAAGGCCATTCAACAAGGCCAAGTACTGAGTGTTGCACTTAGATCACAACAACCTCATGGCTGCCTGGCAGAAAAGAATCTGGGGTTGCTGTTTGACAGTCAGCTGAACATGAGCCATCAGTGTGTCCAGGTGTCCAAGAAGACCAACCCTCAGGCAAGTGATTTCCCCCCTGTACTCAGCATTGATGACACAACACCTATTGTATTATGTTCAGATTTTGGCACCTCACAAGAAGAAAGGCATTATATGGCATGTGTCCGGAGAAGAACAACAGATCCAGTGAAAGGTCTGGAGAACAGATCTATTAAGGAACAACTGAGGGAACTGGGGTTGTCAAATCTGGAGACAAGGACGTTGAGGGGAATCTTTATGGCTCTCTACAACTCCCTGAAAGAATATTGGAACCAGGAGGGAGTTGGTCTTTTTTCCCAAGGATAAAGTCTTTACGAATAATTTAATAGTGATATGAAATTAATTCTAATATCTAAGGTGAGGACCTAGAAAGTGATGAAAGTGGATTTTTTTTGTTGTTGTTGTTTGCTTGTTTTCTCTTATGAGAATATAAAGGTATTTATTAATTGAAAAGAGCACTGGCTACTGTGTTCTAATATATAGTGTTCCGTTATCCCTTAACGTTAGGGCTCAAAAGCTTATTATTCGTGACTAATTTTTTTCCAACGCTAATAACAGCTTATTAATTATGATGCATTTTCATTAGAATTCTTATTGTTTAGGCTGTATTTTATTGGCATTTCATAAGCATTATGCATCATAATGCACTGTATGTTTGTGGATATAAAGAGTATTGATAACAGTTCAATTGCAATAAACAGTTTAATAATTGGCTGCTAATTTGACTTTGAACAGAAGTTCTTTGTTTTTCAAACTTGATCTGCTTCTAGATCATTAAAACAATGATAGGCTGCTCCAAAGGTGTTTTTTTTAGCATCTAATTAAAGGTATAATTTGAATTATTCATGCATTATGGTCTTCTATGAATAATTTATGCAGAGATTTCATTGGCAAAACTTAATTTTGAACTTCAATAAAACCTTAAACCTTATTAGACTTTCAAGGTCTTTCAGAGTAATCTCTTCACAGCTTTTCTAACCAACAGTTACCAAATAATACTTAAAAACTGAAAACAGAAAATAAATTTAAGGACTATATTTGATTCATTAAAAAAAATAAAGAAAGGAAAGAAGTGACATTTAACTACATTAGTTTTTCCTTAAAGCAGAAGGGGAAGTTTCAAAGTCAAATGAAAACAAAAACTCGCACAAACTGTGGATGGGACAGAGAGTATGAGAGTACTAAGCGTGCTGGAATGACACAGAGCATGCTAAGAAGTAGGCTTGGTCATTAATTTCAACCAAAAATTTCATCCTTAAATTCTTGAATTAATTTGTGCAAGGTCATATTTTAAAGACCTGAAAAACATAATTCTCAGTGTTTTCTTCAGAAAATTCCACATGACCTGGATCACTGTGCTTAGAATGTTCTGCACAAGCTGAGAAATCTAAAGGACATGTCCACATCTTCATCTGCTAGGAAATATGTTCACAGGAAGTGAAGGAAAGTGCTGATCTTCATGAATTAGGTCTGTTATGCTGTGAACAAGGGAACAGAATACAGTCATTCTCTGTTGTACATACAACAGAGAATAGCAGAAGTGAGTTAAATATATGCTTCACAGTGAATCTCAGTTTATTTTGTATTATTCAACTTGATAATCCAAGCAAAATATAATGTTGATTTTTCTCCTTATGGCATCACAGCAACAACATCTTAAATGTAAACAATCAGAACTATTTGCAAACAACATCTGTGTGCTAACCTAGCACTTAAAAATTACACTGTCTTACCTTTTGAAATACTGCAGAAACAATAGTATCTTGGCTGTTTAAAGTATTATTGCATAATATGAGAATTTTTTGAGAGTTATACAGCAAACTCTACCTTTCTCACTAAAGCTTGTTAAATCAGATGATTCTTTTACGCATGCATTACCAATGATGCAAGCTTTCCAATAAATAAATATGAGAAGCAGACACCAATTTTCTGAGAAGGGCTGTCTAAATTCACCAAGACAGAGTCGAAAGAAAGGACTGTTTCTGGAATTCAACATTTATCCCAATCTTATATAGAAACTTTATACATAGATCTCTTTATCATTTTTCTCTGTAAGAAGGGAGTTTAAGTGGTTTTAGCTAAAAAGGTATCTTTAAGGTTGATTTTTAATTACACTGGAAAAAGTTTTACAAAAATAAAATATATTTCAGTGTGAAAAGGCTCTCATGATTATTTCAAAAACACTCCACATTTTTTAATTTAGAATTTATTGTAATCGTGTCTAGCGCAACATGATCACATCATTAGAATTTTGCATTTGTGTGAAGTTTTCAATATGCAGAGAGATAGGGAGAAGCACCAACAGAACCCTCACTTTGGACTTCCAGAGGGGAAACTTCAGCTTGCTTAAGAAACTTATTTGCAACATTCCCTGGATAGCGGCCCTCAAGAACCGAGGGGTCCAGGATGGTTGGACCTACTTCAAACAGGAACTCCTGAAGGCACAGGAACTAGCACTTCCCATGTGCCGAAAGATGAGCCAGCATGGTAGGTGACTGGCCTGGATGAGCAAGCAGCTCCTGCAGGAATTATGGGAAAAAAGAGGCTGTATCACCTTTGGAAGGAAGGGAAGGCTTCTCAAGGTATGTTTAAGGAAGTTGTTAGATTATGTAGGAGAAAAATTAGAGAGGCAAAGGCCCACTTGGAAATGAAGCTGGCCACTTCTGTGAAAGATAATAAAAAGCACTTTTACAAATATATTAACATTAAAAAGAGGGGCAAGAAGAACCTCCACTCTTTATTGGACCTGGACGGGAACACTGTGACTGAAGATGAGGAAAAGGCTGAGGTCCTCAATACCTTCTTTGCCTCAATTATTAATAGCAAGGCAGAAGGAGTTCAGGATGAGTGGCCTCCTGAGCTGGGTGATGAGGTCAGGGAGCAGTGTAATGCCCTGGAAATCCACAAGGAATTAGTTCGGGACCTGCTGAGCCACTTGGACACTCACAAGTCCATGGTGCTGGATGGGATCCATCCTAGGGTCCTGAGAGAGCTGGCAGGTGAGCTGGCCAAGCTGCTCTCCATCATTTTCCTCCAGTTGTGGCTGACCAGTGAGGTCCCAGATGACTGGAAACTGGCCAGTGTGGTCCCCATCCACAAGAAGGGCCAGATGGAGGAACTCAGAAACTCCAGGCCAGTCTGCCTGACCTCAGTGCCAGGGGAAGTTATGGAGCAGATCATCTTGGGGGCAATCACTGCGCACCTGAAGGATGGCCAAGGGCTCAGGTCCAGCCAACATGGATTTAGGAAGGGCAGGTCCTGCCTCTCCAACCTGATCTCCTTCTATGATCAGGTGACCCACCTGGTGGATGTGGGGAGGCCTGTGGATGTGGTCTACCTGGACTTCAGCAAGGCCTTTGACACCATCCCCCACTGCAAACTCCTGGCCAAGCTGTCAGCTTGTGGCTTGGACAGCAACACTCTGTGCTGGCTTAGGAACTGGCTGGAGGGCCTAGCCCAGAGTGGTGGTGAATGGTGCCACCTCCAGTGGAGGCCAGTCACCAGTGGCATCTCCCAGGGATCAGTGCTGGGCCCCATTCTCTTTAATATCTTCATTGGTGATGGGATTTTGCGGATGACCCCAAGTTGGGAGCAGATGTTGGTTGGTTTGAGGGCAAAAGGGCTCTGCAGAGGGACCTCGATCAAAAGGACAGATAGGCGGAGTCCAACAAGATGGTATTCAACGAGTCCAAGTGCTGGGTGCTGCACTTTGGCCACAACAACCCCATGCAGTACTACAGACTTGGGTCTGAGTGTCTGGAGAGCTCCCAAACAGAGAGGGACCTGGGGGTGCTGATTGACAGCCACCTAAACATGAGCCAGCAGTGTGCCCAGGTGGCCAAGAAGGCCAATGGCATCCTGGCCAGCATTAGGAATAGTGTAGCCAGCAGGAGCAGGGAAGTCATTGTGCCCCTGTACTCTGCTTTGGTTAGGCCACACCTTGAGTCCTGTGTCCAGTTCTGGGCCCCTCAGTTTAGGAAGGACATTGAGACACTTGAACATGTCCAGAGAAGGGCAACAAGGCTGGTGAGAGGCCTTGAGCACAAGCCCTATGAGGAGAGGCTGAGGGAGCTGGGATTGTTTATCCTGGAGAAGAGGAGGCTCAGGGGTGACCTCATTGCTCTCTACAACTACCTGAAAGGTGGTTGTAGCCAGGAAGGGGTTGGTCTCTTCTCCCAGGCAAGCAGCACCAGAACAAGAGGACACAGCCTCAAGCTGCACCAAGCGAAGTTTAGGCTGGAGGTGAGGAGGAAGTTCTTCATGGAGAGAGTCATTCTTCATTGGAATGGGCTGCCCGGGGAGGTGGTGGAGTCACCATCCCTGGAGGTGTTCAAGAGGGGATTGGATGTGGCACTTGGTGCCATGGTCTAATGATGAGGTCTGTGATGACAGGTTGGACTTGATGATCTTTGAGGTCATTCCCAACCTTGGCGATACTGTGATACTGTTAATTTTCCTTGAATTTAAAGTGCTAAGTGCTTAGAAAAATCATTCTTCCCATTTTTAAAAAGTACAGTTTTCATTCCAGATTTCTTGCTGACTCCAAATCTCTGGGAAACATATTTAGTTTGGAACATCAGCACAATGTTTTTACAGTTTTGAGACATCTGTGCAGCCAGAGATGTAGAATCAAACACACACCATGGGGTGTGATGAGTCATGTATTAAACAGCTAATATTCTCCTCGTGCACAGGTGTGGAACATTTGCACAAATATTTGGATCTCCTGAGGGTGCCTACACTGTGACAGATGCACACACAGAAGCTTTTAAACACCTGACCCAAGTTTTAACTGCCTACCTAACTGACTGCAGAAAAATGAGGAGACTGTTGAATTCCAGCACAGCATCTTTAGTGTTAGAAGGGGCCTCCAGAGATCATCAAGTCCAACTCCTACCCCAGCCAAAGGAGGATCACCTAGGGCAGGCCACACAGGAATGCATTCAGGCAGGTTTTGAAAGTCTCCAGAGGAGACCCCAGAACCTGTGTGGGCAGCCTGTTCCAATGTTTTGTCACCCTCACTGTGAAGAAATGTCTCCTCATATTGAAGTGGAACTTCCTGTGTAAAGGAGCTCAGGGAAGTTGGTCAAATTTTAAATGCCACTTCCTCTGAGCCCAGGATAGATGTGTTCCCTTGAGCAAAGAGTCTGGACCTGAATGGATGAGCAAGGAGCTGCTGAAGGAAATCTCATGGAAGAAAGATACTTGCAGTTCATGGAAAAAGGGACTCATCACTTGAGAGAAGTATGAAGTAGTTGCCAGGGCATGTAGGAAGGCAACAAAGAAGGCCAAAGCCCACTTAGAACTAAAACAGACAAAGGAAGTTAAAGAGAACAAGAAAGGCTTCTTCAAATATATCACTAGGATAAGGAAAAATAGGGAAGGTATGGGACCACTGGTGAACAAGGTGGCAGCCTGGAGAACTGAGGATGCAGAGAAGACAGAATTGCTGAATGCCTTCTTTGTTTCAGTCTTTGCTCTTAAGGCTGAACTCCCCCATGAATTCCAGACCCTGGGGTAAGAGGCTAAATCTTGCCTGTCTTGATGTGAATCAACAAAGATAAAATCACCTTTGCTTCTCACCCAGATGATAGTGGCCAAGGGAGGGGATGGTGAGCAGATGCCACTGGATAACCACTCTCTGTAATGTGCATAGACAAGATCATCTCTACCCATCAGCTACCCTGTAAAGGGAGGATGGTGAAAAAGACAATGGATTCACCACTTAGATACATATCTGAAAAAACTGTGACTAAAAAACCTGTATAAAAATCCTGGGCAGGAGAAGGAAAAAGGAGAAGAAAATACAAGGAGAGAAAAGGACACAGGAAAAAAGACATCACCATGTAGCCTTGTGGCAGTTTTAGGCTATGCCTTTAAAATTTAGCTGCAGATTTCAAGCAGAAATGTAGGAAAACATAAATAAATCACTACTGGGTATAAAAAGGAAAACAAAAGATTATTCTAAACAAATTCATTGGGTAAATATCTGGAATAAGAGGAGCTGTACCATAACAATTATTTATTTTTCTCTTCTGATCTCTGGCTGTCTAGCTTTGCTTGAGAGAGATAACATGCTTCTGGCTGGTCTTAGATGAGTCTAACCCACTGCTTCTCTCTCCACTCTTCTCTCTTGGGACAGGGCAGGGAGGAGCAGTGGAAGAGCTTCCTTGGTCCTTTTGACCAGGAGGGTTTTTGTGTTGTTTGCTAGTAGCAAATATCTGTATAATATTGTAAATATAGTATATTTTGTACATTTTCATTGTAAGGCCTCTGACACTGTCCCCCACAGCAAACTGCTGGCTAAGCTGTCAGCTTGTGGCTTGGGCAGCAACACTCTGCGCTGGGTTGGGAACTGGCTGGAGAGCCGGGCCTAGAGAGTGGTGGTCAATGGTGCCACCTCCAGATGGAGGCCAGTCACCAGTGGTATCCCCCAGGGATCAGTGCTGGGCCCCATCCTCTTCAATGTCTTCATTGACTATCTGGATGAGGGCATTGAGTCCATCATCAGCAAATTTGCAGATGACACCAAGTTAGGAGTAGATGTTGGTCAGTTAGAGGGAAAAAGGGCTCTGCAGAGGGACCTCGATCGGCTCAACAGATGGGCGAAGTCCAATGGGATAGCATTCAACAAGTCCAAGTGCCGGGTGCTGCACTTTGGCCACAACAACCCCATGCAGAGCTACAAGCTGGGGTCAGAGTGGCTGGAGAGTGGCCGGATAGAGAGGGACCTGGGGGGGATGCTGATAGACAGCCACCTGAACATGAGGCAGCAGTGTGTCCAGGTGGCCAAGAAGGCCAACTGCATCCTGGCCTGCATTAGGAATAGTGTGGCCAGCAGGAGCAGGGAGGTCATTGTGCCCCTGTACTCTGCTTTGGTTAGGCCACACCTTGAGTCCTGTGCCCAGTTCTGGGCCCCTCAGTTTAAGAAGGACATTGAGACACTTGAAGGTGTCCAGAGAAGGGCAACAAGGCTGCTGAGAGGCCTTGAGCACAAGCCCTATGAGGAGAGGCTGAGGGAGCTGGGATTGTTTATCCTGGAGAAGAGGAGGCTCAGGGGTGACCTCATTGCTCTCTACAACTACCTGAAAGGTGGTTGTAGCCAGGAAGGGGTTGGCCTCTTCTCCCAGGCAACCAGCACCAGAACAAGAGGACACAGTCTCAAGCTGCAACAGGGGAAGTTTAGGCTGGAGGTGAGGAGAAAGTTCTTCACTGAGAGAGTGATTCGTCATTGGAATGGGCTGCCCAGGGAGGTGGTTGAGTCGCCGTCCCTGGAGGCGTTCAAGAAGGGACTGGATGTGGCACTTGGTGCCATGGTCTAGTCATGAGGCTTGTGGTTACAGGTTGGACTCAATGATCTTCGAGGTCTCTTCCAACCTTGGTAATACTGTGATACTGTGATACTGTGATACTGTGATTGCATTCCATTGTAGAGTGTAGTTTTTGCTTGCAAATACAGCTTAATTTGCTTCTAACTGAGTTGGTCTGACAAAAACTTAATGCTGGGGGAAATTTCAACCAATCACAAGCCTGGAAGCAGAACAGGAGGAGCCCCTCTCCATGTCCTAAGTTCCACCTGTTGCAACTCATGAAGCTGAAGAAGCTGCTCAGAAAAGGACTTTGACTTTGAAATCTCTCTCTCCCCTCCTCCAGCAGAGGACAGCACAGCCAATAAGGATGACATCCCCTCCAAGCCAAAGCAGCAGCACCCTTCTTCCATAGACCCAAACCTGTCTTGGGGGGTGTGGGATGTAGTAACATAATTCCTGGAGACTGGAGTCTTCCCTCCCTGGAGAGGGAAGAGTCTCCATTAGTAAATGAAGACTGGGTTAAGGATCAGCTACATAAATTGAATGTTACAAGTCCATGGGCCCAGATGGGATGCACCCATGAGTGTTGAGAGAGCTGGCTGATGTTGTCACTCTATCACTCTCTAATATTTTTGCAAAATTATGGCAGACAGGTGAGCTGTCTGAGGACTGGAGGAAAGCCAATGTCACTCCAGTCTTCAAAAAGGGCAGGAAAGAGGTTCCAGGAAACTACAGACCAGTCAGCCTCACCTATATCCCTGGAAAAATGATGGAGTGACTCATTCTGGAGGTCATCTCTAGGCACTTGGAAGAGAAGATGATGATCAGGAATAATCAGCATGGATTTACCAAGAGGAAATCATGCTGGACTAAACTGATAGCATTCTATGATGTCATAACCAAACAGGTAGATGCAGGGAGACCAGTGAATGTAGTCTACCTTGACCTTAGTAAGGTTTTTGACACTGTCTCCCATACCATCCTTGTGATTAAGCTCAGGAAGTATGGAGTAGAAGAACAGACAGTGAGGTGGATGAAGAACCAGTTACAAGTTAGAGTCCAAAGAGTGATGGTCAATGATGCTGAGAGTTGTCACCAGTGGAGTCCCCCAGCAATCAGTGCTGGGGCCAGTCCTGTTCAATATCTTCATCAATGGCATTGATGAGGGGACAGAGTCTGCTCAGCAAGTTTGCTGATGATACCAACACACTTGGCTGATATGCCTGAAGGCTGTGCAGCCATTCAGAAAGACCTTGACAAACTGGAGAGATAGGCAAAGAGGAACCTAATGAGGTTCAATAAGGATAATTCAACAAGCAGAGTCATACACCTGGTAAGGAATAATAAACAGCACCAGTACAAGTTAGGAGGTGACCTGCTAGAGAGCAGCCATATGGAGAAGGACCTGGGAGTCCTGGTGGATAACAAGTTATCTATGGGACAGCAATGTGCCCTTGTGACCAAGAGGGCCAGTGGTATCCTGGGATTCATTAAGAGAAGTGTGTCCAGCAGATTGAGTGAGGCTCTCCTCCCCCTCTACTCTGACCTGGTGTGACCTCACCTGGAATATTGTGACCTGTTTTGGGCTCCCCAGTTCAAAAAGGACAGAGATCTACTCAAGAGAGTCTAACTGAGGGCTACAAGGATGAGAAACCGCGGCAAACCAAACAGACCCCAGCGCGTGGCTGAGAGCAGGCAGCAGCTCGGAGCTCGGCTCGGAGAGATTGCTTTCCCCTTTGCTTTCCTTGCTTTTCGGGAGGTAAGGGGCTGGTGGCTCGGGACCTCCTGGAGAGGGGAGGAGGGGCGGCAGGCTCGGGTTGCCTACGTGCCTGAGTGCAGTGACGTAGCAGGGGGAGGGGTTCCCGTAGAAACCGCGGCAAACCAAACAGACCCCAGCGCGTGGCTGAGAGCAGGCAGCAGCTCGGAGCTCGGCTCAGCCTCCTTACTGACAGAAAAAAAAAAAAAAAAAAAAAAAAAAAAAAAAAAAAAGGCCAGGTGGCGAGGGAGATTTAGAGGGTGATTCAGAGGGTGACTACTGCAATATGGTTACTACTAGAAGTAAGGCTAGTAGAAGAACAGCTAGTAAGGCTAGTAGAAGAACAGTTGGCACCCAAACAGAGGCCACTCACAAGCATGCAGGTGTTCAGGTAGGTGGCTGCCGTGAGTGCTGGGACCTGGCACTCAATATGGAGGATGGAAGGAACAACTCCTGTGTAAGTTGTGAGCAGATCAGCGATCTGATGAGCATGGTGGCTGAACTAAAAGAAGAGGTAGAAAGGCTTAGAGCTATAAGAGACAGTGAAAGGAACACTGACTATCCTCACAATCTAACTTCTACCAAACCAGAACAGGGGGTAACTCTCAGTGGAGCAGGGAGTTTGATACCTACCCATCAGCTAGCCTCTCAGCCTCCCTGCAGTAACCCACATGAGCAGGGCCAATGGGAGCAGGTCTCTGCCCGACGGAAGAAGGGCAGACAGAGCAAGCGTGCTACTTTGAGCAGCATGCTGCCTACAGTGAAGGTTCAGAATAGGTATGAGGCTCTACAGGAGGAGCAGGTCATAGGTGAGGATGAGGACTCAAGGAAGACAGAAGCTGCACCAATGACAGGTTCCCTCAGGCCAGCTATCAAAACTAGTCCAGAAAGGAAACCTCGTAGGGTCATCGTTGTAGGAGACTCCCTACTGAAGGGGGCAGAGGGCCCAATATGCAGACCAGACCCATTTCATAGGGAGATCTGCTGCCTCCCTGGTGCCCAAGTAAAGGACATAGTAGGCAAAATTCCCGAACTTGTGAGCCCTTCAGACTACTACCCACTGCTGGTCTTTCAGGTGGGTAGTGACGATGCAACAATGCGAGGCTCACGGTCAATTAAAAGAGATTTCAGAACGTTAGGGCACCTGCTAAAGGGGTCAGGATCTCAAGTTGTGTTCTCTGCTATCCCTCTAACGTCAGTGATGGATGAGGGAACATTGTGGAAGAGCCAACAGGTCAATTCATGGCTCAGGGACTGGTGCCATCGGCAGGGATTTGGGTTCTACAATCATGGTTTGGTTTTCAAGGCAGCAGAGCTAAAAACAACTTATGGGACACACTTGTCCCAGAGGGGGAAAAGGATCCTGGGGCAGGAATTGGCAGGGCTCATAGACAGGGCTTTAAACTAGATTTGAAGGGGGAGGGGTTGGTGGTCTCCTGCTGGCCTGTGACAAGCAGGGGGGCAGCTCACCTGAGGTGGAGGGATGGAGAGCCAGTAGGGGCTCTCAGCTTGCTGCCCTGAGGCAAGACACAAATGACACACCAGGACACCCTGTGGAAACCAAGGGGAGTTGGCACAGGAGGACGACAGGGCCAGCCCAGCTGAAGTGCTTCTATGCAAATGCACGCAGCTTGGGCAACAAACAGGATGAGTTAAGGGCCACCGTGATGCTGGGACGCCATGACATAGTGGGCATCACCGAAACTTGGTGGGACGACTCCCACGACTGGAACGTAGGGATAGACGGGTATAAGCTTTTTAGGAAGGATAGGCAGGGAAGGAGAGGAGGAGGTGTTGCCCTCTATGTCAACAACCAGCTGGAATCAGCAGAACTCCACCTGGGGAGGCTTGATGAGTCGGTTGAAAGTTTATGGGTTAGAATTAAAGGCAAGACAGGGGAAGGAGATATCACTGTGGGGGTCTCCTACAGGCCACCTGACCAGCAGAACCAAGCAGATGAGGCTCTGCACAGGCAAATAGAAGCGGCTTCCAGGTCACAAGCCCTGGTCCTCATGGGGGATTTCAACCACCCTGACATCTGTTGGAGGGATAACACAGCAAAGCATCAGCAATCCAGGATGTTCCTGGACTGCATAGAAGACAACTTCCTCCTCCAAATGGTAGAGGAACCAACAAGAAAAGGTGCTACGCTGGACCTTGTTCTCACCAACAGGGAAGGGCTGGTAACAAATGTGAGGCTCAGAGACAGCCTTGGCTGCAGTGACCATGAAGCAGTTGAATTTAATCTCCTCAGGGCAATCAGGAGGACATATTCTAAGCTTACGACCCTAGACTTTAGGCGTGCAGACTTCGATCGCTGCAGGGATCTGCTAGCCAAAGTGTCGTGGGATGAAGCCCTGGAGGGAAGAGGGACCCAGGACAGCTGGTCAGTATTCAAGGACCACCTCCTCTGTGTCCAGGAGCTATGTATACCTATAAGGAGAAAAGCAGGAAGGAATGCTAGGAGGCCTGCCTGGATGAACAAGGAGCTGCTGGACACACTATCACGTAAAAAGAAACTCTACAGGAAGTGGAAGGAAGGACAGATAGAACAGGGGGTATATAAGGAAGCTGCCCGAGCAGCAAGAGGCCTGGTTAGGAAAGCCAAAGCAGAGTTTGAACTGAATCTAGCCAGGGGGGTTAAAGGGAACACTAAGAATTTCTATAGGTATATTAATGGCAAGAAGAAGACTAGGGAAGGTGTGGGCCCCCTCAGAAAGGAAAGTGGTGAACTGGTCACAAGTGATGTGGAAAAGGCTGAGGTACTCAATCACTTCTTTACCTCAGTCTTCACTGCAAGGGCCTCCAGCCACACTCCTGGTGTCATGGCAGACGATGCCAGGGACGGGGAGGAAGAACTGCCCATCATAAGTGAAGCTCAGGTTCGTGATCACCTGAAGAACCTGAAAGTGTTCAAGTCCATGGGACCCGACAGGATACACCCACGGGTGCTGAGAGAACTGGCAGATGAGGTTGCCAAGCCCCTCTCTATTATATTCCAGAAGTCATGGCAGACTGGGGAAGTCCCCACAGACTGGAAAAGGGGAAACATTACTCCCATTTTCAAAAAGGGCAAGAAGGAGGAACCGGGGAACTACAGGCCAGTCAGTCTCACCTCTGTGCCCGGAAAGATCATGGAGCAGATCCTCCTGGAGGCACTAATGACTCAGAAGAATAGTGAAGAGGTGATTGGGAATAGTCAGCATGGCTTTGCCAAGGGCAAATCCTGCCTGACAAAGCTGGTGGCCTTCTATGATCAGGTGACAGCATTAATAGATGAGGGGCGAGCAACTGATGTCGTTTACCTGGATTTGAGCAAAGCCTTCGACACTGTCCCACACCACCTCCTGGTCTCCAAGCTGGCGACACATGGGTTTGATGGATGGACCACTAGATGGATAAAGAATTGGCTTGATGGCCGCACCCAAAGAGTGGCTGTCAACGGGTCCATGTCCCAGTGGAGGCCAGTGAGAAGCGGAGTCCCTCAGGGATCAGTCCTGGGACCTGTCTTGTTCAACATCTTTGTGGGTGACATGGACAGTGGCATCGAGTGCACCCTCAGCAAGTTTGCTGATGACACCAAGCTGTGTGGTGCAGTGGACACCCTGGAGGGAAGGGATGCCATCCAGAGGGACCTGGACAGGCTGGAGAGGTGGGCACAAGCCAACCTCATGAGCTTCAACAAGACCAAGTGCAGGGTCCTGCATCTGGGTCGAGGCAATCCCAGGCACAAATCCAGGCTGGGCAGTGACTGGCTGGAGAGCAGCCCTGAGGAGAGAGACTTGGGGGTGCTGGTGGACGAGAAGCTCGACATGAGCTCTCAATGTGCGCTTGCAGCCCGGAAAGCCAATCAGATCCTGGGCTGCATCAGGAGAAGTGTGACCAGCAGGTCAAGGGAGGTGCTTCTCCCCCTCTACTCAGCTCTGGTGAGACCCCACCTGGAGTACTGCGTCCAGTTCTGGAGCCCATATTACAGGAGAGATGTGGACGTGCTGGAGCGTGTCCAGAGAAGGGCCACGAGGATGATCAGAGGGCTGGAGCACCTCTCCTATGAGGACAGACTGAAGGAGTTGGGGCTGTTCAGTCTGGAGAAGAGAAGGCTCCGAGGTGACCTCATTGTGGCTTTCCAGTATCTGAAGGGGGCCTACAGGAAGGCTGGGGAGGGACTTCTCAGGATCTCAGGTAGTGATAGGACTAGGGGGAATGGAATGAAGCTGGAAATGGGGAGATTCAGGCTGGATGTGAGGAAGAAGTTCTTTACCATGAGAGTGGTGAAGCCCTGGAATGGGTTATCCAGGGAGGTGGTTGAGGCCCAGTCCCTGGAGGTGTTTAAGACCAGGCTGGACGAGGCTCTGGCCAGCGTGATCTAGTGTAGGGTGTCCCTGCCCATGGCAGGGGGGTTGGAACTAGATGATCCTTGTGGTCCCTTCCAACCCTGACTGATTCTATGATTCTATGATTCTATGATTAAGGGACTGGAGCATGTGCCCTATAAGGAGAGGCTGAGAGACTTGAAGCTTTTTAGTATAGAGAAGACTGAGAGTGGATTTAAAAATGCTTATAAATATCTAAGGGCTGGGTGTCAAGAGGGAGGGGATGGGCTCTTCTCCGTTGCACCCTGTGATAGGACAAGGGGCAATGGATATAAACTACAGCACAGGAGATTCCACCTCAACATGAGGAGGGAACTTGTCACATTGAGGGTCACAGGCTCCCCAGAGAGGTTGTGGAGTCTCATTCTCTGGAGACTTTCAAAACCCATCTGGATACACTCTTGTGTGACCTGTGTTAGATTCTATGGTCCTGCTCTATCCAGGGGGGTTGGACTCGATGATCTCCTGAGGTCCCTCGCAACCCCTATCAACCTGTGATCCTGTGATCCATTGTTCCTTGTCCTATTACTGGACACCACGGGAAAGAGACTCTGTAACCTTCATCTTTACACTCACCCCTCCGATATTTATAGGCACTAATAAGATCTCCTCTCAGCCTTCTCAAGATTAAACAGCCCCAGTTTTCTCAGTCTTTCTTCACAGGAAATTACATTCAGGTAATAACTAATTTGGAGTGGTACTGTGACTGGATTTTGTGTCAGGTTACACCCGTCTCTGGAGGGGCTGAAAAGAACTCAGCCTGCAGGTGGACAAAGAAACTTGACCCAGGTGGGCAGAGAGATTAGCTTCCTCTTCCCAGGGGGAGGGGTCCTTAGATCAAGGTCTATTCTATGCCCCTTTCCTGTCCAGCGAGCCTATTTAAGGGGAACCATCTGTTTGGCTCTTTTCTTTTGCTCCTGTGCTTCAACTGCCTGACAGACATCTCTGCTGCCCCTGCTTCCTGCAGTTGCTACATGGCCTGCCTCCATGCTTCATCTAAATTTCAAAGGACTGCATCCAAAGAGAATCCACATCTACATTAAGGGAATCCAATGCCAGCTGCATGTGGTTTTGTATATTTTTTTATTTATCCTTTTCCTTATATCTTTGTAACTTTCCCTGTACTCAAATGCATTATACATATTTTGTTAAACTTACCTTTTTTACTTCCAGATTGATTCCAGACCATTTATTTTGTGATTTTATCTCTCTTTTGTCCTGCCTAATTTGCTTTTACCCTACCAGGAAGAAAGGGAGAGGGAAGGCAATCTAAATCTCTTCCATTTGGAGTTTTGGGCTCTGGTAGAAGCTTTAACTACAGAAGATTTTCAGGAAATACAGATTAGATGACCAAAGCAGCTTCTCCTGACCGTAGATTCCATGAGTAGCATTCAATGAATAATGAAAAGTCATGGGATTTCTCCTGCATTTTGTCTGCATTTTAGACAGACTTACATTGCTTTTTCATGCTATGTCAAAAACCAGCTGGAATCAGTGGAACTCCACCTGGGGAGGGATGATGAGATGGTTGAGAGTGTATGGGTTAAAATTAAAGGCAAGACAGGGGAAGGAGATATTACTGTGGGGGTCTCCTACAGGCCACCTGACCAACAGAACCAAGCAGATGAGGCCCTCCACAGGCAAATAGAAGTGGCTTCCAGGTCACAAGGCCTGGTCCTCATGGGGGATTTCAACCACCCTGACTTCTGCTGGAGGGATAACACAGCAAGGCACCAGCAATCCAGGATGTTCCTGGACTGCATAGAAGACAACTTCCTCCTCCAAATGGTAGAGGAACCAACAAGAAAAGGTACTACGCTGGACCTTGTTCTCACCAACAGGGAACCAATGTGAGGCTCAGAGACAGCCTTGGCTGCAGTGACCATGAAGCAGTTGAATTTAATCTCCTCAGGGCAATCAGGAGGACCTATTCTAAGCTTACGACCCTAGACTTTAGGCGTGCAGACTTCGATCGCTTCAGGAATCTGCTAGCCAAAGTGTAATGGGAAGAAGACCTGGAGGAAAGAGGGACCCAGGACAGCTGGTCAGTATTCAAGGACCACCTCCTCTGTGTCCAGGAGCAATGTATACCAACAAAGAGAAAAGTAGGAAAGAATGCTAGGAGGCCTGTCTGGATGAACAAGAGCTACTGGACACACTATTACTTCAAAAGAAACTCTACAGGAAGTGGAGGGAAGGACAGCTAGAATGAGGGGTTATATAAGGAAGCTGCCCGAGCAGCAAGAGGCCAGGTTAGGAAAGCCAAAGCAGAGTTTGAATTGAATCTAGCCAGGGAGGTTAAAGGGAGCACTAAGAATTTCTATAGGTATATTAATGGCAAGAAGAAGACTAGGAAAGGTGTGGGCCCCCTCAGAAAGGAAACTGGTGAATTAGTCACAAGCGATGTGGAAAAGGCTGAGGTACTCAATAACTTCTTTACCTCACTCTTCACTGCAAGGGCCTCTAGCCACACTCCTGGTGTCATGGAAGACGATGCCAGGGACGGGGAGGAAGAACTGCCCATGGTAAGTGAAGATCAGGTTGGTGATCACCTGAAGAACCTGAAAGTGTTCAAGTCCATGGGACCCAATGGGATACGCCCATGGGTGCTGAGAGAACTGGCAGATGAGGTTGCCAAACCCCTCTATTCTATTCCAAAAGTCATGGCAGACTGGGGAAGTCCCCACAGACTGGAAAAGGGGAAACATTACTCCCATTTTCAAAAAGGGTAAGAAGGAGGAACTGGGGAACTACAGGCCAGTCAGTCTCCCCTCTGTGCCCGGAAAGATCATGGAGCAGATCCTCCTGGAGGTGCTACTGACTCAGAAGAATAGTGAAGAGGTGATTTGGAACAGTCAGCATGGCTTTGCCAAGGGCAAATCCTGCCTGACAAACCTGGTGGCCTTCTATGAACAGGTCACAACATTAATAGATGAGGGGTGAGCAACTGATGCCGCTTACCTGGACCTAAGCAAAGCCTTCGACACTGTCCCACACCACAACCTGGTCTCCAAGCTGGTGACACATGGGTTTGATGGGTGGACCACTAGATGGATACAGAACTGGCTTGATGGCCGCACCCAAAGAGTGGCTGTCAATGGGTCCATGTCCCAGTGGAGGCCAGTGACAAGCGGAGTCCCTCAGGGATCAGTCCTGGGACCTGTCTTGTTCAACATCTTTGTGGGTGACATGGACAGTGGCATCGAGTGCACCCTCAGCAAGTTTGCTGAAGACACCGAGCTGTGTGGTGCAGCGGACACCCTGGAGGGAAGGGATGCCATCCAGAGGGACCTTGACAGGCTGGAGAGGTGGGCACAAGCCAACCTCATGAGCTTCAACAAGACCAAGTGCAGGGTCCTGCATCTGGGTCGAGGCAATCCCAGGCACAAATGCTGGCTGGGCAGTGACTGGCTGGAAAGCAGCTCAGAGGAGAGAGACTTGGGGGTGCTGGTGGACGAGAAGCTCAACAGGAGCTCCGAATGTGCACTTGCAGCCTGGAAGGCCAATCAGATCCTGGCTGCATCAAGGGAAGTGTGGCCAGCAGGTCAAGGGAGGTGATTGTCCCCCTCTACTCAGCCCTGGTGAGACTCCACCTGGAGTACTGCGTCCAGTTCTGGAGCCCCTATCACAACAGGGATATAGAGGTGCTGGAGCATGTCCAGAGATGGGTCAGGAGGATGATCAGAGGGCTAGAGCACCTATCCTATGAGGACAGACTGAAAGATTTGGGGCTGTTCAGTCTGGAGAAGAGAAGGTTCCAAGGTGACCTAATTGTGTTCTTCCAGTATTTGAAGGGGCCTCCAAGAAGTCTGTGGAGGGACTTCTCAGGCTATCATGTAGTGATAGGACTAGGGGGAATAGAATGAAGCTGGAGGTGGTGAGATTCAGGCTGGACATGAGGAGGAAATTCTTCACCATGAGAGTGGTGAAGCTCTGGAATGGGTTATCCAGGGAGGTGGTTGAGGCCCCATCCCTGGAGGTGTTTAAGACCAGGCTGGATGAGGCTCTGGCCAGCCTGATCTAGTGTGGGGTGTCCCTGCCCATGGCAGGGGTGTTGGAACTAGATGATCCTTGTGGTCCTTTCCAACCCTGACTGATACTATGATGCTATGCACCCACACACAAACACATACTCTGTAATCATTTGCCGAACAATTACTGTAACTTGGCACATAGAACATTGTGATTGGAGTTTCACAGCAGAAGCTTTTCATTCAGGAGCAGGCTGTGGTCTCAAACAGGCAGTATTTGCAAGCAGGACTGTTATAACTTCCTGTGGCATAAGCTGTAGCTTATTCACATGTAGACTGTTGTCAAAAGTCATGTGGAAGCTGTATATTGATATTCCTTTTCATAGAATCATAGAATCAATTGCCTTTGGCAAAATTGTAACCATGGCTGGATTTCTTCATGCGGATGACCTTGCAAGATGCCAGGACATGCCCAGATGGCTCACCCTTGACTGGCCTTGTTAGGTGTGATCCCTGCACTCCTGGGGCATTTAAATAGTGTCATGGCTGATCCACAGCCCATACCTCTCCCTGCTCCCTGCCTTCCTTGCAAGAGAAATGGGAACCTGGATGGGGACTGCCCACTTCACTGAGCTTTCTAATTGCAGAAAGCCCACATTGTCACCAAATTTAAAAAAATGCTGATTTCCTAGTCTGCCACTGGCACTGACTGGTTGCAATGGAAGTCATAGAATCATAAAATCAACCAGATTGGAAAAGACCTTTGAGATCATCAAGTCCAACCTATTACCTAATACCTAACACCTCATGACTTAAATAGACCATGGCTTCAAGTGCCACATCCAATCCTTTTATGAACACCTCCAGGGACAGTGACTCCACCACCTCGCTGGGCAACCCATTCCAAGGGAAAATTACTCTTTCTATGAAGAACTTTCTCCTCACCTCGAACCTAAACTTCCCCTCATGCAACATGGGACTGTGTCCTCTTGTTCTGGTGCTGGTTGCCTGGGAGAAGAGACCAACCCCCTCCTGGCTACAACCTCCTTTCAGGAAGCTGTAGACAGCAATAAGGTCTGCCCTGAGCCTCCTCTTCTCCAGGATAAACAGTCCCAGCTCCCTTAGCCTCTCCTCATAGAGCTTGTGCTCCAAACCTCTCACCAGCCTTCTCTGTTGTGGTGGAGTAGGAAGGTTCCCCCAACACACACAAAAGAATTCCACAGCTAACTCAGCCGGAGAAGCAGATGAAAGCTGTATTTTACAAGCAGATATGGAATGCAATGAATATGTACAAAAATATACAATATTTACAGTATATACAGAAATATACAGCAACAGGAAACCTTTCCCCAACCCCCCTGCGGCCAGGGGGTTCGGCCTGCCCCTCCCTTCTCCCTCCCTACCTCCCCTTTTTCCCAAAAGGGATAGAGAGAAAGAGAAAGGAAGGTAATTAAAAGGGTGAAAACTGTGTTAAAGCTCAAAGCGGATGCAAAAGTTAGTTTTCTCTTACCTGGTTAGCAAGAATCGTAGAGAGAAACGAGCCAGCTCACAGCACAGGGGGAAGAAGAAGACGACTGACTGACTCCCCCGACTGAAAGACTAAACAAAAATTTACAGCCGGGTTCCACCAATGAAATTGGATTAGCATATCATTGTTTTCATTCTAATATCAAAACATTCGGCTAGAGTGTTCAGAAAGTGTCTCTTTCTTAAAGGCACAGCCTAAACTGGTCACATCTGTGCATGTTCAAGTGTCCCAATGTCCTTCTAAAATTGAGGGTCCCAGAACTGGATACAGTACTCAAGGTGTAGCCTAAACAGTGTTGAGTACAGGGATACAATGACTTCCCTGCTCCTGTTGGCCACACTATTCCTAATGCTGGCCAGCATGCCATTGGCCTTCTTGGCCACCTGGGCACACTGCTGGCTCATGTTTAGGTGGCTGTCAATCAGCACCCCCAGGTCCCTCTCTGTTTGGGAGCTCTCCAGACACTCAGACCCAAGTCTGTAGTACTGCATGGGGTTGTTGTGGCCAAAGTGCAGCACCCAGCACTTGGACTCGTTGAATACCATCTTGTTGGACTCCGCCTATCTGTCCAGTTGATCGAGGTCCCTCTGCAGAGCCCTTTTGCCCTCAAACCAACCAACATCTACTCCTGACTTGGTGGCGTCTGCAGATTTACTGCTGATGGACTCAATGCCCTCATCCAGATCATCAATAAAGATATTAAAGTGAATGGGGCCTAGAACTGATCCCTGCAGGACACCACTAGTGACTGGACGCCAGCTGGATGTGGCACCATTCACTCCCACTCTCTGGGCACAGCCCTCCAGCCAGTTCCTAAGCCAGCACAGAGTGTTGCTGTCCAAGCCACAAGCTGACAGCTTGGCCAGGAGTTTGCTGTGGGGGACAGTGTCAAAGGCCTTGATGAAGTCCAGGTAGACTACATCCACAGGCCGCCCCACATACACCAGGCAGGTCACCTGATCATAGAAGGAGGTCAGGTTGGAGAGGCAGGACCTGCCCTTCCTAAATCCATGTTGGCTGGACCTGAACCCTTGGCCATCCTTCAGGTGCGCAGTGATTGCCCCCAAGATGATCTGCTCCAATATTTTCCCTGGCACTGAGGTCAGGCTGACAGGCCTGGAGTTTGCAGGTTCCTCCATCCAATTCTTCTTGTGGATGGGGATCACATTGGCCAGCTTCCAGTCATCTGGAACCTTTCTGATGAGCCAGGACTGGAGGAAAATGATGGAGAGTGCCTTGGCCAGCTCATCTGCCAGCTCTCTCAGCACTCTAGGTTGGATCCCATCCAGTGCCATGGACCTGTGAGTATCCAAGTGGCTCAGCAAGTCCCAAACTAATTCCCCATGGATTTCAGGGGTACTGTTCCCTGACTCCATCTGCCAGCTCAGGAGGCCAGTTATCCTAACGTCCTCCTGACTTATTGTTGAAAATTGAGGCATAGAAGGTATTTAGAACCTCAGCCTTTTCGTCATCTTTAGTTACAATGTTATCCTCCTGGTCCAATAAGGAGTGAAGGTTCTTCTTGCCCTGTTCCTATACCTTCAAGAGTTCCTTTTTGAAGTAGGTCCAACAATCCTGGAACCCTTTGTTCTTAAGGGCTGTTACCCAGGGTACTCTTTGAATTATTTTCTTAAATAAGCTGAAGTCTGACCTCCGCAAGCCCAAGGTAAGAGTTCTGTTATTGCTCCTTGTTATTTCTCTGCATATTGAAAATTCCACTATCTCATGGTTGCTGATTCCTGGACGACCTCCTACCACCACATCTCCCACCAGCCCTTCTCTATTTGAGAACAGTAGGTCAAGCAGGCTCTAACCCCTGATAGGTTCATATAACAGCTGCATCAAGAACCTGCCCTCCATACACTCCAAGAACCTTCTGGACTGCCTCCTTTCTGCTGAGTTAAGTTCCCAGCAGATATCTGGTAGGTTAAAGTCACCCACAAGGACAAGGTCTGGTGATCTTGAGACACCCTCCAGTTGCTTATAGAGTATTTCATCAATCTCTACATCCTGGTTTGTTGGTCTATAACAGACTCCAACCAGGATGTCAGTTTTGTTAAACCTGCCTCTGATTTTAACCCACAGGCACTCAATCCTTTAATCCTTTACTTCAAATTCTGTGGCATCAAGAGATTCCCTAATGTACAGCGCCACCCATCCTTCTCTTCTCCCTCACCTGTCTCACCTAAACAGCTTGTAACCATCCAGTGCAGTACTCCAGTTGTGTGACTCATCCCACCATGTTTCTGTAATGGCACTATATTGTAGTTTTCCTGGTGTACCAAGAGTTCCAGTTCCTCTTGTTTGTTATTCATACTATGTGCATTGGTGTACATACACTTCAGCTGGGCTGCTGAGTTCTTCACTAACTCTAGTTTATGTCCCTCTATCTCATTTCCAGAGAGACTGGTTTCATCACGCACCCCCTTCAAACCTAGTTTAAAACCTTCTCAATGAGCCCCGCCTTCTCTCGTGCTAGAGTTCTCTTGCCCTTTCTAGATAGATTCACCCTATCTAAGTCCAGCAGGTCAGGCACAGTAAAAATTACCTCTTGATCAAAGAATCCCAAAGTCTCCTGCTGGCATCATCCCTTGAGGCATTTGTTGATGACATGGGTTGTCTTGATCCTTTCAGTGTACACCCCTGCCACTGAGGGAACTGAGCAAAACACCCCATCAATCCACTGTCCAAGGGCCTTGAATTCCTTTTTGATTGTCCTGGTGCCCTTCTTATCAAACTCATCGCTTCCAGCTTGGATTACCAGCAATGGGTAATAGTCAGTGTGCTGGATTAGCTTTAGCAGTCTCCTAGTAATGTCCCTTACCCAGGCCCCAGGTAGGCAGCAGACTTCCCTGTGGGATGGGTCAGGACAACATATGGGTCCCTCTGTTCCCCTCAGGAGAGAGTCACCAACAGTAATTGCCTTCCTCTTTTTCTTTATGGTACTAATCCTGGTGGTTGGTGGGGACTGATTTGTTTTAAGCATTCCCTCAGATGGTTCCTGTTCTGTCTTCTCATCTACATTGCCCTCAACCTGCAGGGCCTCATACTTATTGTGCAAGGGCAACAGGACAGGCGAAGAGGGCTGGGATGGATTCCCATGTTTCTCCTAACAGAGACCTGTACGCATTTCCCCCTGTTTCAAGGGTCGCCTCCCCCCGACTGGGGTAGTCTGTGAAGTGTGCTCCCATGTATGTAAATCCCTCAGCTCTTCTAAGTAATTGATCCTCAGATCTGATTTGGGGGTATTTAAATAGCCTGCAGAGGCTGAGGCTTGGCCAACACCTATCCTCGCCTCCCTTGCAAGAGAAATCAGAACCTGGCTGGCTGTTTTAAGCTTTGAGATTTATCACAGAACCAAAACTAAACCAAACCAAACTAAAAGCAAACAAACATACAAAACCAACCAACCAAAACCAAAAAAAGTAAACAATGAAAAATTAATCAAAGAAAGAAGAAAACCCAAACACACAGACACACACACACACACACACAAGAAAACCTAATAAAACCCCCACCAACAAAACATCCACCAATCAAACAACAAAACCAACCAATTAAATAAAAACCCCACACCTTGAAAAGCACCTTGGTATGTATTGCAATTGTGGTGGTTTTAGGCTATGTCTTTTAAAGTTAGTTACAGATGTTGACCAGAAATGTAGAAAAGTATAAATTAGTCACTATTGGGTGTAAACAGAAAAAACAAAAGATTATTCTAAACAAATTTGTTGGATAAATACCTAGAATAAAATGAGCTGTACCATAAGAATTCTCTCTCTTCTCTTCTGGTCTTAGCTGTTCCACTTCGCTCGGGAGAGATAATGTGCTTTGGCTGGGCTTGGCTAAGTCTAACCCACTGCTTTCTCTCTCCACTCCTCTTTCTTTTTTTGGAACAGGGGCATAGGAGATAGGGGTAGTGGAACAGCTTCCCTAGTCTTTCTGATGGGTGAGGTCTTTCTGACCAGGGTGGGTTTTGCATTGTTCGCTAATTGTGAATATCTGTATAATATTGTAAATACTGTATATTTTTACATATTAATTTGTGGTGGGTTAACGCCCATTCTGAAAACAAAAAACAAAAAATAAAGCAGGGTGGAGGGCATGTGGGTACTTTGCCCTCCCTGCAGGGTGTTTTCCCCCCTGGGGAACTGAGTCTGTCCCACTCCCCCTCCCTGCCCAGCTAGGTTATAAAAAGCAGGACATTGCAGCTATTAGCTCCTTTTGGCTCCTGCTTCCCCTGGATGAGAGCTACTGTGGCTGCTTTCCTGCTCCTCTGCCATGTGGTTGGGCCTGATCCTTCTCCCTGCTACCTCCGTGCCTCTTCAGAGAGACTGGTTTCATATTATTTTTCTTTGTCCTCCTCCCATCCATCCCTGTTCCTTGCCTTTGTGAACCTTACCTGTTATTGTTATATATATATTGTTTAAAGAAAACTCTTTACCTCTCTACTTCAAAGCCAACTCCAAATTATTGTTTGGTGGATTTGGTCCTTCGTTTTTTTTCCCCCTCTCTGTTGGGAGGGAGGAGGGGGAGTGGGAGAGAGATTCTCAGCCTTACCCCCATCTGAGCTCTTAATTTCCAGTTAAGGCTTAAACTATCACAATTTTTGGTGCCTCCAAAGTGGGGTTTGGAAATTAATATTGTATTGGGAAAGCAATAATTTTTTTCTGAAAGAAAGGGACTGGAAGTAGAGATGTCAGTTTTGAAGAATCTAATGGTCCAAGCCTTTGCATGGGTGTTTGGCTGGATCTTTTGGACCCACATCTACAAATTAATAACGTACCATGTGGTGTGGTTAATGATGGAGATGCTGCTCAACTGGATAAAACTTTACCAGTGAAGCTGGGCATGTATCTCCTGAATTATTTCAATTTTACTGGCAGTGGTAACTTCTCTAACACAGGAAATTTTCCTGAAAGAAGCTATGAAACCAGTGGTGTAGAAAAAATGTCTGTGATGGAAAATTACTCTGCATTGCAATATGCTCCGTATGCTTAAATGTAATCCTTATAAGGGCATTTGCTGTGACCATGTTGGGTGAGGGAAGAGCTAACCCATTAAGAGCTGCTTGGAGGGTGATAACACACTCCTTTGTACTCTTTAACGACTGGGGGCGTGTCTGCTGTGGGCATTGTGAGCTTTCTGTAAACACCAAGAGGGAGGGATCAGGTTGTGATGAGTGTGCCAGATCTCAGCCTGAGCCCCAGGCACAAGGGTGTGCCCCATTACCAGCAGTTCCACAGTTAACCCCTGATGCTCCTGCCAATGCAGTTTCTCTAGCACTGGTCACCACACGCAGGAAACGAAGGCAAAAATCATCTCCAGACACAGATGGTGAAGAAGGCACATCAGCAGGACTCGGCACATCAGCAGGACTCAGCACCTCACAGAACCCAGCGGTGGACAAAAATGAGTCAGACCAGGAAATAACTGTCACATCTCTGCCCTGAAAGGAACTAAGGCAAACCTGTCTGGATTACGCAAGGAAAGAAGGTGAGCCAATGCTAAGATAGGCCCTGAGATGCTGGGACAAGGGGGTGGACACAGTGGACCTGGATAAGAGGGAGGCGAAGCTTTTAGGCTCCCTGACTTGTGATGTCAATCTGGACAAAGATTTAGCCAAACTCAATGGAACACACACTCTCTGGGCCTGGATCCTCAATGCCAAAAAGAGCTGGTACCACTCAAGAGACGATCTGCGCTGGTTCCCAGTTAGATGGACAACTATGGAACAGGGCATTCGGTATCTGAGACAGATGGCTGTGCTGGAAATAGTTTATGGAGATGGCCAGCTCCCCTTGGACCCAGATGAAGTGCCCATGTGACAGCCCTTCATAAAGAAACTTACCCAGGGTGCTCCTCAGAAATATGCTCCCACATTAGGAGGGATACTCCTGACTGGACAGGATGGAAGTCCTAAAACTGTCTGTGAGTTTGCCAATGGTTTAAAGGAATATGAGGACAGCATAAATCAGAAACCCCTGATCTCAGCCATAGAAACTATGGCTAAAGACATTGACAAAGAGATCAAGACCTCCATGTCTGAACTGAAAAAGGGGAACGATCCCTGCTTTTTCCCTTCTCCTTCAGAATGGGTCCAGGTTTCAGCAATCAAGAACAGGCGACCTTCCCCTAGGAGATCACCCCAAGCCGATCAGGGGATGTCAAGGGGGTCTCTGTGGAGGTTTCTCTGTCACCATGGAGAGGACATGGACACCTGGAATGGCCAACCTACATCTGCCTTCTGGAACAGAGTGCGGGAGCTGCAAGGTGGGCATAATGGGGATAACTCATCCAGAAGAAGGGCTGTCCCAGTTTCCCGGAGTGGTCCCTCTTGCTCAAGAGTCCCTTCTCCTAGTAACACAGGACCCTGTGACAAGTGTGGGCATTGCCACCAGCATTAGAGGTGCCCTACCTCCAGCCAGGTGGAGGCCAGGGACAACAGAGTATACTGGATGTGTATATGAAATGGCCTGGCACTTCAGAAGCCCTGAAATACTGAGCTCTGGTGGACACAGGGGCCCCATGCACCCTGATACCATCGAGGTACAAAGGGGCTAAGCCCATAAGCATTCAGGGAGTCACAGGGAGCTCACAAGACCTGACTGTGCTGCAGGCTGAGATAAGCCTGACTGGGAATGAATATGGAAAGCACAACATAGTGACTGGTCCAGATACACCTTTCATTCTTGGCATTGACTTTCTGCAGGAGGGATGCTTCAAGGACCCTAGGGGGCACAAGTGGGCATTTGGGGTAGCAGCTGTAGAGACTGCAGGTGAAGAACAGCTGTCCACCATGCCTGAGCTGTCGGATAACCCCTCTGTAGTGGGCAGCCGTAAGGTGCAGGATTTGAAGTTACCTATTGCCTCTTGCATAGTACTTCACAGGCAATACAGGACCAACAGAGACTGTTTGTATTCCTTCATAAAGTGTAGTTCTTGCTTGCAAATGCAGCTTCATTTGCTTCTAACTGTGTTGGCCTAGCAAGGTTAATGCTGGGGGGGGGAACTTCAAGCCACCACAGCAGCATAGCAAAGAATCATGATTTTGAAATGCAAGGAAAATATATTGTCAATATATTGTATATATATTATACAATACTATAGAGAATAAGTACAGGACACAACCTTAAATTGTAAATGACACACTTTGATGAAATCACTGAAGGAAGTTGATAATAACACTGCTATGAATTATCAAGTGCTTAAAGTATGGAAAGCCAGAAGTAATAATTAACTTCACTCAATAATTCCCTGCATGATCAGAAGTTACTATTACAGTGCTCTAACATAAATTTAAGGACTGTTTGAGCTCATTTAATAAAATATTCTGATGACTTTAAGCTTATATATGCATACTAGCTATGTCCTTATACTGAATGCTAGTTTTCAGTTTAACTATATAATTCAGAAAATGTGTAGAAGAAACACATAATAAACTTAGAAAAGGATGTGTCTGGGAAGGGAGAATATAGATCTGATGTAAAAAAAAAAAGCTTATATGTTTCAGTAATATCCAAAATATAAAAGATGAGATGGTCTATAAAACAAAAGATTTTTAGTATAAAATATTTCAAGTCATATACAAATACTTTAAAAGTGTCTAGAAGTGATAATCAATTAAACTTAAGGACTACTATCACACAAATGAAATTTTAAAAGCCTTGCTGAAATGTTACTTGCAATGATGTAATGCTTCTTGCAAAGTGGAAATAGTTCTGCAAGATAAACACAAAGAATGATGTGTGAAACAGTTACAATAGTAAGAAATAAATTCACAAATAAATATGTGTGGTGGGTTGAAGTTTCCCCCATCATTAACTCAGCCAGACTAACTCAGAAACATGTGAAGCTGTATTTATAACAAAAACGACACTCTACAATGGAATGCAATGAATATGTATAAAATCAAGAATATTTACAATATTATACAGATATTTATAATTAGTAAATAACATGGAAACCTCCCTGGTCCAGAAGACTAGGGATGCTGCTCCACTGCTTCCCCCACCACCACAAATCTCCCCCACTGCCCCTTGTACCAGAGGAAAAGAGGACTTGAGAGAAAGAGGCATTAGTTCTTAACTGAAGGTTAGCCAGAAGCATCGTTATCTCCTGGGTGAAGCAGAACAGCCAAGAAGAGAAAAGGAATGGTAATGGAAGTGAAATGTGACGATTGTTATGATACAACTTCTTTTACCCCAGAGTTCCATCCAATCAATTTGTTTAGTATAATCTTTTCTTTTCCTTTTTACACCCAATAGTGATTTATTTATATTTTTCTACTTACCTGTTCAAAATCTGCAGCTAAATTTTAAAGGCATAACCTAAAACTGCCACAATATGATAACAATAGTTATGCATAATATTACTTTTGAAAAAAATATTTTTCTCAGAGGATATATATGGAACCTGAAGTCCTGGCTAACTGGGGAGGTCCCAATGGACTAGAGGGTAGCAAATCATAGAGCAGATAATCTCAAGAACCATTACACAATATACAGAGAACAAATAGTGTATCAGGCTCAGTCAGCATGGGTTTATGAAGGGCAGGTCCTGCCTTATGAACCTGATCTCCTTCTATGACAAGATGACCCAGCTGTTGGATGGGGAAAAGGCTGTGGATATTGTCTACCTAGACTTTCAAAAACCCTTTCACACCATTTCCCACAGAATTCTCACAGACCAGCTGGCTGCTCATGGCTTGGATGAGCACACACTCTGCTGGATAAAGCACTGGCTGGGTGAACAGGCCCAAAGAGTGGTGGTCAATGGAGTTAAATCCATCTGGTGGCCCATCACAAGTGGTGTTCCTCAGGGCTCAGTGTTGGGACCACTTCTGTTTACCATCTTTATAGATGACTTTTGATGAAGACAGTGCATCATCAGTAAGTTTACAGATGACACCAAGTTAGGTGGGAGTGTTGGTCTTCATGAGGTGCTGTTGGTGGTTCTGTCAATCAGCCAGCTGCAGCGGCAGCGGCAGCTCCTAACATGGCGGCTCCCACATCCTCGGCAGCCATTAACAAGGCAAAGCCATTTCCTCTTTCTTTTTCAGCAGGACTGGAATTGTCCTCCACAGCAGCTGATCCGTCTCAAAACCTGTCAGCTTCTGTTAAGGCAGCTGTAAATCCAGACACAACTCCAGTTAAGCAGGTAGTTGTTTTAAAAACGAAAAGTGGAAAGAGCAAAGCTGATCCAGGAGATGATCCTGGTGAGGGAACTTCTGCTTGAAGAGACCCTGCTGAGATGGAGGAAAAGGTTTGTCTTAAAGATATAGCTGAGTTATTGAGATCATCACTGGATGGAGATGCAGGGCAAATTGCTGATAGGAGAACAACTAGAGGTGTTACTCCTGACCTTAAAGAGATTCTTAGGAGAGTGGCAGTAAGATTAGTGAAACAAGAGCTTCAGGAAGATGAGGCAGAGGAGGAGACAGATGACATTGACAGCTGTTCATCACCAAGGGAGGAATTGAGAAATGTGCGTAAAGATTACATCAGAGCAGATAAGGAGCCAATTCTAGCTTGGCTTGGTAGATGCTATGATACAGGTGCTCCAGTTTTGGTAGTTGGAGACAAGTCAGCAGCTCAACTAGGAACTCTCTTGAAGGATAATGGAATAGATAGACATCTAGGCAGGACTCTCGGTAAGGTTACTCTCTGGATACGCCTTTTAATGGCAACTCTCATGAGATATCCTTCCCGAGATGATCTTCCATGGAATCCTAAACCCTGGGCTACCATAGATGAGGGAATTAAGCATCTGAGAGAATTTGCTGTTAGAGAGGTACTCTATGGTGGCCATGAGACTCTGAATCCTGATGAAATTCCTGTAGGAACTGGTCTTGCTAAAAAGCTCATCAGACTTGCTCCTCCTAATTATGCAAATATTCTGGCAAGCAGAATTGTGACAAGAAATTATGGTGGAGCTCCTCCTATGGTTGGCCAATTCACTGATCAAATGAGACAATTGGAGGATAGCATGACACGTGTTTCTTTGGTTTCAGCCATTGAAACTCTGTCTGGAGAAACGAAGAATTGCATGAAAGAGCTGAAGGATGAATTTAAAAATACCATGTCCCAATTCACACAAGGAAATAATTCCAATTATTCTTCCAGGTGGATACAGGTTTCCTCTGTGAGGAATAGATGTCCTCCAAGGATGTCATTCCAAAACAGGTCATTCCAAAACAGATCCAACCAAAACAGACCACCAAGGCAATCACGTGCGAGTATTTGGATAACTCTGCGTGATCAGTTTGGTGAGAACATGAACAGATGGGATGGTCAACCAACTGCTAATCTTTTCAGGAGACTGAGGGAACTGCAAAGTGGCAGAACCCGAGGTAGCAATACCAGAAGGGTAGCTGCTACTTCTACAGTTTCCCAGGACAACTCTAATAGCTCCAACAGTGGCTCCAGTTCTAGCATTGCACCATGTGCTCATTGCACATGTGGGCATATTCCCTATAACTAGGGGTGCCCTGCGTCCCACCAAGGGTAGGAGAGGGGTAACAGAGATAACAGAATCTATTGGGATGTGTACATCCAGTGACCTGGCACTTCACAATTTCAGAAGTACAGGGCCTTGGTTGACACAGGAGCTCCGTGCACCATAATGCCATCAAATTCTCAGGGATCAGAGCCTATAACTGTTCTAGGAGACACTGGTGGATCTCAGGAGTTAACTAAGATAGAATTTGAAATAAGTTTAGCTGGTAAACAATGCAAGAAGCATACTGTTGTGATAGGACCTGATCATCCTTTTATTTTGGGAATTGATTTTCTGAGAGAAGGCCATTTCAAAGACCCTAAAGGTTACAAATGGGCTTTTGGAGTAGCATCTGTAAAAATTGATGGACAAAAACTGAGGCTGTCTTTTCGTTGGGCGCCAATTAAAAATATGTGGTGGAGTAGGAAGGTTCCCCCCCACACACAAAAGAATTCCACAGCTAACTCAGCCGGAGAAGCAGATGAAAGCTGTATTTTACAAGCAGATATGGAATGCAATGAATATGTACAAAAATATACAATATTTACAATATATACAGAAGTATACAGCAATGTATGTAATACAGGAAACCTTTCCCCAACCCCCTGCGGCCAGGGGGGTTCGGGCCTGCCCCTCCCTTCTCCCTCGCTACCTCCCCTTTTTCCCAAAAGGGATAGAGAGAAAGAGAAAGGAAGGTAATTAAAAGGGTGAAAACTTGTTAAAGCTCAAAGCGGATGCAAAAGTTAGTTTTCTCTTATCTGGTTAGCAAGAATCGTAGAGAGAAACGAGCCAGCTCACAGTACAGGGGGAAGAAGAAGACGACTACCGACTCCCCCGACTGAAAGACTAAACAAGAAGCTACAGCCGGGTTCCACCAATGAAATTGGATTAGCATATCTCTTGTTTTCATTCTAATATCAAAACATTCGGCTAGAGTGTTCAGAAAGTGTCTCTTTCTTAAAGGCACAGCCTAAACCGGTCACACTTTTAGACCTGAGCTTTCTGATGAATCTGCAGTTGTGGGACAACACAAGATTCAGGACATTAAATTGCCGGTTGCTTCTCAGACTGTGCATCACAGACAATACAGAACCAACTGTGACTCTTTGTTGCCCATTCAGAAACTTATTCGTCAGCTGGAGAGTCAGAAAGTCATCAGCAAAACTCATTCACCTTTCAACAGTCCAGTGTGGCCTGTGCGAAAGCCGAATGGAGACTGGCGTCTGACAGTCGACTACCGAGCCCTGAATGAAGTAACTCCACCTATGAGTGCAGCAGTGCCAGACATGATGGAACTCCAGTATGAGCTGGAATCCAAAGAGGCCAAATGGCATGCTACCATAGACATTGCTAATGCCTTCTTCTCTATTCCCATAGCAGAGGAATGCAGGCCTCAGTTTGCCTTCACCTGGAGAGGAATCCAGTACACTTTCAACAGATTGGCAATGGGCTGGATCCACAGCTCAAGCATTTGTCATGCAGTGACCCATGATGCTCTGGAGGAAGGTGGTGTTCCAGAACACATCCAGTTCATCGATGACGTCATCCTCTGGGGTAAAACTGCTGAGGAAGCCTTCAAGAAAGGTAACAAAATCATTGACATTCTTCTGAATGCAGGTTTTGCCATCAAGCGAGACAACGTGAAAGGACCTACCAGAGAAATCCAGTTTCTGGGAGTGTGGTGGCAGGATGGATGCCAACACATTCCAGTGGATGTGGTAAATAGAGTCTCTACCATGACAAATCCCATGAACAAGCAAGAAACTCTCCGTTTCTTGGGGATAGTGGGATTTTGGAGACTGCACATTCCTGGATACAATCAGATTGTGAAACCTCTGTATGATGTGACTCGAAAGAGAAACAGTTTCCACTGGGAACCTGAACAGCAAGCAGCCTTTGACCAGATAAAACAAGAGGTAGTGCAAGCAATGGGTCTGGGACCTGTCTGAGATGGTCCAGACATTAAGAACATTTTGTACATGGCTGCAAGTGACAATGGTCCAACCTGGTGCTTGTGGCAAAGAGCTCCAGGTGAGACACGTGGATGACCTCTTGGTTTCTGGAGTCGAGGTTACAGAGGTTCAGAGGCTAGTTATACTCCAACAGAGAAAGAGATTCTAGCTGCCTATGAAGGAGTAAAAGCAGCTTCTGAGTGATTGGAACTGAATCACAACTTCTCTTAGCTCCCAGATTACCAGTTTTGAATTGGATGTTCAAAGGCAAAGGTTCCACACCACACCATGCAACAGATTCCACCTGGTCTAAGTGGATGGCTCTGATAACGCAGAGATCTCAAATGGGAAATCTTGAAAGACCTGGTCTGGTGGAGGTGATCTCAAGTTGGCCTGAAGGTACCAACTGTACTAAACCTCCAGAGGAGAGAGTAACTCGTGCTGAGGAAGCTCCTCCTTACAATGACCTTTCTGATGATGAAAAGAAATATGCTTTGTTCACAGATGGTTCCTGTCGTCTTGTCAGGAACAAGCGAAGGTGGAAGTCTGCAGTGTGGAGTCCAACACACCGAGTTGCGGAGGCAAAGGATGGAGAAGGAGAATCCAGTCAGTTCGCAGAGGTAAAAGCTGTCCAGCTAGCTCTCGACGTAGCTGAACGTGAGAGATGGACAAAACTTTATCTCTACACCGACTCATGGATGGTAGCCAATGCTCTGTGGGGTTGGCTAAAGAACTGGAAAAAGAGTGGTTGGCAGGGAAAAGGAAAGCCTATTTGGGCAGCTCACATGTGGCAGGACATTGCTGATCGAATCGAGAGAATTCCAGTGAAGGTGAGACACATTGATGCTCACATTCCTAAGAGCAAAGCTACTGAGGAACAGCAACACAACCATCAGGCAGATCTAGCTGCAAGAGTTTCTCAAGTAGACATGGACTCTGATCTTGATCTCGACTGGAAACACCGAGGTGAGATATTCTTAGCTCGGTGGACTCACAATTCATCAGGACATCAAGGCAGAGATGCAACATACCAGTGGGCTTGTGACAGATCCATAGACATTTCCATGGATGCTATCACACAAGTCATCCATGACTGTGACATTTGTGCTGCTATTAAGCAGGCAAAGCGACTTAAGCCCTTATGGTATGGTGACAGATGGTCCAAGTACAAGTATGGTGAAGCTTGACAAGTTGACTACATCACTCTACCACGTTCTCGTTCTGGTAAGCAGTATGTGCTTACTATGGTAGAGGCAAACACTGGATGGTTGGAAACTTATCCAGTTCGACATGCAACTGCACACAACACCATTCTTGGTCTGGAGAGACAAATCCTGTGAAGACACGGAACTCCAGAGAGGATTGAGTCAGACAACGGAACTCACTTCAAAAACAACCTTGTAAAGAGCTGGGCCAAAGAGCACGGCATTGAGTGGATATTCCACATCCCCTACTATGCACCAGCTGCAGGGAAGATTGAACACTACAACAGTTTGTTGAAGACCACTCTCAAAGCCATGGGGGTTGGATCTTTGAAAAACTGGGAAAAACATTTAGCACAAGCAACCTGGCTGGTTAATAGTAGAGGTTCAGTGAACCGAGCTGGACCTGCACATTCAGATCTGCTACAGAAAGTAGAAGGTGATAGAGTTCCTGTTGTTAGAGAAGAGAATCTGTTAGGTAAAACTCTTTGGGTATTTTCTCCCTCAGGAGAGGCTAAACCTGCCCGAGGGGTGGTTTCAGCTGAAGGTCCGGGTCACACTTATTGGGTAATGCAAGAGAATGGTGAAATTCAGTGTATTCCACAAAGAAATTTAACTTTAGCTGAAAGAGTTTAATTTCAGAGTGTTGTACAGCTACATCGTGCCCAAAGGAAGAATCCCTGAGGAATCTACAGTGCACAAACCCTGAGAACCCTGAGAGCCCTGAGTCAACTGAGAGTCCCTGTTTCCCTGTTTCCTTGTTTCCCTTTTCTTCACTTTGACTGCAAAGAGACAAACTGTTTTCCATTTTTATTGTTTCTTGGACTTCTGAATCATCTACACCTGAGGATAGCCGGAATGGACTATGAACTTTACTTACAAACTGTAGATATTATTTTAGATTGGATGGACAGTACGAACAGCCAACGAAATTGTTTAGCAGGGGTGGATTGTGACCTGTTTAGGCTGTGCCTTTAAGAAATGGACACTTTCTGAACACTCTGGCTGAATGTATTGAAAAACAAAGATATGCTAAACTAATTTCATTGGTAGAATGCAACTGTAAGTTTTAGCTTAGTCTGTTCAGTCTGTTCTTTTCTCTGTCCTGTTGGCTGGCCTGTTTCTCTCTCTGAAGCAACAGCTTGCTGAGCAGGAACGACCTTGCTAACCAGATAAGAAAACTAACTCTTGCATTCGCTTTGAGCTTAACAGAATTTTCTCCTTAATTACCTTCCTTTCTCTCTCTCTAACCCTTTTTGGGAAAAAAGGGGAGGTAGGGAGGGAGAAGTGGGGGAACATGCTGAACCCCCTGGCTGAAGGGGGTAAAGGTCTCCTGTACATTGCTGAATATTTCTGTATATATTGTAAATATTGTATGTTTTTGTACATATTCATTGCATTCTATTTCTGCTTGTAAATATAGCTTTCATCTGCTTCTCCGGCTGAGTTAGCTGTGGATTCTTTTCTCTGTGTGTGGGGAGCTTTCTCACCCTACCACAAGGCTCTACAGAGGAACTTGAGTAGATTGGATCAATGGGTCAACATTAATGGGATGAGCTTCAACAAAGCCAAATGCCACATCCTCACTTGGGTCACAACACCCCAAGCAACACTACAGGCTTGGGAAGTATGGCTGGAAAGCTGTCTGGCAGAAAGAGACCTGGGGGTTGTAATCAACAAGAAACTGAATATGAGCAAGGATTGTGCCTAGGTGTCTAAGAAAGCCAATGGCATCCTGGCCTGTATTAGAAATGCTGTGTCCAGCAGCAGTAGGGAGGTGATTGTCCCCTTGTACTCACCTCTGGTAATGCCACACCTCAAGTATTGTGTCCAGTTTTGGTTATCTCAATACAACAGAGATGTGGAGGTGCTAGAGCAAGTGCAGAGGAGGAGAATGAAGCTGCTGAAAAGCCTGGAGAACAAATCTTACAAAGAGTGACTGAAGGAGTTTAGAAAAGAGCAGGCTGAGGGGAGATTGCATTGCTCTCTACAACTATCTGAAAGGATGTTGTAGAGAGGCTGGTGCTGGTCACTACTCACAGGTAATTAGTGATACAACAAGAGGGAATGGCCTCAAGCTACGACTGGGAGGTTTAGACTGGACATTAGGAAAATTTGTTTCACAAGAAGAGTGGTCAGGCATTGGAATGGGCTGCCCAGGGAAGTGGTTGATTCAGCAAACCTAGATGTGTTTAAAGGTTATTTGGATGTGGTGCTTGGGAATATGGTTTAGGGGGTGAACATTGTGGAGCAGAGTTATCGGTAGAACATGGTGATCCTGAGGGTCTTTTCCAACCTGAGTGTTTCTGTGATTCTGTGATTACTCACAATCAGAAGCAGAATCTGGAAAAAAAAACTTATTCTAGAAAAAATGATTGGCATACCTGTGACTTTGTCCTGAGCGGTTTTAATATATTTTATGTTAAACACTCATGGCACACTCAGAATCTTTGCTTTTTGTTTTAGAATTATACCATGCTGGCAGCAGCTTTACCCACTTCTATTGTTACTTTATTAATAGAGCTTGGTGAAAGGCACACATTTCGGAACAAGAGAAAGAAAAGTTTTAAGAAAATAAATTTACAGAAAAAACACAAAAAACATTTTGTTTATTTTATGAAAAATGAAGGTGCACTGCATTCTGACATAGTAAAAAAATTTTGATCAGGTTTAGAAATTACTTAAATTACTGGCAGTGCAAGTTCCTGTTCAGCAATATATTAAAAAATGGTTGTTAGTCCATTTCACTCAAGGAACATGGGAACTAAGGACATAAACAAGACTCTTAATCTGTCATACACCAAGATTCAATGAATATTGAAATTAGAAGAATTAAAGAGTAGCAATAAAAATAGAAAAGCCCTAGTCAGTATTTAATTTTTGTAAGCAAAGGACTGGGAAACCTACCATATGAGTAAAGGCTGAAAGAATTGGATTTACTCAGTCCTCTGAAAGAAAGGTTTATAGGAGACTTTATTATCAAATTCCAGTAGTTTCATTGCATGTGCTGACTCTTTCAATGTTTTGCCACCTCTTTGGTGGAGTTCCTGGTTATGGTGGTTTGAGCCTTAACTGGGATTTCAGAGCTCAGCTGGGGGCCAAGACTGAGAATTCTTCCCCCTCCTCTTTCCCAATCGAGAGGGAAAAAAAGAAAGGGAAGGAGCAAATCTACCAAGAAATAATTTGGAGTCAGTTTGGAAGTAGAGAGGTAAAAATAATTTCTTTAAACTATATATAAATATTTATATAAAACAATAACAGGAAGGGTTCACAAGGGTAAGGAACAAGGATGGATGGGGAAAATATGTATAGAAAACCAGTCCTTTGGAGTCCTTTGGAGAGACATAGATGTAGCAGGGAGAAGGACCAGTGTGACTGGTTTAGGCTGTGCCTTTAAGAAAGGGACAGTTGCTGAAAGACTCTGGCTGAATGTTTTTGATATTTTAATGAAAACATGATATTCTAAACTAATTTCATTGGTAGATTGGTAGAATGCAAATTTTGGGTTCAGTCTGTTTCTGTTCGGTCTATTCTTCTCTGTCCCGTGGGTCTGTCGGCTTCTCTCTCGCTGAAGCAACAGCTGCTGAACAGAGCGACCTTGAATTAATAAAGCTAACCAGAGAAGAAAACTAATTCTTGCACACGCTTTGAGCTAACAGAGTTTTTCTCCTTAATTGCCTTTCTCTCTCTCTCTAACCCTTTTTGGGAAAAAAGGGGAGGTAGGGAGGTAGAAGGGGGACAGCGGCCGGGGGAGGGGGCACACTCTCCTCCGGCTGGGGGTCTTCTGTATTATGTTCATTGCTGTATATTTCTGTATATATTGTAAATACTGTATGTTTTTGTACATATTCATTGCATTCCATTTCTGCTTGTAAATATAGCTTACTTCATTTGCCTCTCCGGATGAGTTAGCTGTGGTATCTTTTGTGTGTGTGTGTGTGGAACTTTCTCACCCTGCCACAACCAGGCCTGACCACGTGGTAGAGAAGCAGGAAGCCAGCCAGCAGCAGTGCTCTAACCCAAGCAAGGAGAAGCTAAAGAGAGCAAATGGCTGTAGAATTTTCCTTTTTATAGGCTTGCTGGACAGGGAGGGGAAGTGGAACAAACTCAATTCCCCAGGGGGAAAACACCCTCCAGGGAGAGCAAGGCTCTTAAAAGCCATCCCCCACCTGCTTTCAAGATGGGTGTAACCCATCACACTGGTGCAACTTGAGATCATTTTCTCTTGTCCTGTCACTTGTTGTTTGGTAGAAATGGCTGATGCTCACTTCACTACAGTCTCCTTTTAGGTAATTGTAAAGAGCAATAAGGTCTACCTTGTGGTCTAGCTTCAGCTTCCTTTTCTGTAGGCTACACGACCCATTTCCTCAGCTGTACATCATAAGACCTGTGCTCTGGATCCCCCACTTGGTTTGGTACTATTCTTTGGATACACTCAAGCACCTCCATGTCTTTCTTGCAGTGCAAGACCCAACACTTAATACAGCTTGATGTAGCTGATGACACCAAGCTGTGTGGTGCAGATGACATGCTGGAGAGAAGGGATTCCATCCAAAGGGACCTTTTCAAGCCACCGGAAAAGTGGGCCCATGCCAACCTCATGAGGTTCAACAAGCCCAAGTGCAGGGTCCTGCAGCTGGTTTGGGGCAATCCAGGCACTGATATAGGCTGGGGAGTGACTGACTAGAGAGCAGCCCTGAAGAAAAAGATGTGGGGGTGCTGGTGAATGAGAACCTCAATATGAGTGACCAGTGTACACTCACAACCCAGAAAGCCAACTGTATCATGGGCTGTATCAAGAGAAGTGTGGCCATCAGGTCGAGGGAAGTGATTCTCCCCTTCTGCACCACTCTAATGAGACCCCATCTGGAGTACTCTGTCCAGTTCTGGAGCCCCTGTTACAAGAAAGATATGGACATATTGGAACATGTCAAGAGGGCTGGAGCACCTCTCCTATGAAGACATTTGAGAAAGTTGGTGTTGTTCAGTCTGGAGTGGAAAAGGCTTAGTGGAGAACTTGTGGCCTTCCAGTATCTGAAGAGGACCTAAAAGAAAGCTGATGAAAGACATTTTCCGTTTCTACAGAAAGCTCACTTGGGACTGCGCTGAGACCAGCAGCGTTGGGGGGTGTCCACTGCTCTCCTTTTCAGGCTACGGGACTCGCCAGGAACCCAGAGATACCTACACACGCTACGAGCCTTGGAAGGGCCGTCTTTTCACGTGCCTGTGGCTCATGATCCCTGTGTCACCAGCCACAAATTTTGAAAGGGACAGGCGCAGCTCATGGGGCTTCCATTTTTATGGGAAGCCTGTCTTCTCTCTTCTTCTCTCATGCTCCCACTCAGCTGCAGCCAGACGCACTTTTTCTGATTATTTTTTATCCAGTAGGTGCTGTGGCCAGGGGCAACATGGTTGTAACTCGCAGCAAAAACACCCTAAAAAAATCAGTGTCGACCCAAACTGAGGTGGAACAGAAGCATGTAGCTGTCCAGGTATCTGGCTGCAAAGAGTGCTGGAGCCTGGCTCTTGAGATGCAGGGTAGTGGGGAAACTCCTGCATTAGGTGTGAGCAGATCAACTATCTGCTCAACCTGGTGGTCAGACTGAAGGATGAGGTTGCTAGACTTAGGGCTGTAAGGGAATGTAGGAAAGAGATGAACCAGAGGAGGAAAGAGATGAACCAGAGTAAGCAGGCTCTGCAGGCTCCCCCAGCAGAGGCTGGTTATCCAAAAAGCAGAGGGGAATGGACACAGGTTCCTCTCAAAAGACACAAAGTAAAACCTCCTTGTCTCCCTTCACCTTCCCCACTGCCCTTGGAAAACAGGTATGGAGCACTGGAGATGGAGGGTGAGGTGATTCTGATACTGGAGGACACGCCATCTGGGGTTTCCCCTGAGGATAAACAGCCTAAGGTTAAACAATCTAAGGCAAAGCAGCCTAAGGTTAAACAGCCTTCCCCTGTCATCAGGACTTGCTCCCTTAAAAAAAAGAGGAGGGAAATTGTTATTGGTCATTCTTTCCTGAGGGGAACAGAGGGCTCCATATGTTGGCCAGCCCCTTCTCATTGGGAAGTTTGTTGCCTCCCAGGAGCCCAAGTTGGAGATGCTACCAGAAGGCTGCCTAGTCTGGTACAGCCCTCTGACTACTATCCCTTACTAGTTATGCAGTTAGGGAATGATGATGTTGCAACCAGAACTCCCAGGGCTATCAAAAATGACATAAGGGCCCTGGATGATCTGGTTGAGGGGTCAGGTGCACAAATAATATTTTTGTCAATACCCTTAGTTGCAGGAGGGAATACCATAAGGAACAGGTCAGCAGATATAATCAACAAGTGGCTTAGAGGCTGGTGCAGTCAAAAGAATTTTGGGTTTTTCAATCTTGGTAAACTTTCCACTGCATCAGGTCAGCTGGCAACAGATGGAGTACATCTGTCACAAAGGAGGGGAAAGGTTGCAGTATACCAGAATGGCCTATCCCCCAAAGGGAAAAAGATTCTGGGAAGGGAATTGGCAGGTCTCATTGATAGGCCTTTAAAGTAGATTTGAAGGGGGAAGGGTCGAAAACCAGTCCCCTCAGGCAGGAGTCTGGGGGTGATAAACTAGACCCAGAGGTGAAACCAGAAGCCCAGCTGCAGTGCATGCACACTAATGCACGAAGCATGGGTAACAAACAAGAGGAGCTGGAAGCCTTGTTACAGCAAGAAAGTTATGATGTAGTTGCCATCACAGAGACATGGTGGGACGACTCGCATGACTGGAGCACTGCAATTGACGGCTACAGGCTCTTCAGGAGAGACAGGCAAGGAAGAAGGGGTGGAGGGGTCGCCCTGTACATCAGGGAGGCACTGGATGCCATTGAGATGGAGATCAGGGATGATCGGGTTGAGTGCTTGTGGGTGAGAATTAGAGGGAAGACCAGCAGGGCAGACATCCTGGTTGCAGTCTGTTATAGACCACCCAACCAGGAGGATGATGTTGATGAAGCATTCTATAGGCAGCTTAAGGCTGTCTCAAGATCACCTGACCTCATTCTCATGGGTGACCTCAACCTGCCTGATATCTGCTGGGATCTCAACGCAGCAGAGAGGAGGCAGTCTAGGAAGTTCTTAGAGTGCATGGAGGACAGCTTCTTATCCCAGCTGCTGCGTAAGCCTACCAGGGGTAAGGCTATGCTTGACTTCCTCTTCACCAATAGGGAAGAGCTGGTGGGTGATGTGGTGGTTGGAGGGTGTTTAGGGTCCAGTGACCATGAGATAATTGAATTTTCAGTATTCAGTCAAGCTAAGAGGGATAGCAAGAAGACCTCCACTCTGGACTTCAGGAGGGCAGACTTCAGGTTACTCAAGGAACTAACTCAGAAGGTTCCTTGGGAAAGAGCCTTTAAAAACAAAGGGGTCCAGGAGAGATGGACCTGCTTCAAGGCAGAACTCTTGAAGGCGCAGGAACAGGCTGTGCCAACGTCCTGGAAGATGAGCCACTGGGGCAGACAGGCAGCCTGGATGGGTAATGAACTTCTGAAAGAACTAAGGGTTAAAAAGGGGCTGTACCATCTTTGGAGGAAAGGTGAGGCAACCCATGGAATGTTTAGGGATGTTGCTAGGTCATGTAGGAAGAAAATTAGGGAGGCAACAGCACATTTGGAGCTCAGACTGGCCTCTGCTGTGAAGGACAACAAAAAGTCCTTCTATAAATACATTAATAGCAAGAGGAGGGGCAAGGACAACCTCCACTCCTTGGTGGACATGGTGGGGAACGTTGTGACAAAGAATGAGGAAAAGTACTTAACACCTTCTTTACCTCAATTTTTACTAGTAGGACAGAATGTCTTTCAGACAGCTGGCCTGCAGAGCTGGCAGATCGAGCCAGGGAGCAGCGTAGTTTCCAGCTGTTCCAGGAGGAGGGGTTAGTTAGAGATATTCTCATGTGCTTGGACCCCCAAAAGTCCATGGGACTGGATGGGACCCATCCTAGGGTGCTGAGAGAGCTGGCAGATGAGCTGGCCAAGCCACTCCCCATCATTTTTCATCAGTCCTGGCTCACTGGAGAGGTCCCAGATGACTGGAAGCTGGCCAACGTGATGCCCGTCACAAGAAGGGCTGGTTGGATGTGCCAGGGAATTATAGGCCTGTCAGCCTGACTTCAGTGCCAGGCAAGATTATGGAGCAGGTCATCTTGAGTGCGATCACACAGCACCTGAAGGATGACCAAGGGCTCAGGCCTAGCCAGCATGGATTTAGGAAGGGCAGGTCATGCCTCACCAACCTGATCTTCTTCTATGATCAGGTGACCCAGCTGGTAGATGTGGGGAGGCCTGTGGATGTGGTCTACCTGGACCACAGCAAGGCCTTTGACACTGTCCCCCACAGCAAATTCCTGGCCAAGATGTCAGCTCATGGCTTGCACAGGAGCACACTGTGTTGGGTTAGGTCTGGAGGGCTGAACCCAGAGAGTGGTGATGAATGGTGCCACATCCAGCTGGCAGCCAGTCACTAGTGGTGTGCCCCAAGGGTCAGTGCTGGGCCCCATGCTCTTTAACATCTTTATTGATGATCTGGATGAGGGCATTGAGTCCATCATCAGTAAACTTGTGGATGACACCAAGCTGGGGGCAGCAGTTGATCTGCTGGAGGGCAGAGAGGCTTTGCAGAGGGACCTCGACAGGCTGGACAGATGGGCAGAGTCCAATGGCATGAGATTTAACACATCCAAGTGCCGGATTCTGCACATTGGCCACAACAACCCCAGACAGTGCTACAGGCTGGGGTGAGAGTGGCTGGAGAGTGGCCAGGCAGAGAGGCACCTGGGAGTGCTGGCTGATGTAGGCTGAACATGAGCCTGCAGTGTGCCCAGGCAGCCAAGAAGGCCAATGGCATCCTGGCCTGCATCAAGAACAGTGTGGCCATCAGGAGCAGGGAGGTCATTCTGCCCCTGTATACTGCACTGGTTAGGCCGCACCTTGAGTACAGTGTCCAGTTGTGGGCCCTTCAGTTTAGGAAGGATGTTGACTTGCTGGAACGTGTCCAGAGAAGGGCAATAAGGTTGGTGAAGTGTTTGGAACACAAGCCCTATGAAGAGAGGCTGAGGGAGCTGGGGTTGCTTAGCCTGGAGAGGAGGAGACTGAGGGGTGACCTTATTGCTCTCTACAACTACCTGAAGGGAAGTTGCAGACAGGCTTATGTTGGTCTCTTCTCCCAGGCAGCCAGCACCAGAACAAGAGGACACAGTCTCAGGATACGCCAGGGCAGGTTTAGGCTAGATGTTAGGAAGAAATTCTATCCAGAGAGAGTGATTGCCCATTGGAATTGGCTGCCTGAGGAGGTGGTGGAGTCCTCATCATTGGAGGTGTTCAGGAGGAGACTTGATGGGGTGCTTGGTTGCATGGTTTAGTTGTTTATGTGGGTTGAATTGGTTGATAGGTTGGATGTGATGATCCTGAAGGTCTCTTCCAACCTGGTCTATTCTATTCTATTCTATTCTATTCTATTCTATTCTATTCTATTCTATTCTATTCTATTCTAGGATGTCAAGTAGACAGGACTAGGGGGAATGTATCCAAACTAGAGGAGGGTAGATTTATATTAGACTATAGGAAGAAGTTCTTCACCATAAGGGTGGTGGGACACTGGAACAGGTTGCCCAAAGAGGTGGTAGAAGCCCCATCCCTGGAAGTTTTTAAGGCCAGGATGGATGTGGCTCTGGGCAACCTGATCTAGTGTGAGGTATCCCTGTCCATGGCAGGGGTGTTGAAACTACGTCATCCTTGAGGTCCCTTCCAACCCTGACAATTCTATGACTCTATGATTCTGTAAGTACTCTAGGTGTGGCCTCAACAGTGCCAATTACAGAGGGATGATCTCTTCCCTAGTCTTTCTGGTCGCACTGTGTCTGACACAAGCACAGAACCTGTTGTCTTTCTTGGCTACCTGAGAACACACTTGGCTCATAATCAGTCAGCTGTTGACCAACAGTCCCACATCCCTGTCCATTTGACAGCTTTCCAGATACTCTCCCTTAAGTCTGTAATGTTGCATGGGGTTGTTGTGACTGAGATGCAGTACTCGGTGTGTATACCTGTATCAAAAACATATCTTATTAAAATGAATTTTGAAGACCTCTTAAGTGACACATGGTTAAATCTTCTATAAAGAACAACAAGCAATGTTTAATATAAAAATTCTGCTTTTTTATTGTTGTTATTTTTTCGATGTTTCACAATTACAGTTCCACCATAACAGATCAACAAGGCAGAAACACTGGAGAAATATTTGGCAGTATTTCAGATATGTTTTCAGTCCTGGAGGGAGTGAAATTTGTTATAATGTGACAACAATTAAGGCAGCAAATCCAGGCTGTGTATTGCTGTTCCAGTAAGTTCTTTTCAAAATGAATTAATTATTTATATACACTGCAGGTGCTGGTGGGTACGGCTTTATTTAATATAAAAGGCAGATGAGGCTGTGCCATAGCGTTGTAAGGCATGAACCCCAGAGCAAGGCACAACCCTATAAGTTATCCATGAAACCCAAAAGCAGAGCCTGATCGCAGTAAAGTGCAGCTAACTTACCCTAAACACCCTATATGAAACACAGCAGTATCAAATATGAAATGGCAGAGCTTGACTGTCTCCCATACAGGTAGGCATCACTGCGAGACCAAATCTTGTCTTGTTGGACCAAAGAAGTGGCAGCCCCAGAAGTGATCTTCTGTTTTTTTAAGGGTCCCATGTTCTGTGATGTCAGGCCAGGACATCACAGGAGGCTGGGTCTTGAAGAAAAATTCCTTCCCATATTTCGCAGTTGCGTTATCTAACTACTCTGCCCATGCGCACAGCCCACTCAGGGGATTGCATGCCCCCTGCCCAGAAATAGCCTTCCTCATCTTCATCTCCCTCAGGTCCATTAGTGGTCAAGTGAGAGCCTGAAGGTCTTTGGTGGTCAGGTCAGGATGTCAACACACTCAATACATTCCCATCCCCACTCCATTTCATAAACAGAGGCCTACAGATACATGTTATCTGCTACATTTATCATGCACCTGGGAGCTTCTGGTCAAACACCAAGTGTTCCCAGACACCCCCAGGCAGATGGGCACAAATAACAATTATTCCCAGGCAGGCCTTGGCAGCTGGGTATTTCTCATCAAACTCCAATTAATTTTTCCCCGCTACAATTTAATTAGCATATTTAGAAAATGGACAGGTATTATTCTACTAATGAAAAACCTTATTGCTAAAAAATAAATCTCTAGCAATATCCAATCTTAATTTCTAGTGTGTGCTAACTTATCCTTAAGCTATCTCAGGGGTAATATTCTGAATTTCTGTCTGTGATCATGCAAGACATGGATTACCTCACAGAAAGCTGTGTACATAGAGGTCAGTATAAACCATATGACTTACTATATTAATACATTCATAACACTGAAAACCCAAATTTCTAGCTGAATGTTACCTTTTACATGATGCACTTCATCTTCTAGTCCTGTTGTTTTGTTGTTTTTTTTTTCCAATAGACACCTTATTTCACACCATTTCTGATATTATGTATTTATTATCCTAAGAGACTTCTAATAAATATTCCTGGAGAGTTGACCGAATAAATATTTTTTCTGTGAATGTTTAGTGTGCCTAGAAAAGGGGATCATAGAATTATAGCATGATAGAATGATCTGGGCTGAAAGGGACCTCCAAATATCATCTAGTCCAAACCCCTCTGCTGTATGCAGGGGCATACTCAACTAGACCAGGCTGCCCAGACACCTGTAGAGCCTCACTGACAGGGCTTTAAACTAGCTTCGAAGGGGGAAGGGTCGAAAACCAGTCCCCTCAGGCAGGAGTCTGGGGGTGATAAGCTAGAGCTAGAGGTGAAACCAGCAGCCCAGCTGCAGTGCATGTACACTAATGCACGACGCATGGGTAACAAACAAGAGGAGCTGGAAGCCTTGTTACAGCAAGAAAGTTATGATGTAGTTGCCATCACAGAGACGTGGTGGGACGACTCGCATGACTGGAGCGCTGCAATTGACGGCTACAGGCTCTTCAGGAGAGACAGGCAAGGAAGAAGGGGTGGAGGGGTGGCCCTGTACATCAGGGAGGCACTGGATGCCATTGAGATGGAGATCAGGGATGATCGGGTTGAGTGCTTGTGGGTGAGAATTAGAGGGAAGACCAGCAGGGCAGACATCCTGGTTGCAGTCTGTTATAGACAACCCAACCAGGAGGAGGATGTTGATGAAGCATTCTATAGGCAGCTTAAGGCTGTCTCAAGATTCCCTGACCTCGTTCTCATGGGTGACTTCAACCTGCCTGATATCTGCTGGGATCTCAACACAGCAGAGAGGAGGCAGTCTAGGAGGTTCTTAGAGTGCATGGAGGACAGCTTCTTATCCCAGGTGCTGCGTGAGCCTACCAGGGGTAAGGCTATGCTTGACCTCCTCCTCACCAACAGGAAAGGGCTGGTGGGTGATGTGGTGGTTGGAGGGTGTTTAGGCACCAGTGACCATGAGATAATTGAGTTTTCGGTATGCAGCCAAGCTAAGAGGGGCAGCAAGAAGACCTCCACTCTGGACTTCAGGAGGGCAGACTTCAGACTTCAGACTTCAAGGAACTAATTCAGAAGGTTCCTTGGGAAATAGCCCTTAAAAACAAAGGCGTCCAGGAGAGATGGACCTACTTCAAGACATAACTCTTGAAGTCACAAGAACAGGCTGTGCCAGTGTGCCGGAAGATGAGCCGCCGGGGCAGATGGCCAGCCTGGATGGGTAATGAACTTTTAATAGAACTAAGGGAAAAAAAGAGGGTGTATCATCTTTGGAAGAAAGGGGAGGCAACCTACGGAATGTTTAGGGATGTTGCTAGGACATGCAGGAAGAAAATTAGGGAGGCAAAAGCCCATTTAGAACTTAGACTGGCCTCTGCTGTGAAGGACAACAAAAAGTCCTTCTATAAATACATTAATAGCAAGAAGAAGGGCAAGGACAACCTCCACTCCTTGGTTGACACAGAGGGGAACGTTGTAACAAAGGATGAGGAAAAGGCAGAGGTACTTAACACCTTCTTTGCCTCAATCTTCACTAGCAGGGCAGAACGTCTTCCAGACAGCTGGCCTGCAGAGCTGGCAGAAGGAGCCAGAGAGCTGCATAGTATCCCGCTGCTGCAGGAGGCAGTTAGAGATCGTCTGAGCCGCTTGGACCCCCACAAGGCCATGGGACCAGATGGGATCCATGCTAGGGTGCTGAGAGACCTGGCAGATGAGCTGTCCAAGTCACTCTCTATCATTTTTCAACAGTCCTGGCTCTCTGGAGAGGTCCCAGAAGACTGGAAGCTGGCCAACGTGGTGCCCATCCACAAGAAGGGCCGGTTGGATGAGCCAGGGAATTATAGGCCTGTCAGCCTGACTTCAGTGCCAGGCAAGATTATGGAGCAGGTCATCTTGAGTGCGATCACACAGCACTTCCAGGATGGCCAAGGGCTCAGGCCTAGCCAGCATGGATTTAGGAAGGGCAGGTCCTGACTGACCAACCTGATCTTCTTCTATGATCAGGTGACCCGCCTGGTGGATGTGGGGAGGCCTGTGGATGTGATCTACCTGGACCTCAGCAAGGCCTTTGACACCGTCCCCCACAGCAAACTCCTGGCCAAGCTGGCAGCCCATGGCTTCCACAGAAGCACACTGTGTTGTTTTAGGAACTGGCTGGAGGGCCGAGCCGAGAGAGTGGTGGTGAATGGTGCCACATCCAGCTGGTGACCAGTCACTAGTGGTGTGCCCCAAGGATCAGTGCTGGGCCCCATGCTCTTTAACATCTTTATTGATGATCTGGATGAGGGCATTGAGTCCATCATCAGCAAACTTGTGGACGACACCAAGCTGGGGGCAGCAGTTGATCTGCTGGAGGGCAGAGAGGCTTTGCAGAGAGACCTTGACAGGCTGGACAGATGGGCAGAGTCCAAGGGCAGGAGATTGAACACATCCAAGTGCCGGGTTCTGCACATTGGCCACAACAACCCCAGACAGTGCTACAGGCTGGGGTGAGAGTGGCTGGAGAGAGTCCAGGCAGAGAGGGACGTGGGGGTGCTGGTTGATTGTAGGCTGAACATGAGCCTGCAGTGTGCCCAGGCAGCCAAGAAGGCCAATGGCATCCTGGCCTGCATCAAGAACAGTGTGGCCGTCAGGAGCAGGGAGGTCATTCTGCCCCTGTACACTGCACTGGCTCGGCCACACCTTGAGCACTGTGTCCAGTTCTGGGCCCCTCAGTTTAGGAAGGATGTTGACTTGCTGGAACGTGTCCAGAGAAGGGCAACAAAGCTGGTGAGGGGTTTGGAACACAAGCCCTATGAGGAAAGGCTGAGGGAGCTGGGGTTGCTTAGCCTGGAGAAGAGGAGACTGAGGGGTGACCTTATTGCTCTCTACAACTACCTGAAGGGAGGTTGTAGCCAGGAAGAGGTTGGCCTCTTCTCCCAGGCAGCCAGCACCAGAACAAGAGGACACAGTCTCAGGCTGCGACAGGGCAGGTTTAGGCTGGATGTTAGGAAGAAGTTCTACACAGAGAGAGTGATTGCCCATTGGAATCGGCTACCCGTGGATGTAGTGGAGTCACCTTCATTGGAGGTGTTCAGGAGAAGACTTGATGGGGTGCTTGGCTCTATGGTCTAGTTTTTGGGTGGGTTGGATTGGTTGATGGGTTGGACGCGATGATCTTGAAGGTGTCTTCCAACATGGTGTATTGTATTGTATTGTATTGTATTGTATTGTATTGTATTGTATTGTATTGTATCTCCAGGGATGGGTCCCAAATCACCTCCCTCGGTAACCCATTCCAGTGCTCTACCACACTCATAGTAAAGAACCTGTTCCTAACATCCAATCTAAATCTGCTCTCTTCTAGTCTGAAGCCATTGCTCCTTGTCCTTTCACTACAGGCCTTTGTAAACAGTCCCTCTCCATCCTTCTTATAGGCCCCCTTCAGGTACTAGAAGGTACTATTAGGTCTCCCTGGAGCCCTCTCTTTTCCAGGCTGAACAACCCCAGTTCCCTAACCTGTAATTGCAACAGAGGTGCTTCAAACCCCCATTATTTTTGTGGCCCTCCTCTGGACCCCCTCCAGCAGGTCTGTGTCCTTCCTATTGAGGGCTCCAGACCTGGACACAGTACGCCAGGTGAGGTCTCACCACACCAAAGTGGCAGAATCACCTCTCTGGATCTGCTGGCAATGCATCTTTTGATACAGCCCAGGATGTGATTGGCCATCTGGGCTACAAGCGCACACTGCCTGCTCATGTCCAGCTTCTTGTCCAGCAGCACCCTCAAGTCTTTTTCTTCAGGAATGCTTTCTAACACCTCATCCATTAGTCTGTATTGATAGTGAGGATTGTTCCAGCCCAAGTGCAGAAGTCTGCACTTTGTCTTGTTGAACCTCATGAGGTTCACTTGGGCCTACCTCTCCAGCTTCTCCAGGTCCCTCTGGATGACATCTCATTCCTCTGGCATATTGACACCACCACTCAGCTTAGTGTCATCTGCAAACTTGTTGATGTTGTACTTGATCCCACTGTCTGTATCACTGATAAAAATGTTAACAAGCACAGGTCCCAGTATGGGCCCCTGAGTGACACCATTTGTCACTTCTTTCCATTTGGACTTCAAGCTATTGAGCACTACCCTCTGAATGCAACCACCCAGAAAATTCCCTGTCCACTGACTAGTAAATCCATTAAATCCAGATCTCTCTACCTTGCTGATGTTGTGGGGGACCATGTCAATGGCCTTGTAGAATTCCGGATACATCACATCCATAGGTCATCCCTTGTCCATTGATACAATCACTTTATTGTAGTAACCCACTAGGTTAATCAGGCAGGATTTGCCCCTAGTGAACCCATGATGACTGTCTGGAATCACTTCCCTGTCCTCCACGTGCCTTAGCATGGCATCTAGGAGGATCTGTCGCACGATCTTCCCAAGCACAGAGTTGAGGCTGACAGATTGGTAGTTGCCAGAGTCTTCCTTTCTACCTTGTTTAAAAATGCGTGTAGTATTTCCTTCCTTCCAGTCCCCAGGGACTTCACCTGACTGCCAAGGCTTTTCAAATATCATGGAGTGTGGCTTGGCAACTACATCAGCTAATTCCCTCAGCACACTGGGGTGCATTTTGTCAGGTTCCATGGACTTGTGTATCTTCAGGTTCCTTAGATAATTGCACACCTTATCTTCACTTACAGTGGGAGGGTCTTTGTCTCCCTGGTCTCCAGCTTGTGAGCCATCAACATGAGAGCCCTGAGGAAAGGGGTTGCCAGTGAAGGCTGAGGCAAAAAAAGTTGTTGAGAATCTCAGCCTTCTCCTTGCCCATTGATACATGATCATTACTGTTGCTCATCAAGAGGGACACACTTTCTTCCACCCTCCTTTTCTGGTTAATGTACCTGTAGAAGCCTCTCTCAGTTTTATTTGCATCTCTTGCCATGTTCAGTTCCAGCTATGCCTTCCTGATCTTGTCCCTACACAACTGGGCAGCATCCCTATACTCCTCCCAGCATGTCTGTCCCTTCTTCTATTTCCTGTATAGTCCAAATTTGCCCTTTAGTTTGACCAACAGGTTGTGACTCAGCCATGGTGCTCTCTTGCCTTCCTTGCCCAATATCTGTTTACTAACTCCTAGAAGAGCTGAAAGTTTGCTTTCCTAAAATTTAGATTCCTAACTATGCTTACCACAGGATTCACACCCCTTAGGATGGTGAACTGCACTAGCACATGATTGCTGCAGCCAAGGCTTCTGTTCTTTAGCAACAACTCTTTGCACTCTATCCACTTCTTTACAAAGAGGGTAACACCTGCACTACCTCTTTCTCTCCCGTCCCTTCTGAACAGCTTGTAGTCATTGATAGCCACATTCCAGTCACAGAATTCACCTCACCAAGTTTACGTAATTGACACTATGTCATAGAATAGAGTGGAATGGAATGGAATGGAATGGAATGGAATGGAATGGAATGGAATGGAATGGAATGGAATGGAATGGAATGGAATGGAGTAGAATAGGAATAGAGTAGTGTTGCAGTTTGGGCTTGGTGCCCCCTGCTTCCTGTGTCCAGAGGTCCAGCCCAGTGGGTGGACACAGGAAATTGGGTATTTCTACCATAATTCTCTGCACCACTATAAGATCTAGTGCGAGGTCTAAGCACCTCCTCTTTCTTCCTCGCCGTCGCCCGGTAATGGGGGAGTTGTTGTCTCCCGGCCATGGGCCTGGCTAGGCCCAAGGCCACGGGGGGATGGGCAGTCTCAGATCTGGCCAGCTGAGACTAGCCTAGCAGTGGGTGGGGGGAAGAAGGAGCCCTGGGGGTCTTGGATGTACCCCCAGGTGGGGATGGGATTATCTTGGGACTGTTTTGGGATTTCTTTTGTCACTCTGCTTTTGGCTTTCTGTAAAGATTCACTGCTTTTCCTTTAAACTTTCCATCACTTTTGCAATCCGTTTTGTTTTGAGTTGTTTTATTCTGCCTGTGATGGGGAGGGTTTGGAGGGGGGCTGCCTAACCCATCACAAGTAGAATTGGAATAGGAATAGGAATAGGAATAGGAATAGGAATAGGAATAGGAATAGGAATAGAATAGAATAGAATAGAATAGAATAGAATAGAATAGAATAGAATAGAATAGAATAGAATAGAATAGAATAGAATAGAATTAACCAGGTTGGAAAAGAACTTTGAGATTATCAAGTCCAACTCATCATCCAGCACTATCTAATCAAATAAACTATGGCACCAAGCACCCCATTCAATCTCTTCTTAAACACCTCCAGTGATGGAGACTCCACCACCTCCCCAGGCAGCCCATTCCAATGGCAAATCACTCTCTCTGTGAAGAAATTTTTCCTCACATCCAGTCTGAACTTCCCCTGGCATGACTTGAGAGTATGTCCCCTCATTCTGTTTCTGCTTGCCTGGGAGAACAGACTGACCCCCATTTGGCTTCAACCTCCCTTCAGGTAGTTGTAGACAGCAACAAGATCTCCTCTGAGCCTCCTCTTCTCCAGGCTAAGCCACCCCAGTTCCCTCAGCCTCTCCTTATAGGACTTGTGTTCCAGGCCCCTCACCAGTCTCATTGTCATTCTCTGGACATGTTCCAGTACCTCAACATCTCTCCTGAACTGAGGGGCCCAGAACTGGACACAGTACTCAAGGTGTGGCCTAACTAGTGCTGAGTACAGGGGAAGAACACCCCTGTTATTCTAAGAATAAGGGGAAGAATAATACAGGCCAGGATACCATTGGCCTTCTTGGCCACTTGTGCACGCTGCTGGCTCATGTTCAGCCTACGGTCGGCCAGTACCCCTAGGTCCCTTTCTGTCTGGCTGCTTCAGCCACTCTGTCCCCAACCTGTAGGACTGCATGGGGTTGCTGTGGCCAATGTGCAGAACCCGGCACTTGGATGTGTTAAATCTCATGCCATTGGATTCTGCCATGTTTCAGGGCAACAAGTTGAAGGCCCTTACTGTCACCCCATCCTGGGGTGTGTCTTTCTGCCACCTGTCACAGATAATTTAGATATTTTCACTGCCTCCCATTTCAAATGAAATGGCAGACTGAAGGCTGTCCTTAGGCTCCTGTCTAGTGTGCCTAGTTTTAACCCCCTCACACTTCGAGCCTAGTTTAAAGCCCTTTCAATGACCCATGCCAACTCATGTGCCAGGATCTTTTCCTTTCTCTAATACAGATGTACTCCATCTGTTGCTAGAAGATTCACTGCTGTATAAAGTTCCCCAAGATCAAAACCCCCAAAATTCTGTTGGTGGCACCAGCCTCTGAGCCACTTTTAATCATGCATGATTTCCTGTTCCTTTCAGTATTCCTTCCTGCCACTAAGGTTATTGACAAAAAAAGTTGGTTTGGAACTTCTTGTTTTGACCTTATCGCTTCCCATTATGTAACTAGTAAGGGATAGTAGTCATAGTATGACAGTATCACAGTACATTAGAGGTTGGAAGGGACCTCCAGAGATCATCAGGTCAACTCCCCCTGCCAAAGCAGGATCACCTAGTGTAGTCCACACAGAAATGCATCCAGATGGGTTTTGAATGTGTCCAGAGAAGGAGACTCCACAACCTCACTCGGCAGTAGTGCTCTGTCACCCTCACTGTAAAGAAGTTTCTCCTCATGTTGAGGTGAAATCTTCTATATTCAAGCTTGTACCCATTGTTTCTTGTCCCTAACACCCACCCTCAGATATTTATGCACATTGATGAGATACCCTCTGAGTCTTCTCAAGAATAAACAGCCCCAAGTTTCTCAAACTCTCTTCACAGGGGAGATTCTCAAGGCCTCTAACCATCTTCATGGTACTGCATTGGATTCTCTCCAGCAGGTTCCTATCTCTCTTGAACTGGGGAGCCCAAAACTGGACACAGTATTCCAGGAGGGAAGCAGGGCAGAGTAGAGGGGGAGAAGAGCTTCCCTAGCTCTGCTGGACACACTTTTCTTGATGCACCCTGTGATGCTATTAACTGTCTTGGCCACAGGGGCACATTGTTGTCCCATGGAGAATTTGCAGTCCACTAGGACTCCAAGGTCTTTGTCCTTGGAGCTGCTTTCCAGCATGACAGCCACTAACCTGTACAGGTGCCTGCTGTTTTTCCTCCTTATATGCAGCACCCTGCTCTTATCTTTTTTGAACTTAATGATATTTGCCTGCACCCAGCTCTCCAGCCTGTTCAGATCTCATTGGATGGCTGCACAGCTTGACAGGGTGTCAGCCACCCCACCCACCCACTCCCAGTTTTGAGGGCTGTCCTAGGCAGTCTTCTTGTAACATCTCTGGCCCAGGCCCCAGGGATACAGCAGACTTCCCTGTGGGAAGGATCTGGACAACATATGGGGCCCTCTGTTCCTCTCAGAAGGGAATTGCCAATAACAATTACCCTTCCCTTTTTTTAAGGGTACAAATCCTAATGTGAGGGGCACTTTGCTTTAGGCAATCCCCCAGATGTGGTCTCTTCTGCACTCTCATTTGCCTCACCCTCAACTTCCAGTGCCCCATACTTGTGCAAGGGCAACGGGGAAGGCAAGCCAGGAGGGATTTCCCTTGCCTCTCCTAACAGGGACCCATACACATTCCACCCTGTTTCTTGGATCACCTCCTTCCGCTAGGTGGTCTGCAGAGCCTAGTCCACAAGTCTAAGTCCCTTTCCCATTCCCTTATAGTCCTTAGTCTTATCACTTCTTCCTTCAGCTTAGCCAGAAGGCTGAGTAGATCATTCACCTGTTCACAGCTAACATACGTGTTGTCTCCATTGCAAGTGGCAGGCTCCAGCATTCTCTGCAGCCTGGGGCATGGATGCCTACATGTTTGTGTATGGTCTCTGTCTGGGTACCCACAGTTTTCTTAACAGCCTTTGGTTGAGTTGTCTTGCAGGCTGCCAGGACACACTTGGATGACTCACCTTTGATTGGTCTTGCTCAGGGCACAGGGATCGGAGATCCCTCCTGAGGAATTTAAACAGCCCCAAGGAGGACTGCTGGGTAGAATGTAGAAAGGTTAGGAAGCAGGACTACTTTTGGCTGCAGAGCCAATCAGGACCGGCACCTGGGACCGCTCCGCTTGAACCAAGAGCTTTCTCCCTTGCTTTCTGCTTTCTTTTTGGTTCTTTGCGGTCGGGAGGACCCCTGGTTGGCAATAAGGTCTGGCAGGATCATCCTCTCGTGAGCCTGCTCGGGATCGGGAGCATGATGTCAGCCACAGGAAATTTAAAACCCTCTGGGGCTGTGTGTGTGATGCCATTTTGGCTGCAGAGTCTTCCTGCTGCTCAGAAAAAAAAATCATCAATAAAACAATGAACCATGGTTCTCACTCAGACAAAGGCTAGAAAAACAGTGTGTACCCAGACAGAGTTGGTGCATCAGCACGCAGGAGTCCAGGCTGCTGGCTGCAGAGAGTGCCGGAGCCTGGCACTTGGAACAGTGGGGCAAGGCGAAAACACCTGTGTCAGGTGTGACCAGGTGAACTTTCTCCTCAATCTGGTGATGGAGTTAAAGGACAAAGTGGCCAAGCTGAAGGATGAAATTTCTAGGCTCAGGTTAATAAGGGAAAGCAAAAGGGAGTTAGATATGTGGGAGCAGGGTCTGCAGATCTCCCCTGCTGAGGGAAGTGTCCATGGAAACAGGGAGGCATGGATACAGATCCCCGTCAGGGATAGGAAGGGAAATCCATCCCGGCCCTCTCCTCCTCTTCCACTGCCCTTGCATTATAAGTATGAGGCCCTGCAGGCCGACGGTGGTGGGGATGAGAGGGCCGAGGAGCAGCCATCTGGGGAGGTGCCTAAGGCCAAGCAGTCCCCACCAACTATAACAACCACCTCCACAAAGGAAAAGAGTAGGGTTGTAGTTGTTGGGGACTCTCTCCTGAGGGGGACTGAGGGACCATATGTCGTCCCAACCCATCCCACAGGGAGGTCTGCTCCCAACCCGGGGCACGGGTAAGGGACATCACAAGGAGGCTCCCAAAGCTAATCCAGCCCTCTGACTACTGCCCTTTGCTGGTAATACAAGCTGGAAGTGATGAAATTGACAAGAAGGGCACCAGGGCAATTAAAAAAGAATTCAAGGCCCTTGGACAATTGATTGAGGAGGAGGAGGTGAGCAGGAGCAGGAGCACTTGAGCAGGAGCTCAAGTGGTGTTCTGCTCAGTTCCCTCAGTGGCAGGGGAGTACACTGAGAGGAACAAGAACCCATGCCATCAACAATTGGCTCAGGGGATGGTGCCAGCAGCGGAATTTTGGGTTCTTTGATCATGAGGTAACTTTTACTGCACCCAACCTACTGGATCCTGATGGGGTGCAATTATCTAGAAAGGGCAAGAGAGTCCTAGCACTAGAGTTGGCAGGGCTCATTAAGAGGGCTTTAAACTAGGTCTGAAGGGGATGGGTGAGGAAACCAGTCTCTCTGAAGAGGAGAGAGTGGGGCACAAATTAGGGTTAATTGAGAAATCAAGAGCATAGCTGAAGTGCAAGTACACCAATGCATGCAGTATGGGCAATCAGCAAGAAAACTGAAAGTCCTGGTCCACCAGGGTGACTATGATATAGTCGGCATTTCAGAAACATGATGGGATAACACACGTGATTGGAGCACTACACTGGGGAGTTACAGGCTCTTTAGGAGAGACAGGCAAGGGAGAAGAGGTGGAGGGGTGGCTCTGTATATTAGGGAGTCACTCTCTGCCACAGAGCTTGAGGTGGAGGATGAAGGGATTGAGAGCCTGTGGGTGAAAATCAGAGGGAGGCCTAACAAATCTGATATCCTAGTTGGAGTCTGTTATAGACCACCCAACCAGGATGACGAGGCAGACAAAATATTCTATAAGCAATTGGAGGCTGTCTCAAGATCATCAGATCTTGCCCTTGTAGGTGACTTTAATCTGCCAGATATCTGCTGGGAACTTAATTCAGAAGAGAGGAGACAGTCCAGAAGATTCCTGGACAGCATGGAGGACAGCTTCCTGATGTAGCTGTTAAGAGAACCTATCAGGGGTCAGGCTCTGCTTGACCTGCTGTTCTCAAATAGAGAAGGACCAGTGGGAGATGTGACAGTGGGAGGCTGCCTGGGGTGCAGCGATCATGAGATAGTAAAGTTTTCAATATGCAGGGAGATACGGACTTGGACTTCCAGAGGGCAAATTTCAGCTTGTTTAAGAAACTTATTTGCAAACTTCCCTGGGTAGCAGCCCTCAAGAACCAAGGGGTCCAAGATGGTTGGACCTACTTCAAACAGGCGCTCTTGAGGGCACAGGAACTAGCACTTCCCATGTGCCAAAAGATGAGCCGGCGTGGTAGGCGACCTCTTTAACACCTTCATTGATGATCTGGATGAGGGGATTGAGTCAGCCATCAGCAAAATTGCAGATGACACCAAGTTGGGAGGAGATGTTGATCTGTTAGAGGGCAGAAGGGCTCTGCAGAGGGACCTCAACCGACTGGACAGGTGGGCAGAGTCCAATGGGATGGCATTCAACAAATCCAAGTGCTGGGTGTTGCATATTGGCTACAACAACCCCATGCAAAGCTACAGGCTGTCGTCGGATTGGCTGTAGAGCTGCCAAACAGAAAGGGACCTGGAGGTGCTGATAGACAGCTGCCTAAACATGAGCCAGCAGTGTGCAAAGGTGGCCAAGAAGGCCAATGGCATCCTGGCCTGCATTAGGAATAGTGTGGCCAGCAGTAGCAGGGAAGTCATTGTGCCCCTGTACCCAACACTGGTTAGGCCACACCTTGAGTCCTGAATCCAGTTCTGGGCCCCTCAGTTTAGGAAGGACATCAAGACACTTGAACATGTCCAGAGAAGGGCAACAAGGCTGGTGAGAGGCTTTGAGCACAAGCCCTATGAGGAGAGGCTGAGGGAGCTGGGATTGTTTATCCTGGAGAAGAGGAGGCTCAGGGGTGACCTCATTGCTCTCTACAGCTACCTGAAGGGTGGTTGTAGTCAGGAGGGAGTTGGTCTCTTCTCCCAGACAACCAGCACCAGAACAAGAGGACACAGTCTCAATCTGCGCCAGGGGAAGTTTAGGCTCAAGATGACGAGGAAGTTCTTCACCGAGAGAGTGATTTGTCATTGGAATGGGCTGCCTGGGGAGGTGGTGGAGTCGCCGTCCCTGGAGGTGTTCAAGAGGGGACTGGACGTGGCACTTGGTGCCATGGTCTAGTCATGGGGTCTGTGGTGACAGGTTGGACTCGATGATCTTCAAGGTCTCTTTGTGTGTTATTAGGAGTTTGACCAATAATCTGTAATAGTACGATGTGTGGTCACTCGTGGGGAACCAATGAAGCTATGCCAATGATGCTCTCTGAGTCTATATAAGCGGTAAAAGTTCCCTTAATACACACTATACTCACTATACTCGCACTATACTTGTACAATGCTCATATAAAAAAGGAACAGATCATATTAGTCCTCAGTATTGACTCCATCCTCTGTTGCCAACACCTTTAGCTCAATCTTGAAGAGAGGTCACAACCCATGATTTACACAGTATCAACAAAAAGGCTGTCAAATTATATTGACAAGAAAGACAGAAAGTGCATGAATGCCTTAATATTTTTTTCCCATCAAAAGTCAATAAGCTTTTCTTTTTATCTAGAAAGTAGATAAATAGTTGCATTGTCAATAATAGATAGCAAGACAATTTTATTTACTGTGCAATCATTTAGTGTTTGTGTAATTTAATGAACTAAATTAGACAAGATTATTTCAATAAGATTTGAAGTTATGAATTTAAATGAGTCCTTTCTTTATCATATACTTCTGAATGCACCATTACTTAGCCTTCCTTTGTTGTGCTCACTTACCATGCTAAAACCATCCAGACAAAACAGAGATATTTATCTCTTCCTAGCATATATACTGTCATTGACTTCTTTCATGATGTTGTGTAGGAAGACTATGAAAGAAATTTCTTTCACAGTCCTGTAAAACAGCAATTGCTATATTTATTATTAACACAGTGTACAAATTAATATACTACTCCAGAAAATATCTTCACCAAATTCAGGGAAACTTGGGATAGTAGGTGGTCTCAGTCTTTCAAGTTAATATTTAAACAGGTGTGCTGTGTGTAAGTTGTAGACCCAATGTCATTAGTATTACTGTTAGGGAGTACAACTAAGAAAGAACAACCCCATGTATCAGTATAGGTTGTGGACTGTCCTGTTTGAGAGCAGTGAAGCAGAAAAGAACCTGCAGATCCTAGAGGATGGGAGGCTGACCATGAGCCAGCAATGCGCGCTTGTGGCAAAGAAGGCCAATGCAATTATGGGGTGTATTAGCAGGAGTGTGGCTAGTAGGTCGAATGAGGTTGTCCTCCCCCTCTACTCTGCACTGGTGAGGATGCATCTGGAGTATTGTGTCCAGTTCTGGGCCCCTCAGCTCAAGAAGGACAGGGAACTGCTTGAGAGAGTCCAGTGCAGAGCCATAAATATGACTAAGAAATGGAACATCTTCCTTATGAGGAGAGACTGAGGGAGCTGGGGCTCTTTAGGTTGGAAAAAGGAGACTAAAGGATGACCTCATTAATGTTTATAAATATGTAAAGGGTAGATGTCAAGAGGATGGAGTCAGGCTCTTCTTGATGAAGCCCAATGACAGAACAAGGGGCAATGAGTGGAAGTTGAGGCAAAGGAAGTTCCATGGAAACAGGAGGAAAATATTTTTTTGCTGTGAGGATGATGGAACAGTGGAACAGGCTTCCCAGGGGGATATAGAATCTTCTCCTCTGGAGATATTCAAAACCTGCCTGGATGCGTTCCTGTGTGACCTGGTATAGGTGATCTTGCTCTGGCAGGGCGGATGGACTAGGCAATCTTTTGAGGTCCATTCCAGCTCCTAACATTCTGTGATTCCATAAAATCAGAACCATACTGCAGATATATTATTAAATATTTAAATAAAGCATTATCAATAGCAATTAAACGTTTTATTCTTTAAGTTTAGTCATGTGCCTATCATAAAACTGGAAAGGACTTTTCATCTCTCTACTTCCAAGCCAAATCCAAATTATTTCTTGGTGGATTTGCTCTTTTCCTTTCTTTTCCTGTCCATTGGGAATGAGGAGGTGTGGTGAAGGCACATTCTGCCCAGATACTAGATCTGGTCCCAGCAGGTGGGCAGGTTTCCCCTCCTTCAGGAGGAAGACAATTACCAAGTATGGGCATAATTCCAGCTTCACGCTTTCTGTAGGCTGAAGCCAGTTGTCTATGAGAGTGCCCATTGGTCACACCCAGCCTCAAGGAATCTATAAGTATTAACCCTCTTGGTAAACAAGTTGCCCCCTCTTTCACTTTGTACATGCTCGAGAGAGCAGCTCTCGAGCCACAGCCTCTGCCATTGAGCTTGTTGTTGTTAGCTTCTATCATACATGCACAAATACTGAAGCCTCTGCATCGTGAGAAGCATTCTGATCGTGAGGATCACCCCAGAGGGAGGACCTTCGCTGAGCCTGAGAAGCCAGCATCGCCACAGCCAGTTGTACTGACTGGGAGAGCCCACCGTGCTACCAGAGGACTGGACCAGCTCCCGAGGGTAAGATCTGCCCAGGTGTCGGGGAGAAGGGACTCAATAGAGACTGAGTCCGCATATACCTAGCTCCGCCATAGCGGTAGAAGAGCCGCCACATAACCGGCAGTTACATTTAAGGCCAGTAACCGGCAACCATTGCCCCGCCCTGCCGTGTGAGCCGACTCCCAGGGCCGACCCCATGGGCCGAACCCAACCAGGACCTATCCCTATTGTCTGGAGGGTACCAACTGGGTCCTGAAGGGAACCTGCTTCCGAGCTAAGCCCAGGTTCCAGCATTCCCTCTTCACTGCTGCAGAGAGAGGAGACAGTACCCAACACCACCGCTCAACTCGACTAGGAACCAGTCCAGTGGCAGTAGTTGGCTGGACCCCCTCCTTGCTACAAACAACAGCTACAGAGTATCTTCCATGTGCTTTCCATCCACTAGCACTCAGTTCAAAGTATCCACGTGTAGCAGAGTAATCGCTGACACACAGAAAGATTGTAATATAGCTGTATATAGTCAGAAGCCGCCCGTGTTCTACCGAGTTGCCATCTAGTGGCCAAGCGGTGAAACTGCACCCTTCATTATATAAAACATAGAAATAGTCTGTTGATAGTTTAATTAAGTTCTAATCATAATACTAAGCCACTTATGGAATGTATTTCATGAACATGCACTAGAACATGTATATAAGTTATTGATTCATTGGTTATTAATAGTTTGATAATTAATAAAAATAATATTTTCATAATTCAGATTTAATATTCATAAATTTAATAACCTCTTCACAACAGGATGGTGGATTCTCAGCCTGGCCCCCATCTGAGCTCTTAAGTCCCAGTTAAGGCTCAAACCACCACACTGGAGTAGATAATATTGGACTCAGGCAAGCATATTATTTTATACTTGGAAATTATGTCTTTCCTACACTTGCTGAAATTTCTGTAGTTGCCCAGTTCTGGACAGTTAATCACTTCTTACATATTTTGAAAGCTGATATTTTATGACTTACCATAAGTTAGGAAGTAGTTATGTTTCATGTAGTATTTTTCTTTCATGGATATTGCCTATAGATACTCTCCTGTCCTGCAGGAAAATTTACCTTGATCTAATAACTTCACTATTATGTAGATTTATACAGTAAAGAAAACAAAATATTCCCCCTTCATCTAACATTTTCCTTCAATTCATACACAGGCAGATTTGAGTTAGATGTTACAATGCTAGTGAAAGTAAAAAATAATATTTACATATCAAAAACTAGTGACAGAAGGTTCTTTTTAATATCCAAATGAATATATTTCAACTGAATCCTGAGCTGCATCAAATGAAGCTTGGCCAGCAGGATGAGGGATGCGGTTCTCCTCCTCTACTACTCTCTTGTGAGACACAATCTGGAGTACTGTGTCCAAGTCTGGAGCTTCCAGCACAAGGAGAACATGAAACTGTAGGAGAGGGACTATAAAGATGATCAGAGGGCTGGATCACCTCTCCTATGAAGACAGGTTGAGAGAGTTGGATTGTTCAACCTGTAGAGGAGAAAGCTCTGAGAATACCTTATAGCAGCCTCCCAGTATTTGAAGGGGGCCTACAGGATAGCTGGAAACAGTCTTTTTGCAAATACATGTAGTATAAGGCCAACCAATTCTGGCTTCAATCCAGAAAATGTCAGATTTAGGTTAGACATTAAGAAGAAATTCTTCACTGAGGCACAGAAACAGAGAAGCTATGGATGGGCCTTCCTTGGGACTGTTCAGAGCCAGGTTTGATGGGGTCATGAGCAACTAGTGAGAAGTGTCTCTGCTCATAGCAGAGAAGTTGGAGCTAGATGATCTTTAAGGTGCTTTCCAAACCAAACCATTCTATGGTTCTATGAAATCTCTGATTTGAAACATAAAGGTTACTATTTGGACAAGTTTGTCTTTGTCCTTCCAGTTAAGATGATTACTTAACTAGACAAATATGATTTTTATGACTTTGTGCTTTTGATAAAGTTTGATGATTATTATGACTTTAGGTCAAATTATATGGTAGCTAGGAGCTTCTAGGGTGATGGGTCATGCTATTTTACATAGCTATCTAGAAGACTGGAGTTTTCTCTCTACTTAAAGAAGGAATGTTCCATCACTTTGTGATGCGATTAAACAATAAAGCATTTGGGACTTCTATTTTTCAGGTGAAAAAAGGTGCACCTTGAACATCAGAAAAGTATTTATTTTCTTCAAGAGAGTGAAGTTACAAAGGAAGTAGAAGGGAAACAACAGAACTCTGAAATCATAATATATGAGAGAATGCTTTGACAGCTGCATTCATTTTATATAATTTTACATTGTGTTCATGTGCAGAACTCAAAAGCAGAGGAGTGCTTCAACACTGCACCTCACTCTACATTATAACAAGTGGAATTTTCCTATCCACCCTGAACAGCTGACCCTTAAGAGCTCACTCAAGAACTCCATATTTTATGTGGTTTTCTACAAGTATTTCACATATTTTACACACTCTTGTGGTAAGTTTTAAAGTAGTCTGACAAACCAGTTTGATGAGCTAGTAGCAACAGCAGTATCATTGACATCAGATCTTGGTATAGTGTTGTTAGGTGTTATAAAAAATAATTACAATTGTGATGTCCTAGAAGAGGCATTAACAAATCAGCTAAACTTGTTTGGCTACTGCCGTCTCTCCTCCCTCCCCGTTGCAGGGTCCAGGTTGAGGTTGATTCGCCAATAGGCAGGGGCCACGAAGGCTGCCTGGCAGGGGTGGAAGCTAAGCCCTGGGCCTCATGTTTCAGATAGCCTCTGACATGTGCAGCTGCCTATTCAAGATTGTGTATGTAATTTACCTGCAACACAGCATTTTTAATTGATTGGCTAGATTTGGATGGGTAATCTGCCATTGAGCTGGTCAGTTTTAAAAAATGGAAATTTATAGGGGATGATTTGAAAGTCCACACCCTGTTCATTAATGGGATCAAGACTGAGACGAGAACTTTCATTATGTTCCTGTCTTCAGGGCAATTAGCTCTTTTGTTCTAGGGGCAGCGTGGTTGAGTCACAGAGCTCCACTACAGTAGCTCATTGTCTCTCGTATTTCCTCTGTTTTGGGATTTACCTTTTGGATTATCCCTGCCTCTTGTTTTACAAATCACAACTCCTGGGTATCTCTTCATCCAGCAAAGGTTTTAATGATTAGTAGCTCTGCGGTTCATGAGTAACTTAAGCTAATTTACCTGTTTTTTTCTAAGATTTTATAGCCTTTTTTACCTGTTGCTAATTGTAAATATTTAGCCCACCTCAATGTCTTCTGCCAATTTTTCTGAATGATAAATTAGTTGCTTTCCTGTATATAAACAAAACCCAGTGGATTTCTTTAATGCAGACTGTATTTCTACCATCATCACAGTTCAAATTAGTTTAGATTCAATTTCAACAAAAGGGATTAAAAAAATTAAAATCCCACCAAGAATACTCATCAGGGATGTACATTTCCTTGTCATTTCTGACTGGCAAAAGGAAAAACAAAACCAAAATATTTTTGCAAGTGTGAGCACCTTTAGGCATAAAACTATTACCCATAAAGAGCTAAACCATTATCTCCTGTCATTAATAAGATTTCATATTAAATTTTTAATTAAAATTAAATCTTTATAGAAATAAAAATTTTATCTTCATAAAGGAAGGAAGCTGGTGTTTTAAAATATTTTATTTATTTCTCTAAGATGTAATAGATAGTAAAAAAACACCAAACGCTCTAAAAAAGAATATATTTTCTACAAAAAATAAAAGAGAAGCTTGTATTTTATTGGGATTTTTTAATCAGTACTCATCTAGTCAGCTAGTAGCCAGTCAGTATGACAACATATGTATAAACACAGAGTCCAGTCTCCCAAGAAGCTTTGGAAAATGTTTTGGTAAGCATGAATTTTTACTACCTCAGACTACAGTATAAAGTAACTACTTTTTTTCTCTTCTACTTCTTGCTTGTACCTATTCTTCCATCTTCCAAAAGCTTGTTTAATTGCACATAATATAAAGTAATCTTTTATGAAATATGATTACAGTTCTAAGAGAACTCTTATTTTAAAGTTACAAGTGAATCTAATCATTTAGACCATGAAGAGCCCAAACCCACAATTACAATATACTATAATATAAAGTAATATAGGAAAATGTAATATACTATATTATAATATAATATAATATAATGTAATGCAATAGGATATAGTAGGATATAATTCTAAATACATCTAAAGACAGATAATCCTTAAGAAAGGGTTATATTTTAAGAAATGGTATGTAAAAATAGCCATGTGTGGGTTTGAGGTTTTTTTGGTGATAAAACATCCTCTCCCTCTCCTCATCTGCCTATGCCTTCTTTGTTCTCATCTTTTCTATCTTTGTTCACTTCAACCTCTTAGGCTCTCAGATGCTACAGATTCCATGATGTTAATATACATTTCTCACAACTATATTCAGACTAAATGGTTTTCAGCCCCTTGAAGAAGACAGCTTAACTTTTGACCTGTTTTGTATTTGTTTGAATGTATTTCACACACCATTTCTTATTCTTTAGATCATTTCACCCCAGTAAAGGAATTCATATGCTTCTACTGTTTATTCTGAAAGACAATTTGAATTACTGATTCCTCACATCACTGATTGAATAGGTTGCTTTTTTAAATCAGAGTCATAATCAATGTCTTTTGATATTGCACCATCCTTACAGCTAATTGATTACAAAGCCCATTAAATTCAGTGTTTGGCATTCTGTACACAAAAGGCCAAAGAATTTTACATTTTAATTACTGTTTCTGGGATATTATCTCTTTCATGGTAACATGTAATTTTTTATAAGATTTCTTTTTCTTCTTTAAAATAATAATAAAATTAAAAAAAAAAAAAAACACAAAAACACAACAAAGAAACAAAGAAGCCCAAAAAAACTTCATACAAGTAGATCATGTTTCCCTCTGTGCCTAGCTACAATTGCCAGCAAATAGATTCTTTAAATATATATATATATAGTGATTCTTGTGTCTTCTTCATTCATTCATTCATTCTTTAGGTTGATAATAAAATTATCATCTAACATTCTGTTCAATAAATTAAACACATTGAACTCAAGGAGTCTCTCACTTCAGGAATGTGGCATCTGGGGCACAGACCCTAATGGTGTCCAGGGCGCAAGAAGAGAGAGAGACTGGACACCACCAATAGCTCAATTATACAGGATCCAACTTTATTGTAAGTATCCAGGGTTTATATACCTTTAAGCAGCTATAGGAATACTGGCAAAAGTAGTCTCCAATACTTTTCCACTAATCATAACATATTTTATCTAAGAAAAACAATTTGCACTTTCTCACACAAAGCAAGAAGCAAAGTGAAAAACACCTAAAGTGAGAAACACCAGATGCATCCTTGTCTAGGCTTCTGTCTCCCAATGCTTCTCAGGCCTCCCAAAGCTTCTCAGGCCTCCCAAGGCTTATGAGCAATTAGTGTGTGGGAATCCTTACAATGAAGCAGAGCCTCTAGCTCAAGCTCTGTTAACCCTTTTTATCCACACCCTACACAGGAATATTTTCCTACCACTTTTTTTGAACAGTTACATGTATTATTGTAGATACAGTAACATCCTGACAACTTTATTTTATTGCACAAGTGTGTTTTCATGTTACACAAAACTTAAAATAAAACATTTTATGTTATGTAGTAAATGAATTGAAGGCAGCAGAGTTCACACATTACTCAGGTACCACAATTTAATAGATAAAGAGATACAGTCTAATGATGCATTGAAGAGAAAATTACACAGCATTGAAATTTATTTGAGAGCACACTTACTTGCAAGCTTAGATGCCTTTACCTACGCCATAAAGCAGTGCTTTGTCTAAATAAAGATTGCGTTATTACATTAATTTTCACCTAGTCTAGTATGAAGATTCAACTTGCTTTATTCAACTATTTATCATGTATGCTACTTCATTCAGATTTACCTAGCCATCAATTTCTATAATACCTTCATATGTAATAATTTCAACTACATAATATGTGAATTTATTTATTAAGGTTGACTGTTTTCTTGTGTGTAAAAGTGACATAGGCTTTTGTAATAGAAATTTTTTACAATGTATTTCTTTAGAGCTGCCTGAATTGTCTTAATTAGTGTCTCAAGGTTAAAGGGATACATTAATTTCAGAAAATATTAATTTTTTTTTAAATTTGAACCTTGTGACAACCATTATTTTTCTTCCTGTATTTCTCATGATTTGAATGTGAATTAGATTTAAAAGTAGTATGGGCTAGAACTAAAAGTCAAAATTATAATGGGAGCAGTGAAAATGCAATTTAAATATTTATCACTGAAAATTATTTTGAAAATATACTTTTGACTGCTATGAATTCTATCTGCTAAGTTATATTATGAAGACCTGTATTTTCTTGGAGGCCTCTGGATAAACAAGACAAATGGATAAAAAATAAATCCCCCGTATTGGTTGCTTGTTTACCCAAAAAATAAAATTGTAACTTTGATAATGTTTATAGCAAGTGTCCATCAAGAAGACTATCACTTTTGAAAAGAGAGGTGTACTGAGAGCAAGGAATGTGGTATTTTTCATCAAGAAGCATTTGAGAGGCATAAGGTTTTGCTTCATGAGGCACTGTGAGATAACTGCCAATGCTACCAAATATAGGTTAATTTAGTGAACTTTGGAAGAAATATCAAGATGTTTAAAACCAAGAGATATTTATCTCTGGAGTGGAGATCTGTGAAGATATCTGCCATGTGGCTGAAGAAGATCTTGTGAAGACAAAACAACCTTGTTTTAGCTAAAACTAGAAGCAAAGCTAAAACCCATGATGTTTCAAAACAGTTTTTCAAAACAGCTATAGACTGAATTTCCTTGCAAAATCAATCCTCAAGTGAACATCTATCAGTATGATAATGAGACAAATGGTATACATGCCAAACATGTATGATGAGAAACTGAGCATGATTAGACAGTGTGCATTTGCAGTCCAGAATCCAAATCACATCAAAAGAAGCATGGCCAGCAAATCAAGAGAGGTAATTGTTCCACTTCACTCTGCTCTGGTGAGACCTTACCTGGAGTATTGTGTCCAGGTCTGGAGCCCCAGTACAGTAAGGACATTGATCTGGCAGACAGGTCGAGAGGAGAGCCACAAAAATGTTCAGGGGGTTAGAACACCTCTGCTACAAAGACAGACTTACTGAGCTGGGGTTGTTCAGCCTAGAGAAGAGAAGGCTCCAGGGAGATCTAATAGCAGCCTTCCAGTACCTGAAAGGAGCCCACAAGAAGGATGGAGAGACTGTTTAAAAAGGCCTGCAGTGATAGGACGAGGGGCACCGGCTTCAAACTAGAGAAGAGTAGATTTAGCCTGGATGTTAAGAACAAGTTTTTTACCATGAGGATAGTGGAATGCTTGAACAGGTTGCCCAGGGAGTAGTTGGGGTCCCATCCCTGGAGATGCTCAAAATAAGGCTCAAAAGGGCTCTGAGCAGGCTGCTCTAGTTAAGGATGTCATTGCTTAGTGCAGAAGGTGTTGGACTGGATGCCCTTTGGAGGTTCAACCCCTATCATTCTATGATTCTGTGATTATTCTATGATTTTATGATTCTATGACCATGTTAGTCGACTCTTCACCTGTGTGGTGGAGTAGGAAGGTTCCCCCACACACAAAAGAATTCCACAGCTAACTCAGCCGGAGAAGCAGATGAAAGCTGTATTTTACAAGCAGATATGGAATGCAATGAATATGTACAAAAATATACAATATTTACAATATATACAGAAATATACAGCAATGTATGTAATACAGGAAACCTTTCCCCAACCCCCCACTGCGGCCAGGGGGGTTTGGCCTGCCGCTCCCTTCTCCCTCCCTACCACCCCTTTTTCCCAAAAGGGTTAGAGAGAGAGAGAGAAAGGAAGGTAATTAAAAGGGGAAAACTTTGTTAAAGCTCAAAGCGAATGCAAAGTTAGTTTTCTTATCTGGTTAGCAAGAATCATAGAGAGAAATGAGCCAGCTCACAGCACAGGGGGAAGAAGAAGACGACTACTGACTGCCCTCCCCGACTGAAAGACTAAATAAGAATCTACAACAGGGTTCCACCAATGAAATTGGATTAGCATATCTCTTGTTTTCATTCTAATATCAAAACATTTGGCTAGAGTGTTCAGAAAGTGTCTCTTTCTTAAAGGCACAGCCTAAACCGGTCACAACCTGAATCATGTTAATTGTCACCTAGAAGGCACAGACACCTGACATTAAGATATAAAGAAACACAAGGGGAACATCTGTGTGTGGGAGGGAACAATTGTGGATTTAGACGAGATGGTGGCAGTTATTGGGCTGTGCTCCTTTTCCTCCACCCAAGACAGGAATGCCTTCTAGGTTTATTTTTTCTAGATTTTTGTATTATATATTAACATTATTGCAAAGACATCTCTAACTTTGTCAGATATTAACCTGAAATTATCAACTCATCATCAATCACTTGCAGTTTATGCAGTTCTGTTGTATCTGTCATTTTAATATGTCTTTCTTTGATTGCAGAAAAACAATCACAAAATATTTGGCTTTAAACCTGGATTGTATGGCATGAGAAGGAGCTATTTTGTGTGAGGAAATAGAGTCTAAATTTATCTGGATATTGTTTACAGAATAGATATGAATCTTAAAGGCTTCTAGAAGTTAAATATCTTTTAAATTAATTATATAATTACAGATAATACTGATAAAGAAAAAATAGTAAGAATTAATAGTGCAATAGAATAGATTAATTTTGATAAATAGGAAGTCATACTGGCTGAAATATTCTCTGCTGTAACAGTATATATATTGCCCACATTTGAGCAGAAAACTAGATCATTATGTGACAAAACATGGAACTAGTAACTTTTAAGATTATTTTGTATAGAACCGATTAGACAAAGTATACACATTCAGCTACTGAAGTGCACAGCAAAATTGTAGAAAGCACAAAGAATTTCAACAGAATTCTAGTAATAGATGCATACAGCTAAATGAAATATTTCATATATATGTGTAAATAGACACATGTCTGTTTGTTTACACATATACATCTTTAACATTTTAATAGAACAATATTAGTAGGAAGGTTAGTAGATTTTCCATTTCCAAATGACTTCATTGGAATGGGCTGCCCGGGAGGTGGTGGAGTCTCCATTACTGGACGTGTTTAGGAAGAGACTGGATGGGGTGCTTGGTGCCATAGTTTAGTAGATTACATAGTATTGGATGATAGGTTGGACTCAAAGATCTCAAAGGTCTCTTCTAACCTGGTTAATTCTATTCTGTTCTATTCTGTTCTATACTGTTAATTCCTGCCTGCATGTTTCCGGCTGTTTGCCCTATGTGTCCTCCTCATCACTAGAAATTTATGCATTTGAATGAGATCTAGACCTCTGATGTCTCCTTCTGCTATGTCTAAAAAGAGAACACCCATTCAATGCATAGTTCTCTTGATACACTGCTATTAACATGTACACAACTCTTATCAGCAATAGAAGATTCACACTTTGCGAATTAGAATAGAATAGAGTAGAGTAGAATAGAATAGAATAGAATAGAATAGAATAGAATAGAATAGAATAGAATAGAATAGAATAGAATAGAATAGAATATAGAATAGAATAGAATTAACCAGGTTGGAAGACACCTTTGGGATCATCAAGTCCAACCTATCATCCAACACTATCTAATCAACTAAACCATGGCACCAAGCTCCCCATACAGTCTCTTCCTAAACACCTCCAGTGATGGAGGCTCCACCACTTCCCCAGGCAGCCCATTCCAATGGCAAATCACTCTTTCTGTGAAGAACTTCTTCCTAACATCCAACCTAAACCACCCCTACTGCAGCTTGAGTCTGTGTCCTCTTGCTCTGGTGCTGGTTGCCTGGGAGAAGAGACTAGCCCCCGACTGTCTACAATTTCCCTTCAGGTAGTTGTAGACAGCAATTAGGTCTCCCTGAGCGTCCTCTTCTTCAGGCTAAGCAACCCCAGCTCTCTCAGCCTCTCCTCACAGGGCTTGTGCTCCAAACCCCTCACCAGCTTTCTTGCCCTTCTCTGGACACGTTCCAGCAAGTCAACACCTTTCCTAAACTGAGGGGCCCAGAACTGGACACAGGATTCAAGGTGTCGCCTAACCAGTGCTGATTAGAGGGGAAGAATAACCTCCCTGCTCCTGCTGGCCACACTGTTCCTGATACAGGCCAGGATGGCATTGGCCTTCTTGGCCCAGGGCACACTGCTGGTTCATGTTCAGCCTGCTATCAACCAGTACCCCCAGGCTACAGCCTGTGAGGTTCAAGCTGCTCTTAGAACTAGTAAATGGCTTGCCACTGAGCCACTGAATATTCAGTGAGATATACCACTCTACCTCACTGCACCTAAGATCTGGAGCAAAGATTTAGAATGGTTCCCTTTAGAAACAGGGAATACAATAGCAAAAACAATACTGGCAGAGGCAGCAGGCTTGGCAAAAAAAGCAGCGGAGGGGCAGTTGCAGCAAGCAGTGGCTGTGCTGACAGCATCTGGACAGATGGCTGCAGTGGCGGCAGTGACTCCAACACTGGCAACACCTGCACATGCGGTGGCAGAGCAGTTTGCGGCAATGGCATCAACTCCAGTAGCAGTCCCTGTGCAAGCGGCTTTGTCGGTGAAGTTAGTTGAGAGCTCTGAAAGCTGTGAAAAAAACCCAGGGTAAACAAAACTACTAAGCTTGTTTACAAGAAATGTGGTACAGACATTCTGCTAAGTATGCCTGTGCCCCTTGCATCCACCATTATGCAGGTAAAGCCACTTCTGCCCTCAGCTTCACCCATATCTACTACTACAGAGGCACAAAGTGTTCCACCCATACCTGCCACTACGGAGCCATAGAGACTTCCCCTGGAAGTGACTGGAATGGCAGCAAGTATGGCAGCAGTAGCAGGGTCCCAGGATGCCCCCTGTAGTGTGGTTTCTGTTCCAGACATATCTGCTTCTGATGAATCAGCTGTGAATTTCCAAACAGCACCAGTGTCTGAAAAACTGCTGCTGGATTGCTGCTGTTCCAGTTCCACCTCCACAAAAAGCAAAGGCAAAGACAAACAAACCAGACTTAGATGACCCCTTAGAGGGTAATTCTAAGGCTACAACTTTCCTTGCTTCAACAACAAGGCATGGTAGATGAGCTCAGAAAGGTGGTGATGGTGATGCAGAGCAAGGTACATCTGAAGGAGCAGATGAGGAAGAGAAAGTTAACTTTAGGGACATTGCTAAGGTAATGGAGCCACTACAAGAGGAAGATAAAGATGATGGACAAGGTAGGGACTTTCTTCAGAGACCAGTTAAAGAGGATGGTTCCCAAGAGCTCAGGGAAATCTTCAAGAAAATTGTAATCAAAAACTCTGAGGAAGATGAGAATGATGACATTCAGGGTGATGACACACCCAGGAGATAAATAAGACATGTGAGAAAGGATTATCTGAGAACTGAAAATGAATCAGCAAAGGGCTGGTTAGGAAGAATTTATGACACAGGAGCCAGTGCTGTAGAAGTAAGCAGTAAGTTGGCAAAACAGTTAGGATCCCTTGCAAGAGATAATGGGATTGATAAGTACATAGGAAGTCCAATTGGTAAAGCCTCTCTGTGGACACGCTTTTTATTGGCTATGCTAATGAGGTATCCATCCAGGGATGATTTACCCCTGGAGCCCACAGAAGTGGTCCACAATTGAACAAGGAATTAAGCATTTGAGGGAGTTTGCAGTGAGAAAAGTAATCCATGGAGATCACAGAATCCTGATGAGATACCTGTTGGGAAAGATCTCTCAAAAAAGCTTATTAAACTTGCTCCTCCATCATATGCTAATATCCTGGCAAGCAGACTTGTGGGAAAAGATAATGGAGGAAGGATTTCTACTGTTGGTGAATTTGTTGATCAGATGAGGCAGCTGAAGAACCATCTGTCACACAAGTCATTGGTTTCAGCCCAAACAACACTGGCTGGAGAAACAAAGAATGGCATGAAAGAACTGAAGGATAAATTCAACACCCACATATCCAAGTTGGTGAAGAAGAAGGATATCACTCTTTCCCCTTCACCTTCTGAATGGGTTCAGCTCTCTGCCATTGGAAACAGATGTCCACTCCCTAGAAGGCAAATTTGAACTTGGTCAGTTCAACCCAGACAACAACAATCAAGTGGGAGTCTTTGGATAACCTTGTGTGACCAGTTTGGTTAAAACATGAATAAGTGGCATGGTTCTTTTGAGAGGAGCGTGGGAGCTGCAGAGTGGCAGAACTGAAGGTAACAATACCAAAAAGGTAGCTGCCACTACCTCAGTTTCCCAGAACAACTGATTGATCCAACAGAGGTTCTAACACTAAAACTAAGCACTGTGTCAACTGTACACCTACATGCAGTGCTCATAATTAGGAACGCCTTGCCTCCTGCCAGGAGGAGGAAAGGGAAAATACAGGTATCAGAATCATTTGGGATGTATTATTTAAGTGGCTTGGCAGTTCAAAATTTCAGAAGTATAGGGTCTTAGTTGACACAGGAGCTCAGTGTACCATAATGCCATTAAATTATCAAGGGGCAGAGCCCATAACTATTTTGGGAGTCACTGGCAGATCTCAAGAGTTGACTAAGTTGCAGGCTGAAATAAGTTTAACTGGAAAAGAGTGGAAGAAACACTAATGTGACAGGACCAGATGCACTTTGTATTTTGGGTATTGACTTTCTGAGAGAAAGGTTGTTTCAAAGATCCTAAGGCTTACAAATGGGCTTCTGGAATAGCAACTGTCAAAATTCATCAAGGAAAACTAAGGTTATCTATTAGACTTGAATGTTCAGATGAATCTGCAGTTGTGGGACAACATGAGACAGAAAATGTGAAACTGCCAGTTGCTTCTCAAACTGAGCGTCACAAGCAATACAGAACCAACCATGATTCTTTGGTGCCCGTTCATAACTTGATTTGTCAATTGGAAGGTCATCAGCAAGACTCACTCACCTTTCAACAAAAGCCAAATGGAGAACGGTGTCTGACAGCTGACTTGCGTGTGCTGAATGAAATAAGTCCACTCATGAGTGATGCTGTACCAGACATGTTGGAACTCCAGTATGATGGAACTCCAGTATGACCTGGAATCCAAAGATGCCAAATTATATGCTACCATAGACATTGCTAATGCTTTCTTCTCTATTCCCATAGCAGAGGAGTGCAAGTCTCAGTTTGCCTTCACCTGGAGCAGTATACAGTTCAGTTTTTTGCCCCAGGGCTGGAAACACAGTTCAAGTATTTGTCATGCAGTAATCCATGATGCTTTGGAGAAGGGTGAAGCTCTAGAAAACATTCAGTTCATCGATGACATCACTATCTGAGGTTAAATTCATGTGGAAGTCTTTGAGAAAGGTAATAAAATAATTGACATTCTGTTGAAAGCTGGCTTTGCCATTAAGTGAGACAAGGTAAAAGAACCTGCCAAAGAAATCCCGTTTCTGGGAGTGTGGTGGCAGGATGGTCACTGTCACATTCCACTAACTGTGATAAACTACGTATCCACCATGGCAAATCCCACAAATAAGAAGGACACTCTACCTTTCTTGGGTACAATGGGATTTTGGAGACTGCACATTTCTGGATACAGTCAGATTGTTAAAGCTTCTTATGATGTAGGTTCCTGAAAGACAAGCAGCTTTTGACCAGATAATGTAAGAAGTAGTCCATGACATGGGTTTGGGACCTACTCAGACTGGTCTGACCATTAAGATCATTCTACATAAGGCTGTAAGTGACAATGGTCCAACCTGGTGCTTATGGCAGAGAGCTCCAGGTGAGACATGTAGATGACAACTTGGTCTCTGGAGCTGTGACTCAAAGGCTCAGAGGCAAATTATACTCCAGCTGAGAAAGACATTTTCTCTGCTTATGAAGGATTAAAGGCTGCTTCTGAGGTAATTGGAACTGAGTCACAACTACTTTTAGCTCCCAGATTACCAGTTTTGAATTGGATGTTCAAAGGTAAAGGTTCTTCACCACATCATGCAACAGGTGCTGTATGGTCTAAGTGGATGGCTCTGATAACACAGAGAGCTCCAAAGGAAATTCTTGAAACACATGGTCTTGTAGAAGTGATCACAAATTGGCCAGGAGGCACTGACTGCACAAAACCTCCAGAGAAGAGAGTAACTCATGCTGAGGAAGCTCCTCCTTACAGTGATCTTTCTGATAATTTTAAAAAAAAATTGCTTTGTTCACAGGCGGTTCCTGTCATCTTGTTGGAAACAAGCGAAAGTGGAAGTCTGCAGTGTGGAGTCCAACATGACCAGTTGCTGAGGCAAAGGATGGAGAAGGTGAATCCAGTCAATTTGCAGAGGTAAAAGGTGTCCAGCTAGCTCTTGACATAGCTAAATGTGGGAGATGGCCAAAGCTTTATCTCTACACCGACTGATGGATGGTAGCCAGTGCTCTGTGGGGTTTGCTAAGGGACTGGAAAAGAATGGTTGGCAGAGGAAAGAAAAGCCTATATGGGCTGCTGATCTGTGGCTGGACTTTGCTGCTTGCATTGAGAAAATTCCAGTGAAAGTGCAACACATTGATGCTCATATGCCTAAGAGCAAAGCTACTGAGGAACACCAACAAAACCATTAGGCAGATTTATCTGCAAAGGTTTCTCAAGTAGGTACAACCTGTGATCTGACCTAGACTGAAAACACTGAGGTAAACTCTTTCTAGCTTGGTGGGCTCATGATTCATCAGGACGTCAGGATGGAGATGTTACCTACCAGTGGGCATGTGACAGATCAATTGACATTTCCATGGACACTCATACGAGTCATACATGTCTGTGACATTTGTGCTGCTATTAAGCAGGCTAAGTGAATCAAGCCCTTGTGGTATGGTGACTGATGGTCTAAGTACAAGTATGGTGAAGCGTGAACTGGTAAATGGTATGTGCTGACTATAGTAGAAGCAAGCACTTGATGTTTGGAAATGTATCTTGTACCCCTTTGTGGTGGAGTAGGAAGGTTCCCCCACACACACACAAAAGAATCCACAGCTAACTCAGCCAGAGAAGCAGATGAGAGCTGTATTTTACAAGCAGATATGGAATGCAATGAATATGTACAAAAACATACAATATTTACAATATATACAGAAATATACAGCAATGTATGTAATACAGGAGACCTTTCCCCCAACCCCCCTGCAGCCAGGGGGGTTTGGCCTGTCCCTCCCTTCTCCCTCCCTACCTCCCCTTTTTCCCAAAAGGGTTAGAGAGAAAGAGAAAGGAAGGTAATTAAAAGGGGAAACCTTGTTAAGCACAAAAGCGTTAGTTTTCTTATCTGGTTAGCAAGAATCGTCCCTGAGTAGCAAGCTGTTGCTTCAGAGAGAAAAGCAGGCCAGCCCACAGTACAGGGGGAAGAAGAAGACTGACTGCCCGCCCCGACTGAAAGACCAAGCCAGAACTTACAGCCGGGTTCTACCAATGAAATTGGTTTAGCATATCTTGTTTTCATTCTAATATCAAAACATTCAGCCAGAGTGTTCAGAAAGTGTCCCTTTTTTTAAAGGCACAGCCTAAACCGGTCACACCCTTGATACTAAATATAACACCATTCTTGGTCTGGGAAGACAAATCCTGTGGAGCAATAGTACTCCAGAGAGAACTGAATCAGAAAATAGAAGTAATTTCAAAAACAACCTCAGAAAAGACTGGGACAAAGAGCACAGCATTGAGTGGATATACCACATTCCATACTATGCATCAGCTTCAGGAAAGATTGAATGTTACAACAGTCCACTGAAAACCACCCTAAAAATCATGAGGGGGTGGCGGAACCTCAAAAAATTGGGAGAAACATCTATCACAAGCAAGTGTAATGCCATTTCAGATCTTTAGTATATTATATAACAGCAAAAAGCAGATGTGACTATAGTGTCAAATATTTCAGGGTTTTCAGAAAAAGAATCTCTCTAATTCACTACATAGCATGAAAATGGTCTTTGAATCTGATGATATATTATCTGTGAAGGAATGACCTGCATTCTAAATTTCATGCAATAGGAGTCTAATTTATCATTTCGCCTATTGAAAATTAGAACTTCTGTTACAATCAAAATAAATATGGTAAATTAGACTACAGTCACATATTAAGTTCCTCTGTCAATCCTTCTACCATCAGTTAATAGAATTGAATGTATATATATATATAAAGATTTGGTTTCAGGAAGCAGAGTTTTCTATTTTTTGAATAATGGCTTGTGCACAGTATAATAAAATGCATATTTACATATCTCATTTAATATTTTGGGCAGTGGTAATTCCGACATCAACGTGACTTATTTGCAAAATATATTTACAGGTTCTGTTATTTGATTGTGTGTATTACATTCCACATATGAAGACCAATAAGTGATTTAAGCACAAATGTGAGTATTTCCAACGCAGCAATTTAAATTGGAAATAAAGGTGTCATGATCTGCAATTTCCCACAAGGGGGATTCTGTAGCAAATTAGCCAGGTACTCATGACTTGCCCATTTGTCCAGTACCTTCCCAGACTCGGTAACTATAATTCAAGCAGCTCTTGGCTTGGAGAGAGCTGAGAGCCCTCTCTCCTCTCATGCCTAGTTCATGGTCTGGAGCTTTTCCTTGGCTTGGAGAGGGCTAAGGGGCCTCTCTCATATGTGCTTTATCACTGGGCTGTAGCACTCTTTGGCTCAGAGAGGACTAGGGGGCCTCTCTCTCATGCATGGCTCTCAGAGTGGTGGTTGCTGTGGTCCAGGTTCAAGGCCCAGGTGTGGTTTGCCTGTCAGTACAAGCTCTTCAGATGCAACTCTGGCAGCATTTGGCATTTGTTGCTTTCTCCATAAGAACAAGGCCCAGGTCTAGCTTGCCTGCTAGGGCAAGCTATTCATCTGCAACTCTAGCAGCATTTCACTCTTACTGCTTTCTGGGTGAGAGCAAGGCAAATTGCCTGCAATCTCGGCTGGTTTCAATACTGTCCAAAGACAATAGTGTCCTTTGGTAATAGAGAAACCTGATAGCTGAACCTATAGGATGGGACTTATCCAAACATGGCCAGGGGCACACACATTTCACAGGTGTTTTACAAGGTTAGTTATACATGCTGCATGTTTATCTGGACCATGTGGACCACAGGAAGTCTCCAAGTTTGTACATTCACAGATGCTTAACCTATTGTCTTGGTTAGGGCATGTTTTGGAGTTTGTCCCTTCAGGACACACATAAATAGATGAAAGAAAGTGTAAGTTTTTGGCAAAAAGGGAAAGAGAAAATGTAACTGCATCATCTGCATGGAAAACAAAAAGTTGTGTCTAACTGTAAAGAGCAGCAGATGGAAAGAGAAAAGTCATGAAGGAGTGTTATGAAGCAATAGAATAAACAGAGAGAACATCCAGAAATATTATTTATTTTAAAAAAAGGCAAAAATAAAAAAAGGAAAGGAAAAGGACTTAAGACAAATCTGCTTAACTTTTGATTAAATACCTAAGGAAAAAAATTAGAAGAGACATCACTTGAGACATAATAGGCGGACAGCACCCTGTAAATATGAAATTAAAATGAAAACATCACTGTCAGAGCCATAGAGGACAAGATACATTGATTCTTTTCCAACTGGAGTGTCTAAGATGCATGAAGTAAAGAGTGATCAGAATGAGCAATAAATGTGGAATCTAATTAACATGTCAGCAGACTTTTCTTTCTTAACTATTCCAGTGTGAGCAGCTAATTGACAGCCACCTATTAATTGACTAGTCAAAGCCAAAAGGCCACCTGGCACAATTTTATATCCCACTCTCCATGGATTCATGGATGAATTCTGGGTAAGGTGTGAACAATGTCTTACAGCAGCAATCCGATTGTTATTAGGGCAAAATACAAAGAGGGGTGGGTATGTGTGTACAGCACAGAACTTGTTTCCCATTCCACTGTGACTGAGGAAATGACAGCCAGTCGGCAGTAGGCTATATGAATAAAAATTATCATCTGTAAAATATTGGATTATTTTTTCCCATATGGTTAGAAGTATGTTGGCTGTCAAGAAAGTACATACTGAGTACTAAGCCATCTATTCCTTGACAGTTATTTAACTCACCCATCACACTAGTTCATAACTTAAAGTAAGACAGTTAGCAACCTTGTCATTGTATAGAAGTCATTTGGAAGGTCTGAACAGACCAATTTATAGAGAATTATCACAGTGGTGATACAAAACTCAGTTAAAATAACTATATATATATATATATGTTCTCAGTGTATGAAATCTTAATTTTGTGATAAAATTCTCTGAGTATTTCTAAAATACTGTATTTAGTGTTGACAGGAAATTTTGCAACCTCTGAATTTTTAAGAGCTTTTCAGAAATTATTAATTTTGGATTAATTTTCTTCCTATTTAGTACAGTTCTAATTTTCATGAAAGCATCTATTGAAGCATCGTACATAAACAAAAGTCTAAACCAGTGCAATGAAAAAAGTTTCCTAAAATTCAAGAAAAGATTAATGTCTAAATCGGAAACTGTTGGGTTAGGAACTGGTTGGAGGGCAAAGCCCAGAGAGTGGTGGTGAATGGTGCCACATCCAGCTGGTGGCCAGTCACTAGTGCTGTGCCCCAAGGAAAAGTGCTGGGCCACATGCTCTTTAATATCTTTATTGATCATCTGGATGAGGGCATTGAGTCCATCAGCAGTACATCTGCAGATGACACCAAGCTGGGGGCAGGTGTTGATCTACTAGAGTATAGAGGGACTTTGCAGCGGGACCTTGACAGGCTGGACAGATGGGCAGAATCCAACAGCATGAGGTTTAACACATCCAAGTGCCGGGTTCTGCACATTGGCCACAGCAACCCCATGCAGTGCTACAGGCTGGGGTCAGAGTGGCTGGAGAGCGGCCAGGCAGAGAGGCACCTGCAGGTACTGGTTGATGGGAGGCTGAACATGAGCCTGCAGTGTGCCCAGGCAGCCAAGAGGGCCAACCGCATCCTGGCCTGCATCAGGAACAGTGTGGCCAGTAGGAGCAGGGAGGTCATTCTCCCCCTGTACACTGCACTAGTTGGGCCACACCTTGAGTCCTGTGTCCAGTTGTGGGCCCCTCAGTTTAGGAAGGATGTTGACTTGCTGGAACGTGTCCAGAGAAGGGCAACAAAGTTGGTGAGGGGTTTGGAACACAAGCCCTATGAGGAGAGGCTGAAGGAGCTGGGGTTGCTTAGCCTGGAGAAGAGGAGACTGAGGGGTGACCTTATTGCTCTCTACAACTACCTGAAGGGAGGTTGTAGCCAGGCAGAGGTTGGTCTCTTCTCCCAGGCATCCAGCACCAGAACAAGAGGACACAGTCTCAATCTGTGCCAGGGGAGGTTTAGACTGGATGTTAGGAGGAAGTTCTATACAGAGAGAGTGATTGCCCATTGGAATGGTCTGCCCAGGGAGGTGCTGGAGTTACCATCATTGGAGGTGTTCAGGAGGAGACTTGATGGGGTGCTTGGTGTCATGATCTAGTTGTTTGGGTGGGTTGGATTGGTTGATAGGTTGGACGCGATGATCTTGAAGGTCTCTTCCAACCTGGTGTATTGTATTGTATTATATTGTATTGTATTGTATTGTATTAGGAGGAAGTTCTTCACAGAAGGAGTGATTGGCCATTGGAATGGGCTACCCAGGGGGTGGTGGAGTCATCATTGGAGGAGTTTGAGAAGAGACTGGATGGGGCACTTGTTTCTGTGGTTTGGTTGGTTGGATAGTGTTGGGTGGTGGGTTGGTCTCGATGATCTCAAAGGTCTTTTCCAACTTGGTTAATTCTATTCTATTCTATTCTATTCTATTCTATTCTATTCTATTCTATTCTATTCTATTCTATTCTATTCTATTCTAACTACAAGATGAAGTCAAAAGACTTAAAAGCATAAGGGAAGCGGAAAATAAGATTGACCAGAACCAGGCTCTGCATGCCCTGAAGAAGATCCAAAGGTCACCCATTAAAAAATATTCAGGGTCAAGTACCCCTGTATACCAAGAGTCAGAGGAGTCCCATGCTTCCTATCATCAGGGAGAAGTGAATGTAGTAGATGAGGGGGAATGGAAATGGGTTTCTTCTTGGGGAGGTAATAAAATTCTCTCCTTTTCCCCACCACTTTTTCAGATGTCAAGGCTCTGGATGCAAAGGGTCTTGCAGATAAGACTGAAGAAAATAATTTGTCTGCAGAGTATCTCTTACACTTTGTCTGTCAGATGGATCACAACCTCTGATATTAAAAAGAAAAGAGTAGTAGAAGTAGGTGACTCCCTTCTGAATGGAACAGAAGGTCCTCTATGCTGTCCAGACCCATCCCACAGGGAAATCTGCTGCCTCCCTGGGGCCTGGATATGGGACATCGTGAGGAGACTACCTGAGCTAATTCAGCCCTCTGATTTAAAGCCCCAGGGCTTTAAACTAGCTTCGAAGGGGGAGGGTCAGAAACCAGTGCCCTCAGGCAGGAGTCTGGAGGTGATAAGCCAGACCTAGAGGTGAAACCAGCAGCCCAGCTGCAGTGCATGTACACTAATGCACGAAGCATGGGTAACAAACAAGAGGAGCTGGAAGCCTTGTTGCAGCAAGAAAGTTATGATGTAGTTGCCATCACAGAGACGTGGTGGGACGACTCGCATGACTGGAGCACTGCAATTGACGGCTACAGGCTCTTCAGGAGAGACAGGCAAAGAAGAAGGGGTGGAGGGGTGGCCCTGTACATCAGGGAGGCACTGGATGCTGTTGAGATGGAGATCAGGGATGATAGGGTTGAGTGCTTGTGGGTGAGAATTAGAGGGAAGACCAGCAGGGCAGACATCCTGGTTGGCGTCTGTTATAGACCACCCAACCAGGAGGAGGATGTCGATGAGGCATTCTATAGGCAGCTTAAGGCTGTCTCAAGATCACCTGACCTCATTCTCATGGGTGACTTCAACCTGCCTGATATCTGCTGGGATCTCAACACAGCAGAGAGGAGGCAATCTAGGAGGTTCTTGGAGTGCATGGAGGACAGCTTCTTATCCCAGGTGCTGCGTGAGCCTACCAGGGGTAAGGCTATGCTTGACCTCCTCCTCACCAACAGGGAAGGGCTGCTGGGTGATGTGGTGGTCGGAGGGTGTTTAGGCACCAGTGACCATGACATAATAGAGTTTTCAGTATGCAGCCAAGCCAAGAGGGGGAGCAAGAAGACCTCCACTCTGGACTTCAGGAGGGCAGACTTCAGGCTACTCAAGGAACTAATTCAGAAGGTTCCTTGGGAATCAGCCCTTAAAAACAAAGGGGTCCAGGAGAGCTGGGCCTACTTCAAGGAAGAACTATTGAAGGTGCAAGAACAGGCTGTGCCGGTGTGCCGGAAGATGAGCCGCCGGGGCAGATGGCCAGCCTGGATGGGTAATGAACTTTTAATAGAACTAAGGGAAAAAAAGAGGGTGTATCATCTTTGGAAGAAAGGGGAGGCAACCTACAGAATGTTTAGGGATGTTGCTAGGTTGTGTAGGAAGAAAATTAGGGAGGCAAAAGCACATTTGGAGCTTAGACTGGCCTCTGCTGTGAAGGACAACAAAAAGTCCTTCTATAAATACATCAATAGCAAGAAGAAGGGCAAGGACAACCTCCACTCCTTGGTTGACACGGAGGGGAACGTTGTAACAAAGGATGAGGAAAAGGCAGAGGCACTTAACACCTTCTTTGCCTCAGTCTTCACTAGCAGGGCAGAACGTCTTCCAGACAGCTGGCCTGCAGAGCTGGCAGAAGGAGCCAGAGAGCTGCATAGTATCCCACTGCTCCAAGAGGAAGTTAGAGATCTACTGAGCCGCTTGGACCCCCACAAGGCCATGGGACCGGATGGGATCCATGCTAGGGTGCTGAGATTGCTGACGGATGAGCTGTCCAAGCCACTTTCCATCATTTTTCAGCAGTTCTGGCTCACTGGAGAGGTCCCAGAAGACTGGAAGCTGGCCAACGTGGTGCCCATCCACAAGAAGGGCCAGTTGGATGAGCCAGGGAATTATAGGCCTGTCAGCCTGACCTCAGTGCCAGGCAAGATTATGGAACGGGTCATCTCGAGTGTGATCACACAGCACTTCCAGGATGGCCAAGGGCTCAGGCCTAGCCAGCATGGATTTAGGAAGGGCAGGTCCTGCCTGACCAACCTGATCTTCTTCTATGATCAGGTGACCCGCCTGGTGGATGTGGGGAGGCCTGTGGATGTGGTCTACCTGGACCTCAGCAAGGCCTTTGACACCGTCCCCCACAGCAAACTCCTGGCCAAGCTGGCAGCCCATGGCTTGGACATGAGCACACTGCATTGGGTTAGGAACTGGCTGGAGGGCCAAGCCCAGAGAGTAATGGTGAATGGCACCACATCCAGCTGGCGGCCTGTCACTAGTGGTGTGCCCCAGGGATCAGTGCTGGGCCCCATGCTTTTCAACATCTTTATTGATGATCTGGATGAGGGCATTGAGTCCATCATCAGTAAATTTGCAGATGACACCAAGCTGGGGGCAGCAGTTGATTTGCTGGAGGGCAGAGAGGCTTTGCAGAGGGACCTGGACAGGCTGGACAGATGGGCAGAGTCCAATGGCATGAGATTTAACACATCCAAGTGCCGGATTCTGCACATTGGCCACAACAACCCCAGGCAGTGCTACAGGCTGGGGTCAGAGTGGCTGGAGAGTGACCAGGCAGAGAGGGACCTGGGGGTACTGGTTGATTGTAGGCTGAACATGAGCCTGCAGTGTGCCCAGGCAGCCAAGAAGGCCAATGGCATCCTGGCTTGCATCAGGAACAGTGTGGCCAGCAGGAGCAGGGAGGTCATTCTCCCCCTGTACACTGCACTGGTTAGGCCACACCTTGAGTCCTGTGTCCAGTTGTGGGCCCCTCAGTTTAGGAAGGATGTTGACTTGCTGGAACGTGTCCAGAGAAGGGCAACAAAGCTGGTGAGGGGTTTGGAACACAAGCCCTATGAGGAAAGGCTGAGGGAGCTGGGGTTGCTTATCCTGGAGAAGAGGAGACTGAGGGGTGACCTTATTGCTCTCTATTAAAAAGGAATTCAAGGCTCTGGCTAGATTGATTGATGAGGTAGGAGTGCAGGTGGTGTTCTGCTCAGTTCTCTCAATGGCAGGGATGAATACTGAAAGGAACAGGAAGACCCACATTATCAATAAATGGCTCAAGGGCTAGTGCCATCATGCTCAGGATCGCTGTGTCACCAGCAGCACATTTGAAAAGCTGCTGCCAGCTTGCAGGCACTTCCAATCCAGCACTTGTGTTCTCGCTCGGCACACGCCACTGCACTTTTTCTAATTTTTTGTCCAATAGATCACCTGGCCAGGGACAGGCATGGTGGTAACTCGTCACAATAACTCCTTTGAAAAATCAGTCTCAGCTCAGACTGGGGTGGAATATAGGCAGGTAGGTAGGTGTCATAGGCAAGAGGTAGGTGTCCAGGCATCTGGCTGCAGAGAGTGCTGGAGCCTGGCACTTCAGATGCAGGGTAGTGGGGACAACTCCTGCATTAGGTGTGAGCAGATCAACTATCTGCTTAACCTGGTGGCCAGACTGAAGCACGAGGCTGCTAGACTTAGAGCTGTAAGGGATTGTAGAAGGGAGATGATCTTGAGTAACCAGGCTCTGCAGGCTTCCCCAGCAGAGGCTGGTTATCAAAAAGCAGCGGGGAATGGACACAGGTTCCTCTCAAAAGACACAAAGTAAAACCTCCTTGCCTCCCCTCACATTCCCCACTGCCCTTGGAAAACAAGTATGAGGCATTGGAGGTGGAGGGTGAGGTGATTCTTATGCCGGAGGACACACCATCTGGGGTTTTTCCTGAGGCTAAACAGCCTAAGATTATACAGCCTAAGGTCAAACAGCCTAAGGTTAAAAAGCCTAAGGTAAACAGCCTTTCCCAGGCATCAGGACTTGCTCCCTTAAAAAAAAAAAAAGAGGAGGTGTGACCGGTTTAGGCTGTGCCTTTAAGAAAGGGACACTTTCTGAACACTCTGGGCGAATATTTTGATATTAGAATGAAAACAATGATATGCTAATTCAATTTCATTGGTGAGACCCAGTTGCAATTTTTTTGTTTAGTCTTTCAGTCGGGGGAGTCAGTCAGGCAGTCGTCTTCTTCTTCTCCCTGTGCTGTGAGCTGGCTCGTTTCTCTCTACGATTCCTCACTAACCAGATAAGAAAACTAACTTTTTGCATTCGCTTTGAGCTTTAACAAAGTTTTCCCCTTTTAATTACCTTCCTTTCTCTCTCTCTCTAACCCTTTTGGGAAAAAACGGGAGGTAGGGAGGGAGAAGGGAGGGACAGGCCGAACCCCCCTGGCCGCAGGGGGGGGTTGGGGAAAGGTTTCCTGTATTACATACATTGCTGTATATTTCTGTATATATTGTAAATATTGTATATTTTTGTACATATTCATTGCATTCCATATCTGCTTGTAAAATACAGCTTTCATCTGCTTCTCCGGCTGAGTTAGCTGTGGAATTCTTTTGTGTGTGGGGAGGAACCTTCCTACTCCACCACATATTTTTTAATTGGCGGTCCAACGTGCGGCTTGTGGATAATTGCTGTCCAGAAGCAGGGCGAAAAGGTTGCTTGATTTATTGCCTGCTCGAGTCGGAGTTGCAAACATGAAAGTGTTTTGGCTTTTAGAGCGTTTGGTCTTTTCAGTTTGTTCGGTACTGGTCTACAAGTACTTCATGGGAATGATTTTCGATCGCTTAGGCAGATACTTGATGTATAGATTGTATTTATGGTTTAAGTATAAGATTCAACTTCTTTACGACCGGTGCCTGGGATTCTTCTGGCTTAACAGATACGGGAATGTGACCTCCAGCACTCTGCCCATAGAGATAAAGGAGTTTAAGATCCCGGTAGGCGAAAAGGTTGTTTTAAGTGATGGCTGGGATCCAAAGGTGATTTATGTGATGTGTGCAATCCTGCTGTTGGTGATAAGTAATGTGTTCTTGTTATATGCTCTGTATCGGGAGAAGAAAAAAGTGTCTAAAGCGTGCTTTGTAATTAAGCGTAGATCAAAACGCAGAAAGCGCAGCTCTAACTCTACCCCAGAGGCATCTCGTGATGAGGAAAATGCAGAATCTGTATCAGTTAACGACAAGGCTAAAAAGTCCATCGGAAAGGCTGCTCTGAACGGTGCTGTTGGTGGCTCTGGCAATCAGCCAGCGGCAGCGGCAGCTCCTAACATGGCTTCCACGCCCTCGGCAGCCATTAATGGGGCAAAGCCATTTCCTCCTTCTTCTTCGGCAGGACCGGAAGTGTCCTCCACAGCAGCTGATCCGTCTCAAAACCTGTCAGCTTCTATTAAGCCAGCTGTAAATCTAAACACAGCTCCAGTTAAGCAGGTAGCTGTTTTAAGTACGAGAGGAAAAAAGGGCAAAGCTGATCCAGATGCTGATGGGGGAGAGCAGCAGGATCCTGGTGAGGGAACTTCTGCTCAAAGAGACCCTGCTGAGATGGGGGAAAAGGTTTGTCTTAAAGATATAGCTGAGTTATTGAGATCATCACTGGATGGAGATGCAGGGCAAATTGCTGATAGCAGAACAACTAAAGGTGGCACTCCTGACCTTAAGCAGATTCTTAGGAGAGTGACAGTAAGATTACTGGGACAAGAACTTCAGGAAGATGAGGCAGAGGAGGAGGAGTCAGATGACATTGAAAGCTGTTCATCACCCAGGGAAGAATTGAGGAATGTGCGTAAAGATTACATCAGAGCAGATAAGGAGCCAATCCTAGCTTGGCTTGGTAGATGCTATGATACAGGTGCTCCAGCTCTGGTAGTTGGAGACAAGTCAGCAGCTCAACTAGGAACTCTCTCAAAGGATAATGGAATAGATAGACATCTAGGCAGGACTCTCGGCAAGGTTACTCTGTGGATACGCCTTTTAATGGCAACTCTCATGAGATATCCTTCCCGAGATGATCTTCCATGGAATCCTAAACCCTGGACTACCATAGATGAGGGAATCAAGCGTCTGAGAGAATTTGCTGTTAGAGAGGTACTCTATGGTGGCCATGAGACTCTGAATCCTGATGAAATTCCTGTAGGAACAGGTCTTGCTAAGAAGCTCATCAAACTTGCTCCTCCTAATTATGCAAATATTCTGGCAAGCAGAATTGTGGCAAGAAATTATGGTGGTGCTTCTCCTACGGTTGGCCAATTCACTGATCAGATGAGACAACTGGAGGACAGCATGACACGTGTTTCTTTGGTTTCAGCCATTGAAACTCTGTCTGGTGAAATAAAGAATTGCATGAAAGAGCTGAAGGATGAATTTAAAAATACATTCTCCCAACTGGCACAAAGAGATAATTCCAATTCTTCCTCCAGATGGATACAGGTTTCCTCTGTGAGGAATAGACGTCCTCCAAGGATGTCATTCCAAAACAGGTCATTCCAAAACAGGTCATTCCAAAACAGGTCCAACCAAAACAGACCACCAAGGCAATCATGTGCGAGTATTTGGATAACTCTGCGTGATCAGTTTGGTGAGAACATGAACAGATGGGATGGTCAACCAACTGCTAATCTTTTCAGGAGACTGAGGGAACTGCAAAGTGGCAGAACCCGAGGTAGCAATACCAGAAGGGTAGCTGTTACTTCTACAGTTCCCCAGGACAACTCTAATAGCTCCAACAGTGGCTCCAGTTCTAACACTGCACCATGTGCTCATTGCACATGTGGGCATGTTCCCCATAACTAGGGGTGCCCTGCCTCCCGCCAGGGGGAGGAGAGGGGTAACAGAGATAACAGAATCTATTGGGATGTGTACATCCAGTGGCCTGGCACTTCACAATTTCAGAAGAACAGGGCCTTGGTTGACACAGGAGCTCAGTGCACCATAATGCCATCAAATTATCAGGGATCAGAAGCTATAACTGTTCTGGGAGTCACTGGTGGATCTCAAGAGTTAACTAAGGTGGAGGTTGATATAAGTTTAACTGGTAAACACTGGAGAAAGCATACAGTTGTGACCGGACCTGACGCACCTTGTATTCTGGGAATTGATTTTCTGAGAGAAGGGCGTTTCAAAGACCCTAGAGGTTACAAATGGGCTTTTGGAGTAGCATCTGTAGAAACTGATGGACAAAAGCTGAAGCTGTCTGTTAGACCTGAGCTTTCTGATGAATCTGCAGTTGTGGGACAACACAAGATTCAGGACATTAAATTGCCGGTTGCTTCTCAGACTGTGCATCACAGACAATACAGAACCAACCGTGACTCTTTGTTGCCCATTCAGAATCTGATTCGTCAGTTGGAGAGTCAGAAAGTCATCAGCAAAACTCATTCACCTTTCAACAGTCCAGTGTGGCCTGTGCGAAAGCCGAATGGAGACTGGCGTCTGACAGTCAACTACCGAGCCCTGAATGAAGTAACTCCACCTATGAGTGCAGCAGTACCAGACATGATGGAACTGCAGTATGAGCTGGAATCCAAAGAGGCCAAATGGTATGCTACCATAGACATTGCTAATGCCTTCTTCTCTATTCCCATAGCAGAGGAATGCAGGCCTCAGTTTGCTTTCACCTGGAGAGGAATCCAGTACACTTTCAACAGATTGCCAATGGGCTGGATCCACAGCTCAAGCATCTGTCATGCAGTGATCCACGATGCTCTGGAGGAAGGTGGTGCTCCAGAACACATCCAGTTCATCGATGACATCATCGTCTGGGGTAAAACTGCTGAGGAAGTCTTCGAGAAAGGTAACAAAATCATTGACATTCTTCTGAATGCAGGTTTCGCCATCAAGCGAGACAAGGTGAAAGGACCTACCAGAGAGACCCAGTTTCTGGGAGTGCGGTGGCAGGATGGACGCCGACACATTCCAGTGGATGTGGTAAACAGAGTCTCTACCATGGCAAATCCCATGAACAAGCAAGAAACTCTACGTTTCTTGGGGATAGTGGGATTTTGGAGACTGCACATCCCTGGATACAGTCAGATTGTGAAACCTCTGTACGATGTGACTCGAAAGAGAAACCATTTCCACTGGGGACCTGAACAACAAGCAGCCTTTGACCAGATAAAGCAAGAGGTAGTTCAAGCAATGGGTCTGGGACCTGTCCGAGATGGTCCAGACATTAAGAACATTTTGTACACGGCTGCAAGTGACAATGGTCCAACCTGGTGCTTGTGGCAAAGAGCTCCAGGTGAGACACGTGGACGACCTCTTGGTTTCTGGAGTCGAGGTTACAGAGGTTCAGAGGCTAACTATACTCCAACAGAGAAAGAGATTCTAGCTGCCTATGAAGGAGTAAAAGCAGCTTCTGAAGTAATTGGAACTGAATCACAACTCCTCCTAGCTCCCAGATTACCAGTTTTGAATTGGATGTTCAAAGGCAAAGGTTCCACACCACATCATGCAACAGATTCCACCTGGTCTAAGTGGATGGCTCTGATAACACAGAGAGCTCGAATGGGAAATCTTGAAAGACCTGGTCTAGTGGAGGTGATCTCAAGTTGGCCTGAAGGTACCAACTGTACCAAACCTCCAGAGGAGAGAGTAACTCGTGCTGAGGAAGCTCCTCCTTACAATGACCTATCTGATGATGAAAAGAAATATGCTTTGTTCACAGACGGTTCCTGTCGTCTTGTCGGGAACAAGCGAAGGTGGAAGTCTGCAGTGTGGAGTCCAACACGCCGAGTTGCAGAAGCAAAGGATGGAGAAGGAGAATCCAGTCAATTCGCAGAGGTAAAAGCTGTCCAGCTAGCTCTCGACGTAGCTGAACGTGAGAGATGGCCAAAGCTTTATCTCTACACCGACTCATGGATGGTAGCCAATGCTCTGTGGGGTTGGCTAAAGAACTGGAAAAAGAGTGGTTGGCAGAGGAAGGGAAAGGCCATTTGGGCAGCTGACCTGTGGCAGGACATTGCTGATCGAATCGAGAGAATTCCAGTGAAGGTGAGACACATTGATGCTCACATTCCTAAGAGCAAAGCTACTGAGGAACAGCAACACAACCATCAAGCAGATCTAGCTGCAAGAGTTTCTCCAGTAGACATGGACTCTGATCTTGATCTCGACTGGAAACACCGAGGTGAGATATTCTTAGCTCGGTGGGCTCACGATTCGTCAGGACATCAAGGCAGAGATGCAACCTACCAGTGGGCACGTGACAGATCCATAGACATTTCCATGGATGCTATCACACAAGTCATCCATGACTGTGACATTTGTGCTGCTATTAAGCAGGCAAAAAGACTTAAGCCCTTATGGTATGGTGACAGATGGTCCAAGTACAAGTATGGTGAAGCTTGGCAAGTAGACTACATCACTCTACCACGTTCTCGTTCTGGTAAGCAGTATGTGCTTACTATGGTAGAGGCAAACACTGGATGGTTGGAAACTTATCCAGTGCCACATGCAACTGCGCGCAACACCATTCTCGGTCTGGAGAGACAAATCCTGTGGAGACACAGAACTCCAGAGAGGATTGCCTGCCTAGATGTCTATCTATTCCATTATCCTTTGAGAGAGTTCCTAGTTGAGCTGCTGACTTGTCTCCAACCACCAGAGCTGGAGCACCTGTATCATAGCATCTACCAAGCCAAGCTAGGATTGGCTCCTTATCTGCTCTGATGTAATCTTTACGCACATTTCTCAATTCTTCCCTGGGTGACGAACAGCTTTCAATGTCATCTGACTCCTCCTCCTCTGCCTCATCTTCCTGAAGTTCTTGTCCCAATAATCTTACTGTCACTCTCCTAAGAATCTGCTTAAGGTCAGGAGTACCACCTTTAGTTGTTCTGCTATCAGCAATTTGCCCTGCATCTCCATCCAGTGATGATCTCAATAACTCAGCTATATCTTTAAGACAAACCTTTTCCTCCATCTCAGCAGGGTCTCTTTGAGCAGAAGTTCCCTCACCAGGATCCTGTTGCTCTCCCCCATCAGCATCTGGATCAGCTTTGCCCTTTTTCCTCTCGTACTTAAAACAGCTACCTGCTTAACTGGAGCTGTGTTTGGATTTACAGCTGGCTTAATAGAAGGTTTTGAGACGGATCGGCTGCTGTGGAGGACACTTCCGGTCCTGCCGAAGAAGAAGGAGGAAATGGCTTTGCCCCATTAATGGCTGCCGAGGGCGTGGAAGCCATGTTAGGAGCTGCCGCTGCCACTGGCTGATTGCCAGAGCCACCAACAGCACCGTTCAGAGCAGCCACTTTTTAGCCTTGTAATTAACTGATACAGATTCTGCATTTTCCTCATCACTAGATACCTCTGGGGTAGAGTTAGAGCTGTGCTTTCTGCGTTTCGATCTACGCTTAATTACAAAGCAGGCTTTCGACACTCTATATATCTTCCTCTCTCGGTACAGCGTATATAACCAGAACACATTACTTATCACCAACAGCAGGACTGCACATATCAAATAAATCACCTTTGGATCCCAGCCATCACTTAAAACAACCCTTTCGCCGACCGGGATCTTAAACTCCTTTATCTCTATGGGCAGAGTGCTGGAGGTCACATTCCCGTATCTGTTAAGCCAGAAGAATCCCAGGCACCGGTCGTAAAGAAGCTGAATCTTACACTTAAACCATAAATACAATTTATACATCAAGTATCTGCCTAAGCGATCGAAAATCATTCCCATGAAGTACTTGTAGACCAGTACCGAACAAACTGAAAAGACCAAACGTTCTAAAAGCCAAAACACTTTCATGTTTGCAACTCCGACTCGAGCAGGCAATAAATCAAGCAACCTTTTAGCCCAGCTTCTGGACAGCAATTATCCACAAGCCGCACGTTGGACCGCCAATTATAAATATGTGGTGGAGTAGGAAGGTTCCCCCACACACAACGAAAGAATTCCACAGCTAACTCAGCCGGAGAAGCAGATGAAAGCTCTATTTTACAAGCAGATATGGAATGCAATGAATATGTACAAAAATATACAATATTTACAATATATACAGAAATATACAGCAATGTATGTAATACAGGAAACCTTTCCCCAACCCCCCCTGCGGCCAGGGGGTTCGGCCTGTCCCCCTTCTCCCTCCCTACCTCCCCTTTTTTCCCAAAAGGGTTAGAGAAAGAGAGAGAAAGGAAGGTAATTAAAAGGGGAAAACTTTGTTAAAGCTCAAAGCGAATGCAAAAAGTTAGTTTTCTTATCTGGTTAGAAGGAATCGTAGAGAGAAACGAGCCAGCTCACAGCACAGGGAGAAGAAGACGACTGCCTAACTGACTCCCTGACTGAAAGACTAAACAAAAAAACTGCAACTGGGTCTCACCAATGAAATTGAATTAGCATATCATTGTTTTCATTCTAATATCAAAACATTCGCCCAGAGTGTTCAGAAAGTGTCCCCTTTCTTAAAGGCACAGCCTAAACCGGTCACATTTACATACACATGAATTCATTTAAATACTATTTTTGCTTCTTGTTGATGTCAGCTTCTTAGTGTGTGATTCTTTATCTTATCTCCTTTGAGGTTTTGGGTTGCAATTTGCAGCTGCCTGTATCTTTTTACAGCTCAAGGCCTCACCATTATTTATTTCTAGAAGCTAATCTCTCTTAGCTGTTTGGAAATTTTTCTAACAGACAAAAATTATAACAGAAAGAAAAACATATAATAGAAAACAATCAGTGAACTTCCCCACTTCAAAGATTTTAGGATATTCCATTATGCAGTATTACAGACTGTGTTTTCTGATAACTGCCTAATTCAGCAGTATCTTAGATGAAGATTTAACTCTTGATGAGTACAGAAAAATAATTTATTTCAGAAACATTCATCTGAATATGCAGAAAATGTTTATGAGAAAAGACGCAATAAATAAGCTTTGTAAAACAGGGGTTTGTTTTTAGTAATGTTCCTGGAGCTAAACATTTTGGTCAGTTCAACTTCTTCATCAAAGTTTTGAGAGGCTTAAAAGGGAAGTTTAGGGGGAAAAGAAAGACAATAAGCTTAAGAGATACGTGTGTCTTAAAAGTAATTCTGTAATGGCCTGAGGTATTAGAATGTGATTATAACATGATGCTGATCTAGAAAGTTAGTTGATAGTTACTTTATGGGCTCTTAAGCATGATTATGTAAAGAAATAATAATTATTTTTTTAACAAAAAAATTTAAGAGACAAAAAATAAAATATGTTTTTAACGGAAAAGCTATGGTATGTTTGCCACCATACCTAAAGGCATATTCCACTTTTGCAGAGGTATATTTTAGGCTTAAATGCAGATAGTGAAAATCTATTTCTACAATGCAATCATGTATAAAAATGTCATCATATGGAAAACATCCATATATGTGTGTGCTGGGTTACACCCACCCTGTTTGGGGAGTGGTGCAAGAGCCCTGCTTCCTCCAGGGGACGAAAGAAACCTGATCCAGGTGGACTTGGCTTCCCGGTTCCAGGAGGAGGGATCCCTCATGTCTAAGTTAGTCTGTTCCACTCCCCCTTCCTGTGCAGCAAGACTATAAAGGGGATGGTGTGGAGGCCATCTTTCTCTTTGCTCCTGCCTTACCTGTTTAAAGGGACCTACAGCTGCTGCTAGCCTCCTGGTTCTGCCATGTGGTCAGGCCTCATCTTCTCCCTGCTGCATCCATGCTACTCTAAAGGACTGAAATCCACATACATCGAGGGAGATATAAGGCCATCTGAGTTTGGTTTTGTATATTTTCTTATTCATCCTTATTCCTTATCCTTGTAAACCCTCCCTGTTGCTTTTATATATATATATATATATATATATATATATATATATATATATATATATATATTTAAAAAATTTACTTCTCCTACTTCCAAACCAACTCCAGATTATTTTTTGGTAGATTTACCTCCAGTCATTTTAGGAGCAGGGGGAGGATTTCTTGGTTTCTTGCTACCATCTGAGTTCTTAAACTCCAGTTAAGGCACAAACCACTAAAGTGTGTGTACATATTGTGTGTATATACTTATGCATTATAAATTGAATAGATCATATCCATTCATAGAATACATTTTTGATGCATTTATTGTAAATAGAAATACAGTTACTTCACCTAATTAATAGCTGAAATTAAAAACTAGAAATACAATTAATAGATAATCTAACTTAATTTTCTTGTGTCTAAAATTGATCTTAACTGAAACTTATCACTGAAAGTGTTAGTGCACTGAAGAATCAAAATAGCACTTGTATTGTAATAACTTCTATTGAAATTTAAATAGAAACATCTATTGTTATAACCCTATCCACTTTTATTACTTGAAGAGATGCTTCAGAAGACTTTGGATTTAAATATGGTAAGATAATTGTGTGTTTTGCAAACCACATGTCATTACAATAGCAGGAGACATAAGTAATCTATAGTATCAATAGTATCCATATTCCTCTAGATTTACTTTCCACTGTTTATATTCCAAGTGATGACTATTTGGTCATTGAGCATCTTGTTGAGTATGTTAGAAGTGAATTCAGGATGACTTCTTTAGCTACTTTGATCTATTGTAAAACTTTGTAAAAGTTTTTTCCTTACTGACACTAAAATGCATTCTTTTAGAAAGAGAAATGCTGCTAAGTGAAAAGTAGGCACCTGTGTAATTTGGAGCTTAGTACTTTAACTCTGCTATGCTCCTCAGCCATAAGCATACTGAAGTTATAAAAAAATCCCTGAGTTCTAAAGCATTTCAGCCAGCACTAGGTGAGGAGTTGGCAATGCTTGTCAACAGAGTGTGACTGCTAGAATACACGCTTTGAATAATCAAAGGAAGTAAAGGTCAGAGGTACAGGCAGTAGATCCAATAAGAGATGAAATGCCTTAAAGCAGCATATCCTTAGATGCTAGATATTTTCTTCCCTCCCCCCCCTTTTTTTTCCTTTTTTTTTTAAGAAACCCTAATGTAGGCACAAGCTTAAGTGCTTAGATTCTTTTACTCAAAAATTCTGGGAAGCAAAAGCATTGACAATTGTCCCAAAACTTTTGGGAGTTTTTGTTGGTTTTACTTGTGATTGCACAATAAAAGTCAGGACTTCTAGAAATAATAACTACCTGTAGCTAAGTGTCCCATTGGGACATAATTTTTTCATGGTGTAAACATTTAGCTAAGCAAAGGAAATGCAGCAGTGTCACTATGTCAGCAAGTGACTTGTGTTCATTGCTATCTTTATTACTAATTTCCAGATGAAGAAATATTTCTGAAATAAATATTATTCTACTTGGTAGCAAGGCTTTCAGTCTTGTAACAGTAACTGACATAAATCTGGTTAAAAACCATCAGTTGGGTGGATTCATGACAGTCATATCTTCAGAAAAATTGACATTTCATTCCATACAAGAAAGTGATACATTTCACTGAATGGCTAGGGGTATTAATAAACCAAAGTCTGGCATTTTAGGAAAGGATGTGATTATCCTTGTACTTTTTCTTGTTGTTTTTAAAGGAAAATTGGTCCAATCACTTTTCTTCTCATTAGTGAAATTTATAAATGGATGGATCAGACTCAGACATATACAAAAATAAACTCCTTATGTCTAGAACTTATTCCAGTGAACTCCATTCTCCTTAGTGGTGTGTGAAGCTTACCAAGTGTTATAAAATGTTATAGTTGTAAATGAGCAGCAGACATATTAATAAAAAATTTAATAATTTTTTTATGTAAAACCTATGCCACAAATTATTTACAGTCGCAATTTCCAGGTGCCCGTATTCAATTGGAAGAACTATCTCTACAAAATGTACATATGAGGGCAATATGAACAGTTTGAACAGATTGGAAAATTTACAAATTTAGGAACAAACTTAATTTGAAGAGAGGGAGGAGCCTGTTGGTGACTGGCAAGCCCACAAACCAGTGGTTTGGCACAAACCTTAATAGAAATTTTATAAGGAAATATTTGTTTTACTCACGAACTTAGAACTTTTGCTGAATTTTTCCTTGGTACTGTGTTTATAGTCCAGAAATTGTGACACAGATGTGCCAAAATAAGGAAATAAAAAAATGTCGCCAACTGCATAGCTCTGCACTGTGCAGCTGCTGCTTCTCCCAGAGTAAAAGTTCCTGGTGCCTTCCAGGAAAACTTTCAGAGGCTTTTGCAACTCAGTCTTTGGGGCATGTTGCCTGAGAAAGGGCTTTCCGCTTGTGGGGGAAAGACTTATAACTCTGTAACTACCTGTAGCCAAGAAGAGGTTGGTCTCTTCTCTCTAGCAACCAGCACCAGAACAAGAGGACACAGTCTCAAGCTGCAGCAGGGGAAGTTTAAGCTCAAGGTAAGGAGGAAGTTCTTCACAGAGAGAGTCATTCGTCATTGGAATGGGCTGCCCAGGAAGGTGGTGGAGTCACCATCCCTGGAGGTGTTCAAGAGGGTATTGGACGTGGCGCTTGGTGCCATGGTCTTATGATGCGGTCTGTGGTGACAGGTTGGACTCGATGGTCTTTGAGGTCTCTTCCAACCTTGGTGATACTGTGATACTCTGATACTTGCGGTGAGGTTCACAGGACACGGCAGAACAGCTCTTCGGTGAGGTGGGGGTGACTCCCTCCATGGCTCATGGGGTTCATCCAGTCCAGATGTTGTGGACAGGGGGCTGTAGTGGTCCAGGACAGGTGGTGCACACAGGCTACCATAGTTCCGTCATTCAGTGATGGGTCAGGCGACTGTTGGCTCTGTCTGTGGGACACTGGGTCCAGTCCACAGGGCTGTCACCCAATGCAGAGATGGCCATAGCCAGGCAACAGTTGTGCACCAGGCAAGCATCTGTGGTCCACCACAAAGCATTCAGAAAGGCTGGTTTGAGTCCCAAGCAGAGCAGAATGTTTGGTGATGCAGTGTGTGGTGAAACACAAATGTGAGCGCAGGCACTTGTTTACCAAAACAACACCTATTTAACATTTGACACAATAAATACTGGTCTAATGAGCAACCTTTGTAAACAGAATAATTAACCAATGATGTGGTGTTTTACCAAATATAGTATAGGTATACACCCTGAATAAGTCAAGCATGAGTAAATCATGTGAACTCTGTTTACCAGAGAGGTGGAAAACATGCCCAGGCAGGTTGCTTACCTGGTCTCCTTGACACCGTGTCCCTTTGTCAGTTTGATGCCAATTTCTCCCCCACTCTGGAAGGGAGAGGGAAGAGAGGGTTTGAGCAAACATGTCCTGACAATATTCAGGGCATAATTTTGGACATAAGTGATTTAGACAAGGACAAGAAATTCAGTAAGTTTCATGTATTATGCTTTCATTACAGCGCTGGACACAGGGGGATCTTTCCCAAAGCCTGTGTACTGACAGAGGTTTCAGTATATGCTTATATACAAAAAGTTATCTATCTAAAATGACAGAGGTACGTTGATATTTCACAGAAAGTCACAGTTCTTCCTATCTATACAAAGGTTATCTATCTATGAATGACAGAGGTATGTTGATACTTCACAGAAAGTCCTGGTTCCTCATTGGTTTTAGAATCACAGAATCATAGAATCAATAAGGTTGGAAAAGACCTCAGAGATGATCAAGTCCAACCTATCACCCAACATCTCATGACTAACTAAACCATGGCTTCAAGTGTGTGATGGGTTGAGGCAGCCCCCTCCCCACCACGGGCAAAATGAAACAACTCAGACAAATGGATTGCAAAAGTGATGGAAAGTTTAAATGAAAAGTGGTGAATCTTTACAGAAAGCCAAAAGCAGAGTGACAAAAGAAATCCCAAAACAGTTCCAAGAAGATCCCATCCCCACCTGGGGGTACATCCAAGACCCCCAGGGCTCCTTCTTCCCCCCTCCCCACTGCTAGGCTAGTCTCAGCTGGCCAGATCTGAGACTGCCCATCCCCCCCGTGGCCTTGGGCCTAGCCAGGCCCATGGCCGGGAGACAACATCTCCCCCATTACCGGGTGACGGCGAGGAAGAAAGAGGAAGTGCTTAGGCCTCGCACTGGATCTTATAGTGGTGCAGAGGATTCTGGTAGAAATACCCAATTTCCTGTGTCCACCCACTGGGCTGGACCTCTGGACACAGGAAGCAGGGGGGCACCCAGCCCAAACTGCAACAAAGTGCCACGTCCAATCCTTTTTGAACACTTCCAGGGATAGTGACTCCACCACCTCCCTGGGCAGCACATTCCAATGGCCAATTGCTCTTTCTGTGAAGAACTTCCTCCTCACCTCAAGTCTAAACTTCTCCTGCACAGCTTGTGACTGTGTCCTCTTATTCTGTTGCTGGTTGCCTGGGACAAGAGGTACAACTACCTTTCAGTTGTAGACAGCAAGAAAGTCTCCCCTGAGCCTCCTCTTCTCCAGGCTAAACAACCCCTGCTCCCTCAGCCCGCTCCTCATAGGGTTTGTGCTCAAGACATTTCACCAACCTAGTTGCCCTTCTCTGGACTCATTCAAGTGTCTCAATGTCCTTCTTAAGTCAAGGGGCGCAGAACTGGACACAAGATCCATCTGCCGCTTCCTGCAGAACTCAAAGGGGAGTTCCTCATCAGTTTTGTAATTTCTTTAAATTGGGTATCTGTCACTGTATTTGGTGATGGACAAGGCAACAAAAATATACACTTGTTTCAATCAGAGTATAGAAACAAAAGAGACTTTTTCTTCCAGCAAAGCTACACATATTTGTGTGTATGTTATTAGTGTGGCTGCGTGTAATTGGTTAACAAACTTTTCTCAAGATTCTTACTGGTTAGTGATAGCATTGCTATGGTTACTCATTAAGCTAGCACAGGTGGCTCCTCTATCTCATCTTGTGGTTTCTCATCCACAAACATTCAGCCCAGGAACCTTCCAGATTCTCATGGGAACACAGTGATGTTTTCCAGGTTGAACTTTTCTTGGCTCATCAGAGGGCTTACAGATTCTTCACACTTTCCCACAGGCATCTCCTTATCAACTAGGTTGTTTTGTTAAACTCGGTAATTCCTTTTAAAGAATTTTCTGCTCATCAGCTCCAAGGATTTTCTACTTACCAGGTCCCCCCTTTATTACATCCAATAGTATATTCCTATACTATATTTTCTTAAAATAGCTTCGTGCTTCCAGCTCATGTCTAAGTTTACCATTTTTATACTTCTGGTATGATTCCACACCACTTTTTCCAGTACACATAACTGTCTTAATCAGAATTAATATTACTTCTTTTAATGTGGTAATCACTGCAATTCCTACCAACAATTGGGCGTCGATGAGGTAAATTCTTCCCAGAGGTTTGAAAATCCATATGATGTATCATTCTTGCTCACTTCATGGAATACTTTACTTTGTTTCCATATTTTATGCAAGTCTATCTCTATCTTATTTTCCTCATTTACATATGAGCAACAACTATCATTCACTATTGTACATAATCCTCCTTCTCTGGAAAATAAAATATCTAAAGCATACTTAAACTGTCCTGTAAAATAAAACAATTCCACCGTGGCTTCTTCTACTAATTCCTCCTGCTTTCCTGTCAAAAGCTAATCATCCATATTCTACAGTAATTTAACCCCTAGGGGTGGGGCAAATTCTGTCAGTATTCTTTGCAAATCTTGACCAAACAGCAGCAGCATCTCTTGCTCCCATTCAAAGGCAAAACACTGCCTGCTTTCCTCTGTAAACAGGCATGCCCAGAAAGCATGTTTTAAATCAAGTACTGAATAATAACTGAGAGGAGGGAATTTGGTTGACAATCGTATAAGGATATGAGACCATGACGTGCCTTGGTGTAACAATCTCACTTATTTAGTCCTAAATCTTGTACCTATCTATAGGTCCCTTAAAGCTGTTTATTATTATCTCTAACAATTAATGTTTCATTCTCCAGCTTAGCTAGAACCAGAGTCTTATCTGGTAGACTGCTAAATTCTTCTGGTCCCTTTCAGTGTAACACAATTTCAACAAACAAATAAAATATTTGGTTGACTCTCTTGGCTTGAAAAAGACTTACATTTCTTTTTTTTGTATGTGTGACCGGTTTAGGCTGTGCCTTTAAGAAAGGGACACTTTCTGAACACTCTAGCCAAATATTTTGGTATATAAATGAAAACAAGAGATATGCTAATCCAATTTCATTGGTGGAACCCGGCTGTAGGTTCTTGTTTAGTCTTTCAGTCGGGGGGGCAGACGGTCATCTTCTTCTTCCCCCTGTACTGTGAGCTGGCTCGTTTCTCTCTACGATTCTTGCTAACCAGATAAGAGAAAACTAACTTTTGCATCCGCTTTGAGCTTTAACAAGTTTTCACCCTTTTAATTACCTTCCTTTCTCTTTCTCTCTAACCCTTTTGGGAAAAAGGGGAGGTAGGGAGGGAGAAGGGAGGGGCAGGCCGAACCCCCCTGGCCGCAGGGGGGGTTGGGGAAAGGTTTCCTGTATTGCATACATTGCTGTATACTTCTGTATATGTTGTAAATATTGTATATTTTTGTACATATTCATTGCATTCCATATCTGCTTGTAAAATACAGCTTTCATCTGCTTCTCCGGCTGAGTTAGCTGTGGAATTCTTTCGTTGTGTGTGGGGGGAACCTTCCTACTCCACCACACCCAGAAAGCATGTTTTAAATCAAGTACTGAATAATAACTGAGAGGAGGGAATTTGGTTGACAATCGTATAAGGATATGAGACCATGACGTGCCTTGGTGTAACAATCTCACTTATTTAGTCCTAAATCTTGTACCTATCTATAGGTCCCTTAAAGCTGTTTATTATTATCTCTAACAATTAATGTTTCATTCCCCAGCTTAGCTAGAGCCAGAGTCTTGTCTGGTAGACTGCCAAATTCTTCTGGTCCCTTTAAGTGTAACACAATTTCATTCCAACTCCTTCGTTTGTTCTCTTTCCTTCTCTACCAAACACACTACCCCTCTGCCTTTTCTACAGTATATGACCAACATTCCCACATGAACTCTACCCCTCAAGCTTTCACTAACACTTTACCCTGGTTGTTTCCAGTGTTTTAAAATAAAACCTAAGGGTTTTTCAAGATTTGTCCTTGAGATTGACCTGCCCCCAAATCCAATTATTAACCAATTTGGCAGAAAATAAACTGCCTTGTGTTTCATCTTACCCTCAGACATCAGAGGGGCTAGGCTTAGATTCTGAGTGATGCCCAATTCCCTATAGTTACAATTTCAACTTCAACATTTAATTAATACACTCAGACAATAGTTTTCCAATAAACAAAATACAAAATATCAAGAATCCCAATTCTCAGAACCAAAAGTGACCTCCAACCCCAGAACCACAAGAATGTCTTTCTTCATAAAACTGAAATAAAATTTTATTTTTCCACATCAATTTACATTTCATACAAAATTAAATTTTGGTACTGTAGATTCTCCAATTTATCAGCTTTATCAGAATTTCATTTTATGTCCTTTCTATTTCACCAAAACTACTGAACAAGTCTAAGAGAACTAAACCACACAACTTTTCTCATCCACAAAGCCATACAGCTTTTCAGGCTAAAGTGCCTGAGCAAAGACCTTTGCCTAATTAACTGCAAAGTTTACACCCCTTCCTCACAAGGCAGCTCTTATCCCTCTGTTAAGAACTGTTGCATTTAGCATACAACTGACACTGTTATTGCTACCATAAATTATCTCCCCCACAAATATTTATGTCCCCAACCTTGTAGGGTGTATCCCATTTGACCTTATGTCCTGGATGGTAAGACAATTACAAACACAAATCCTCCAACCATGCCCCCACAACCCTGGTGTAAAGGCATTTGATGAACTCTTGCGTTTCCCCTGTGCACTGAGGCAATCCTCCTGGAGGGCCTCAAATTTCCTCCCAGTGGGCAAATGTACAACCACATGGGGTATGTCTTGGGATCTCACTATTTTTTTTTTCTCCTCATTTTACACAATACAACATGGTACTGCCTTTTTACAACACACAGAACACACAACAAATACAATTACAACAATAATAGCTGGTCCTAAATAATTATTGGCCACACTCCCATTCACAATTTTCACTTTGTCTGTCTCTGGTCATGCTCTTTGCAGAGAAACAGAATGGCAGATCAGGACTCCCCTTCATAGATTTTTCTACGTTTCAATTGTATACACACTCAGCCACACATTCAAAATATAAAAAATGTTTCTAATATTTTAAGTTTTTTAGGAACTCCTATGGCCCCACACACACTTAAAATATAAACAATGTTTATAGTTCCCTTAGGGACCCCACTGGTCCTGACCCAAGAGTTCTTTTACCTAGGGATGGCAATAAATGCCTCTCTCCTGTGTAGGGTGTCCCCTCATGGCTTCCTGAGTTACCCCTTTTATAAAATCATACCTTTTCTTCACCAGCACTCTTATTTGTCCCTGCAGTGATCTGATGAGTAGGGGAACTCTCCTTGAGAATATCTTGGGGGCACCCTGAGAGGTCCCGCTCCCCAGCAGGTCCCATTCGCCAGCAGGTCCCAAAGCCGAACTGAGTTCTTCTGTCTGGCTTACCAAAATGATTAGAGAAGGACAAGAAATTTAGTAAGTTTCATGTATTATGCATTTATTACAGTGCTGGACATGGGGATCAAAGACACAAATTAAAACCTCCCTGTCTCCCTTCACCTCCCCCACTGCCCTTGGAGAACAGGTATGGGGCACTGGAGGTCGAGGGGGAGGTGATTCTGATGCTGGAGGACACACCATCTGGGGTTTTCCATGAGGCAAAACAGCCCAGGGTGGGTCGGCCCGGGGTGGGTCAGCCCAGGGTGAGTCAGCCCAGGGTGAGTCAGCCTGGCGTGGGTCGGCCCGGGGTGAGTCAGCCTAGGGTGGGTCGGCCTAGGGAGAGTCAGCCTGGGGTGGGTCGGCCTGGGGTGGGTCAGTCTGGGGTCAGGCAGCCTGGGATGAGTCATCCCAGGGTGGGTAAGCCTGGGGTGAGTCAGCTTGGGGTGAGTCAGCCTGGGGTTAAACAGCCTTCCCCTGGCATCAAGACTTGCTCCCTTAAAAAAAAAAGAGGAGGGTGATTGTTATTGGTGATTCCCTACTGAGGGGAACAGAGGGCCCCATATGTCGGCCAGACCCTGCTCACAGGGAACTTTGTTGTCTCCCAGGAGCTCAAGTTGCTGATGTTACCAGAAGGCTGCCTAGTCTGGTGCAGCCCTCTGACTACTATCCATTAATAATTATGCAGTTAGGGAATGATGATGTTGCAACTAGAACTCCCAGGGCTCTCAAGAATGACCTCAAGGTCCTGGGGGATCTAGTGGAGGACTCAGGTGCACAAATAATTTTTTTGTCCATACCCTTAGTTGCAGGAGGGAATACGAGAAGGAACAGGTCAGCAGCTGTAGTCAACAGGTGGCTTAGAGGTTGGTGCAGTCAGAAGAATTTTGGGTTTTTTGATCTTGAAAAACTTTCTACTGCATCAGGTCAGCTGGTAACAGATGGAGTACATCTGTCCCAGAGGAGGGAAAGGTCACAGTCCATGAGAATGGCCTGTCCCCCAAAGGTAAAAAGATTCTGGGAAGGGAATTAGCAAGTCTCATTGACAGGGCTTTAAACTAGCTTCGAAGGGGGAAGGGGCTGAAACCAGTCCCCCCAGACAGGAGTCTGAGGGTGGTAAGCTGGAGTCAGGGGCAAAACCAGCAGCCCAGCTGAAGTGCATGTACACTAATGCACGAAGTATGGGCAACAAACATGAGGAGCTGGAAGCCTTGTTGCAGCAGGAAAGATATGATGTAGTTGCCATCACGGAGATGTGGTGGGACGACTCGCATGACTGGAGCGCTGCAATTGATGGCTACAGGCTCTTCAGGAGAGACAGGCAGGGAAGAAGGGGTGGAGGGGTGGCCCTGTACATCAGGGAGGCTCTTGATGCCATTGAGCTAGAGATCAGGGATGATCGGGTTGAGTGCGTGTGGGTAAGAATTAGAGGGAAGACCAGCAGGGCAGACATCCTGGTTGGAGTCTGTTATAGACCACCCAACCAGGAGGATGATCTTGATGAAGCATTCTATAGGCAGCTTAAGGCTGTCTCAAGATTGCCTAACCTTGTTCTTGTGGGTGACTTCAACCTGCCTGATATCTGCTGGGATCACAACATAGCAGAGAGGAGGCAGTCTAGGAGGTTCTTAGAGTGCATGGAGGACAGCTTCTTATCCCAGGTGCTGCGCGAGCCTACCAGGGGTAAGGCTATGCTTGACCTCCTCTTCACCAACAGGGAAGGGCTGGTGGGTGATGTGGTGGTCGGAGGGTGTTTAGGCACCAGCGGCCACGCGATAATAGAGTTTTCAGTATTCAGCCAAGCCAAGAGGGGGAGCAAGAAGACCTCCACTCTGGACATCTGGAGGGCAGACTTCAGGCTACTCAAGGAACTAACTCAGAAGGTTCCTTGGGAAACAGCCCTTAAAAACAAAGGGGTCCAGGAGAGATGGACCTACTTCAAGAAAGAACTCCTGAAGGCGCAGGAACAGGCTGTGCCAGTGTGCCGGAAGATGAGCCGCCGGGGCAGACGGCCAGCCTGGATGGGTAATGAACTTCTAAAGGAACTAAGGGAAAAAAAGAGGGTGTATTATCTTTGGAAAAAAGGGGAGGCAACCCATGGAATGTTTAGGGATGTTGCTAGGTCTTGTAGGAAGAAAATTAGGAGGCAAAAGCACATTTGGAGCTCAGACTGGCCTCTGCTGTGAAGGACAACAAAAAGTTCTTCTATAAATACATTAATAGCAAGAGGAGGGGCAAGGAGAAGCTCCACTCCTTGGTGGGCATGGAGGGGAATATTGTAAGAAAGGATGAGGAAAAGGCAGAGGTGCTTAACACCTTCTTTACCTCAATTTTTACTAGCAGGACAGAACGGCTTCCAGACAGCTGGCCTGCAGAGCTGGCAGAAGGAGCCAGGGAGCAGCATAGTTTTCCCCTGTTCCAGGATGGGGCAGTTAGAGATCTTCTCAGCCGCTTGGACCCCCACAAGTCTATGGGACCAGATGGGATCCATCCTAGGGTGCTGAGGGAGCTGGCGGATGAGCTGTCCAGGCCGCTCTCCATCATTTTTCATCAGTCCTGGCTCACTGGAGAGGTCCCAGAGGACTGGAAGCTGGCCAACGTGGTGCCCATCCATAAGAAGGGCCAGTTGGAAGAGCCGGGGAATTATAGGCCAGTCAGCCTGACCTCAGTGCCAGGCAAGATTATGGAACGGGTCATCTCGAGTGCGATCACACAGCACTTACAGGATGGCCAAGGGCTCAGGCCTAGCCAGCATGGATTTAGGAGGGGCAGGTCCTGCCTGACCAACCTGATCTCCTTCTATGATCAGGTGACCTGCCTGGTGGATGTGGGGAGGCCTGTGGATGTGGTCTACCTGGACCTCAGCAAGGCCTTTGACACCGTCCCCCACAGCAAACTCCTGGCCAAGGTGGCAGCCCAAGGCTTGCACAGGAGCACACTGTGTTGTGTTAGGAACTGGCTGGAGGTCTGAGCCCAGAGAGTGGTGGTGAATGGTGCCACATCCAGCTGGTGGCCTGTCACTAGTGGTGTGCCCCAGGGATCAGTGCTGGGCCCCATGCTTTTCAACATCTTTATTGATGATCTGGATGAGGGCATTGAGTCCATCATCAGTAAATTTGCAGATGACACCAAGCTGGGGGCAGGAGTTGATCTGCTGGAGGGCAGAGAGGCTTTGCAGAGGGACCTCGACAGGCTGTACAGATGGGCAGAGTCCAATGGCATGAGATTTAACACATCCAAGTGCCGGGTTCTGCACATTGGCCACAACAACCCCAGGCAGTGCTACAGGCTGGGGTCAGAGTGGCTGGAGAGCGGCCAGGCAGAGAGGGACCTGGGGGTGCTTCTTGATGGGAAGCTGAACATGAGCCAGCAGTGTGTCCAGGCAGCCAAGAGGGCCAACCGCATCCTGGCCTGCATTAGGAATAGTATGGCCAGCAGGAGCAGGGAGGTCATTGTGCCCTTGTACTCTGCTTTGGTTAGGCCGCACCTTGAGTACTGTGTCCAGTTCTGGGCCCCTCAGTTTAAGAAGGACATTGAGACACTTGAACGTGTCCAGAGAAGGGCAACAAGGCTGGTGAGAGGCCTTGAGCACAAGCCCTATGAGGAGAGGCTGAGGGAGCTGGGGCTGTTTAGCCTGGAAAAGAGGAGGCTCAGGGGCAACCTCATTGCTCTCTACAACTACCTGAAGGGTGGTTGTAGCCAGGAGGGGTTGGCCTCTTCTCCCTAGCAACCAGCACCAGAACAAGGGGACACAGTCTCAAGCTGCACCAGGGGAAGTTTAGGCTGGAGGTGAGGAGAAGGTTCTTCACCGAGAGAGTGATTCGTCATTGGAATGGGCTGCCCGGGAGGTGGTTGAGTCTCCGTCCCTGGAGGCGTTCAAGAGGGGACTGGATGTGGCACTTGGTGCCATGGTCTAGTTGTGAGGTTGTGGTTACAAGTTGGACTCGATGATCTTCAAGGTCTTTTCCAACCTTGGTAATTCTATTCTATTCTATTCTATTCTATTCTATTCTATTCTATTCTATTCTATTCTATTCTATTCTATTCTATTCTATTCTATTCTATTCTATTCTATTCTATTCTATTCTATCTTTCCCAGAGTCTGTGTACCAACAGAGGTTTCAGTACATGCTTTTATATGAAAAGTTGTCTACCTAAAATGACAGAAATATGTTGATGTTTCACAGAACGTTCTGGTTCTTCCTATCTATACAAAGGTTATCTATCTAAGAATAACAGAAGTATGTTAATATTTCACAGAAAGTCATGGTTCCTCTTTGGTCTTCCTTTCTTCCTTTTCAAACAAAGTCCATCTGTCCCTTCCTGCATTCCAGCCAATTATAAGAAGGGGAGTTCTTCATTAATATTGTGTTTCATTACATTTGGTATCTCCTTATCAACTCTGTTGTTAAACTCAGTAATTCCTTTTAAAGAATTTTCTGCTCATCAACTCCAAGGATTTTCTACTTATCATAAGCATCATTCACCACACCAAGCAAAAGGAAAATGAGAATCACCAAAACTTCAAGAGTTCAGTATAATCACTGATCATTACAGTAAAAAACTCTGGTGTGAGAAATTATTCTAATCTGAGTTGTTACTTGCATATTTATTTAACCAGAGAGAAAACAACGGTGGCTGTAAAACCTGATACCAACATGAATATTTCTTTTACTGACACTTCTCTGTCTCTGCTCATTGTAGATGACCTTGGCCCTCTAGATTCCTTGTCTAGTGTTAGTCATGTGGCACAAGATGCAAGGACAGAAAAAAACACATAAAATATGGAAAAAAATCCCCAGACTTCTTGAAGCTTATCAATCATTCTGGAGGGTAAATGTGTTCTTGGTTCATGCTGTAAATAAAGTCTGCAGAACTGATTTGCTATGCTAGCTTCAGGCTTGAGGATATGTACTGGTTTAAATTGACTGACCCTACTAATGGGAACAAGGGATAATGGGGTGAGGGATGTGTGGGGTGGTGGGGTTGCAATGCGCACATGCACTGACCAGTGATAGAGAACAATAGAGTAGGCTGCATCACATTTTCTACACCACATTGATCCATACTCACTGTGTGACAGGAAAGAAGTTGCTCTGGGTTTGTGGGACTTCTAACATATTGCATAGTTTGTAACATTTCCTGTTCCATTTTTTTTTGGTATTTCTTCCCCAGGTTCTGGACTGGGGTTTGATCCTTGTTTTCCAGTTTTGGATTAGTGGGGTTCACTCAGTTTTCCCAGCTAGGATTCTGTATAATAGGTATCTTTTAATTTTTTTCCTTCCTTTTGTGTAATCTGACATCCTTACAATAGAGTAGTAAAGTGTCCTTATCTGTACTAACAACTCTGCCTCCTGGGATGTTCCCCCTGCCCTGAACCCTCTCCCTACTTCCCCTCCTCTTTCAGTGAGGTGGGAAAGAGGAGAGGGGGTGGTTATCATAGCAGGCTGTTATTAAACCAGCATGGGATATTCCAGCAGATACTGTAGCCAGATCTTTGTCCAAGGTCACTTGTATGAAGCATGAATCTAATTATGTAGGAAGTTGGATCTAACTCTGAATCTCTGATCAGAAGTATATCAACTGAGGTAAGAATTCCTCTTTCCTGTGTCTCCTTGCAGACTTATTCAGAAACTCCATCTGATGGATGTTATATTTCCTCTTTAAGACCCATTTTTGAAATCATCATTGTCTGGCATTAACTTTGCCAGACTAGCTCAGGTGCAAGCAAACAAAAGCTGTATTTACAGTCTAAACTACAATTTCCAATGGAATGCAATGAATGTGTACAAAATATGCAGTATTTACAATATTTACAGGTGTTTACAGCTAACAAACAGCACAAGACTCCACTAGTCAGAGATCAGGGGAAGCTACTAGCTTCTCCTTCCCTGCCTACCCAGACCCGTCTGGACAAAAAGGGAGAAAGGAGATGAGAAAGTTGTTGTTAGACTTAAACAAAACAATGCAGCCAAGGTCAAGCAGAAGCAAGTTAGTATCTCTTCTGAGCAAAGAGGTGAGAAGAGAAGATATGAGAAGAAGCAATTGTTTTGTTACTATCAGTCTTATGGTAGATATCTCTCCCATGGAATTGTTTAGAATTATCTTTATTTTCCCTTTCACATCCAGTAGTGATTTATTTGCATTTTACTAATTTTTTGCTCAATATTTGTGAAAAATTTTAAAGGCATAGTCTTAAACTATCACAACTGACAAAAACAGATTTTAAAAATAAAAGTTAGGAAATAGTGACAAGCTCTAATCATGAGTGCTTGACTACAAACACTTGATTTCTAGATGAAACTCTATTTTCTGTCAACTAAATTTGCCTGGCAGCAACAATAAATAAAAAAAGCAAAGAATATATGACTGCTGCTCACATCTTTTGCCTGTTTGTTGGGGTTTTTTTTGAGGCATATCTTCTCTAAAGTAAAAACATTTTATAATTCCAATATACTGCATTCATCTGTTACCTTCAAATATGCCAAACATATTTAAGTAGAAAAGGCTTGCGCATCTGCCATCCTTTTTACTGCAGTTAATTAAATGACATAAAGTAATGAACAGAAGAAGAATCAAACAGCTGGAGACTATTTATTTGCTCTTTCACTCACACTGCTTTTTCACACAATGCTACCATTCTAAAACTAACCCCTGTGGATTTTCTGAGGCCAAATAACTGAAGGGAGACCTTATTTCTCTCTGCAACTATCTGAAAAGAGGTTGAGTGTTGGTCTCTTCTCCCTAGTAACAAGTGATAGAATGAGAGGAAATGGCTGTAAGTTGCACCCGGGGAGGTTTAGATTGGGTATTAAAAGAAATGTCTTCACTGAAAGGATTATCAAACACCAGATTAGGGTCCCCAGGGTGGTGATGTGAGACACATAGATGTGTTGCTAAGGGACACGGTTTTAGCACCAAACTTGGTAGAGTTAGGTAATGGTTGGACAAGATAATCTTAAAGGTGTTTTCCTTCTGAAACAATTTTATTATTCTATAATTCCATATTTTTTCCTGTTCACTATCTTTTTTTTCAATACATACTATATAAAATAAACCTTGTCTAGTCTTTTATCCAAGCAATACGTAGGCACGCAACCTTGAGGCTTTCTTTTAAAATAGGGACATAATATGCTTCAGTTCAGTAGCTCACTCAAAGCATAACAACTCTATGTCTACATTTCAGTAAGTTTCAACAACATTTTTTTGTCTCTGTATGAGTTATGAATAAATTAAATGCAAATATTCCACACAGACACAAATTATGTAAACCTGTAGCAGGCTAAAGCACTACAAACAGGTTAAGCTTCCTGTTTCCCCTCCAACACAGAAAAGTAACACACAAAATCTCTAGGTTGAAATAAAGAGTTAAGAGTTTAATATAAAATAACATAATGCACAATTAACTTAGCCTACTTGCAGAAAAAGCATAGCAAAATACAAGAAAGGAAAAAAAAAAAAAAAAACCAAACCAAAAGCTAGCATACGACAGAAAGCCCATGTGGTATCCAACACCCACCTGTCTCATGTTCCTCTCATGTTATGATCTGAACTTCATGGTCCCTAATACTTTACTTCAGACAGCACTTTCATTTTGACGTTGGCATGATGGCAGCATGGTATGAACCTGCCCTAACCCTAACTCTAGCCCTAACTGTAATTTTATTTAACTGCAAATTCAACTTAATCCATGACAACATGACATTCAGACACTATGCAGAGTGAAATACAGATTTTGAAGTGTAAACACACACACACACACACACACATATATATATATATATATATATATATGGGGAATGCTACTTCTGCCTGCAATGGAAGTAAAGTAATATATCTTGAAGACATATACATTTTCATGATAGAAATTGGATGTTAACAACTTATGATTCTCACTTCACTTTTGGTTATTAAAAAAGAAAAGAGAGAGAGAGTTCTAAATGCTGGTATTATTAGATGCAGCATGAATACAGTTGTTCCTTCTAACATACCCATAAGAATGTTAAACTAGTTCTTCACTGGAAAATCTTGATTTACAAAAATAAATCTTGCAGCTTTTGCAGATGTGTTATGCTGTGCATGCTATGCTCTTGTTGAACTCTATACTGAAAAATCACAGCAAAGCCCTTGAATAGTGAATCAAAAATTGGATACAGAATTCACAAAATATGGGGTAGATGTATAGAATTGAAAAAGACTTTTTAATGATTAGTCAAGGTAATTAAATAAATCAGTATTTTTTCAGAATTTTATTATATAATGAATTCAATGACTAGCAAGGACAAAAATTATATATTTAGAAAATATTTATGTTTGAACTGAAAAGAGCAGCTTTTCATAAAGATCACTATTTATCCATTAGCCTACAAATTCTATCATAAATAATACCCAGAAATATATGTGTTGCTGGATCAGTGGGATGAAGTAATTTGTATGAGATTCAACAGTGCAAAGAGACAGGTCCTGCACTTGGGTCACAATAACCCCATGAAATACTACAGTTATGTGGAACAGTGGCTGGAAAGTCTCCCCATAAAGAAAGGCCTGGGAGTGTTGGTGTACAGCTAATTAATCATGAGGCAATGATGTGGCCAGGTGGCCAGGAAGGTTAACAGCATACTGGCCTGTGTCAGGAATAGTGTGGCCAGCAGGAACAGGGAAGTAATTGTCTCCTTGTACTCAATGCTGTTGAGGATACATCTTGAATACTGTGCTCAATTTTGCAGTCCTCACTCCAAGAAGTCATTGAGGTTCTGGAGAGGGTCCAGAAAAGAGTAATGAAGATGGTGAAGAGTTTGGAAAACAGATCTTCTTGGGGAACTGGAAATGTTTAGTCTGGAGTAATGGAGGCCAAGGGGAGACCTTATTGCTCTCTACAATGACCTGAAAAAATGTTGCAATAAGGAAAGTAATGTGAGTGGGTTGTTCCCACTCAATATTGTCATGAAGGCATTCTATGTCCTGAGTTATGCCCCAGACATTGCCAAAACTTGCCACAACATATTTGGCTCACATTCACCCTATTCCCTTCCTTTCTGGAGTGGGTACTCAGCTCAGGGCTGGGAAGACAAAGGCCAGAATGCCAGTCAGATGCTGTAAATAACCCAACCTAGCTTTTTTTTAGTGTAAACAAGGTCATGTGCCCACCTGATGGGATGCTCATGCTTAGCTTTTGCTCCATCCAACTTTGGGCATAATTCTAGCTATGTGCTTGGTCATAGGCTGGAATCACAGTGACCATTGGTCCAAATTCAAGGCTCAAGTAGTGTATAGGTATAACTCAAATGGTAAACAAGTGACTTTTTGCTCTTTGCTCTTTACCTGATCACTTTGTTCTTTACTCTGTTTAATCTCTTACTACTAAGCTCCTTGGTACTACTACTATCAATCTCTGTTCACTTGCCTGAATACTACCAGCCTCTGCAGTCTGAAGAGAAGCCAGCAAACCCTGAAAAGCCACCATGCCTCAGTTTACTCAGAAGCCCACAAAGAGTCCTTGAAAGCCACTCTGAAGCTACAGCAGCCTGGCAGTGCCCAGAGCTATAACTCGTGCTCATAAATTAATTTAAGTCTCTGAAAGGTTCATTTAAGTTACATTGCCCTGATATTCTGGCTCTTCTAGCTATTTGCAGCTGCCAGTGCCTTGGTAGAATAGAATAGAATAGAATAGAATAGAATAGAATAGAATAGAATAGAATAGAATAGAATAGAACAGGTTGGAAGAGACCTTCAAGATCATTGCATCCCACCTATTATCCAACCCACCTAATCAACTAAACCATGCAACCAAGCACCCTATCAAGTCTCCTCCTAAACACCTCCAATGATGGTGACTCCACCATCTCCCCAGAGGCCCATTCCAATAGGCAATCACTCTGTGTGGAATTTCCTCCTAACCTTCAGCCTAAACCTCCCCTGGCACAGCTTGAGACTGTGTCCTCTTGTTCTGGTGCTGGTTGCCTGGGAGAAGAGACCGACCTCCAACTGTCTACAATCTCCCTTCAGGTAGTTGTAGAGAGCAATAAGGTCTCCCCTGAGCCTCCTCTTCTCCAGGCTAAGCAACCCCAGCTCCCTCAGTCTCTCCTCATACAATTTGTATTCCAAACCCCTCACCAGCTTCCTTGCCCTTCTCTGGGCACCTTAAAGCAAGTCAACACCCTTCCTAAACTGAGGGGCCCAGAACTGGACACAGTACACAAGGTGTGGCCTAAGAGAAACCCTGCTCTTGAAATTAGCATTTGAAAACACTAACGAGGATTATTAAAAAATGTTAATTTCCTTGACAGACCCTACAATTGTGGACATGATAGAGGCCTGCAAGCAAATGAACTCTGTGACAGCTAACATTCTGGCTATGCCTGTTATTGTGGCTTCCATGGTTGCCATAGAAGTTGCCACCACACTTAAAAATACACAAAAATGTTTCAACTGTGGACAATTTGGACATTTTAAGAAAACTTGTCCTTTGAAAACACGAAGACCTATGATAACCCCATTTGGACTGCTTTAGGTGTAAAAAAGGCCACCATTTTGCAAACCAGTGTTGTTCAAAATTTCACGCAGAGGGTAACCCTTTGACTGCTTCCTGGAAGGGAAACAGGCAGTGCAGTGTGATGAGTGGATGTGTGATGACATCAAATGCTCCTCACCAATCATCATCGACATTTTCTCCTTTGCTACAAAAGGCAGCACTGGCCTGGATATCTCCACATCAATACCAACAGCAATAAAAAAACAAGAGGTCCATAAAGTACCACTGGCAACCTATGGTCCCATAGTGAAGGGACTTAATGCTTTACTCTTAGGACAGTCCATCAGTCCATCAGTACAAGGACTTTATGTTTCACCCAGTATAATAGATGCTGATTTTGAAGACCAGCTACAGGCCATGGTATGGACTTCATCTCCCCCTCTTTTTATCCCCTGGGGAAGTCCCATAGCTCAATTAGTGCCTTTTAGAAATCACATATGTGCTGCGGGAGAGAAGAGGGGAGGTGGTAATTTTGGATCTACTGGGCAGCCTGAGACATATTGGTTGCAGATATTAACTGATGGGAGTCAGCTGTTAATTTGTTGCCTTATGTTAAAAAATGCAAAGCCCTCTAAAGTACAAGTCTGTGGTAAGATTGATACGAAAGCAAATGTGACCATTTTGTCAATAAGGGATTGGCCCATTTCACGGCCAATGGCAAATGCCCATTATGCACTTGCTGGGACTGGGGGGACTACTGTGGCACATTAAAGTGCTACTTATACACAAGTTGTAGATCCAGAAGGACAAGTAGCTACCACTTTCACCAGCATCTATTAACTTACAGGGATCTATCAAGGTGGAATGTTAACATTGGCACTCCTTCCCCTTTTTCATAGGGGCCACTGACGTATGGGTCTCCCACATTACAGCACAAAAGCTTACTTGGCTCACTGAAACACCGGTATGGGTAGACCAGTGGCCCCTTACTGATGAAAAGACCTGTGCCTTAAAAGGCTTAGTGCAGGGCCAGATTCAGGAGCGACATATTATCTCCATAAACAGCCCCTGGAGTACCCCTGTTTTTGTGGTAAAAAAGAAAAAGGGACTTGGCAGATGATACAAGGTAGTGGAAGATGTCATGGAAGATATGGGGCATCTACAACCTGGGATGCCATCACCCAGTATGATACACAGGGACTGGGACACTGTTACGATAAATTTAAAAGAATGCTTTTTTACTATTTTTCTTGATCCTAGTGACAGACATTAAGTTTGCTTTTTCTGTTCCATCAGTTAGTCAGGAAGAACATCTGCAAAGGTTTCACTGGCAAGTTTTGCCCCAGGGCATGAAGAACAGGCCTACTATATGCCAACAATTTGTAGCAGAGTCTCTTTCAGAATTAGAAAATTATTACTTGATGGGTTTTTTTTACCACTATATGGATGACATACTTGTTGCAGCCTCAGACAAAAATAAATTACAGACAGTAGCTACCCAAAAGCAACAAGATTTGAAGAACAGAGGGTTAAAAATAACTTCAGATAAAATGCAGAGACTTTTACCTTGGAAATATTTGTGTTGGAAAATTTTGGATCAGACCATTGAACCTCAAAATATCCAATCATCAGTAAATATAAAAACATTGAAAGATTTACAGAAATTATTTGGAACAATAAATTGGGTTCATCTTTATTTGGGTATTACTAATGCAGAATTTAGTCCACTCTTTGACTTGTTAAAGGATGATGTGTCTCTGCTATCTCCTCACCAATTAACTCCTGAAACAAAACAAGCTATTTGTAAAATTGAAGTGGCATTGGCACAAAGGAAGGCCTACAGATGACATCGAGGTCATCCTATCCTACTATTTGTTTCTGTAACACTCTGCCAGGCCTACAGGCTTATAGGTCAATGGGTACCATCTTTAAACGATCCTTTGTACACTTTAGAATGAATATTTTTGCCATATCAACCAAAAAAGACAATTCATACTCAAATTCGGATGATAGCTGATGTTCTTATGAAAGGTAGAAAATAGATTATACAAATTTCATGGAAAGAACCTACTATTCATGTTCCTATAACTGCAAACTATCTGTTTGGTGACAGGCCAATAGTTTGCCTTTGCAGGTTGTCTTAGAAGGATTTCCAGGCAAGCTGGGCATATATTTTCCTGCACATAAGTTGATGAGTTTATGCAAAGACATTGTTTCACTATGGTGGTGGGTTAAAATTTCCCCATTCACATTAACTAAGCATGACCAGCTCAACTGGATGCAAATGGAAGCTGTATTTACAGGGCAAAAACTACATTCTACAATGGAATGCAATGAATATGTACAAAATATTCAGTATTTACAATAATATAAAAGTATTTACAATCAGAAAATAGCACATAAAAACCACCCAGGTCAAAACGACCAGGGAAGCTGCTCCACTCCCCCCAAAACCACCAGCATCCCCTCTATGATCAGAAGAAAAAAGAAGCTGTTAGGACAAGTGTTAGTTCAAAGAAACAATGTTAGCATTCTAATCTGCAAGGTCAGAAGCATTATCCTCCCCATCAGAGCAGCCAGAAAAGGAGGAATGAAGTGGAATGCACAAGATTGTTAGGGTACATCTACATCCATCCCACACAATCTAGCCAATGAAATTCATTTAGAATAATATTTTATTTTCCATTTTGCACCCAATAGAGAATTATTTATATTCCTTTACTTCTCTGCTCGAACTCTGCAGCTGACTTTTAAAGGCATATCCTAAAACTGCCACAAATATCAAAACCATCCTGAAAACAGGAGCGGGGGTGGCAGGGCTTGTGAGAGCCTTGCCCTCCCTGGAGAGGGGTTCCCCCTGGGAAACTGAGTCTGTTCCACTCCCCCTCCCTGTCCAGCAAGCCTATAAAAAGGAAGACACTGCAGCCATTTGCTCTCTTGCTTCTGCCTTGCCTGGATGAGAGGACAGAGTCACTGCTGGCTTCCCGCTTCTCTGCCATGTGATCAGGCCTGGTCTTCTCTCCCTGCTGCATCTTCAAAGGACTGTTGGTTTTGTATGTATGTTCTTCCTATCTATCCTTGTTCCTCACCCTTGTGAACCCTTCCTGTTACTGTTATAATTCCTGCCCAGGGAGGTGGTGGAGTCACCATCGCTGGAGGTGTTTAGGAAGAGACTTGATGGGGTGCTTGGTGCCATGGTTTGTTTGGTTACACAGTGTTGGATGATAGGTTGGACTCAGTGATCTTGAAAGTCTTTTCCAACCTGGTTAGTTCTATTCTATTCTATGCTATGCTATGCTATGCTATGCTATGCTATGCTATGCTATGCTATGCTATGCTATGCTATGCTATTCTATTCTATATATATATGGTTTTACTGTATCTTGTACAAATACGTGGTTATAGGTAACTAATTCATTTCATGTGTAAGCATGAGAAACCTCCTTTGTAAATTGAGCTTGAAATTACCTGAATATCGCTTATTCATCCTACTTCCTCTGTATCACTGCATAGAGTAAGATATATGCTCTCTACTTATATAGCTGTTTTAGAGACTAAATCTTGTCTCTCTTGATGTGACTCAACAAAGATAAAATCGCCTTTGCTGCTTGCCCAGACAATCACTGATGTGTGTTGGACAGATGCCGCTGGATAATGACTCTCTGGAAGGTGCATAGATAAAACTTGCTCACCAGACTGCAGCTGTCCTGGAAATACCGGGCAGAGGTCACTGCTATCTCTGGAATATGCATATTCACCACCTGGACTCATACTAAAAAACTGTATAAAAGATCTGAGCAACTACTGGCTCAGGAGAAGGAAAACACAGGAGAAGGAGAACACAATGAAGGAAAAGACTGGGGCAATGCTGCTCTGAAGAAAAATGGAGAGAATACCAAGAGAGAGAAAATGACAGAGACATCACCATGTAGCCTGGAAGAAGCAGACCAAGAGGAACCCTCTCCCCATGTCCTAAGTTCTGCCTGCTGCAACTCATGGAGCTGAAGAGGCTGCTCAGAGGACAGCACAACCAACAAGGATGACCTTTCCTCCATGCCAAAACTGCAGCACCTTTCCTCCACAGACTCAAACTCTCTTGGGGGTGAGAGAGACATGGGACATGACATAGGAATATTCAAAAGAACTGAGTCTCTTTCCCTCTCTGGACTGAGACAAGTTGATACAGATATTATCATACTCTGGAAGAACCAAGAAGCTGTCTCTTAATGCTTTCATTTTTGGTGCTTTTCTCTGGCTTTCCATTCTTCCTTTCTTTCTACCTTTATTATCTTTAATATATATTGATTGAATATGCTATGGACTAGTGAAAGTGATTTACCTACCAAGAGCCTCTGATATGGCTTTATAATATATTCTAGCTGCTGTTGCACTCTTGAAATCATTAAGATTAAACAAAATGAAATACTTCCAATCATTGAAGGCAAAAAAAAGAATATGGAACTCCCTTTGCAGAGACTGTATCATGGCATTGATGGGTAGCTCTACATGCCTAGAATAAATTATATTAAACAGATATTCATGGAAAGGTTGAGGAATTTGAACAAACAAACAAGCAAACAAAAACTGCAATACTTTTAGGTTTTTGCAGTGATGTTCACAAGCTAGTTAAACAGATGCAATTGGTGGTAATCTAGATCTATTTTAAGTACTTGTCCTATACTCTGCATGCTCTTCACTCACTCAGCAAAGAATTCTCAAGAAAATTTACTGATTTTTCTCCACCCTCATCGTTTCTTTACTTCTGTGACAAAAGCATACTTTAAAAGAAAAAAATGTTTCTTAGGACACTTGCTTGATGGCTTTGGAAGTTTAAGGAATGCAGATTACAATATTTGCTGAGCATTACAAACCTAGCTTTATGCCTGTCTTGGTCTGGAAGTTAGAAAGGGACTTGCTTCTTTTTAAAACTTTCCTGTGTGTGAAATTAAAGCATAAAAAAAGGCAAATATCAAAGTGAGTCTATTTATTGAAAAATAAAATAAAGGAAACAGGAAGGGAGGAAAGGAAGATGGGAAGGGAGGGAAAATGGAAAAAGAGGGAGAGAAAGCAGGAGAGAAATTATATTACCACCCCAAAGCACTTTTCTGTCTTCAGTTGGAGGATTAGAGAGAGAGAGGCATCCCAACATCAACATTATTTTTGGCTTGTGCTGTCTTCTGCCAGAGGAGAGAAGAGGTCCGAGTGAGTTCAGTATGGTCCATGATGTTTTAAATTCTATGAGGAGGTTCCATGTAGGGTTCTCAGTGTAGTTCTTCTCTCACAGAGCAGGCATAGCTTGTGACTTTTATACAGTTCATTTATCACAGCTCCCCCTGTCCTCTCACCCTAGTCACATTATAACACACATGTGACTTGCAGATATTAGATCCAGTGGGGCTTTTCTGTGTGCTTGCAGAGGTTGGTGCCAGAGAGGCCTCTGCTCTCTGCCCCCCTCTCTTTGCCTCCCACCTGTTCACTGTACACTCCTCTACTTATCAGGCCAGGGTGTGGTGTATTGAAAATTTTGGGGGTGTTTCCACATCCCTCCTCCCCAGCCTGGGAAGCTGCTGTCTGGGGGCCAGAGATCATAGGATCACAGGATGTTAGGGGTTGGAAGGGTCTGTCAAAGATAATTGAGTCTAACCCCCCTGTCAGAGCAGGAAAATACAATCTAGCACAGGTTGCACAAGAATAAAGCCAGATGTGTCTTGAAAGTCTCCAGAGAAGGAGATCCAACAATCAATCTGGGGAGCCCATTCCAGTGCTCTGTGACCCTCACAGTGAAGAAGTTCCTCCTCATGTTGAGGTTGAACTTCCTGTGCTGTAGTTTATATCCATTACCACTTGTCCTATCAGAGTGCAATAGAGAAGAGCCTGCCCCTCCTCTTGACACTCAGCCCTAGGATATTTATAAAGATTTATTAAATCCCTTCTCAGTCTTCTCTTCTCTAGACTAAAAGTCCCAAGTCTCTCAGGCTCTCCTCATAGGGCATATGCTCCAGTCCCACCTCTCCACTGGAATCTCTCCAACAGATCCTTGTTCCTCACATTTTACCTCTGTTGAGCTATCACTCCATTCTTGATGTAATCAGCACCATCATAAAATCATAGCATCAACAAGGTTGGAAAAGACCTCAGAGATCATCAAGTCCAACCTACTACCTACTATGTAACACCTCATGACAAATAAAGCATAGCTTCAAGTGCCACATCCAATCCTTTTTTAGAAGACGTCCAAGGATGGTGACTCCACCACCTCCCTGGACAGCACATTCCAATGACCAATTATTTCTGTGAAGAACTTTCTCCTCGCCTCAAGCCTAAACTTCCCTGGTGCAACTTTAGATTCTGTGGTCTTGTCCTGCCAGTGATCACCTGGGAGAAGAGACCAACACCCACCTGGCTACAACCTCCTTTCAGGAAGCTGTAGAGAGCAGTAAGGTCTGCCCTGAGCCTCCTCTTCTCCAGGCTGAACAACCCCAGCTCCCTCAGTCTCTCCTCATACAGCTTGTGCTCAAGACATCTCACCAGCTTTGTTGCCCTTCTCTGGACACATTCAATTGTCTCGATGTCCTTCATAAATTGAGGGGCCCAGGACAGGACACAGAACTCAAGGTGTGGCCTAACCAGTGCTGAGTACAGGGGCACAATGACCTCCCTGCTCCTGCTGGCCACACTGTTCCTGATACAGGCCAGGATGCCATTGGCCTTCTTGGCCACCTGGGCACACTGCTGGCTCTTGTTCAGCCTATTATAAACCAGTACCCCCAGGTCCCTCTCTGCCTGGCTGCTCTCCAGCCACTCTGACCCCAGCCTGTAGCACTGCATGGGGTTGCCGTGGCCAATGTGCAGAACCCGGCACTTGGATGTGTTCAATCTCATGCCGTTGGATTCTGCCCATCTGTCCAGCCTGTTGAGGTCCCTCTACAAAGCCTCTCTTCCCTCCAGCAGATCAAATCCTGCCCCCAGCTTGGTGTTGCTCACAAATTTACTGATGATCAACTCAATGCCCTCATCCAGATCATCAATAAAGATGTTAAAGAACATGGGGCCCAGCACTGATCCTTGGGGCACACCACTAGTAACTGGCTGCCAACTGGATGTGGCACCATTCACCACCACTCTCTGGGCTTGGCCCTCCAGCTCCTAACACAACACTGTTCTCCTGTGCAAGCCTTGGGCTGACAGCTTGGCCAGGAGTTTGCTGTGGGGGACAGTGTCAAAGGCCTCCAGCCACACTCCTGGTGTCATGGCAGACGATGCCAGGGACGGGGAGGAAGAACTGCCCATCATAAGTGAAGCTCAGGTTCGTGATCACCTGAAGAACCTGAAAGTGTTCAAGTCCATGGGACCCGACGGGATACACCCACGGGTGCTGAGAGAACTGGCAGATGAGGTTGCCAAGCCCCTCTCTATTATATTCCAGAAGTCATGGCAGACTGGGGAAGTCCCCACAGACTGGAAAAGGGGAAACATTACTCCCATTTTCAAAAAGGGCAAGAAGGAGGAACCGGGGAACTACAGGCCAGTCAGTCTCACCTCTGTGCCCGGAAAGATCATGGAGCAGATCCTCCTGGGGGCACTAATGACTCAGAAGAATAGTGAAGAGGTGATTGGGAATAGTCAGCATGGCTTTGCCAAGGGCAAATCCTGCCTGACAAACCTGGTGGCCTTCTATGAGCAGGTGACAGCATTAATAGATGAGGGGCGAGCAACTGATGTCGTTTACCTGGACTTGAGCAAAGCCTTCGACACTGTCCCACACCACCTCCTGGTCTCCAAGCTGGTGACACATGGGTTTGATGGATGGACCACTAGATAGATAAAGAATTGGCTTGATGGCCGCACCCAAAGAGTGGCTGTCAACGGGTCCATGTCCCAGTGGAGGCCAGTGACAAGCGGAGTCCCTCAGGGATCAGTCCTGGGACCTGTCTTGTTCAACATCTTTGTGGGTGACATGGACAGTGGCATCGAGTGCACCCTCAGCAAGTTTGCTGATGACACCAAGCTGTGTGGTGCAGTGGACACCCTGGAGGGAAGGGATGCCATCCAGAGGGACCTGGACAGGCTGGAGAGGTGGGCACAAGCCAACCTCATGAGCTTCAACAAGACCAAGTGCAGGGTCCTGCATCTGGGTCGAGGCAATCCCAGGCACAAATCCAGGCTGGGCAGTGACTGGCTGGAGAGCAGCCCTGAGGAGAGAGACTTGGGGGTGCTGGTGGACGAGAAGCTCGACATGAGCTCTCAATGTGCGCTTGCAGCCCGGAAAGCCAATCAGATCCTGGGCTGCATCAGGAGAAGTGTGACCAGCAGGTCAAGGGAGGTGCTTCTCCCCTCTCTACTCAGCTCTGGTGAGACCCCACCTGGAGTACTGCGTCCAGTTCTGGAGCCCATATTACAGGAGAGATGTGGACGTGCTGGAGCGTGTCCAGAGAAGGGCCACGAGGATGATCAGAGGGCTGGAGCACCTCTCCTATGAGGACAGACTGAAGGAGTTGGGGCTGTTCAGTCTGGAGAAGAGAAGGCTCCGAGGTGACCTCATTGTGGCTTTCCAGTATCTGAAGGGGGCCTACAGGAAGGCTGGGGAGGGACTTCTCAGGATCTCAGGTAGTGATAGGACTAGGGGGAATGGAATGAAGCTGGAAATGGGGAGATTCAGGCTGGATGTGAGGAAGAAGTTCTTTACCATGAGAGTGGTGAAGCCCTGGAATGGGTTATCCAGGGAGGTGGTTGAGGCCCAGTCCCTGGAGGTGTTTAAGACCAGGCTGGACGAGGCTCTGGCCAGCGTGATCTAGTGTAGGGTGTCCCTGCCCATGGCAGGGGGTTGGAACTAGATGATCCTTGTGGTCCCTTCCAACCCTGACTGATTCTATGATTCTATGATTCTATGAAGTCCAGGTAGACCACATCCACAGCTCTCCCCATATCCACCAGCTGGGTCACCTGATCTTAGAAGGAGATCAGGTTGGTCAGGCAGGACCTGCCCTTCCTAAATCCATGCTGGCTGGGTCTGATCCCTTGGCCATCCTGTAAGTGCTGTGTGATTGCACTCAAGACGACCTGTTCCATAATCTTGCCTGGCACTGAGGTCAGGCTGACAGGCCTATAATTCCCTGGCACATCCAACTGGCCCTCCTTGTGGATGGGCACCACGTTGGCCAGCTTCCAGTCTTCTGGGACCTGTCCAGTGAGCCAGGACTGATGAAAAATGATGGAAAGAAACCTGGACAGCTCATCTGCCAGGTCTCTCAGCACCCTAGGATGGATCCCATATGGTCCCATAGACTTGTGGGGATCCAAGTGGCTGAGGAGATCTTTAATTAACCCCTCCTCCTGGAACAGAGGAAAACTACGCTGCTTCCTGGATCCTTCTGCCAGCTTTGCAGGCCAGCTGTCTGAAAGACATTCTGTCCTACTAGTAAAAATTGAGGCAAATAAGGTGTTAAGTACCTCTCCCTTTCCTTCATCCTTTGTTACAACATTCCCCTCCTCCTCCACCAAGGAGTGGAGGTTGTCCTTGCCCCTCCTCTTGCTATTAATATATTTATAGAATGACTTTTTGTTGTCCTTCACAGCAGAGGCCAGTCTGAGCTCCAAATGTGCTTTTGCCTCCCTAATTTTCTTCCTACAAGACCTAGCAACATCCCTAAACATTCCGTGAGTTGCCTCACCTTTCCTCCAAAGATGGTACACCCTCTTTTTTCCCATAGTTCCTTTAGAAGTTCATTGCCCATCCAGGCTGGCTGTCTGCCCCAGCGGCTCATCTTCCAGCACATTGGCACAGCCTGTTCCTGTGCCTTCAAGAGTTCTGTCTTGAAGTAGGTCCATCTCTCCTGGACCCCTTTGTTTTTAAGGGCAGTTTCCCAAGGAACCTTCTGAGTTAGTTCCTTGAGTAACCTGAAGTCTGCCCTCCAGATGTCCAGAGTGGAGGTCTTCTTGCTGCCCCTCTTAGCTTGACTGAATACTGCAAATTCAATTATCTCGTGATCACTGGCACCTAAACACCCTCTGACCACCACATCACCCAGCAGCCCTTCCCTGTTGGTGAAGAGGAGGTCAGGCATAGCCTCACCCCTGGTAGGCTTGTGCAGCACCTGGGATAAGAAGCTGTCTTCCATACACTCTAAGAACCTCCTAGATTGCCTCCTCTGTGCTGTGTTGAGATCCCAGCAGATATCAGGCAGGTTGAAGTCACCCATGAGAACAAGGTTAGGCAACCTTGAGACAGCCTTAAGCTGCCTATAGAACGTTTCATCAACATCTTCCTCCTGGTTGGGTGGTCTATAACAGACGCCAACCAGGATGTCTGCCCTGCTGGTCTTCCCTCTAATTTTCACCCACAGGCACTCAACCCGATCATCCCTGATCTCAGCTCAATGGCATCTACTGCCTTTCTGATGTACAGGGCCACCCCTCCACCCCTTCTTCTTTGCCTATCTCCCCTGAAGAGCCTGTAGCCATCAATTGCAGTGCTCCAGTCATGCGAGTCATCCCACCACGTCTCCGTGATGGCAACTACATCATACAATCCAACATGGATTTAGGAATGGCAGGTCCTGCCTCTCCAACCTGATCTCCTTCTATGATCAGGTGACCTGCCTGGTGGATGTGGGGAGGCCTGTGGATGCGGTCTACCTGGACTTCAGCAAGGCCTTTGACACTGTTATACTATCATAGTATCATAGTATCAGTCAGGGTTGGAAGGGACCACAAGGATCATCTAGTTCCAACCCCCTGCCATGGGCAGGGACACCCTGCACTAGATCACGCTGGCCAGAGCCTCGTCCAGCCTGGTCTTAAACACCTCCACGGATGGGGCCTCAACCACCTCCCTGGATAACCCATTCCAGGGCTTCACCACTCTCATGATAAAGAACTTCTTCCTCACATCTAGCCTCAATCTCCCCACCTCCAGCTTCATTCTATTCCCCCTAGTCCTATCACTACCTGAGACCCTGAGAAGTCCCTCCACAGACTTCTTGGAGCCCCCTTCAGATACTGGAAGGCCACAATGAGGTCACCTCGGAGCCTTCTCTTCTCCAGACTAAACAGCCCCAACTCTTTCAGGCTGTCCTCATAGGAGAGGTGCTCCAGCCCTCTGATCATCCTCGTGGCCCTTCTCTCGACAGGTTCCAGCACATCCCCATCCCTCCTGTAATAGGGGCTCCAGAACTGGATGCAGAACTCCAGGTGGTGTCTCACCAGAGCTGAGTAGAGGGGAATAAGCACCTCCCTTGACCTGCTGGCCACACTTCTCTTGATGCAGCCCAGGATCTGATTGGCTTTCCGGGCTGCAAGTGCACATTGGGAGCTCATGTTGAGTTTCTCGTCCAGTAGCACCCCCAAGTCTCTCTCCTCGGGGCTGCTTTCCGGGGAGTCCCTGCCCAGCCTGGATTTGTGCCTGGGATTGCCTCGACCCAGATGCAGGACCCTGCACTTGGTCTTGTTGAAGCTCATGAAGTTGGCTTGTGCCCACCTCTCCAGCCTGTCAAGGTTCCTCTGGATGGCATCCCTTCCCTCCAGTGTGTCCACTGCACTGCACAGCTCGGTGTCATCAGCAAACTTGCTGAGGGTGCACTCAATGCCACTGTCCATGTCACCCACAAAGATGTTGAACAAGACAGGTCCCAGGACTGATCCCTGAGGGACTCCACTTGTCACTGGCCTCCACTGGGACATGGACCCATTGACAGCCACTCTTTGGGTGCGGCCATCAAGCCAGTTCTTTATCCATCTAGTTGTCCACCCATCAAACCCATGTTTCACCAGATGTGGTGCGGGACAGTGTCGAAGGCTTTGCTCAGGTCCAGGTAAATGACATCAGTTGATTGCCCCTCATCTATTAATGCTGTCACCTGCTCATAGAAGGCCACCAGGTTTGTCAGGCAGGATTTGCCCTTGGCAAAGCCATGCTGACTGTTCCAAATCACTTCTTCACTATTCTTCTGAGTCGGTAGCACCTCCAGGAGGATCTGCTCCATGATCTTTCTGGGCACAGAGGTGAGACTGACTGGCCTGTAATTCCCTGATTCCTCCTTCTTACCCTTTTTGAAAACGGGAGTAATATTTCCCCTTTTTCAGTCTGTGGGGACTTACCCAGTCTGCCATGACTTTTGGAATAGAATAGAGAGGGGTTTAGCAACCTCATCTGCCAGTTCTCTCAGCACCCATGGGTGTATCCCGTCGGGTCCCATGGACTTGAACACTTTCAGGTTCTTCAGGTGATCACCAACCTGATCTTCGCTTACCATGTGCAGTTCTTCCTCCCCGTCCCTGGCATCATCTTCCATGACACCAGCAGTGTGGCTGGAGGCCCTTGCAGTGAAGAGTGAGGTAAAGAAGTTATTGAGTACCTCAGCCTTTTCCACATTACTTGTGACTAATTCACCACTTTCCTTTCTGAGGGGGTCCACACCTTCTCTAGTCTTCTTCTTGCCATTAATATACCTGTAGAAATTCTTAGTGCTCCCTTTAACCTCCCTGGTTAGATTCAATTCAAACTCTGCTTTGGCTTTCCTAACCTGGCCTCTTGCTGCTCAGGCAGCTCTCTTATACCCCCTCATTCTAGCTGTCCTTCCCTCCACTTCCTGTAGAGTTTCTTTTTAATCACAGTATCACAGTATTACTAAGGTTGGAAGAGACCTCGAAGATCATGGAGTCCAACCTGTAACCACAAACCTCACGACTAGACTATGGCACCACGTGCCACATCCAGTCCCCTCTTGAACGCCTCCAGGGATGGTGACTCAACCACCTCCCCAGGCAGCCCATTCCAATGGCGAATGACTCTCTCGGTGAAGAACTTTCTCCTTACCTCGAGCCTAAACTCCCCTGTTGCAGGTTGAAAGAGACCTTCAAGATCATCGCATCCAACACATCAACCAATCCAACCCACCTAAACAGCTAAACCATGCAGCCAAGCACCCTATCAAGTCTCCTCCTGAACACCTCCAATGAAGGTGACTCCACCACCTCCATGGGTAGCCGATTCCAATGGGCAATCACTCTCTCTGTATAGAACTTCCTCCTAACATCTAGCCTAAACCTCCCCTGGTGCAGCCTGAGACTGTGTCCTCTTGTTCTGCTGCTGTCTGCCTGGGAGAAGAGACCAACCTCCGCCTGTCTATAACCTCCCTTCAGGTAGTTGTAGAGAGCAAGAAGGTCACCCCGAGTCTCCTCTTCTCCAGGATAAGCAACCCCAACTCCCTCAGCCTTTCCTCATAGGGCTTGTGTTCAGTAATAATGTGTCCAGTAGCAACTTGTTCATCCAGGCAGGCCTCCTAGCATTCTTTCCTGCTTTTCACTTTGTTGGTATATATTGCTCCTGCTGTCTGGTGGTCCTTGAATACTGACCAGCTGTCCTGGGTCCCTCTTCCATCCAGCAAACTGCTGGCTATGCTGTCAGCTTGTGGCTTGGACATCAACACTCTGTTCTGGGTTAGGAACTGGCTGGAGGGTCGAGCCCAGAGAGTGGTGGTGAATGGTGCCACCTCCAGCTGGAGGCCAGTCACCAGTGGCATCCCCCAGGGATCAGTGCTGGGCCCCATCCTCCTTAATGTCTTTTTTGATGATCTGGATGAGGGGATTGAGGCAGTCATCAGCAAATTTGCAGATGACACCAAGTTGGGCGCAGGTGTTAGTTAGAGGGCAGAAGGGTTCTGCAGAGGGACCTTGACAGGCTGGACAGATGGGCAGAATCCAACTTGATGGCATTCAACACATCCATGTGCCAGGTGCTGCACTTTGGCCACAACAACTCCATGCAGAGCTACAGGCTGGGGTCAGAGTGGCTGGAGAGCTCCCAAACAGAGAGGGACCTGGGGTTGCTGATTGGCAGCTGCCTAAACATGAGCCAGCAGTGTGCACAGGTGGCCAAGAAGGCCAATGGCATCCTGGCCTGCATTAGGAATAGTGTGGCCAGCAGGTGCAGGGAGGTCATTGTGCCCCTGTACTCTGCTTTGGTTAGGCCACACCTTGAGTTCTGTGTCCAGTTCTGGGCCCCTCAGTTTAGGAAAGACATCAAGACACTTGAATGTGTCCAGAGAAGGGCAACAAAGCTGGTGAGAGGCCTTGAGCACAAGCCCTATGAGGACAGGCTGAGGGAGCTGGGATTGTTTAGCCTGGAGAAGAGGAGGCTCAGGGGTGACCTCATTGCTCTCTACAGCTACCTGAAAGGTGATTGTAGCCAGTAAGGGTTTGGTCTCTTCTCTCTAGCAACCAGCACCAGAACAAGGGGACACAGTCTCAAGCTGCAACAGGGGAAGTTTAGGCTGGAGGTGAGGAAGAAGTTCTTCACGGAGAGAGTGATTCGCCATTGGAATGGGCTGCCCAGGGACATGGTGGAGTCACCATCCCTGGAGGTGTTCAAGAGGGGACTGGACGTGGCACTGGTGCCATGGTCTTATGATGCGGTCTGTGGTGACAGGTTGGACTCGATGATCTTGGAGGTCTCTTCCAACCTTAGTGATACTGTGATACTGTGATAACTTTCCTGCTGCAGAAAGGCTTCCAGCTCCTCTTGTTTGTTGCCCATGCTTCGTGCATTTGTGTACATACACTTCAGCTAGGCTGCTGGTTTCACCTCTGACTCCAGTTTACCACCCTCAGACTCCTGTCTGGGGGGACTGGTTTCAGCCCCTTCCCCCTTCAAATCTAGTTTAATGGCCTATCAATGAGACCTGCCAATTTCCTTCTTAGAATCTTTTTCCTTTGAGGATAGGCCATTCTCGTACACTCTGATCTTTCCCTTCCTCTGGGACAGATGTACTCCATCTGTTGCCAGCTGACCTGGTGCAGTGGAAAGTTCACCAAGATTGAAAAACCCAAAATTCTTTTGACTGCACCAGCCTCTAAGCCACTTGTTGGTTATAGCTGCTGACCTGTTCCTTATGGTATTCCCTCCTGCAACTAAGGGTATTGACAAAAAAATTATTTGTGCACCTGACCCCTCAACCACGTCTCCCAGGGCCATGAAGTCCTTTTTGGTAGCCCTGGGAGTTCTGGTTGCAACATCATCATTCCCTAAATGCATAACTAGTAAGGGATAGTAATCAGAGGGCTGCACCGGACTAGGCAGCCTTCTGGCAACATCTCTAACTTGAGCTCCCGGGGAGGCAACAAACTTCCCTGCGAGAAGGGTCTGACCAACATATGGGGCCTTCTGGTCCCCTCAGGAGGGAATCACCAATAACAATTACCCTCCTGTGGTGGAGTAGGAAGGTTCCCCCCACACACAAAAGAATTCCACAGCTAACTCAGCCGGAGAAGCAGATGAAAGCTGTATTTTACAAGCAGATATGGAATGCAATGAATATGTACAAAAATATACAATATTTACAATATATACAGAAATATACAGCAATGTATGTAATACAGGAAACCTTTCCCCAACCCCCCCTGCGGCCAGGGGGGTTCGGCCTGTCCCTCCCTTCTCCCTCCCTACCTCCCGTTTTTTCCCAAAAGGGTTAGAGAGAGAGAGAAAAGGAAGGTAATTAAAAGGGGAAAACTTTGTTAAAGCTCAAAGCGAATGCAAAAAGTTAGTTTTCTTATCTGGTTAGTGAGGAATCGTAGAGAGAAACGAGCCAGCTCACAGCACAGGGGGAAAAAGAAGACGACTGCCTGACTGACTCCCCCGACTGAAAGACTAAACAAAAAAATTGCAACTGGGTCTCACCAATGAAATTGAATTAGCATATCATTGTTTTCATTCTAATATCAAAATATTCGCCCAGAGTGTTCAGAAAGTGTCCCTTTCTTAAAGGCACAGCCTAAACCGGTCACAATCCACCCCTGCTAAACAATTTCATTGGCTGTTCATACTGTCCATCCAATCCAAAACAATATCTACAGTTTGTAAGTAAAGTTCATAGTCCATTCCGGCTATCCTCAGGTGTAGATGATTCAGAAGTCCAAGAAACAAGAAAAATGGAAAACAGTTTGTTTCTTCACAGACGAAGCGAAGAAAAGGAAAAAGAGGGAAACAAGGAAACAGGGACTCTCAGTTGACTCAGGGCTCTCAGGGTTCGTGCACCGTGGATTCCTCAGGGATTCTTCCTTTGGGCGCGATGTAGCTGTACAACACTCTGAAATTAAACTCTTTCAGCTAAAGTTAAATTTCTTTGTGGAATACACTGAATTTCACCATTCTCTTGCATTACCCAATAAGTGTGACCCGGACCTTCAGCTGAAACCACCCCTCGGACAGGTTTAGCCTCTCCTGAGGGATTGATGCTTCGATCCATGCGTCGTTCTAACTCGAATATTCCTTCTGGACCATTCCATTTAGTTTGGACCATTAAATCTTTGAATATAATTCTACGGATCTCTTCCATTCCATTCCATTCCATTCATTCCATTCCATTCCATTCCATTCTGGATATTCCATTCCAGACCATTTTCATTCCATTCATTCCCCAGACCATTCCATTCCACAGACCATTCATTCCCCAGACCATTCCATTCCCCAATTCTGAATGACCATTCATTCCCCAGACCTGCCATTCCCCAGATATCCATTCCATTCCATTGCATTCCATTCATTCCATTCCATTCCATTCCATTCCATTCATTCCATTCCATTCCATTCTTTTTTTCCATTCCATTCCATTCCATTCCATTCCATTCCATTCCATTCATTCCATTCATTCCATTCTGAATATTCCATGGACCATTCATTCATTCCCAGACCATTCCATTCATTCCCCAGACTGACATCAATTCCACAGACCATTCCCTTCCTTCCCTTCCCTTCCATTCCATTCATTCCCTTCCCTTCCCTTCCTTCCCTTCCTTCCCTTCCCTTCCCTTCCCTTCCTTTCCCTTCCCTTCCCTTCCCTTCCTTCCCTTCCCTTCCCTTCCCTTCCCTTCCCTTCCCTTCCCTTCCCAAACCTTCCCTTCCCTTCCCAAACCTTCCCTTCCCAAACCTTCCTTTCCTTCCCCAAACCTTCCCTTCCCTTCCCAAACCTTCCTTCCCAAACCTTCCCTTCCCTTCCCAAACCTTCCCTTCCCTTCCCAAACATTCCCTTCCCTTCCCCTTCCCTTCCCTTCCCTTCCCTTCCCTTCCTTCCCTTCCCTTCCTTCCTTCCCTTCCCTTCCCCTTCCCTTCCCTTCCTTCCTTCCCTTCCCTTCCCTTCCCTTCCTTCCCTTCCCTTCCCTTCCCTTCCCTTCCCAAACCTTCCCTTCCCAAACCTTCCCTTCCCAAACCTTCCCTTCCCTTCCCTTCCCAAACCTTCCCTTCCCTTCCCTTCCCTTCCTTCCCTTCCTTCCTTCCCTTCCCTTCCCTTCCCTTCCTTCCTTCCTTCCCTTCCCTTCCTTCCCTTCCCTTTCTTCCTTCCCTTCCCTTCCCTTCCCTTCCCTTCCCTTCCCTTCCCTTCCCTTCCCTTCCCTTCCCTTTCCTTCCCCTTCCCTTCCCAAACCTTGCCTTCCCTTTCCCTTCCTTCCCTTCCCTTCCCTTCCCTTCCTTCCCTTCCTTCCTTCCCTTCCCTTCCTTCCCTTCCCTTCCCTTCCCTTCCCTTCCCTTCCCTTCCCTTCCTTCCCTTCCTTCCCTTCCCTTCCCAAACCTTCCCTTCCCTTCCCTTCCCTTCCCAAACCTTCCCTTCCCTTCCCAAACCTTTCCTTCCCTTCCCAAACCTTCCCCTTCCTTCCCAAACCTTCCCTTCCCAAACCTTCCCAAACCTTCCCAAACCTTCCCAAACCTTCCCAAACCTTCCCAAAACTTCCCTTCCCTTCCCTTCCTTCCTTCCCTTCCCTTCCCTTCCCTTCCCTTCCCTTCCCTTCCCTTCCCTTCCTTCCTTCCTTCCCCTTCCCTTCCCTTCCCTTCCCTTCCCTTCCCTTCCCTTCCCTTCCCTTCCCTTCCCTTCCCTTCCCTTCCCTTCCCAAACATTCCCTTCCCTTCCCAAACCTTCCCAAACCTTCCCTTCCCAAACCTTCCCTTCCCTTCCCAAACCTTCCCTTTCCTTCCCAAACCTTCCCTTCCCTTCCTTCCCTAACGTTCCCAAACCTTCCCAAACCTTCCCAAACCTTCCCTTCCCTTCCCTTCCTTCCTTCCTTCCCTTCCCTTCCTTCCCTTCCCCTTCCCTTCCCTTCCCCCTTCCCTTCCCTTCCTTCCTTCCTTCCTTCCCTTCCCTTCCTTCCTTCCCTTCCCTTCCTTCCCTTCCCCTTCCCTTCCCTTCCCTTCCCTTCCCTTCCCTTCCCTTCCCAAACATTCCCTTCCCTTCCCAAACCTTCCCAAACCTTCCCTTCCCAAACCTTCCCTTCCCTTCCCAAACCTTCCCTTTTCCTTCCCAAACCTTCCCTTCCCTTCCCTTCCCTAACGTTCCCAAACCTTCCCAAACCTTCCCTTCCTTCCCAAACCTTCCCCTTCCCTTTCCCAAACCTTCCCTTCCCAAACCTTCCCATCCCAAACCTTCCCTTGCCTTCCTTCCCTTCCCTTCCTTCCCTTCCCTTCCCTTCCTTCCCTTCCCTTCCCTTCCCTTCCTTCCCTTCCCTTCCCAAACCTTCCCTTCCCAAACCTTCCCTTCCCTTCCCGACCCTTCCCTTCCTTCCCAAACCTTCCCTTCCCTTCCCAAACATTCCCTTCCCTTCCCTTCCTTCCCTTCCCTTCCCTTCCCTTCCCTTCCCTTCCCTTCCCTTCCCTTCCCTTCCTTCCCTCCTTCCTTCCTTCCTTCCTTCCTTCCCTTCCCTTCCCTTCCCTTCCTTCCCTTCCCTTCCCTTCCCAAACCTTCCCAAACCTTCCCAAACCTTCCCTTCCCTTCCCTTCCCTTCCCTTCCCTTCCCAAACCTTCCCTTCCCTTCCTTCCCTTCCCTTCCCTTCCCTTCCCTTCCCTTCCTTCCCTTCCCTTCCTTCCCTTCCTTCCTTCCCTTCCTTCCTTCCCTTCCCTTCCCTTCCCTTCCCTTCCCTTCCCTTCCCTTCCCTTCCCTTCCCTTCCCTTCCCTTCCTTCCCTTCCCTTCCCTTCCCAAACCTTCCCTTCCCAAACCTTCCCAAACCTTCCTTCCCTTCCCTTCCCAAACCTTCCCTTCCCTTCCCTTTCCCAAACCTTCCCTTCCCTTCCCTTCCTTCCCTTCCCTTCCCTTCCCTTCCCTTCCTTCCCTTCCCTTTCCTTCCTTCCCTTCCCTTTCCCTTCCCTTCCCTTCCTTTCCTTCCCTTCCCAAACCTTCCCTTCCCTTCCTTTCCTTCCCTTCCCTTCCTTCCCTTCCCTTCCCAAACCTTCCTTCCCTTCCCTTCCTTCCCCCTTCCCAAACCTTCCCTTCCCTTCCCAAACCTTCCCTTCCTTCCCAAACCTTCCCTTCCCTTCCCTTCCCTTCCCTTCCCTTCCCTTCCTTCCCTTCCCTTCCCTTCCCTTCCCTTCCCTTCCCTTCCCTTCCCTTCCCTTCCTTCCCTTCCCTTCCCCTTCCCTTCCTTCCCTTCCTTCCCTTCCCTTCCCTTCCCTTCCCTTCCCTTCCCTTCCCTTCCCAAACCTTCCTTCCCTTCCTTCCCTTCCCTTCCCTTCCCAAACCTTCCCCTTCCCTTCCCAAACCTTCCCTTCCCTTCCCTTCCCAAACCTTCCCTTCCCTTCCCTTCCCTTCCCTTCCCTTCCCAAACCTTCCCTTCCCTTCCCAAACCTTTCCTTCCCTTCCCTTCCCAAACCTTCCCTTCCCAAACCTTCCCTTCCCAAACCTTCCCTTCCCTTCCTTCCCAAACCTTCCCTTCCCAAACCTTCCCTTCCCAAAGGTTCCCTTCCCAAACCTTCCCTTCCCAAACCTTCCCTAACCTTCCCAAACCTTCCCAAACCTTCCCTTCCCTTCCCTTCCCAAACCTTCCTTCCCTTCCCTTCCCAAACCTTTCCTTCCCAAACCTTCCCTTCCCTTCCCTTCCTTCCCCTTCCCTTCCCTTCCCTTCCCTTCCCTTCCCTTCCCTTCCCCCTTCCCTTCCTTCCCTTCCCTTCCCTTCCCTTCCCTTCCCAAACCTTCCCAAACCTTCCCAAACCTTCCCAAACCTTCCCAAACCTTCCCTTCCCTTCCCAAACCTTCCCAAGCCTTCCCAAACCTTCCCAAACCTTCCCTTCCCCTTCCTTTCTTTTTCTTTCCCTTCTTTTCCTTTCCTTTTCCATTACTTTCTTCTTATTTCCTCATGCTGAAAAATGTGCTTTCTCTTTAACACAATTTCTTGGAAAGCAGAGTAAAGGTAAACACTGAATTGTCATCATTTTGTGACAAAACCTGTTCCTCCAAAAGCCTCTCTAACCTGATCGCCTTCTGTGATCAGGTGATGTGCCTGGTGGATGTGGGGAGGCCTGTGGATGTGGTCTACCTGGACTTCAGCAAGGCCTTTGGCAACGTCCCCCACAGCAAACTGCTGGCTAAGCTGTCAGCTCGTGGCTTCGGCAGCAACATTCTGTTCTGGGTTAGGATCAGTGCTGGGCCCCATCCTCTTCAGTGTCTTCATTGATTATCTGGATGAGGGGATTGAGACAGTCATCAGCAAATTTGCAGATGACACCAAGTTGGGAGCAGATGTTGGTCAGTTAGAGGGTGGAAGGGCTCTGCAGAGGGACCTCGACCAGCTGGACAGATGGGCGGAGTCCAGTCAGATGATATTCAACAAGTCCAAGTGCCGGGTGCTGCACTTTGGCCACAACAACCCCATGCAGCGCTACAGGCTGGGGTCAGAGTGGCTGGAGAGATCCCAAACAGAGAGGGACCTGGGGGTGCTGATCGACAGCCACCTAAACATGAGCCAGCAGTGTGCCCAGGTGGCCAAGAAGGCCAACGGCATCCTGGCCTGCATTAGGAATGGTGTGGCCAGCAGGAGCAGGGAGGTCATTGTGCCCCTGTACTCTGCTTTGGTTAGGCCGCACCTTGAGTCCTGTGTCCAGTTCTGGGCCCCTCAGTTTAAGAAGGACATCGAGACACTTGAGCGTGTCCAGAGAAGGGCAACAAGGCTGGGGAGAGGCCTTGAGCACAAGCCCTATGAGGAGAGGCTGAGGAAGCTGGGATTGTTTAGCCTGGAGAAGAGGAGGGTCAGGGGCGACCTCATTGCTCTCTACAACTACCCGAAAGATGGTTGTAGCCAGGGAGGGGTTGGCCTCTTCTCCCTAGCAACCAGCACCAGAACAAGGGGACACAGTCTCAAGCTGCACCAGGGGAAGTTTAGGCTCAAGGTGAGGAGAAAGTTCTTCACTGCCAAGAGGGGCAGCAAGAAGACCTCCACTCTGGACTTCCGGAGGGCAGACTTCAGGCTACTCAAGGAACTAATTCAGAAGGTTCCTTGGGAATCAGTCCTTAAAAATAAAGGGGTCTAGGAGAACTGGACCTACTTCAAGGAAGAACTATTGAAGGTGCAAGAACAGGCTGTGCCGGTGTGCCGGAAGATGAGCCGCCGGGGCAGACGGCCAGCCTGGATGGGCAATGAACTTTTAATAGAACTTAGGGAAAAAAAGAGGGTGTATCATCTTTGGAAGAAAGGGGAGGCAACCTACAGAATGTTTAGGGATGTTGCTAGGTTGTGCAGGAAGAAAATTAGGGAGGCAAAAGCCCATTTAGAACTTAGACTGGCCTCTGCTGTGAAGGACAACAAAAAGTCCTTCTATAAATACATCAATAGCAAGAAGAAGGGCAAGGACAACCTCCACTCCTTGGTTGACACGGAGGGGAACGTTGTAACAAAGAATGAGGAAAAGGCAGAGGTACTTAACACCTTCTTTGCCTCAGTCTTCACTAGCAGGGCAGAACGTCTTCCAGACAGCTGGCCTGCAGAGCTGGCAGAAGGAGCCAGAGAGCTGCATAGTTTCCCACTGCTCCAAGAGGAAGTTAGAGATCTACTGAGCCGCTTGGACCCCCACAAGGCCATGGGACCGGATGGGATCCATCCTAGGGTGCTGAGATTGCTGACAGATGAGCTGTCCAAGCCACTTTCCATCATTTTTCAGCAGTCCTGGCTCACTGGAGAGGTCCCAGAAGACTGGAAGCTGGCTAACGTGGTGCCCATCCACAAGAAGGGCCGGTTGGATGAGCCAGGGAATTATAGGCCTGTCAGCCTGACCTCAGTGCCAGGCAAGATTATGGAACGGGTCATCTCGAGTGCGATCACACAGCACTTACAGGATGACCAGGGGCTCAGGCCTAGCCAGCATGGATTTAGGAGGGGCAGGTCCTGCCTGACCAACCTGATCTCCTTCTATGATCAGGTGACCCGCCTGGTGGATGTGGGGAGGCCTGTGGATGTGGTCTACCTGGACCTCAGCAAGGCCTTTGACACCGTCCCCCACAGCAAACTCCTGGCCAAGCTGGCAGCCCGTGGCTTGGACAGGAGCACACTGCGTTGGGTTAGGAACTGGCTGGAGGGCCGAGCCCAGAGAGTAATGGTGAATGGTGCCACATCCAGCTGGCGGCCTGTCACTAGTGGTGTGCCCCAGGGATCAGTGCTGGGCCCCATGCTCTTCAACATCTTTATTGATGATCTGGATGAGGGCATTGAGTCCATCATCAGTAAATTTGCAGATGACACCAAGCTGGGGGCAGCAGTTGATTTGCTGGAGGGCAGAGAGGCTTTGCAGAGGGACCTCGACAGGCTGGACAGATGGGCAGAGTCCAATGGCATGAGATTTAACACATCCAAGTGCCGGATTCTGCACATTGGCCACAACAACCCCAGGCAGTGCTACAGGCTGGGGTCAGAGTGGCTGGAGAGTGGCCAGGCAGAGAGGGACCTGATGGTACTGGTTGATTGTAGGCTGAACATGAGCCTGCAGTGTGCCCAGGCAGCCAAGAAGGCCAATGGCATCCTGGCTTGCATCAGGAACAGTGTGGCCAGCAGGAGCAGGGAGGTCATTCTGCCCCTGTACACTGCACTGGTTAGGCCGCACCTTGAGTACTGTGTCCAGTTCTGGGCCCCTCAGTTTAGGAAGGATGTTGACTTGCTGGAACGTGTCCAGAGAAGGGCAACAAAGCTGGTGAGGGGTTTGGAACACAAGCCCTATGAGGAAAGGCTGAGGGAGCTGGGGTTGCTTAGCCTGGAGAAGAGGAGACTGAGGGTGACCTTCTTGCTCTCTACAACTACCTGAAGGGAGGTTGTAGCCAGGCAGAGGTTGGCCTCTTCTCCCAGGCATCCAGCACCAGAACAAGAGGACACAGTCTCAGGCTGCGCCAGGGCAGGTTTAGGCTGGATGTTAGGAAGAAGTTCTACACGGAGAGAGTGATTGCCCATTGGAATCGGCTACCCGTGGAGGTGGTGGAGTCACCTTCACAGGAGGTGTTCAGGAGAAGACTTGATGGGGTGCTTGGCTGTATGGTCTAGTTGTTGGGTGGGTTGGATTGTTTGATGGGTTGGACGCGATGATCTTGAAGGTCTCTTCCAACCTGGTGTATTGTATTGTATTGTATTATTGTATTGATTCGCCATTGGAATGGGCTGCCCGGGAGGTGGTGGAGTCTCCGTGCCTGGAGGTGTTCAGGAGGGGACTGGAAATGGCACTTGGTGCCATGGTCTACTCGTGGGGTCTGTGGTGACAGGTTGGACTCGATGATCTTCGAGGTCTCTTCCAACCTTCGTGATACTGTGAAAACAGCAAGGACTGGAAACGCTTCAAAATTGTTTCTAGAAAGAATGCTTTATTCTTCATTCTAAAAGATGGACCTTTAGATCAGTCGTGCTTTAGATAGGAAGTCCACAATGGAGAACACAATTGATCTTTGGCTCAAATCCTTCACCTATTTTTGAAAAATGGAAAATCCTTATTATTCAGGTTATCCCAGAAACATATGATAACCTAAAATATTCATCATCTAGAAGTAAAACTTTAAAACTTTTTAATATCTAAGAAATTACCTCATCTATCTTGGCCAGTAGTAAGGTAAACTCATGCCAAAAACTAGAAAAAAGGCATACTTCATTACGGGTGTAACAGTTAAATAGAAATAACTCAACATCCAAGTCATATCCACTTGGGTTGGTTTGGGTTTTTTTTTTTTTTTTTTTGTTTTTTTTTGTTTTTTTAATTTATTTATTTATTTATTTAATAGCAAGTTAATCCATCTGTGACTTTTGTCCTGAAGCCATCTTGGGTGAGTTTCTTAACAATGTATAAATATCTTTGTGTTTTTCCCTGCAACGAAAAGAAGTTCAGATAGGCAATCTTTCCTTGATCAATCAGAGTACACAGTGGTAATGAGTCCTTATCTGCCACAGCAGTTTATATTTATGTTGTCCACTTTCTCTTATGCTTTCCTCAATCTGGAGAAAGATTCATAAAATGCAGACTCCCAGGTGTTCCTAGTGCTCATGTTACTGTAGGGAATTCATGTGGTAAAAACACTTAATGATCACTGGAATCATTAAGCAGCATCTGTTTATGGAGTATGCATGGATTCACAGTGGATTATTCCTAAAAGGCTGCAACCCCCCCAAAAAAGCTATTCATACCTCTTATATAGAGCCTAACAATATATATATGCATTAGGATTTCTAAAAACTTAGTTTCCATAGGTAAGGTCCTTTCACCCCTGGATCTTCTCTGTCACCTTCTGGTCTTCTGACAGCATCAATGCTGAATCTTCTTCCAGTTGATTCTTAATCTTGGTTTCCAGCCAGTCTTCAAGTGGGTGAGAATTTTTACCTTGGCCCCTCCACATTCAGCAGCTGCATGTGGCAGCTGCAACTTTATCTGAGCTCATGTTTGTACCAATGCCTATGTTAATTAAAACACTTTGTATTTATGTCTAAAAACCTAACTCTTGTGTTAAAACTTTCTCTCTTATGCTACTGGGAAAGATTTCTAACAGACGGAAAGTCTAATAGAAAGAAAATGCTCAATGGAAAACATTCCAACAGAAAGAAAACAATGAAAAACAATTAGTGAATATCCTTACTTCAGAACAGTGAACAATTTGTAACAGCAAAACAAAACAGAGGAAAGAGGGCACAGCAGGCAATAGCACTGACATGATTCTGGGAAGTAGGATAAGAAACATATTAAGGATGTTTGGTATTTCTTCTCCCACTATCTACCATTAAAATTCAATTGCACTTAGATGGGATTTCTGTAGAAATTGTGTGTCCCATGCCAGCTAAATATCAATAGGAATTTGAGTCTCTAATTCCCACATTGTACTTTGAAGGTCCTTGCCATAATCCATTTGGAGAGTACATCTGTCCATGTACAGCACACATGCAGATAACCATGTGCTAATCATACATTTCTTAGGCATATTCAAGCTCACTTTGTCAAATGAAGGCAAAAAGTAAGTAATGATAAAGGTTGCAGAAGTAGGGTGAAGGGTTAAATCTTGGAGAGCTCAGCTCCAAGCACTGCTGGACTGATAAGAGGAGATAGTGTTGGCCTTGATGGCTTGTGAATTGCGGTGCAGCAGTGTGGTTGGACAAGGGCATATATTTGATGACGAATGGTTGTTATGACTGGAGTGTGTAAGACTTGAGACATACCAGGTTGTTATAACAGAGTCCCTGTTCCAGTAGTAGGCTGCTTTTGTATTGTATAAGCTTTTATAAAGAAGGATTTTGTGTAATAAAGTGGACACCTGGCCTGCGTCAGGCTGAGTCCCATGTCTTAATTGTGGCAGTAGTGAAGAAAAATACTTGATGAAATTTTGACTTTGTTCTGGTAAAACATCATCTGGAGTACTGCATCCAACTCCCAAGCCCTTAACACAAGAAGGACATAGACTTGATGGGTTAGGGTTAGGGTCCAGAGGAGGGCCCCAAAAATGATCAAGGGGCTGCAAGACCTCTCTTATGAGGTAGATGGGGTTGTTTAGAATAGAATAGAATAGAATAGAATAGAATAGAATAGAATAGAATAGAATAGAATAGAATAGAATAGAATAGAATAGAATAGAATAGAATAGAATTACCAAGGTTGGAAGAGACCTTGAAGATCATCGAGTCCAACCTGTAACCATAACCTCACAACTAGACCATGGCACCAAGTGCCACATCCAGTCCCCTCCTGAACGCCTCCAGGGACGGAGACTCAACCACCTCCCGGGCAGCCCATTCCAATGACGAATCACTCTCTCGGTGAAGAACTTTCTCCTCACCTCCAGCCTAAACTTCCCCTGGTGCAGCTTGAGACTGTGTCCCCTTGTTCTGGTGCTGGTTGCTAGGGAGAAGAGGCCAACCCCTTCCTGGCTACAACCACCCTTCAGGTAGTTGTAGAGAGCAATGAGGTCTCCCCTGAGCCTCCTCTTCTCCAGGCTAAACAACCCCAGCTCCCTCAGCCTCTCCTCATAGGGCTTGTGCTCAAGGCCTCTCCCCAGCCTTGTTGCCCTTCTCTGGACACGTTCAAGTGTCTCAATGTCCTTCTTAAACTGAGGGGCCCAGAACTGGACACAGGACTCAAGGTGCGGCCTAACCAAAGCAGAGTACAGGGGCACAATGACCTCCCTGCTCCTGCTGGCCATACTATTCCTAATGCAGGCCAGGATGCAGTTGGCCCTCTTGGCTGCCTGGGCACACTGCTGGCTCATGTTCAGCTTCCCATCAACCAGCACCCCCAGGTCCCTCTCTGCCTGGCCGCTCTCCAGCCACTCTGACCCCAGCCTGTAGCACTGCATGGGGTTGTTATGGCCAATGTGCAGAACCCGGCACTTGGATGTGTTCAATCTCATGCCATTGGACTCTGCCCATCTGTCCAGCCTGTCGAGGTCCCTCTGCAAAGCCTCTCTGCCCTCCAGCAGATCAACTGCTGCCCCCAGCTTGGTGTCATCTGCAAATTTACTGATGATGGACTCAATGCCCTGATCCAGATCATCAATAAAGATGTTGAAAAGCATGGGGCCCAGCACTGATCCTTGGGGCACACCACTAGTGACAGGCCGCCAGCTGGATGTGGCACCATTCACCACCACTCTCTGGGCTCGGCCCTCCAGCCAGTTCCTAACCCAACACAGTGTGCTCCTGTCCAAGCCATGGGCTGCCAGCTTGGCCAGGAGTTTGCTGTGGGGGACTGTGTCAAAGGCCTTGCTGAGGTCCAGGTAGACCACATCCACAGGCCTCCCCACGTCCACCAGGCGGGTCACCTGATCATAGAAGGAGATCAGGTTGGTCAGGCAGGACCTGCCCCTCCTAAATCCATGCTGGCTAGCCTGGAGAAGAGAAGGCTTCAGGGAGACCGAACAGCACCCTTCCAGTACCTACACGGGGGGCCTACAAGAAGGTTGGAGAGGGACTGTTTACAAAGGCCTGTACTGATAGGACAAGAGGCAGTGGTATGAAATTAGAGAAGAGTAGATTTAGGTTGGATGTTAGTTCTTTTAAGTTCTTTACCATGAGGGCAGTGGAACAGTGGAACAGGTTGCCTGGAGAGGTAGTCAAGGCCCCACCTTCGGAGATATTCAAGGGCAAGCTGGACAAGGCTCTGAGCAACCTGTTCTAGTTGGGGATGGGACATCCTTGCTCACTGCAGGGAACCTGGACTAGATGAGCTTTGGAGGTCCCTTCCAATCCAAACCATTCTATGATTTTATGATTCTAAATTAATCCCAGTAACAGTATAGTTTTGCATTCAGAATACAAGTAAATGTGTATTCCTATCTGTAAAAGAAGAGTGACACACAACTTCAGTTCTGCTTTGTGCAATATCTCCTCCCTGATGTATTTCTGAATCACCTATTTCCACCATTAGAGAACTAAAGCAAGTTAAAAACCTGTAAATCCCCTTTGTTTCAGTTTGTTTAAAACAGAATTACTACTAATATCACCATTGTCTTTTAAGGCACCCCATCCTTACAACATCATCTCAGAGAAATGTCCATTGAATTTCTTTTGTGGTTTTGATTTGTCTGCTTGTTTGGATTTGTTGTTTGTTTGGATTTGTTTGTTTGTTTGTTGTTTTATTGTGGTTTTGTTTTTTAATGAATTACATGTTATGCAGGAAATCTGCCAAATAATATAAATCTCCTCTGTGTAAAGGATAAAGAGTGAGCTATAGTCCAAGTTAAGAAAAATCCTCAGAGAATTTAACCTCAGCCACAAACACATATAGTAAGCCAAGCTGTATTATAGGGGGAATGTAATATTTCAAGCTTACCTGAAATCTGGCCATGGATGTTACCAAAATAACTTCATCAGCACTGAATTAGAAATACATTTCTTCAGTTCTGATTTGCCCTGAAAGTATGAGACTGACAATATTGACAGAAAAAAAAAGTATTATTATTGCTACCTAAATAATAATAATAATGATGATAATGACTACTAATAATGCCAAATAATTATTTATTATCCTTATTTTCTTTAATGACAAAATTTCATTCTCCCCAAAACCAAAAATGGAAAGCAAGTGCATACAATGCTTGATCCTCTGTGTCTGCATTTATCCCTCATCTGCCTGTGGAAATATGTATTTTCTCTAGTTGTAGCAGAAAAAATAATCTGATTTAGAAGTTCCTGTTCACAACAGAGACAGAGGAGTCTTGTAAAACTTAATTCGAATAAAGGGAGAGTCCACAGGACAATTCTCTGTAGGGTCTCTCAAATTGATGGAAGGCACAGCTTCCCTTTTATCCTTAATTCCCAAATGCAAAATTCCCTTTCCCTTTCCCCATTGGCTAAGGTACTCAGGATTTACAGTCTTTTCCCAATACGCCTACTACATGTAACCCCTACATCATACATTGTATGTTCATTTAATTTAGGTTCTTCACTGAATAAGTTAATAGTCTATTAAGCTCAGGCTGATTTACTGTAAGATCCCAGGTGAAGCACTTAGCAGAGGCCCTTTGTGATTTACACACATAGATAAGAACAGTTTGGTTCTTCCTCTGCTGTTTCAACTCTCTCTTAGCCAATTCTTCTTTTGTAAAGGCACAACCTACTTTTAATCTCACCACCAGTGGAACATTTACTACACATTGGGATGTATTTTAGAGACAGGTCTGTTCAAGGACTGTGTTTCACTTCCTGACACAATTAATTGCATTATGAGTCAGAGTTCTAGTGAAGATGAGTTATAATGTCACTGTGCAACTGCCTTAGGAGAGAAACAGCCACAGAGACAAAGAATTCGGACAGCCCTCTGTTGTTCATCAGCACACAATGTTGGGAAGTAAATGGTCACAAAACATGGAGGATACTTTAGTGGATTAATGTAATGATTTTGTTGTCTCAAGTGAACCTTAGAAGTCCCTGAAGGCTACATATTGAGGAACTTGTTGAGAGCTAGGGAAGAAGAAGAGCAGATTGACTAGGTTAAAAGAAAATATCAGAGTACATAGAATGAAGTAAGTATATAAAATGCCGGAGGTTGGTTGTCTGCAATTCCAACTAACATATGCCACATTTAAAACTACTGTAAAGTTTTCCCACAATTTGTGATACAGATAGGAGAACATCACAATAATTAGCAATGCATATTTCATGCAGATTTTGTTTAAATTATCTAAAAGCTGGATATTTTCCAAAGATGAACAAGAGATTCAATTGCATAGGTTTTGCTTGTAAATACAGCTTCATTTGCTTCTAACTGAGTTGGTCTATCAAAGTTAATGTTGGGGGAAACTTCAACCCATCACAGACTTGCTGTAATTATAGACTTACTACAGTAAAAGGAAAATTAAATAAGAGACTGCTACAATAAGTTCAGGGAATGTTTTAAAAGTGCAATGAATTTAGAGCAGAGAACAAGCATTCTGTTCCTATAATTGTATTAGATCAATCCCCATGCCCTTAAAGCCTGATAAATATTAATATAGTAAGATGCCAGTATGCAGATAAGTATCTAAATATCTCTTGCATCAGTGGGGCTTGGCTTCCACAGATAGTTCTGCTCAAATTCAACTGTTCATTTACAATGTTGTGACATTGTAAACTGATTTTAAAAAACTCTGCATCCTTGAGATGGTTTAATCCACCTGCACCCACATAAAGCACAGATAAACTCAGCTGGAGAAGTGAATGAAGGCTGTATTTTACAAGCAATAATGAAATGCAATGAATATATACAAAATGTACAGTATTTACAATATCATACAAGAATTTACAGGAAAGAACAAGATACAGATCCTCCCGAGGAGTATCCCACCTCAGATTCCCCCACCTCTCTCCCCCTTCCCTTTCCCCTCGAGTTAATTAGACGAAAAAGGAGAGAAAGAGAGAAAAGGGTATTAAGGGAAATTCGTTAGCTCAAAGCAGTTGTTAAGAAGTTAGTTTTCTTGTCTTATCAGTTTCAGTCCAGGGTCAGCTGCATGCACTCTGGCCAACAAACGAAAGACAGACTGAAGCTGGAGTGAGAGAAAGAATGTTAGAGATATTTGCTGTGGTACATCTCACATCTGACCAATGAAATTCATTTGGAATTAATCTTTGCTTTCCTTTTTACACCCAAATATTCAGCTAGAGAATTCCACAGCTGTGCTTTTCTTAAAGGCACAGACTAAACTGTCACAATCCTTAATGTTGTTAGAATTAGATACTGAAACAAGGCATTTCTTATTAAAGACAGTGAAGTAGTTTTTTTAAACAAAATTCAGTATTTTCAAACTTTTTGTATCTTAGTCTCATAAGGAAAAATTCAGTTAAGAAGACACTCAGTGAATTACAAAATAAACCAAAATAAAACAACTTTCTTAGCTGTTCTCTCAGTACTCAGACAAAAATTTAATCCTGATCAAGACTAAACCAATTTTGTATACAAGTAACGCTAACACAACTGTCTAGCACATATGGTACGTCTCATTTCCAAGTTCTCTCTTAACTCTGAGGTATACACTACCACTAATTTCTTTGCCAGCAGCTGATGCCAGTTTTCTTTACTTTTCTGTCTGGTTGTGCAGTTTATCACAAAACATTAATTTTTTTCCCTTTAGTACCATATTGGGATCAAGTAAACAATTCACATGTCTGAAGACATGTTTCTGAAATACAAACTATGAACAGCAGAAGTTCACCCAGTGTGATGAAGAGGATATTAATTTATGAATATCAAATATGAAGTATGTGAATATTAATTATATAAATTCTAAAAGTTATTGATAGCTGTTGAATTTTATATAAGTGTTCTGGTGCATGATTGTGCAATACATCCTATAAGTGGTTTAGTATTTATAATTAGGACTCAGTTGGAATATTTAAAGAAGTACTTTCTATTTACATAACAATTCCGCCACTTGTCCACCAGATGGTGACTTAACAGGGCGCTGGCGGCTGCTAACTATATACAAAGATATTTCAATGTGTATCAGAGGATTAGGCTGGAAAGATTATGCTGGTAGATGCAGGTGCTTTGAACTGAATGTTAGTGAGTGGAAAGCACTGTGTCCTTTTTTTGTAGTGAGGATAGTTTCCGGCAGACTAGTGTCACCAGGCTGGTTCCTAGGCTGGTCCGAATGGTGACAGTGGGTGACAATCCTTGTCCCTTCCATGGCAGCGGAGAGGGAATGGGCCTTAGGCTAGCTGTTAAACAGGTTCCCTTCGGACGGCAGGGAGTGGTCCTGCAGGGTCAGCCTGGCTGGGCCGGTGGGGCTGGTCCTGGGACAGGGTTAGCCCTCATGGAGTTGGCCCACACAGCAGGGTGGGGTGGGGTGACAGTTCCCAGTAGGCGGGCTCAAAGGTTTTGGATCTGGCATGATGGCAGGCAGGGCTGGACCCAGAGGGGTCACCCCTGTGGCAACGGGCTTTGGGGCCTGCATGGACGTCCCCGGGGAAGAAGTGTGGCTGTGCAGAGCGGCAGCTTCCCCTGTACTTGGCTCAAAAGAGTGGTGAGACCCTCTCAGAGCGGTCCCAGCTTTGGAGCACCAGAACGGATAGTGCTCTGGATTTCCTGAGGTTCACAGGGCATGGAGCAGCAGAAGTGGTGACTCCTCTCTGAGCTGGCACACAGGTTGTATCCACTCATCAGTCTGCTGCTTAAGGCTAACATGTGAACTGCCAAACTCAGCTAAGTGCCTTACAATACAATACAATACAATACAATACAATACAATGAACCAGGTTGGAAGAGACCTTCAAGATCATCACGTCCAACCCATCAAACAACTAGATCATGTCACCGAGCACCCCATCAAGTCTCCTCCTGAACACCTCCAATGACAGCGACTCAACCACCTCTGCAGGCAGACCATTCCAATGGGGAATCACTCTCTCTGTATAGAACTTCCTCCTAATGTCCAGTCTAAACCTGCCCTGGTGCAGCTTGAGACTGTGTCCTCTTGTTCTGGTGCTGGCAGCCTGGGAGAAGAAACCAACCTCTGCCTGGCTACAACCTCCCTTCAGGTAGTTGTAGAGAGCAATAAGGTCACCCCTCAGTCTCCTTTTCTCCAGGTTAAACAACCCCAGCTCCCCCAGCCTCTCTTTATAGGACTTGTGTTCCAAACCCCTCACCAACTTTGTTGCCCTCCTCTGGACACGTTCCAGCAAGTCAACATCCTTCCTAAACTGAGGGGCCCAGAACTGGACACAGGACTCAAGGTGTGGCCTAACCAGTGCTGAGTACAGGGGCAGAATGACCTCCCTGCTCCTGCTGGCCACACTGTTCCTGATGCAGGCCAGGATGCCATTGGCCCTCTTGGCTGCCTGGGCACACTGTAGGCTCATGTTCAGCCTCCCATCAACCAGTACCCCCAGGTCCCTCTCTGCCTGGCCACTCTCCAGCCACTCTGACCCCAGCCTGGAGCACTGCATGGGCTTGCTGTGGCCAATGTGCAGCACCTGGCACTTGGATGTGTTAAATCTCATGCCATTGGACTCTGCCCATCTGTCCAGCCTGTCAAGGCCCCTCTGCAAAGCCTCTCTGCCCTCCAGCAGATCAACTCCTGCCCCCAGCATGGTGTCGTCCACAAATTTACTGATGATGGACTCAATGCCCTCATCCAGATCATCAATAAAGATGTTGAAGAGCATGGGGCCCAGCACTGATCCTTGGGGCACACCACTACTGACTGGCCGCCAGCTGGATGTGGCACCATTCACCACCACTCTCTGGGCTCGGCCCTCCAGCCACTTCCTAACCCAATGCAGTGTGCTCCTGTCCAAGCCATGGGTTGCCACTTGGCCAGGAGTTTGCTGTGGGGGACAGTGTCAAAGGCCTTGCTGAAGTCCAGGTGGACTACATCCACAGACCTCCCCACATCCACCAGGTGGGTCACCTGATCATAGAAGGAGATCAGGTTGGCCAGGCAGGACCTGCCCTTCCTAAATCCATTCTGGCTAGGCCTGATTCCTTGGCCATCCTAGAAGAGCTGTGTGATCGCACTCAAGATGACCTCTTCCATAATCTTGCCTGGCACTGAGGTCAGGCTGACAGGCCTATAATTCCCTGGCTCATCCTTCCGGCCCTTCTTGTGGATGGGCACCACGTTGGCCAGCTTCCAGTCTTCTGGGACCTCTCCAGTGAGCCAGGACTGCTGAAAAATGATGGAGAGTGGCTTGGACAGCTCATCTGCCAGCTCCCTCAGAACCCTAGGATGGAACCCCTCCGGTCCCATGGACTTGTGGGGGTCCAAGGAGCTGAGAAGATCTCTAATTATCCCATCCTGGGAGAGAGGAGAACTATGCTGCTCCCTGGCTCCTTCTGCCAGCTCTGCAGGCCAGCTGTCTGGAAGACGTTCTGTCCTGCTAGTAAAAATTGAGGTAAAGAAGGTGTCAAGTACCTCTGCCTTTTCTTCATCCTATGTTACAACGTTCCCCTCCGTGCCCACCAAGGAGTGGAGGTTGTCCTTGCCCTTCCTCTTGCTATTAATATATTTATAGAAGGACTTTTTGTTGTCCTTCACAGCAGAGGCCAGACTGAGCTTCAAATGTGCTTTTGCCTCCCTAATTTTCTTCCTAGAAAGAATCCTCAACAATTGGGCAGATATTACCCTCGGGGGTCCAGTCCTTTTGAGACACGGTGGGCTCTTCCAACTGGTAAGACTGGCAGTGTGATGCTGGAGCTTCTCAGGCTCAGCAAAGGTCCCTCTTCTGTAGATACTCTCAGGGCTGAGGCTCACTGGGCCTGCATGGATTCTGGCTTCTCCTCGTTGTGCAGAGGCTACTAGTTTGTTTTCATGTATGAGAGAAGACTTAATAGCAGTGAGCTCAATGGCAGAGGCTATGGCATGAGCTTTGTCCTCTCAAGCTTGGAGTGGGAACAAAGTGAAAGAGGGAGCAATGTGTTTACAAATTGGGGTAATAATTATGGGGTTCTCAAGGCTAGATTTGGCCAATGGACACTCTTGTAAACAACTGGCTTCAGCCTATAGAAAGTGTGGAGCTAGAATTATGCCCATTCTTGGCATTAGCACCAGCATCCCATGCAATGGGTCCATGAAGCCTGGCTAATGCCTTGGCCTTTGTTTTCCTCATGAAGGAGGGGGAACTTGTCCACATGCTTGGACGAGTTTTAGTCTCTGGGTATAATGTACCTCCACCACACCCGGCTCTTACAGTATAAGAAAAAAAATTGTCAAACTACTAACACATCAGAATCATGGATGCAGTCATAAAAAAAGACAAAACATACCTACAGAGGTGGCTTCTCTAAGAAAGCAAAGAGGTAGCTCTCTAGTCTAAGATACATGGGTTACTCTCATTTTTTATTTTTGTCGAGTGCATAATAAATGGAAGCTATATAACATCTTCTGTTCAAAACCAGTGTCATACAACTGAGAAACAAATAGAATGTACCAGTAGTACTTAGTTTCAAAGGTATGGGGGAAGAGAACAAGTCCCCAGAATATACATTTTGAAAGGGAGGGAAGAAGAATGTATTCATCACAATACCTGACTAAGGTCACAAAAAGGTTATTTTTCCACAGTGTCTTTATATGTTTCTATTTCAAGTGTTCACAGACACTTCAGTGCAGAAGCTTCTTGCAATCACACTGCATTCAAAATATTTTAAAAGAGAATGTACTCTCCCTTTCATGAGAAGAAAATTCGAAGTATAGAAATATGAGCCATTTCACACTTCACCAGCCATTCACATTTCTGACTTCATAAATATGTACTTAATGTCTACCTATGCTACGACTTTATAAAACTACTATCCTAGTGCTGTATGAACAAAATTTTACATTTCAAATTAAATTACTGCCACATGAAAGTCACATTAAACAACTAGATAGTCACTGATTTCAATGTAAAATTAGATTGAATTGTCATTGTGGCATTCAACTTGACCTGAAGTCAGAATGTTTCTGGGCTCATTCTTCCTTGCAGAAAATCACAGTGTTTGGCACTGAGATTAACACTGCTGTGATAAAAAAATAAGCTGTGCAATGTCAGAGGAAATAAACTTTAAAGTTAAAAAAAAAAAAAAGGTAATTACGCAAGGCAATATACTTTGTTCATTCAATGATTACAGTGCATTATAAAAGATAACAGTCTACCATAGTATAGAAAAATTTAAATCTCAGTTGCTTTCCTCTGTGAAATTAAGGAACTTGTCTTTCATACAACAGTAATCGAAATACAACCTATATCCACTGAGCATACAGGAGAGAAAACTCAAATAATTCTGTATTTACCTTTGCATTAGGCTGCACTGCACAAATAAGCAAATAGTTTAACAATTTCAAATGCGTATAATTTATTTCAGGTTCAATTATCAGCTTGCTTGCTTTGCTTCCGCTAATCACCTCTTAAATAAACAATTGCTCTATTTATGTACTATACCTCATTTCACTTTAAAATTATATGTATGTTTGACTCCTAACATCTTATTATGATCTATAACAATTTTGCTGCAAGCAGAACCTTGGATTGAAAAGAGCCCACATTCTATCTGGGAAACACTCAAAACTTGAAGCTTCTTTTAATAACAAAACTGACAACTTGAAGTTGTGGATATGTTCTAGTGCTACTGTCTTTTTACTCAACTTCAAAACATTCACATGTATTGAAAAAACTCAATTCATCGAATGTAATATTTTGAAGCAAAAATATTAGCCCTTCAAAAACAGATTTACACAGTAACACTGAAGATTCCCACAAGCATGCAGTGATTCCTCAGTACATCTTAGCACAAAAGCATGAAATGGAAAAATTAATAAATTATCATGGACATGGACTGAAGAAAGAAATTCATATAGCAGGATTTAAAACTGAATAACACACACACACCCTCTCACCCCATGATTCTCAGCAGATTTCAGCACAGGGAAAGGTCTTTCTATAATGCATTCCCCTAAGGATGGATTTCATGGTGAAGTAATCCTAGGCACCTGAATTGTGATATGGGTTTGCAGAATGGAAAAGTTCTGTGGTAAATTCTTAATATTTTTTCTGAATAAGAGCAGAATTTCTGGGTCTGATCTGTATTCATTCTTACACAGGAGCAGGAGACAGGAAAGAAGACAGAGTGAAATTTATTTGTAAGCATACTGTTAAATCCTTGATCATTTCTATGCCTTGAATGTGAACAATGTCTTTCACGGTAATGCCATGCAGAAGCATATGGTAAATATGGGCTGGGCTGGGGGCTTTTCACAGAATCACATAATCACAGAATGTTAGGGGTTGGAAGGGAACTTGAAAGATTGTCTAGCCCAACGCCCCTGCCAGAGCAGGATCACCTGTACCAGATCACAGAAGACCACATACAGGCAGGTTTTGAATATCTCCAGAGAGGGAGACTCCTCAGCCCCACTGGGCAGCCTGTTCCAGGGTTCCCTCACAGTGGAAAAATTTTTCCTCACATTTACATGGATGTTCTTATGCCTCAACTTTCACCCATTGGCCCTTTTTCCATCATTGGGAATCACCGAGACAAGCCTGACTCCATCCTCTTGGCATTCACCCTTTACATATTTATAAACATTAATGACGTCACCCCTTAGACCCTTCCTCTCCAGACAAAAGAGCCCCAGCTCCCTCAGACTTTCCTCCTAAGGAAGATGTTCTACTCCCTTAATCATTTTTGTGGCTCTGCACTGGACTGTTTTAAGCAGTTCCCTGTCCTTCTTGAACTGAGGGGCCCAGAACTGGACACAATATTCCAGATGTGGCCTCACCAGGGCAGAGTAGAGGGGAAGGAGAACCTTTCTCAACTTACCCACCAAATCCCTTCTAACACACACCAGAATGTCACTAGAGCTACTTTTTAGTACACATTTTCTTAAAGAAAGAAACAACAAAAAAAAAAATCACACTTAACAATAAAATAGGTGTTGGGAAGAATTTGTAAGACAACTCAAAAATCTTAGAGGAAAAGTTCCCTGATTTTATGTTTAAATACCCTCAATTTTTTATCTTTTTTTACTTTATGTGCATACACACCAGGTATATATTACACATTCTCTGGGGCAAAAAATATTGTTACCTAATCTATATTCATATGATTCCTTAATAGAAATTAAAATATGCAATTTACCAGATCAATTTTTCTTAGGTTCATTGTACTATGCTGCAGTGAACCAATCAATAGGGAATGTTTTGTAGCCATCCCACTTTAGTAATTGCTAGAATTTCATATCAACAAGTGATGGGATGCTTCAAAGAATTAATAGATCTGACAGGTGATGGGATGCCTCAAAGAATGAATAGACCTGCTAGCCTGTAGTGCTACAGGGCAACACCACAACAATAAAGATATATCCCTACAGGGCCAGAGTCTGGAAATCAAACAGGAGGTAATCTGTTACATTACGTGTTTAAACCTGAAGGTAATTCAAGAGTTCAAGTTTTTTGTTTGCATTCAAAGATACAAAATTTAAAGAGGAAAGGAACCACTAATAGTTAATTTCAAAATATTTTTTTAATTGAAGAAAAGGATGTTGCATGGCACCATCTAACTGTACATATTGGATGACTGAATTAAAAAAATAATAAACCGTAAAAAATTCACGTGGTTGCTAAATGATGTTCTGCATCACTGGGATTCTTGGTTTTGGTCACCAGCTCCCAGCTGAAGCAGGAATAACGTAAGAAATCACACATTAGGTGTCCAGAGTAAAAGAATTTTTATCTAATAATGTAGACAGGAAATATTATTTGCCTTATAATGATTCTTGAACAACTGCACTCCATATTTCCAGAACCTACAAACTCAGGAGGATATCATAATTCATAAAAAACAACAACTGGAATTAAGGCTTGAGTCATTACGAAGAGGGCTCTCAGCTGTGTCTTTAGGTCACATTGTTTGATGCTATTTGCAGAAATTTTCCAAAGTTCGGAA